>OX457119.1:2580625-3818437 GCA_949752805.1 Deilephila elpenor
AGACTACGTAATATATACCTCCGAAATTCTTGTAGAAAAGTCTCATGTAGGCAAATAGACCTGGTTTTCCTTTACCCTTTGAGCAAACGATAGTTAATTAAGACTAGCTTATTTATTAAGTGTATTAAGCTGCTTTAGTAAAACAGAAGGCCACAGGCAAGTGAAGTGTCGCACGTCCCACAAGGTTTGTTTGTATCAGCCCATATACGTCCCACTGCTGGGCACGGGCCTACTATACAATCGAGAGAATCGATTGAGAGTGGTTAGGCCATAGAGTCCACCACGCTGGTACGGTGTACGGCTAGGTGTACGGACCTAATTAAGGTTATAGGCAGCTGCTGGATGCAGGTCGCTTTCAACAGCACAATGCGGAGATCCATGGGGAAGGCCTATGTTCAGCTGTGGACTCCTGTGGCTGAAAAGAGAGTTCAGTTTTAAAATATCTTTATTTAACTTAATAAACTATAACATACTTGAATTTAAAGGGTACGCTATAAGTCCTATTAATCCACAGCAATAAGCATTTGTTGATTTTGAAGGTTTGGAAATCTTATAAGAATCTAGCAGCAGGGTCATTTGTAAAATAATCGGTAATATTACATCATAACATCAATTCAATTATTATTTATTGATGGTTAGCAAGGCAATACAATACAACGGAAAGAGAGAGAGAACTATAAAAGATCTAAATCAAGTAACGTCGAGTGCAAACATCAGTTAATCTAATTTCCAAAGGTTTTAATGCGAGCACATAGAGCTGTGGCGTCCAAAAACGTCGTAGATTTCTCTTCAACAGCATTAGTTGCAAATCCTTTAGAGCTTGTATTCGGGAAATGATGACATACGTCCGTTGCGTGGAGTAAATTCGCTGGATTTTGCGGTGAGGACTTAGTGGTGAGCGGGAGAGGGAAAAACGTTTCAAATTTTATTTTCATTTGTTAGTATGTTTTTTTTTGCTCGTGTTGCTCTTTTTTATTAACACTTTGTAGACAAAATACATAATTTGCATGAATTTAATTTAACTATAAGTAGGTACTATTAGCAAAGTCATTACAAAGGTAAAATTTAATTCGATTTTATAATACCAAAAATAACATCAAAAGGTTATTTGGCCCGTTATCGATAAACAAGGCTGACTAAGCTGCGTAAACTACGCGAAAATCTTTATATAGGCATATTACACGAAATTAAATCGCACAGGATCACGCACCGAAAACCATTTAAACGTTAGACGTTAACAATTACCAGGCCCATATCGAAGCATAAAATCTAAATACATTTGTGCTAATTGTGAAAGTTTTAATTAAAAGTAATGAAATCGCTGTCGCTCCGTTTTATACTTCGTCCTTCGCATCGTTGCCCTCCCACCCTTTCAATGTCCTCGTAAGTAATCACTTTTTATAGTACAAATACTTATTCTTTACTTCGTGAAACAATAAATTTCGTTTAGTAACATTAAAGGAAACAACATTTTCAAATATTAAATTGGTGTCAAAAACGTATACGTATTTAAAGTAAACCAACGTGACGTACTGGCCCATTGGGCAGGGTTTCATAGTAATTCACAGCATTCTCTTATTACGCAATATTCTAGAAACCCTATTTTCAACATGAAACACGATTAATTCTAACTCAAAATATTGCGTGTTAAACTACCTATATTTCTGACCACGATCCTTTACTTAAGATACCTCTCCTTCTCCCCTTTTCTCCAAACACGCTCCCCGCTCCGCTGCCCGCGCCGCACGTCACCTAGTCATCTCAGAACATACGAAGGCGAGGCAGGCGCGTTCTAAGCGACACTCTTATTACTCCACACGCGATTTGCAAACGCCAACCTTATATTTGCACTGGGATGTTGTATGCAGCGTTATTATTCGATTTGGGCAATACATTGGTATTAATATGGATGAAAATTGTGGGCTTTAGATTAAAAATTTTTTTTTTAGGTAACCTATATATTTATAAACACTTTATTGTACACACAAAAAACTACAAATAAAACGATGATCTCATACATAAAAAGTACGCTTATGGGATGGATTTAAGAAAAGGATTAACAGAGGGCAGTTTAAAGTGTGAGGAAAGAAGCTAACACTGAATAAAATAAATACAAATAATTTAATCACTAAAAGTAATAAAATAGACCTAGTGACAGAGTAGACTGAAAAGCACCCAGTTAGGTAAATCTACTTTAAGTACGCAGAAGTGAATTAATGTGCGGAGATTTTTGATATTACATGTAATAAGGATATTGTGAGAGCTGAAGCATAACCTTACTTTTTATACCTTTCTCTTCCCTTCTATTTACGACGATCGGCGAAACATCTAAATTATCAATAGTGATTGTTTATATGCAATGGTAATTAGTAATCATTAGACAAATCGCTTTCTTGTTTATCGGAACTATGTCTTAAAACAAAGAACAGACATTACACCTTAAATATTTCAGTCTTGTATTCCTATTTGTAATTATAATTTGTATATAAATATACTAAAGGTATATTTCCCAGCTAATTCATTAACTACGCAGACGCCAGAAAGAACGATTAGGTTTTAACACAACAGCAATTAATTACAGGCAAACGACTCTTATCAACCGCAATTGTTTTGCCGGCTTTAGAAAGATTTATCTATTGTATTGTTAAGCATAATTAATTATTAAGTTATTTATATATTATTAAATAGTTTTCCATTTTCAATTGTCCTTTTAAGGATCAATTTTAAATGGACATCAGTTTTGCATACAACGCTGAGAATGTTTTTTATGTAGACAAACACGCCTATGTAATGAGCAATGGAACCGAAACACTGGATTATTAACATATATAACACCTTCATCCTTAAAAGGTGGATAGAATAAATAAATAATTACAACAATCCGTCCCTCACATATTTTTGAACCCACAATAAGATACCAAGTTTTTTAACTTTTCATTACAGATTTTACGGCCTCATAACCAATATCAGAAAAAACACTCAAATATTTATCTCGGCACGGGAATCGAATCGGTGGTCTTCCGATCCTGAGCTGGCCTCTTGACATCTGCCAAAAACAATAAATATATTTTTTTAATTTATGTATTTATGCTTCTAAATAAATATACCTAATAAACACTCACATTATTCTGATCCCATATTACGATTGTAAATTTGTAAATTTGTATTAGTATCCAGACATGAAATAAATATCTATCATACAAAAATTTTCGGAACGGGAATCGAACTGTCGTTTCGCCGCGGAGGTCCTAAAATATAAGTCAGCTGTACTTGATTATTAATTGGTATGGCACTCCGGGGCAAAAACTAATTCTGCGAAGTGTACGCGGGTATGTCGCGAGCTTTACAGCTCCCTCTGGTGTTGTGTTTCAATTAACTTTTTTTGAGGAAATATTTTTGGAAGGATATTTTCTTTTTTTTTTTGGACGACCATGGAGGTCGTAGTCTTTTCGTCGGATTGTAGCATGTTTGCAGCATAAAGTGTGAATTGGTGTAGTTCGTTCTGTGGAGTTTAACCGTAGATGTTTTACGCTGATATTTTATGGTGTTTTCATTGACTGCCTAGGTGGCGTAGTTGTACTACGGTACGACTACAAAGCTGAGGTCTCGGGTTCGAATCCCGGGTCGTGCAAAGTGGTATTGGGTTTTTCTATTCATTATCAGCCCGGAGTCAGGCATTTGTGCCCGATATGGCAATAGGCTCGTCCCCTATCACATCATGGGACGGAACATACAAGGCGAAATGTGGGTGTCCTGGTGGCGCCTCTGCCTACCTCTTCTGGGATAAAGGCGTGAGTTTATGTATGTATGTATGTATGTAGTTTTCATTATAGATGTAGGATTTGATTATTACGATTAAACATAAGTATATTGGAACGTCAGACGAATGATTGTAAAAGAGTTAGAGGATGAATGATTAAGATATCAAGTATGAAAGGACGGAATAAGAAGAACAGTTTCGAAGACGGTGGAAGAAGTTGTGGAAAACGAATGAAAAAGATAACGAATGAAGTATTTAAAGACGAATGAAAGAAAACTATATTATATTCCGACAATGAATTATTTCCACATACAAATTTTTCTAGCGCAATGATATAAGATGGCGTGAGTTTTCACAAGTAAATGGACAAAAAACTGATGTGATTATTGACATCATACATTACTTCTCCCGCACCCCGCTTATTCTTCGAGTACGGGATACAAGCTTATAATTTATTTGTATTTCATCTCCAATATATATTGATAGAAGGTGGTGGTATTTCTAGTATATGATTTATATATTTTGACAGCCTCCGTGGCGCAGTTGGTTAGACGCCGCCTGTGAAACGAGAGGCCGCGGGTTCGATCCCCGCACACAGACAAATGTTTGTGTGATCCACAAGTATTTGTTTCGGGTCTAGGTGTTTGAGGAGTGAAAAGTCTCTCGTAGTTTCTGATACACACGACACAAGACTTAATTTATATTAATGTGGGGTCAGGACTATGTATGTGACTGTTGGGTGTATGTATTTATTTATATATACTCTATTGTGATTTTTCATCGTACATTTTTTATTGTAAAATCAAAAACGATGTTTAAACATCTGCACCGCATTCATTACAAAAATCAATAGCCAGAACTAATAAAGGGTATTTTAACCGAAAGATTATCATTTGTGCAAACATTCCTATGTCGATATACTCCTTAACAACCACCATATTCTGACACTTGTATTGAACTTTATTACTATAGTAAAATGTGTGATTTTGGCTTGCGTCAAAGGGTAGTATATTGGCCATGAAACCCTATATGGGAGCACAATGATTAATCAAAAACCCATGGGGACGTCATAAAAATATGATATTGAATAGAAGTTTCGGGGGTGGTTTGCGTATTGTTCGCTTTGTTGGGAAATATTAATAATTACGCACAGTTTATAAGGATAAGGGTTTGTGAATACGGCTGACGGACCGCCCTGTATTTATTTGTAAGGTTCGTCCTTTAAGGGTGATTTTTTGTCGAACATTCAATTGAGGGATGCCAATGAATAATAATATATTATTCGAATGCTCCTGATATGCTCGTCTAATAGTTTGGAGATTATATCTGATCGTATAGGATTACATAAAACGCGAAAATATTTTCAACGTTCTGTATGTTGAAGATCATGTCGAATGTTCATGTTGTGCCCACCCCCATTGGAGTTGGGGGCTCGACTCTTGAAGTTGTAGACGAATATGTCTATTTAGGACAAGTGGTCCGGTTAGGCAGGTCCAACTTCGAGAGAGAGGTCAATCGTCGAATCCAACTCGGTTGGGCAGCGTTCGGGAAAATACGCGACGCCTTCTTGTCCAAAATACCTCAGTGCCTCAAATCGAAAGTCTTCGATAGTTGTGTGTTGCCAGTGATGACATACGGCACCGAGACGTGGCCTCTCACTATGGGCCTTATTAGGCGGCTCAAAGTCACTCAACGAGCTATGGAGAGGGCTATGCTCGGGGTTTCCCTACGAGATCGAATCAGAAATGAGGAGATCCGTAGGAGAACTAAAGTAACCGACATAGCCCAGCGGATTAGTAAGTTGAAGTGGCAATGGGCGGGGAAATCATTGGGAGAGGCCTATGTTCAGCAGTGGACGTCCTTTGGCTGATGGATGGTATGTTTGTTTGTTCGCTTAGAACTCAAAAACTACTTATAGCATTTACATAATTATTTTTTCAGCATAAAGTTAATTCTCCATCTAGGTTTTAGTATACAGTAAATCCCGATGGACGATTTAAATCAAGCCAATTTTAAAGTAAATCCTTTTAACACCGCAGAAATTAAGGAACGGGAAGCTATTAAAATAACTAACACCAAACACGATGCAGGACATAAAGTAACAAATAAAAAGCCCAGTCAATCCAGCTCAAACGAGTACCAACGTGGAATACGATCTCCGGATGAAGCTATTAAAACGTCCTCTACTTAGTTTTATTCTGCTGTCGCGTCCGCTGTGGAGCTAGCGAAATGTTTTAAACAAAATTGTTCGGAGCAATGGCGATTGAGATACGTATTTGTGAAGTTTCAGGGAAATGTATATAAGTATATGATATTATAGTTGGAAGGTGGTGTGTGAATACTATAGTTGAATAGTGAAGCGGTGGAAGGACGAATTGGATGCATTCGAGCCAAAATGGCAGGAGCTCGCAGAGGACATGGTCGAATGGAAAAAACAAAGGAAGAGGCCTTTGCCCAGCAGTGGGACACATTCTAGGCTAAAAAAATATAGTAATAGCTGGAAACATAGAAAATTACGTGATTCATGCCGAGGATACCAGAAAAAAGGAAGTTTTTAAGTCTAAAATATTTAGACCTAACCATTCAAAAAGACGACGCGGTAGAAATAGACTTAGGTGGAAAATATAGGTTTCTTGAGGATTGGCCGCAAATCGGGCAAGACCGCAAGATATGCTAGCAAAGTACTAAATATAAAAAAACATCCTGATTACCATAGCTTAACGTAACCTTTCGATATAAACAATAATCAAAATTGAGGCAACTAGCCTTTTGTTCTACTTGAATGAATAGTAACTGTAATTTTGTGAATATCCTACTAAATAATAGGATAAGGTATCTCACCCTTTATCCATTAAGAGTACGAAACCCTGTAGGGAATACCCGGCTCACAATATTTCAGAGCACCCGAAACCTTAATGTTGGTAGCAACCGCCACTTGTTGCCTGTTTACTATTATTATATTTCATACATACATACTTAAACTCACGCCTTTATCCCAGAAGGGGTAGGCAGATGCGCCACTAGGACACCCACATTTCGCCTTGAATGTTCCGTCCCACGATGTGATAGGGGGCGAGCCTATCGCCATATCGGGCACAAATTCCTGGCTCCGGGCTGATAATGAATAGAAAAATCCAATATCACTTCACCCAGGATTCGAACCTGAGACCTCAGCTTTGTAACCGTACCGTAATACAACTACGGCACCGAGGCAGTCCAATCAGAACTGAGAATCAAAGATCAATTTTATTATTAGTAGCCACCACTGGTTGTCCAAATAAATAGATGATACTTTACAAGTAATGAATGTATTGTAGCATAATGAACGGTTTCGTCCGCACAAGCGAACTCGAGTCCCTTTATAAGCAAACCCGGCGTTTTATCGTTTTTTCATAGCGTCGAGTTTTACGTACAAAAATAGGCTGTAGTTTTTACACGGGTTTAAAAGGTTTTCTGCATGGCTCGTTGGTTACCAGACAAACACAGCGAATGGGGCAATTTCGTATGTTTGAACGAAACGGTTTATAAAACGCCTGTTATAATAGATTCCGATGCGTGTACACAAACAATTGCTTTGCTTTATTGGAATTGCTGTTTGGACGATTTTGGTTTTAGTTTTAGTTGAAGTGCTCGCGGATTACACGTCTAGGCAAGATTAGGCTTCTAGGGGTCTATTGATCGTATAGATGGATATAATTACCATGCATTTTAATGGCGAAGGAAAATATTAAGAGGTCACTTTGACATCATAGAAATCTTTACAAGACGTATGGAATGTGAAGTCGGTCAACCCACTATATACAAACACAGAATTTAATTATTTGTCCTATCTACATCATGCCTCGGTGGCGTAGTGGTATTACGGTACGGTTACAAAGCTGAGGTCTCGGGTTCGAGTCCCGGGTCGGACAAAGTGATATAGGATTTTTCTATTCATTATCAGCCCGGAGTCAGGAATTTGTGCCCGATATGGCGATAGGCTCGCCCCCTATCACATCATGGGACGGAACATACAAGGCGAAATGTGGTTGTCCTGGTGGCGCCTCTGCCTACCCCTTCGGGGATAAAGGCGTGAGTTTATGTATGTATGTATCTACATCATGCAGACATCAGTCCATTGCAATTATCCTCTGACTAACCCTGTATTGAATTTGCGGTTCCAAAGAATCGCACAGTAATATCGCAAGTATTTGTGTTTTTAACGTGATTCACAGGCTGTCCGTCTGTCCGTCTGTCTGTCATCGGGTTTTTGCTTTTGTGACGCGCGAGACATGTTTGCCACAGTGAGTCATTGTGAGTTTTATCCGATGCGCTTTGATGAATGTGTTCGGATTGTCAGTATTTAACCAATTTCAAAAAGGACGTTTTGTTTTCGACACGTATGTTTGTGTGTCGGGGATTTGGTTACAAACTACTGGTCCGATTTGGATATTTGTTTTTTTTTTTAATATACATTTCAATATATTATCGAGCGATAGCTTGAGTGCGCGATAAGTGAAGATTTGAATGGCCAACCGAAGGTCGCGAGTTCAACCCTCAGACATCGCAGGCACGTGTGCGTTATTGAATCATCACATATTTATACTGTATAGGAAACATCGCAAAGAAATAAACACATCCAAAAGTGCCAGTGCCTAGTACCAACTAAAATTTCCTGAACTCCGCAGAATAGGGCGAAATATTAACCTCACGAAACTGACCAGGTTACCTGATATGAATGGCAGTTGATGACCCGAAAGACATGTTTCAACCGCAGTATGTATGTACATACATATGTATGTACGTATGCGTTGTTATTTAATTAGAGTGCAAGGTCTGCCGCGTCGGAGGCGCACCTCGTGTTCGTTTGTGCCAATGAGCTTCGTAGTCATGAATATTACACGGAAACTGTGATTGTGTCACACCGTAGCGTTATTGACACTGTTTTTACTGGTATTTTGTGTAGGTACTGGCATGACAGACTGCCACAATGCATGGTAAGTCGGATCCAAGTAAAATATCATTGGGTTCTACTGGACATCTTCCGCCAAACAGCAGTGTAAATGCACTGTTGTGTTCCGGTTGAAAGACATTGTAGTCAGAGCAACTACTAGGCATACCGAGACTTAATATCTAACGCTTCAGGATGGCGAGCGCTGTGGAATGCCAAGAATTGCTTTGTACCTAATCTATGATGTTTGGTTTTGCTACTGTCCATGAGCGGTCGTATCGCTTACCATCAGGCGAATGCTCGCTTCGCCATTTACTGCAATAAAATTTAAAAATATCTGTCGGACTTTTAGTCTTTTGACTAGGTGGCAGGTCCGCTTTACCTCTTTCTACCACCAAGTCATAGTGTGGTAACACCATTGTATTCCGATTTGAAGTATCTACCTACATGAGAGTCGGTGAAATTTCTAAGCATTAGGGACTTAACACATAATTTCTCATAGTGATGAATGTCTTGGGAAGGTAACATAGTACCTATTTGTTAACTGGTATGGCCGGGTTGTTCATTAAACCTCCTTAATCAGTGTTGTGATGCTGTTTCTTGCGTAGTTGTATTTAAATTATAATTTAGACTGGGCGTTTTATGAATTATGTGTGCTCTATGTAGGTACTTACTTAAATTATAGGGAGGAGCATGCTTTTTATATAGTACGATTAGCATTTTAGCCAATAACCATGGCGGAATGTCATCAAAAGTTTATATTTTCTATAATTTTGACTCTGTATGGCGGTAATTTCGATCCCCTTATGGAGAAAAAATAATATGTAATAATAATTTTAGCGCCTGTCTTCTATTTAAGTATTTCTAAAAACATTATTAGGCGGACAATGCTTCCAACAACCTTTAAAATTAAATTCGAATCGTAATAACACAAATTCATACATAAAATATATGGACTTGCTAATAACTTTTCAAACAAACATTCTCTGGAACCGAATTCGCTTCGGTGTGACACAAAGCCGCAGCACAGGCGTGCATCAAATGCAGAGCACTTTGCATACCCGTAAAGCAATGTTTGACTAACGCGCTTTTCAAAATGGCCGCCACGGCAGATTAAACCGAATTTCGTTTTGGCGCGAAACGATTCCACACGCGAATGCAATTGCTAAATGATCAATTGGCGCCCTTTTCAACGTCCGCTATTGGTTTGATGAATGGAAATAGATTTTACATTTTGAAGGTTTTTGATATTTATTAAAATCGGTAGTGAAAAATCTTTCAGACGAGCGAGTACTGCGTTTTGAGTAGGCTGATTTTTTTTAAACCAGGGATGCAAAACACGGTATAGAATATAAAAAATATGCGTGGAATATTCAGTTTATTAAGAAATTCGATTAGGGAAGGTCAGGCCGAATCTTAAGGAACGAATCGGGGCGCTTTTCGCCCTGAGGTGTCCAGTGCCGCCTAAAATGCGCACTACGGTCACCGAGGGGTTTAAGTAGGTACGCTGCTGTAGGATTTGTTATGGACCCGGCTCGGCCGCATTATCCGCAGCGTGCTTGGTTGGAAAGCTACTGACACTAACACACCCGTTAGGCCTCCTTCGGGGTACCGAAAGAGGAGCTTGACAGCTTTCCTCTTGATACAAAAAAGGCTGTATCTTATACTAAGTGAAATGCCGTCCAAAAGGCTCCGTTCTTTCTCCTTCTTTTAAATCCGTCCCATGGTTGTCTGTAAGACATTGCTTTATGCGATAACACCGCCATTTGTATTGATTTTTTTGTTTGTTTTTTTTTCTGTTTCTGTATGTTATTTTACTGTATACAATAAAGATTTAAATAAATAAATAAAGGGTATCAACTGGCGACAGACTAATGTGATTTCTTATCATTCGACACAACACTGCCGGCATGCTCAAGGTCTTGATGCTCCGTCGGCATTTTAAGATTAAAAACCAATGACATCTAGCAGGACGGCATAATCGTCTGTCGGAGCACGAATTTGATACCAAAAGTCCATACACTTAAAACATAATATTATACCAATTATATATGAATTCTAACATCTCTCCCCATTCAAACGCCATAAATCAATAATGGAGCGAACCAATATACAACATATAATTGTATACACATCTTCGGAGAAATCCTATTTACTCCCAAATTGAAGTGGTCCAAGTTGCTCGTAATGGGAAGGACCGAAAAGCTACTTAGCTATACTCAAGTGATCCGGAAGCCCATGGCAACTGACATCGGAAAACTTCCTTATATATCCTTTTGTTTGTATTGAAGTAGGTTTTCTTAGCTGGTATGTTGTTGCTTAATTTGTCTTATATTATTTTGTATATACAAATTACAAATACCGGTTTTTCGGTTGTACGATAATAATAATCAATATTTATAATGTCAAAAAGTTGACAGTCAAATGTTGTAAGCGTCTACATTCAACGAATTTTTAAAACTAAACATGTTGCATAAGTGCAGATGGTAAACGTCGGAGTCGAATCCAAGACATCACAGTCGACATACTACCATCAGGACGAGAGCAATAAGAAAATCTTCAATACATCTATTTATTCAGCCACAGCAAGTCCACTGCTAAACTTAGGCCTCCCCCAAATCTTCAATCGTTCTTAATTTATTTAAACCCAATGAATTCAGTTAGACTTCGTCATGAAGTTTCCGTTGACGAAACCTCGGCGGAGAGAAATTAAATACATTCTCAACAATTGCTAATTAAACCCACTCTTAATTGATTTAAGCCATCCGTGAAATTATCTCGGTACCAAATAATTACAGTAACGCTCCTTTACAACGATACTTTCAAAATGTTCGGCACTCACGCTTTGGAAATAGACGTCAGATGGGTTTAGAATTGGCAAAATAATTAAACCAATAACTTATCATCATACAAAATGATTTATTTTCGGACAGTAATAAAAATATACAAAGGAGGTAAATAATATACCTACGTGGAAAATGCAAACACTTGAAATAATGATTACTGCGCCAACAACGGGCCTCGCATTCAGCTAAATGCTTCAATACAGCGTAAGCAGTACCGCAGCGCTGATTTTCAATGCGATTTTCTACCAATTTATATTTAAATAACCTATTACAAGTTACTTGAAATATTTACATGTAATATAATTATTTTACAATGGAAATAATCCGGCGAATTGTGGACTATTAGCACCTCTGTCTACCCTCTTGGCGATAAAGCCTTGATCATTGTATTTGTTTGTTACTGTAGTTACAATGAAAATAAAGAGTATTAAACAGTGAAGGTAATACAAATATTCATACAATGTTTTTAATAAGTATGTTACAAATATAATGTTTTATACAAAGTAATACATATACAACATAATTATACATATACAAAGTATATTTACGATACAAACAGAATACAAAATACCTAGTAAATATAATTAATCTGCCGTGTCTATGCTCGCGTGTGGCTACGTCCAATTTAATTACAAAAAGTGTTCTGACACGAAGCTGATTTATATGTTGAGTTGTACTGAAATGTTCACGATTCTATGTGGTACAAGAGAACAAAGCGTATTGGAAAATAAATTTAAAGGGAAACAGCCTATACCGTTTTTACTTGGACTTAATTAATTAGCATATGTGGCCTATGTACGTATTTTTCTTTGGAGCTTCAGCTTTAGATTTTCTTAGTCTACACATCTCAGAATAGACCGCCTCGGTGGCGCAGTTGTACTACGGTACGATTACAACACTAAGGTATCGGGTTCAAATCCCGGGTCGGGCCAAGTGATGTTTTTTTATTATCAGCCCGGAGTCAAGAATTTGTGCCCGATATGTATCCCTATCACATCGTGTTACAAGACACACAAGACGAAACGACACCCAGTCTTGGTAGTATTTCTGCTTACCCCTTCTGAGAAAAAGGCGTCATGTTTGTTTTTAGATTAAAGGACAATAAATCTATCTTCTTACCCAAATTTACACGGTGGGCGCATGATTTTTCAGCTTTTTACCGAATTTAGTATCTTATAATACTACTATCTATGCCTTTCTGATATAAATTCCTTTGCAATTCAACTTTTTGGGTCTACCACGATGGCCTACACAACTGACACTTTCACATAACTTCGAAATTCTTATTAATTACTATTTACGTTCCCTGCCTTTTGTCACCTTTTCAACCGCTTATTAACTTCCGTCCTAGTAAAAAGTTCTATTTAGATTTCCTGCCTTGTTTCACCAGCCGCTTACAAAGCCCCGTCACGCTGGTGTCCAAGTAAAAGGCCATAATAATATTGTCTAAGGTACCGTGGTTGAAACGTGCTCGTATTTAACCCCGGCTGCAAATAGAGCAAAAATGCGCCCGCCTGTTGCGATGCTCTTATTTTAAGTCGTGTGCTGACGGTTGAAGCAAGGATGTCGAGTATCGGGGATAGCTGGATTATAATTTCTTCTTGAGCTACATTATAGAGCTGAATCGTCGCTGGATCGAAAAGGCACCTTCTAAGGTTTCCAGAGCAACCTCTTGGTAGTGATTGGAACAGTAGTAACTGTCGATATTTCTATTGCTAGATAAAAATTATTGCACGCAAATTCGTTTACTTTTGGAGGTAGTTATGATGTAAGTCAGTAAGGCCGCCATTTGAAACTTTTTTTTGTATTATATCTATAATATATTATTTTTTATTGTGTTCAATAAAGAATTAAATAAACAAGTACTTTATGTCTGCGTATGCCAGTCCAATGCTAGATTTAGGATTCTCTATACAAACTTTGTAGGGATTTTCAGAAAAAAAAATTGTTAACTTTTAAATTCGCTATGGCCCCATCTAGTTGTATATACACGTGCTACTGCCTTTCTTTATCAGATTGTAGAATGTTTTTTAGATACAAAAAGAGATGTAAGAAAAAAACATTTTATCGATATTAATACGCAAATCCCATCCCTAAACCTTGCATCAACCCGCACGTTGTGCATGAGGCGGGCATCGCTCAAGATTCTTCAGTCCTTTGTCTACCTTTTACGTAATCGATAATTTAAATTCACGTCACTAAAGAATGCGTCCGAGCGTGTTCACGACGCGACGCGATCGCGCTGAATTTATATCGACATCGTTTTTAACGTCGATACTTGGCAACACTAATCTCGAAAGGCGATTTGGTTGAGTTGTTTAGTTTTAAGCCACGTTACCGAAATTTTCTAGTTGTTTTCACGTATGGGATTAGAGAGATGTTTATTAATGGTTCAGCTTGGAAATTTTCGGACGTATCGTCTCTTAATATGAATACTAGTTGTAAGTAAATTAATGAGTTTAAGCTAAACAATATTACAGCCTGACATTGACAGCCTCCGTGGCGCAGTTGGTTAGACGCCGCCTGTGAAACGAGAGGCCGCGGGTTCGGTCCCCGCACCGAAACAAATATTTGTGTGATCCACAGGTATTTGTTTCGGGTCTGGGTGTTTGTGAGACCGAAAAAGTCTCTCGGAATTATTGATACCCACGACACAAGACTCGATCTAAGTGAGGGGTCAGGACTATGTATGTGACTGTTGGGTGTATTTATTTATTATTTATTTATTAATAAATATTGTTTTGTATTTCAGGTAATAACCAGAAAAAAACTTTGAAAACATAAATAAAACGGCGAAAGTTGTAAGTAATAATTTTCATCAATATATTCCACGTCTCGGTCGGCGAGGTCGATTGTATTATGATCCTTGTACCTACTTTATAAAATACAGTATTTAGGATTACTTCAAAAGTGTTCGTAAAAATTTCAAACCCTAGATTTTTGAAATCTCAATGGTTTTAATTTCAGTCCTTTAAGGATATGTCTTTAGGTATTCCAATTATGGGATCTGGAAAACTAAGTTGCTGAATTTCTCCGACAGAACATAAGCAATGGTAGACTCTTTTTATTACCACAATAAAGTGACTAGAATGAAAAGCTGTTGCATATCGGTTTTCTTTTAGACAATGATACCATCCCGGTCAAGTCGACCTATTTGCACCTGTATCTATATCAGCCCATATACGTCCCACTGCTGAGCACGGGCCTACTCTACAATCGAAAGAATCAATTGAGAGTGGTTAGGCCATTTAATCCACCACGCTGGCCTAGTGCGGGTTGGCGGACTTACATACCGTAGAAATTCTTTAAAATCGCTACGGTATGCAAGTTTCATTTCTTTTTTATTTACATCGAAACGTTATTTTATGCAGCATCGTAAACAGAAAGATTTTTAAAATCCGTTGAATAACAAACAAGTTACACATATTACAAATTTGGTGGTAGGAGGAATAGAAAAGGATGCATAAACGTGCTGTGACGTCAGCTTCTATAAGGCGTGTAGGTGCGAAAGAGGAAGCAAGTGTCTCCGCGGAACTCCTAAAATATTAATGTATCTGTCATTTTACGACCAAATTTGATGCTATTTTCAATGATTGTTTGTTATAATGGATATTTTGCTGTAT
The DNA here is from genome assembly GCA_949752805.1 of Deilephila elpenor. NCBI lineage: Eukaryota > Metazoa > Arthropoda > Insecta > Lepidoptera > Sphingidae > Deilephila > Deilephila elpenor. Next base: position 2,595,785 of record OX457119.1, read on the forward strand.
TAATTTAATACTGTTAAAAATAAAACATTGGAAAAATCTCTATTTGCTTATCTTCAAGTTAGATGGTGATTATTTCACCATGACTTCTTTTGACATGAAATGAAAATATTTATTGAACCCATGAAATGTCATACATTATTTAGATACAGTCACTTTTTTCCACTACCATCCGGTTCACAAGGCTGTTTTCGCCAGAGAAGAACGGGCAAGAAACTCTAGCGTTGCTCTTTCAAAACAAGTTTACATTACAGTAATTATACAGAGGTTGCAGCGCAGTTAAATTCAGAGCAGTTCATGGATAATTTCTGTGGCTCTTGTTACAAGTGATACAACTCGAGTTGTACCCTTTTTGAGTTTTTTATATAGAAATGATGAGAAAAAAATAAGCTTTTTTTTGGTCTAACTCACGATTTTCTATCTGCTATATATACGGAGATAATTTTGTGTAAAGTGATACAAGTGCTGCTATTTTGGCGAAAATTGCGTGAATATTGATATATTTCGAGTTATGACTCGTTTTTGTAATCGATTAATACGCAGTTTTTGTGGATACTGGTATAAGTACAATTATAACTATTTTCACATATATTTTTTTCAGTGCATTTAACGTGAATATTGATATATCGAGGGTTATATCACTTTGAACCATTTTTTTCCAATATTGACTAGGATACAACTCGACATGTACCTACCAATTCAAATGTGAATTTTTGATTTGGATGTGCTAAATGATACATCTCGACATATATAATTCTACAGATTTTTTTTTATTTTATGTGCAAACGAATACAAATCAAGTTGTATCTAAAACTCAAACAAATTACAAAAATATTTTATATCGAATAAGATGTGCTAAGTGAGACAATTATGCGCGGCAATACATTATTACGAGAATATTGATTTAAATACAACAGAACCACTAATTCAAATGTCCACATATATTATAATACTTTTGTACTATAAATATGATTTATTATAGGGGGCGAGCCTATCGCCATATCGGGCACAATTTCCTGATTCCGGGCTGATAATGAATAGAAAAATCCAATATCACTTTGCCCGACCCGGGACTCGATCCAGAGACCTCAGCTTTGTAACCGTACCGTAATACGACTATGCCATCGAGGCAGTCTAAGATTTTAATAATTGTGCTAAAACTGTGCCTTAAGAATTTGTAATTTAATTCAATTAGTTTTGAATCGAAATTTTATTAAAGTTAATTTATTGTAATTGTGTTTATTTTGTAAGATTTTTTTACATTTTTGTACATTCATATTACATTTAAAAAAATTACTTAAAAAAGTATAAAACAAATAGTTAACCCTTTGGTGGCGAGGCTCAAGTCCCAAGCCACCGGTGCAGTGGTTAGGGATACAAAGTAAGGAACATCCTCACTATGAGTGGTATGTCCAGCAATACTGCCTTTTGGATCTGATTCTTGACCCAACGACCAACAACGGCTTTTGGAGATGTTGGTCTTGGCTCTTTGGTATCAGTCCATGTGCAGAAACAACAAACGGGACAATAATTGTTGAGTCTACATCCCAAATGTCAGTAACCTCGTGTTCCAAATCTAAATATTTAGACAATTTGTTTTTTTCAGCTTTAAAGAAGTTATCGTCATGCGGTATGGTAACATCAACAAGTATTGCTCACGTCAATCGATCTATTATCACAACATCAGGCTTATTGGCAGCAATAGTCCTATCTGTGATAACAGACCGATCCCAATACAGCGTTGAATGAGTATTTTCAAGAACTGGTTGGGAAACATACTGGTAATATGGCACTTCAAGAGTCACAATAGTCCATATCGAAGAGCGATTTGCTAATGTATGATCTTGGCTTCTAGGTTGTGTCTATGCAAGTACTCGCCGTTAGCAAGATACGAATAACCGAAAGTTACATGTCTCATTGGCTCGCCAGGACGTTGGCATGCCCTACAAATGTCGACCGTACCGTCCTTCAGGATGTATTTTCTATAGTCTTAATAACTTCGTTCACGATTGCAAAAGCAAAACACTCAGTTTCCCCAGAGGTTACCAAAACGTACTCAAGTTACAGATTAAGGCTGGTCCACTTCAGGCCCGTGTAGGGCCCGATAGAACGGACCATGCAGCTCTTTGCTCTTCCATACTTCCTCGCGATCTTAAATGCTCATCACCAAAGGCTTCCGCCAGTTCTCATTCGCCAATGAGAGCTGGGTAAATACTTTACACACTATAACTACAACCCTATGCATATCTACGTAGCTATGATGGAAATACTCCCTTAGATTGCACACCTCACGATTATGCAGATCCTTAGCATTAAGAATGCCTCGGCCCTCACATCTCTGCGGGATGCACAACCTCATCACTGACGAACTTGTATGATGCATACGATGTGCATTTGGTAGAGTCCAGACCTTACGATCCAGGGCATCCAATTTCGTCTGAGTCCATCTGAGTTTGCCAAAAGAGTACATAAGTACAGGCATAACCCAACCGTTAAACGCACGAATATTGTTTCCACCTGATAAAAAACAGTTAAGAACTTTTGTCAGGCGGCTAAAAAAACGCTCCTTCATTGATTGTTTTACCTCTGCACCTATAATATCTAGACCCTCAGGCATATTCAGATACTTGTAGGTTTCCGTCTGGGAAAGAGATCTGAGTCTTACAGTCTCTGAGACATTTATGTCATCAGAGACTGCAACCTCGCCTCGCTTGACATGGATAACCGCACCTTTATCTACACCAAACTCCATATTGATTGAGTTGCTAAATCAAGCAGTTATTTTTGACTAAAGTTGATTTATTATTATTATTTTATTCATTAACAGTTAAGGGATTTTTATACTATTCGGTAATACATGGGAGACCCATCGTACCTTTTATTTATTATTAAAAACATCGCAACAAAGTTGATTATTTAATAATATGAAACTTGTATCTATTTACACATTACATAATATCATTTTAACGAGAGATATAACTTGACTTGTATCATTTAACACTTATTTTCAATAGACTTGAATATTAGCAAACAGATACTATTCAAGTAATTTATGAAAGTAGGGGGTTGCGGATTAAAAAAACATAATCTTACGGATTATACCTTTATCTTTTGTTTGAGCAACATTATCGTAGGAACTCATACAAATTAGTTATTACATTTTGTAAACTTTTGTATATCAGTTTACACGAAAGCACTTTAAACACAGTATTTAGGTGCGACGTAATATAATTACACTTATATTATTTATCACAACATTTTTGCACATGTTACTCATAAGCCGAGGTATATCTCACAGGTTTCTCGTGAATTACTTTTTAAACATAATATATATCAAAAAACCTAAAACGCACAATGAAAGAAAACATTTTTGCCCACAAAATAAGGTATTCAAGTTTAATCTAGCACATTTAGTTTACGACCGAGAATTTTTTAAATCTTGTTTTTGCTCTCCTGTAAAATGATGATTTTCGACTTGTATCACTCATCACAAGAGCCACAGATTTAGAATAATAATTAATAGTGATATTGGTTAAGTGATTTGTACGGCTGAGTTAGGTAAGTGAAGTAGCCCAGAACGCGGAATTTTGTAACAAACTAAAATCATGAGACTGCCTCGGTGGCGTAGTTGTATTACGGTACGGTTACAAAGCTGAGGTCTCGGGTTCGAGTCCCGGGTCGGGCAAAGTGATATTGGATTTTTCTATTCATTATCAGTCCGGAGTCAGGAATTTGTGCCCGATATGGCGATAGGCTCGCCCCCTATCACATCGTGGGACAGAACATACAAGGCGAAATGTGGGTGTCCTGGTGGCGCCTCTGCCTACCCCTTCGGGGATAAAGGCGTGAGTTTATGTATGTATGTATGTATGTTATAATATAATTATAATATTAGACATACATAACTTTGAAAAATGTGTAATAAGAACTAATTGTAATATGATTGCAAAAAAAATGGTTACTTCAATAAATTTGTTTTGAATTACAGAAGTTGATTATTCAGTCTACAAAAAAAACAGCAGTTTGTAAAACCAACACATTTAAAAAGATACAAATTAAACCCACCTTTTATGAACTTTAAAACCACAGTAATATACTGGATATCGCACACATTATTCCGACGTCAAAACATTTTCGGTTAGTGCTAACATCGATTAACCCGAATTACCGCTTTCTCGGTAAACATTAGGACGCTCGTTAAACCGCGGTTTTAGATTAAAAAACGGGATAGCAGCCCGTATTTATTTTCGTATGTGGTGCAATCGGTATTTAGTGAAATAGAATCGGGTTAACGTGTGACTTTACTAACACAGTTACGGGAACTATACAGGGTGAGTTTTTCAAGTGGGCGTGCCAAATCCGAAATTATTAGGAATATCGAAAAATGCTGAAAGGAGTCACGAGTCCGATTTTGATGAAAACTAAAACTGCATACTTGGATAATGGTTTCTTAGATTTACGCGAATGTTACACATTGAAATAAAACTATTTTTACGGATTTTATCGCGATTTGGTTTAATTTTTACATTTTTTAACATCCCGACGTTTCGATTACCTTACAGCTATCGTGGCCACGAAAGCTGTAAAGTAATCGATAACTGATAATTTTTGAACAGACCTGTTTTTAAAAAGTTTTTAGTTTTTTTTAGTTTTGCTTTCGCGTTTCGATTAGTCAGATTGTAAGCGACGAAATATCTTTATTATATTTCATTGAATTGACAAAAAGTAAGTATTTCAAACTACTAATCCCGGACATTATGCACATATTTATATCACTACACTACAAATTGAACCTAACGCCTAATTACATCTTACGTTCCGAATCATTTCAAACTTCCACGGAAGCTTCATAATGTGCAATAAATCACAACTTATGAAGATATCATCCTCTACTTATTCCATCTCAAAACACACACACAGACAGACAGACATAAACCAGGGTGCTCAATCGGTCCATATGCGGCCGACGAGCTATGACATGCATGCAAACTTAGGAAGCCATGCGTCATAGAGGGCGTTAGTTGTAAACATGGTTTGTGGTTTAGGACAAAGTATTTTTAACCGACTGCGGTAAAAAGAGGGTTATTCATATATACATCTTAAATTATAAAAGTAAAGAAACATGGTTTTCCTATATTTGGTTTCGTTTAGAAATATTTCATCAATCTTCTTTGGATTTTTTTTTCTGTCGTCAAATGTCAGCCAGCGTTAACTTTATTTTTGCGTTTTTTTTTTTTTTTACTTCATCTACTAGTTGCTAGTTTTCTTATTCGAAGGAATGAACGATATCAAACAATTTCTTATAAGAATCATTTAATGGTAGGCCATCATTTTAAAGCACATATAAAGATCTCTTATCACCGATCAGCAAGTGGCAAAAACAAAAACTATCTTTATACATCACCATACTTATTTCTATAGGGATTTACTACCAAAATATCTTTATCATCATCAGCCTTTTATTATCCACCGCCGGACGTAGACCTCCTCCAAATTGGGCCAATCCACCTTATCTTCGGCTGTCTTCTTTCTCCTTAAATATCCTCATCCAAACAGTATATTGTAAATACGCGGCCCACACCACCTCACCAACCGCGTCGACAGATTTATGTTAATACAAGATTTACTGCAGTAGAAATAAGTGCATGTGCGCGTAATTTAGTTAACGTTTGGCGTTAGCGTGTCAATTATCTTTTATAAGGTGATTTAGTGCTTAATAAGGGATGGAAATATTGTGTTTGGAATGATTTATTTGGAGTAATATAAGGGCACCACTGTAAGGAAACATGCGTACCTGAATGTTCTTTCGTTAAAATTCGAAGCTACGTTAATTTCACACTCCATTCAATTGTTTATGCATCTCAACTAGCAGAGACACATAAATAATCGCCGTTGTCGTAACAGCCCATATAGGTCCCACTGCAGGGCACGTGCCTACTCTGCAATCGAGAGTGCGATTGAGAGTGGTTAGGCCATATAGTCCACCACGCTGGCCTAGTGCGGGTTGGTGGACTTCATATACCATAGAAATTCTTAAAAATCGCTATGGTATGCAGGTTTCTTCACGATGTTTTCCTTCACCGTCATAGTACGTGGTGTTTGACTATCAATACACACATGACTCCGAAAAGTCAGAGGTGTGCCCTATGATTTGAACCTGCGACCGCCGTTAAAATATAGGCAGCCGCGTCTGGTCCGTTACCAACAGACCACCACGCACTTCTAATAAATAATACATACATATGATAGGTATATTTAAATAAAAGATTTATCTATCTATATCAGCCCATATACCTCCCACTGCAGGGCACGGGCCTACTCTACAATCGAGAGAATCGATTGAGAGTGGTTAGGCCATATAGTCCACCACGCTGGCCTAGTGCGGGTTGGCGGACTTACATACCGTAGAAATTCTTTAAAATCGCTACGGTATGCAGGTTTCCTCACGATATTTTCCTTCACCGTTAAAGTGCGTGGTGATTGACTATCAATACACACATAACTCCGAAAAGTCAGAGGTGTGCCCTGGGATTTGAACCTGCGACCACCGTGAACATGTAGGCAGCCGCGTCTGGTCCGTTACCAACAGGCCACCACGCACTACGCACGCAAATATTTATACATTATCGATAATTCACAGAAATCTTTCTTACGTCCTGTGTATCAAAGGATTTAGCTATTAATACACAGATCCCAAGCTAATATTTATAATATTTATACCGCGCTTAATCCTATAACCAATTAACGTTTAATTTAGATTAGGGATACATCTAATTATGGTTCTCAGTATTTAAAACTGATTTTACATAAAACATGTACAAAAAAGTCGAAAGGCAAAGTCACCGCCCGTTGTTTCACAGTCAGAATATACAAAAAACAAAATAAAGCCAGAATATACAGGCCATTAATATACCATAAATACATCCGAATATCCACTCATTACACGGAGGAAATATGGTCATATCACGGGTTTTACGGTCATGGCGGCATTTTAATAAACATTCCCTTAATGTGAGCGCATAAAAATATTAAAAATTAAACTAAATGAACGGATGTGAACTTAAAGATGCGTCGTAAAATCAACAGAGGGCTCCACGGGGCGATTCGCCTGTGCAGGGGCGGATGCAGTGTCCGGGATGCGCCCAAAATATAAATATCGGGTCTTATTAATAGCCATTTTCGGTTACGATGATATGATGCAACAATGATTCACACCTGTGGCAAATTATGAGTTTATATAAGTTACGATAACACACGGCGGTAAGAAGTATTTAAAATGATGACACTTATTATAATTTGCACTGATAGTTAAACATTTCAAGTTTTGTAAATAGTATTTTTACTCATCGAACTCCCACTTACTAATCAATATATCTGTTTATTTAAAAGATTCAAAGGTTGGAGTGTATTTTCGGGATTTTGCTATTACAATATGATCGAATATAATATAGGGGCCCAAACCCCCTTCATAATTTTCTAAATACAGCCCATTACTTGCGGTTACGTGCGTCTGCGTGTGGCCATCCATGTACACTCGTTTTATGAATCTCGATGTCGGCGGTCCCTCAGTAAAGAATCACTGCCCATTGCAGGGAGAAAATGCGTTTAAAAAGATAATTAAAGTGGGATTCTTTATTAATTTTACGAATGCATTTCGCGTGAATGCTTGGGTTTTATTGGCAGGTAATCGGATGATTTTTATTGGCCGTATTTGGGATACTTTTTTAGGGTTTTTTTAAATTATGTCACGATAAAGTAAAGTATTGCATATTTTTACGTAAAGGCATTTTGAAATGCACCTTGTTCAGTCTGGATAGAGTATCTAACCGCGAAATGGTGAATCTCTGTTTGTTTGACATAATTATGACGGCCTGCTGGAAGCGTGACTCATATAGGCTGAAACCGATTCGAAAAATTATGTACCAGACTTATACAGGGTATATCAAGACTGCGACCGAAAACGAAGCCAAGTGGCAGTATTAGTGATAGCAAAAACAATGCAAGTAAAAATTTTACAAAAAAAATTGTCAACTTTTTTTTGTTATTTTTTACATATCGTCGTATTTGAGTGATAAATACATAGTTTTTCTAAAATAATGAAGTACATCGCTTTATTTTTAAACACGCAATGGTACGTAAGGGTTTAAATTACTATTTTTGCAAAAACTAGGTATATACCCCTCAAAAACGATGATTTTTAAAACAAAAATTAAAAAAAAATCCTTCGCTTATTTTGCAAAATTTTTAGTTGCATTGTGTCTGTAGCCGCTAGAACTACCACCTGGCTTCGTTTTCGGTCGCGGTCTTGATATACCCTGTATATATTTTCGTAGAATAATATTTTACATAATTTGACATAAGAGTGTCAAGTACAATTAGATAAAAAAATCACAAGGATATCTGAGTTTGCCAAATAAATCTTCGTAGAGGGATTTTACGAAATCACCGTATTGAAAGTTAAACGTAACTAAGAACAGCCGAGCCCGTAACACGATATAACACCTTAACAACTTGCCAAATTACTACGTAAATTAATGGCAATAGAACAACAGGTGCTTGCCTAAAACAAACAAAATGGCACACGAAAATATACATTATTTAAATAGCAATAAAGACGAAGTTCCCTTGCGTATTACAATCAACTAATTGACAAACGATATTACTCGCTATATCTAATACAATAGAACTGAAAATCCGCTGCGTTTTACAATGAAAAATTTGCCTATGGAAGCAAAAAGGCTTAGTTTACTCGTGTCAGTGTGATGGGGTTTGAATTTTTAAATTAAGAACTCATTTTAGAATTAGAAATAAGGCTGTTTTTATTAAGGTTGAAAGCCATTGCAGCCAGCTTCCATCAAATGGCTTTGGAAGTTGTAGGAGGCCTTTAATTAGCTTCCAATGATAGATGATCAGTTGTGAAACAATTTATTTTAACTTTGGATAAACACTGATATTTAGGTATTATGTTTTATTAGGGCGAGTATGTACAACGCAGATTCATTTCAAATAAAGAACATATTAGCTGTGATATTAGGTTAAAAATTTATCTGAGATAAAAACAAATAAGATTAAATTAAAATACACAAAAAAAATATTAAAATAATACACCAAAAGTTAACAGTCCTTTCAGCATCTCCCTTACAATATATATATTTGCCAATATTTGCATTATTGATCCAACCGGAAACATACAATTTATATTTGAACTGCAATAAATTATTTACATTCAATACATCAAATAAACGACTCAATCATTCTGAATAAATAAAAATAAATATAACTAAATGTTGAATTATTAACGAAACTGCGCTTTAAATAAATAAGAAAACAGGCATAAATAAAAATAATGGCTCATTTTGCTTAACCCGGGAATTGAATCCCAGTTTGCGCACTGAAATAATAATTCAACAGTCCGTCTGCATAATTGACAAGGCTGGTGCCAGTTGCTCATCGATGTAAGAGAAATGTGTAGTAGGGCAACTTTGTGGACGGCATGTTATTTTTTATTGCCATTAATGGCGATACGAGCATTCGCCATATATGTTCCGTCCCACGATGTGATAGAGGGCAAGCCTATCGACAAATCGGGCACAAATTCCTGACTCCGGCTGATAATGAATAGAAAAATCCAAACTTCACTTTGCCCGACCCGGAATTCGAACCAGAGGCCACCGAGGCAGTCTATTTCTAGATCTAAAATATTACTGGCTTAGAATCAATTTATCTAGATACAATGTAAGTTTACTACATATAAGCTTTACATAGTGCTTACAATGTACAATAATGAAGATTCCGAAAATAGACCGACCAAGTTTGCCCTTTCAAGTCAAATTGACCTCCGCAAATAGCATTTCACTTAAGTTGTCCAAGCAAATGTAGTAAGAGGATTCGAATTTGAATTCAATTTTGTATAGGTAAGTATAAAAAGATAGAAGAAAGATACAAGCAAAATAAGAGCATATTTACCTCTGTCCATAAACATACATACATAAACTCACGCTTTTATCCCAGAAGGGGTAGGCAGAGGCGCCACCAGGACACCCACATTTCGCCTTATATGTTCCGTCCCATTCTGTGATAGGGGGCGAGAATCGGGCACAAATTCCTGGCTCCGGGCTGATAATGAATAGAAAAACCCAATATCACTTTGCCCGACCCGGGATTCGAACCCGTGACCTCAGCTTTGTAGTCGCACCGTAGTACAACTACGCTACCAAGGCAGTCCATAAACATCCATCGGAAATTGCCGGATTGAAAATGTAGGATATTCGTATCCGCCCACACACAATTTTGGATTATCGTAATAATACGCACATACATATGTGTTACGTTTCGAGTTCAGCCAAAAGACTTCTTTTGAGCAGGGCTGTATAATTATAGTGATCAAAAGATGGCTATCTCATCATACCATGAACAAATATAAGACCTATTAAAGAAAGGAAAAATACGCAGTCCTCGAAACCGACGAGCGTGTATGCAATGACTGAAGATGAAGCGAAAGAGGTATGTATGGACTGTAGCAATTTGCACTCAATAGTCTCTGCCTACCCCAATGAGACATAGGCGTGAGTTTATGGTATGTATGTATGATGTATGCATCCACTTTAACGTGCCAGTATAAAATAAACACCAGTAGGTAAATATTTCACCTAAAGTTTAAAGTTGCAGTACTGCACCTTTACCCTCCTGGACCCATCAGCTTGCGTACATCAAGACAGTTCGCTGACGGCCGGTATAACTTTTTTAACTCCCTACATGGCTTCGTATAACTCACGTCATAAGACTCTTACCAATGATAATTTATTTTAACCCATACGTTTCCGTTCGGAATGTTTGTTTAATTTTTTACCGTGTCACAGAGCCCGGATTGTGATGAATTTATTGGTTTCGGGGTATTTTAGTGTACGGAATTTTTGTGTGTTTTAATTTAATGTTTTTTTTTTTGAAAAGGGATGATACTAAAATGTATTTTAATGATAGGCAATGGAGTATGGTGACTTTTAAATAGGATGAAATGAATATTATTGTAACTAAAATTTGACGTCGGTTCTAAAGGCACGCTAATATGTTATGTCAGTATATGTGTTTAGAATATCTATATTGTGTGCCATATCCATATTTTTTTTATTGCAACAAATAGCGAGACTAGCATGCCATTTGCCTGATGGTAAGCAATACGACCGCTCATGGACAGTAGCAAAACCAAACAACACCATGAATACCTGAGACATAAGATGTTAAGTCTCAATATGGCCAGTAGATATTCTGGCTACAATGTCCTTCAAACCGGAACACAACAGTGCATTTATACTGCTGTTTGGCTGGAGGATATTAAAACATTATAGTTCACTATAGCCAAAAACCAATGGGTAACCTCTAGGATTGTCCTTATATTAAATGAGAACGTTTTATATAATACCAGCTATTTACAACAATGAAAATCTAACGTCACAACCATTTGTAACCTGAGAATAATAACCTGCGAAATTAAACCGCTTATGGAAGGAAGGAACGACTCAAATCATAACACAATGCCGCTTTTTATTACATTACCTACATTCCAGCGAACAAATGACGCGATTTAACGTAAAAACTAGGTTTTACCACGGTTTTTCCTTTAATATTAAATTTGAGAAACGAGAAATTAAGTTGGATGATGGAAAGTGGTCAGCTACATCCATAAATAACCACAACGAATCAATCGCAATATTTGATGGCCGAAGGTATGGCCTATCGTTTAAATCTATGGGTGAAGCAGGAAAGCCAAGAGGTGTAAGGACTAATTGATTTTATGGGATTACAAAAAAAAAGAGAGAAATAAAGCTTCTGCTGGGCTTATAAAATAAACGATATTCATGAGCTTTTGCATCCTGAATGAGAATAAAAATAAACGATTTTTTTTTGTCTGAAAATTTAATTCTTCAGGCACGCAGCTAAATAAAACAATTACAAAAAAAAATGAGTTTCGAATCATCTCTATAATTTCATATTACACATGGCACAAACAAAAATACAAACAACCATGAAAATTATCACAAATCCAAACCGAGGAAAACAAAATTAGTCATAAATCTGCGCGCACGTGAAATTTATAATAAGCGCAAAAGACAAATGCTAAGGGAAACGTGTTTATGTTGTGAAAGCGAATCATTCAGTTAATAAATAACAAGCGCAAATTGTCCTTATACGTTACGTGGCGTTGTTTAAACGCGAAATGAGATTCTTAATTTATTTGTTGTTGGATGGCTTTTTGCAGGGATAAATTGAACGTTGTTGTCGGTTTATCACTCCTTTACAGGAATATATTCGGGAATTTCGATTTAAATGTCCAAAGTAAACTGCGTTGGAAGTACTGAGGCTAGGTGCAAAGATGATAATTGCAATAGTGTTAGGTGAGGAAGGTTGAAAAGATCAAGGGTCAGTGAAAAAATTATGCTGTCCAATAACGCATCTGAAACAAATATATTTTATAGTAGTTTCTTAGATTTACGCGAATGATACACATTGAAATAAAACTATTTTTTACGGATTTCATCGGTCCGCCCCGTGACCACGAAAGCTGGAAAGCAATCGAAACGTCGGGAAGTTAAAAAATTTAAAAATTAAACCAAATCGCGATAAAATCCGTAAAAATTAGTTTTATTTCAAAATATGTTTTAATTGCATTGACATTTGTCTAAGTCTGGAGAACGAACGATAGTGTTCACTTCTAAAATCCAGCGTATAATTTCAATACCAAACTGCTAAAAACTAACCAAATTAACCAAATAACAGAGATGATACAATCAAACAAACATTTAACATTACGAAATCGATTGCTACAAAAACTCCAAATCACAAAATTACGATCTCATTTATCAACAATTTGAATCTCAGTCTACAACCTTCTTGCCAGGCCAAAATCCAGTTTAGAATGACACAGGCTGAAATACACAGCTTTTAGATTCTACTTGGACCACGATTTCATCAGTAAGTATTTCCTTATGCGGTCGCTACATTAGCGTCCGTGCATTTGGCTTTGGTCCAGACGTCCCAGCCCGTCCCGCTTCGTCCCAACCCGTCCCGTCTACGTCCCGCGTCTAAGCTATTAAGATTTTATCGTAACGCCGCAGGAATTAAATTTAGTACAGATATGGTCGATTTCCAGAGGAATTGAAGAGACAATATCTACAAAGTTATTGTAGTTTGTGTCTAGATCTGTTTTGGCTGGTATCGAAATGTCTTGGAGGTCGGCGATCGAATCTGCTGAATTCATTAGAGCTTCGTCTGCGGCTAATTCTGGTGAAATATACAATAAGTTGGCTTTTTGTCTTCAATACAAACATTCCATGAAGTGAATATCTACTATACCGAAGTATACTTAATTCATCGTCAAAAATAAACAATTTAAATTTCAAAAAAAAAAAAAATATATAAATGTGTTATAAATTTTTACCTACCTAAAGTTTATGAATCATCGGCGCGGCGAGGCGTGACAATGTGATCGCGGCGCGGCGGATGGCTGCACTCCTCCAAACCGAACCTAAAAATTTTAATCCTGCTTTGGTAACATTGTTATTTGTATTTTTATTTTTATGTTATTATTTTGATTATTATTGTTTCTCTTTATTTATTTTACTATTTTTTTACATTTTTACATATATAATAAAAAATCAAAATACATATAAAAATATAAAAAAAAGAGATTAACCCAACGATGGCGAGGCTCGAGACCCAAGCCACCGGTGGTTAGGACCCCAAAGTGAGGAACCTCCTCACTATACGTGCCGTGTCAAGCAATACTGCCTTCTGAATCTGGCTCATGACCCAACGGCCCATTGAGAGCCTCTGGAGATGTTGGTCGAGGCTCTTTGGTATCAATCCATGTGCAGAAACAACAATCGGGACAATAATTGTTGAGTCGACATTCCACAATTCAGTAACCTCGTGTGCCAAATCTAAATATTTTGTCAATTTATCTTTTTCTGCTTTAACGAGGTTATCATCATGCGGAATGGTGACGTCAACAAGTATTGCCCGGCGCGCCAATCGATCTATTATCACAATATCAGGCTTATTGGCAACAATAGTCCTGTCTGTGATAACAGACCGATCCCAATACAGCGTAGCATGACCATTTTCAAGAACTGGTTGGGGAACATACTGGTAATATGGCACTTCAAAAGTCACAAGTCCATATCGAAGAGCAATTTGCTGATGTATGATCTTGGCTACTAGATTGTGTCTATGCAAATACTCGCCGTTAGCAAGATACGAACAACCGGAGATAACATGCCTGATGGACTCGCCAGGACGGTGGCATGCCCGACAGATGTCGACGGTACCGTCCTTCAGGATGTATTTCCTATAGTTGTTCGTCTTAATAACTTCGTCCATAATTGCAAAGACAAAACCCTCAGTTTCCCCAAAGAGGTTACCGAAACGTAGCCAAGACACAGACGCTAATCGGTCCACATCAGGCCCATGGAGGGCCCGATAGAACCGACCATGCAGCTCCTTGCCCTTCCATATTTCCTCGCGATCCTTAATACCCATCACCAGAGGTTTCCGCCAGTTCTCATTCGCCAAAGAGAGCGGGGTAAATCCTTTATCTACCATCACTACAACCCCATGCATATCCACGTCGCTGTGAAGGAAATAATCCCTGAGATTGCACACCTCGCGATTATGCAGGTCCTTAGCATTAAGCATACCTCGGCCTCCGCATCTCCGCGGGATGTACAATCGCATTACTGACGAACGTGGATGGTGCATACGATGTGCAGTCAGTAGAGTTCGGACTTTACGATCCAGGGCGTCCAATTCGGTCTGAGTCCATCTGAGTATGCCGAAGGAGTACATAAGTACAGGCATAACCCAACCGTTAAAGGCGCGAATCTTGTTTCCACCTGACAAAAAACTGTTAAGTACTTTTGTCAGGCGGCTAAAGAAACGTTCCTTTATCGATTGTTTTACGTCTGCACCCCTAATACCTAGAGCCTCAGGCATACCCAGATATTTGTAGGTTTCCGTCGGCGAAAGGGATCTGAGTCTTACAGTCTCTGAGACACGTATGTCATCAGAGACCGCAACCACGCCTCGCTTTACATGGATAACCGCACATTTATCTACACCAAACTCCATATTGATTGATTTGCTAAATCTTTCAGCTATTTTTAACAACTCAATCAATTCAGATTGTTTTGATGTAAATAACTTGAGATCATCCATGTAGAGCAAGTGAGAGATAGGCTCAGACCCTCTCCGCAGACGGTAGCCTAACCCCGAATCCAACAACAGAGTACTGAGGGGATTCAGGGCCATACAAAACCACAGTGGACTCAGACTGTCACCCTGGAATATACCCCGCTTGATTTTAATCGGCTTATCATTCACCGAAGGATTGGTAGCGCCTGGATATTTAAGAACAGTTGTCCATTGTCCCATACATGCCCCAAGAAAAGTGCTCAATTTTGTATCAACTTTATACAAATTAAGCACTCTCATGAGCCATGTATGGGGCACCGAATCATATGCCTTTTTATAGTCAATCCAGGCAGCTGATAAATTCCTTCGGTTCTGACGAGCCTGTTGGCAAATGGCCATGTCAATGAGAAGGAGTTCCTTAGTACCACGGGACCCGCTCTTGCAACCTGTTTGTCCGGAATAAAGAATTTGATTAGTTGTAATATGACATTGAATTTTTGATCTAATTATCGACGAAAGTACTTTATAAATTGTGGGTAGGCATGTAATGGGTCTATAATTTTTTGGTTCCGTGGTACTACCGGATTTAAAGAGTAGGTGAGTGACACCTGTTGTCATAAATGTTGGGAGTGATCCCCCTTCAAGCGCATCCTGGAATTGTGTTGCCAATCGAGCATGCGAACTTGGAAACCATTTTAACCAGAAGTTGTGCAGACCATCTGGTCCCGGAGACTTCCAATTTTGGGTTGGACGAATCGCGGTCAGAACGTCCTCTGGACTGATTAAAATGGCCTCCATAGCCGGTATCACCTTACAAGCTCGATCTACAACACTGAACCAGGGGGCTTCAGTGTGAGAGACAGGCGACGACCAGATATTTGTCCAGTACTCACGCATTTCATGAGCACTAGGTAGCCGCCCATCTACCACACTTTGTGGAGAATTCTCCCAACATCTATAAACCCTCTTTTGATCACTTTGGAACATACGATTTTGTTGGAAACGATCCCATCGCCTCCTGTAGCGGCGGATGCGGTTTGCCCACGCATAGACTTTTTGTTTGTAGAAGTCTATGCGTTCCGTGACGCAAAGTCTATAATTGCGAGGACTGGTGTTAGTCCCCGAAAAAGCCTGCGCCACAAAACGCATAATCTTCGGTCTACTATTTCCTTCTTTGAAGGAAATTAGCTTGCCGATGAGAGTTCGGGCCCTGTTGATACGTTCCTCAATCCTACACTGCCAGGCAGGCACAGCCGCAACATCTCGAGTGGCTCTACGTTCATTTGGGAAATTAACATGAGCCACACGACATGCTGCGACGGCTGCGCAGTAAAGGATCGAGTGCGTATCAACAAGATCCCGACTGGACTCCAGGTATATAGGTAACATGGAGTCCAAAGCTCCCATCAGCGCCAAATTTCTTCTATGCGTTGGCAAACGCGGAAGACGCGGTCTACAAGACGCCGACAAAGGCATGAATTCCGAAATCGCACGCTCCAAAGCCCCTCTCAGACGCTGTTCATCTTGGGGACTTACGTTGTCGTCCAAATTGTCCGTCACCTCAATAACAGCAATAGGTATTGGTGTTGGGTCTGCTGCTTGATCTCCACTGACGTGCTGGACATTGTTGTCCTGGACAACTCTTAAGTCTGTGCGCAACCGCTCAAGTGCTTCATCATCCAACAACTTACGCCGCTGAATAAATCGCACTTGATCCGACAATCGTTGGGATGATACTTCAACTGTTGGTTCCAAAGCCTGAAACAGAGACAGCATTTTAGCACGATACGCAGTAAGGTGAGTTCCTCCCCTTGTTGCCCCAAAGTAGGCCCGCATGACATTTTCATTTATTTGATGAGTCCATCTCATGCGGCGCACTACTCCACCGGTAGCGGGGACCGTAGGCGGGACACTCGGTCCCACTGGTCCCAAGCCCACCACTGGAGGGGGTCGTCCTCTTCGCCGCGCAGGTCTTGGTGGCGGCGGGGACGACTGCAGCTCGTCGCGTTGGCTCGACGCGTCGATGTTCGGCGTCACTTCGAATACGTCCGAAGCTGACGCCCACGACGCGGAGCTCGACGAGCTGGGAGATGTTGGTCGTGCGTGTTTGCTTCTGGCTCGTTTTTTCATCTTGTGAACATCGTTATATTAAAATATATTGGGTGACATTGTCACTTTTGTCAAAATGTTTTCTTTGCTATTACGAGTACAACTATTGCTTTTAGAAATAAGTTTAACGTTTTTGTGATATGGCATTATTTAATTTGTTTGTGGACTAATTTTGTTTGATGGAATTCAAGTATATTGTAATATAAATTAAGAAAAATCGACGAAAATTTATGTAACATTATTATTGTTATTATTATTATTTTTCCAAAATATACTTTCACATATTATAATATTTTATATTAACGGAGTCAAATGCAAAAATAAGCAATTTGCACTTACCTGAGATGTTTGTTTTGTTTTACATTTTATTTTGTTTTGACCTGCCTAGTCGATATAGCCATACTGGATATAGTAATGATTTGCGAAGCCCCAGCCGCACGCTCTGGGCCAAATGTTACATAACTGAGAAGCGTCCTCTCACGCTCCTGCCGTCGGACGACTGCATTATGCCTTTTTATTTGATTTTTGTTGTGCAATGTATATACTCGCGCAGATGTGCCGCGTCGCGATAATGGGTAATACGCATGCGCATTGCGCAAACTAGTTGGTATGGCGTGTGAAAGCGGGACGGAACATTTAAGTTATTTGTTTGTTACTTATACCCATATATATATACAGCGTGATATTGACACCCCCTACATTAAATTAAACCATGAGCATCGCATAGTAAGGGATATTATTTGCACGCATAGGCATTGTCGTAGAAGGAAAAAATAAAAAGTTGATTTTTCAAACAAATTATAAGTCAAAATAATGACATTAAATTTAAACAGCCTATATTTACATTTACCTGGTATACAGCGACCGCACGGAGCGGAGCGGCAACATCGCAATATTCCCGCGTTTATGAAAACAGCCGACCCGCTAGCACGGGCGGCGCTGCGATCGCGGGAATAATCTTCCCAAGTCACATATTTTTCATAGTAATCACAGTTCACACAACACATAAATACATAAAATTAACTAATTCAAATTGTTGTGTTTTATGCACCAAATCTCTCACAATATGTTCTGAGGGCCATGACGGCGTTTTGATTACACTCACCATACAACAACACCATATCTGTGTATTCCACAGTACTATACTTATAGTACAAATACTTAATACTTAGTACGAATACTTATTCGTTATTGTATTAAGAATACGCGCAATACAATAATACTGAACAACTTAAATCTACAAAAACTAAAATGTACTTGTAAACACTAATACGAACACCTAATTATTAAAAAGAACAGTTAAAACACAAAAACTAACACCTAATAATAAAGTACTTAATTGCAATATGTGTTTCTATCACTTAAACACTCGTTAACTATTCACTTACTTAACACAAAATACAAATAACAGAATTTAAAATACTAACAAAATGGCGATTTCTGCGCGCGCGCGTGTTTTTGTTTACATTATTAATTGAACGCAATAAACCGAACACTGAGCGTGCCGCTGCGCCGCTATACATTATGATTTGCTATAAAGTTGAAGATCCCTAAGGATTGATTGGATGGATTGCTTGATGCAGTAATTACGTAACTGGATTGGACAATAGTATTTAAAATGAGATACTCTGATTGGCGTAAAAATACTTTATGTGATTGGTAGTTTAAAATAAGGGCCGTGATTACAATATCTTACAATCGATATCGATTACTTGTAGTTTAGTCAAATGTGTCAACTTTACTTTTCTAAGCAATTTTACCCATAAGTAGTTCATTAATTAAACAATCTACAGCAGCGAATGCATACGTGTATTTTGTATAAAATTACGATTTCTCAAAGTGGTTTACTTTGGAAACATTAAATATTGTCAAGTTATTGTCATTTTCAGGAAATGTAGTCAGATATCTTTGTAAATTTTATTTTTGTTCAAGATGAAAAGCTTTCAGCTCCCCTTTTGATACCCCGGGGAAGCTGAGAGAGGTATATCATTCCGGATATTGTGGCCGAGCTGGGTCCCTAGCAATACCTACGCCAACATATCAGTATGCTAAAAACCCCTTGATGACCGGTTGGGTTTTAATTATTGAAGATGTTCCAAATTATTAAAACCAACCGTAAGCAATAAAAACGAATTACCATGATATTTCTGTAATACTATTAAGTTACTACTGAAATACTATTGACTAGATCAACTCAAATTAAATAATATTGAGATAAAAAATGTCGATTAAGTGTCCTCGAATAATTTCACAACACTACTTCAAAAATGTTTCGTATGCTGTCACTTTCTTATAATTATACTTACTCCAAGGGCGAAAAAGAGACAGCATATTATGATATAAAAAGATGTATGATCTGGCAACAAGTGATTATAGTAAATTCAAAGTACAGAAGGAACATGGCGCGTTATGATACGTTTACGTAAAATTGATTTGAAAATGTTAAATTGAAATATTGCGTGTTGGATTCAAACATTACTTGAAATTGAATGCATATTGTTTAAAATACAGCTGAAATAAATTTTATTCTTGATGCATAGTTTTATTCACGTATTTTTATTTGGACCGATTGTCACGTGCCGAAGAATAGTTTTTTTGATGATTATGATTACAATTTAAGTATTTGTATTGTGCAATTAAAATGCTTTGTATGTATGTCCGATATTCAAGAAGCCTTTTAATGTAATGCCATTTTGATAGTATTGAAATTTGAGAGTACCTAGTAATTAGTGTTTGTATTTGATTAAATCTTTACTAAAAGGTAAACTGTTAAACCCCAGTTAATCATAAGTACTTACTTATAAAATAACGATCACTCATTATGTTCTAGACTACATTAATAATTATTATTTTAGTGTAGAACATATTGAGTGATCTGTATTTCGCCAAGTTTTATGTTTGCGGGGTCAAAGTTCTTTGTCAGCTGAGCGGCAAAACTACTCGTGCATGTACAGAGTGATCGAAAATTGCGAAATACAAAATCGTGATTTTTGACAAAACTACCAGGTGGATTTTTATGTAACTTGGTACAATGTTTCCTGGGGTGGTCACGAACATGTGGACAAAATTATGTCAAATATGTCAATATCACGCTGTATATGTACTTTTTATTCATTTATTGTAACTTTTTCTTTATATGGGTTGATTGTATAAAATTGTGTTATAGGTATTTTGTTACGTATTTGGTTATTAACTTTGTTTTATTTTAATCTTTAATTATAAGTTGTTATCGTAGTTTAGTGGCCGACGTTCGCATGTCACTCTAGGTGACCACTGAAAATCAGCGTTGCGCTGTGGCTCGTGCCTTGGTGCAACATCTAAGCTGAGTGGTCACCTACTTTGTCACAGCGATGCGACGTGCATTCTCATTTACAATAAATATTATTGTTTTTATTTTTTATTTTTTATTATGTATGAACATTGTATATATAAATTTTTGTTAAGCGTTGTATGTGCGTTGTATGTTGTGACAAATAAATATACCTTTCTTTCTTTCTTTCTTTCTTTCTTTCAAAAGTGAATCTTATAACTGTCGGTAACATTATTACCGGGGTCTATATGCTTTTAACTGCTTGTCGTTCACTAGAAGGAGCGTTCATCTCTTCGCTGTGTGAGTATGACGGCAGTGCTTAGACATCCAGATCTATGAATTCTATGCGTATCTTTTTACACCAATTCAGTCTATAGCTTCCTCAAAAGCGATAATATTTTGCGTCCTGGCAAAAGGGATTACAACCCACCTGCGTATCCAGATGCGACCGAGTTTGCCAGTGGTCGTGTCAGTTACGGATATCCGAAACTATTGGGTGCCCAAGGAAGTGCACCTGAGCCCGACACTTTAGAAACAGGACATAACCCGTGCGGTTGGGTAAAACGATTTTATGTAACATAACATTTTTTTCTTTCTTACCTAAGATTGGTTAAGTAGAGGATATAAGAGGTGTTGTTATTTCTAATCATATTTTATTTCATTCTCTTTTAAATTGTTTATAATAAGCTTACCTGAACCAGTATGAATAAATATATGAATCAGTAAAGCTAAGAAATCATTCTGTAAACTTAATTTAAAACCAGTATTTTAGATACTAATGAATTTATCGTCGATCACAGTCTGCACGAAATATCCAACGTATCATAAATTGCAGTTTAAAAGATATCCTACAAAGTTGAAGAGGTATTCACCCTCTTACCTCTCAGTATTGTCTCGACAGCAGTCATCTGCACCTCAACAATACTCTTATAGACCCGGACAAAGCCGTTCACAGTACCTATAATTGCCGCCGGCTTGGCGCACGTCCAGACGTTGACAAGCGTACCTCAGGGAACCTATTAAGATTTTATCTGAACACGACCGATGGGAACCCAGCTCGTTCCATAAAAAAAACGGAACGGATAATCCCGGGCATAAATTTCACTTCTTTTAAATACTGTTTGACAAATTTGGGATGAGCTCGCTTCTTAAGTGGTGTGTCGTTTTAATTTGCGTTTAAGTGATGCTTGAAGCGAGGTTGCATTATGTGGTTTTCTTTTGGTTTAGTGTTGCTTGATTTTTAATTAGGAGATCCGTAAAAGAAACGAAGAGCCCCCAACTTAGTCAAAAATATAAGTCGAAATAGATGGCAGAATTGATAGTAAACGGAGTAGAAAAATCGTCGAATACAGATCGCTTACCAGCAAGAGTAGCTTTGGGCGTCCACACATTACGTGTGAGCTGACACTAGACACAATCAGAATAAACAGAGTTGTGATAAAGATGATCAGAAGTCGCATGAAGTGACATCACTTCCCATATGGTACGGGAGCTAGCAACGTCTGGAAAACAAGCATTTCAGGTAGGCCAGTTTTTAGATATGCTATCTCTCTCACTCTCCCGGGCGTCATACAGGCTATC
Source organism: Deilephila elpenor (assembly GCA_949752805.1). NCBI lineage: Eukaryota > Metazoa > Arthropoda > Insecta > Lepidoptera > Sphingidae > Deilephila > Deilephila elpenor. The sequence goes on from OX457119.1 coordinate 2,617,968, forward strand.
TGGCTGGCGGTAGTGGTTGCGTTCGTCAGTGCGCAGCCTACCTATACAGGTAAAATATCGAATTTTAAAATCATTTTAAGAAGCTTTTTGCCTTTATTATTATTTTTATTGAACTTTTTGCAACATGAATCTATTATTGCCAGATATTTCTATTGTTGTTTAAACTGTGCCAGACGCTAATTTTGAATTAAAAAAATATTATTTTTCAAAGTATTTCAGTATGGCTGTAATATTTATATGATGTTATTTAAGTATCTAAAAACCTAAATTTAATTTGCCAGACATTAATTCGATTGTTAAACCTTCAGCCAGACCGACCTAAAAGTGAAAAGTGATGTGGTATCATTTTGCTTGATCTAGGAATAGTTGTCGAATAAATTACATAGAACTAATTAAAAACTATTGAATTAATGTGTGGATTAATATAGTATCAAAATAACTATTTATCGTTGTACAAAATAAGATAATAATCAATCTCAAGGATGAAAATAACCAAAAATTATATTTTTCAATCCATAATTTTATCACAAAAAAAACGGAGGCATCTTGATAATTATCATCATCATCATCATCTTCAGCACTGTAGTCATTTTTATTGTCATCGTCGTCTTTTGAAATGTCATCGTCTTGTAATAAGTTATTATCTGTAAAAGAATGAAACATTTTATAATCTATCGGCAAATAAGTTTATTAGTATTTTATTTTTAATTTTTACCTTTAATGATAATGTCGGCAACTAATGATGGCAATTGCTCTCCAACAAACCAGATAAAATCATATTTATGGTCCAGCCGGAAACTTGAGGTGATAGAGATGTTGGTTGTTGTAAATGATCATTTCTCCAAAACTTTGTAACGTAACGAACTCGTAGTAAATGCTGATAAAATTCAGCTTTGCATGGTGGTAGGCTTGATGGATCAAAATTACGATTTTGTTTATTCAAAATTATCATCTGATTTTGTAGACCGATATGTGTTTGAAAACAGATGACACCGAAGTTCATTGACGTTCCATGAATCCCGAGCTCCGTAAATATGACAAATTAACTTTTCTAAGATCTTAAATGTCTCATCCAGCAATTCTTCATCATCTGTTATAATATTTTGACAGGCTAATTGATACTCTTCTGATTGTTCTAACAGTTTAAAGATCGAAGTTTGCCTTTCCGGAAAAAACCTGGTGTGTAGTCGCATCCAGTGAGTGCATAAAAGCACGGTAGAGCTTTCGATAAAGAATTCTCTAGAATTTCGTGTACTTGATGACGCTTATAAATCGCTCATAATTCCCCACGCCCAAATTTACCCAGATTTTAGTGATGCATTCAAATGCTCCATGTTACCAAGAAGTATTATTAAAATATCTGTGTCTGAGCAGCGTATCACAACTTCGCCATCGACATTTATTTGACAAATGTGATATATTATTATTTGAGAATCGGCTTCTTCTTGTTCTTCGCAAGACAGTACATCTTCAACAGTTTTAATAACCTTATTACTTTCAACCCGGTATGAAAAGCACTTGTTAATTGCATTAGAAGTGTCAATTTCTTGGATATTAACTTCTGTATGTGAATTCTGAGACGTATTATCTGGCAGGGTTTCGCTAACATCTACTGCAGTATTTGATAACGAAGTTGAACTAGATGTGCTGGGAAGATCTACTGTTGACGAGAAATTAATTTCAGATAAATTACGATATTTTGTCATTAGAGCTGTAAAACTGCTGTAACAATTTCTGTGATATCCATCAGTGTCATAACTTGCTCCGGTAACTGTACACTATTATACCGGGTATATCAAGACTGCGACCGAAAACGAAGCCAGGTTGTAGTTTTAGTGGCTCCAAACACGATGCAAATAAAAATTTCGCCAAAACAGTGATAGATATTTTTTTATATATTTTTTAAAATCATCGTGTTTTGGTGGAAAATACCTATTTTTGCGAAAATACTAATTTAAACCCTTATGTACCATTGCGTGTTTAAAAATAAAGAGGTCTACATCTTTATTTTAGGAAAATTATGTTTTTATCACCCAAATACGACGATTAGTAAAAAATTACAAAAAAAAGTTGACGATGTTTTTTGCGAAATTTTTACTTGCATTGTGTCTGAAGTCACTAATACTACCACCTGGCTTCGTTTTCGGTCGCGGTCTTGATATACCCTGTATTTCAGTTTAAAATTTACACGTATTTGCAGAACTTCTTTACACTTTTTTAATGTATCTTCAACAAAAGTTATTATTTTTCCATTTCTGTCTTTACAAAAACCACATTTTAATTTTTCGCTAGCCATTGTAATACAATTTTGTTATACACATTAAAAATAACACGTGATTGTCTGTACTCTTTCAACATGCCCAATCACTTTTCACTTTTAGATCGGTCTGGCTGAAGGTTTAACAATCGAATTAATGTCTGGCAAATTAAATTTAGGTTTTTAGATACTTAAATAACATCATATAAAAATTACAGCCATACTGAAATACTTTGAAAAATAATATTTTTTAAATTCAAAATTAGCGTCTGGCACAGTTTAAACAACAATAGAAATATCTGGCAATAATAGATTCATGTTGCAAAAAGTTCAATAAAAATAATAATTAAGGAAAAAAGCTTCTTAAAATGATTTTAAAATTCGATATTTTACCTGTATAGGTAGGCTGCGCACTGACGAACGCAACCACTACCGCCAGCCAGATAGCCTGTATGACGTCCGGGAGAGTGAGAGAGATAGCATATCTAAAAACTGGCCTACCTGAAATTCTCTCTCAAAAACGTTGCTACCTCTTAGACTAATAGATGAGGTGGTGACAATAATGAAAATACAAATGCCTAGGAATATTAAGGGCGCCTACTTGATACGTCAATAGGTCGTCTTATACATAAATACATAAACTCACGCCTTTTTCCGAGAGGGGGAAGGCAGAAGTTCTACCAAGACACCCACATTTCGCCTTGTTTGTTACTTCCCACGATGCGCTAGGGGGCGAGCCTATCGCCATATCGGGCACAAAATCCTGACTCCGGGCTGATAATGAACAGAAAAATCCAATATCACTTTGTCCCGACCCGGGATTCGAACCCGAGACCTCAGCTTTGTAATCGTACCGCAGAACAACGAAGCTACCGCGGCAGTCGTCATATGTCGTCTAATGATTCACTTATTATGACTGCTTCAGTTATTCCCACTATTTCAGTAATGCCAACATTTATCGTCAAAACAGCTGTTGTGATTAAATAAACTGCCCACTTTATGCTCCCAATCGTAAATATTTATAAATCCACGAGAGATGGAAGCATGAAACCGTACGCGTTTGAAAAGCGGTTACGGAAATTCATTAACCCGACGCAATAATGGTTAGATGTGTATGCTGCGTGTTGTGCACAAATTAAGTGTTTTAGTGAATGTACTGGGTCTGCATTAGCATAGCGGTGGTGCAGCTAAAACTAATTAATTGACATTTTGATTAGGGATGGTCTGATATTTGTATACGAGATAGCAACAACTGTGGACGGTGGTGAACTTATTTTTCGGATTCTGCCTGTGTATGTAGCGTTTTGAGAAGGCTAGCATAATTGTGTTGAGGAGTAAGAGATGAAATTTTTGAGCCGATAGATACTCTAGATTATATTACAACTACCATCAAATGTACTCAATTTGTCATACCATAAAAATGACGCAAGGAACGCGTAAACCAATATAAATGAAAAGAACCAACCCGGTTATTAAAAACCCATCAACCGAACAGAAAGAATCTCCAGCAGACTTTCTAAGTAAACACTAACAATGGAAGCCGACTGCGGCATGCAGTTCAGGTTTACTGTAAACAGTAATTTGCTTACTATCGGTGCCAAATGTACTTGGATTCCCGCCAAATCGAACGCTAGGCGCGTTTTAGGCTTCGAGCGGTCTCGATATTATAACGGGGATATTAAAAAATGTACCGCTTTGATAGGCCACTTTGTAAAATGGAACATTTTTAACGTTCTGCATAATGTTTGTTGATGGCAAATTTTGTTCCAGAGTCTGGAGCAGGAATGTTTTAGACTTAATGGTTTTAGAGCAAAATCTCTCATTATGACGTAATATGACGGAGTTTAGGTTTTTAAAACATGGATGGATTTTATTTGAGGTATCCAGATTTGCGAAAAGTTTATATAAGATTTTCGAAGAGTTTGGTTTATGTCTCCTTTATGAATCATGTAGTGATGATGAAATTCTGCACAATGTGTCCATCGACACCGATCCTTACTGTCTCCTTTAATGAGATCTGAAAATTAATGAGTTCATTTACTGACTCATTTGAAACGATGTTTTTCACACTCCAAAATAAGTTAAGAGGTAAGACATACAGGTAATAAATCAGTAATGCGCTTAAATTTCGACAATATTTTTCGCGTCTTTAAATTTCGTATGCAAACAACCTCGCTTAAACGCACATTATTTAAGACAAAATTCTCCGAAACAAACGCCGTCTTACTCAAACAATATATCTCTTAAATCACTGAAGATCTTCAAAATAAAAAGACCACCGCACTACCACTACATAACAAAGTACTAAATTAATAATATGCCTGTACCGAGTTACAATTTGATCGAGCGGCGCCGAGACTTCAATAGACACTGATCGATCGACGTTCTTGCTCCGTCGTGCTTTATACACCATCGTACTAACGCTTCAATGAATACAAAACACGCGAAAGTGTGGCTTATTTAAATGCAGCAGAGCTTAAGTGGTTTCTTATGGCTTGTGCATTTGGTTTGCGAGTCGGGCGGGTAATGTATGTGTAATTATTGCAAAAGAACATATCTTTTTAAGTCGCATTTCATGTTGCGAATAGCACGTGAGGTGGACGGAATAATTATTTTAGTGTAACTAAATTGCTTCAGGTACGCGTGGGTGGCGGTGATTCATCGCTTCGATTTTGCCTTTGGTATTTTTTTTTTTTTTTTTATTGCAATGAATGGCGAGACGAGCATGCCATTCGAGTGATGGTAAGCGATATGACCGCTCATGGACAGTAGCAAAACCAAACAACACCATGAATTACAAGGAAATGCTTGGAATTCCACTGCGCTCGCCATCCTGAGACATAAGATGTTAAGTCTCAATATGTCCAGTAGTTACGTATGTCTTTGGTATTTTTTCGTATTTGTATCGGTATGCTATCAATTTAGTGTTTTATTTTATATTTTAGTGGCAGTTATGGGGCGTTTTCATAAAAGGCCCTAGCTTTTCGATAACTAACTGCTTTTACAGAATTGCTCTAGATATTTTTGGAGGTGGCCCACGTTCACCTGTAAACTTTGTATGGCTGTTGTTGATCATACGATGAGACCCTCACATGATGGTAGGAAACACAAAATCAGTCCAGTTAAAACTGGATATAGGCACCTCAAATGCCACACAGTTGCGAGACTTGCGTTTTACATTATAGTGTTCGATGATCGCCAGCCCACCGGACTACTCTCTCTCTCTTCGGCCACAAGAAGTCCACTGCTGAAAATAGGCCTCTACCATGGATCGCCACAGACCTGATAAAAGTGGCCTGCATCCAGCGACTTCTGATAATTGCGTATTTGACTATCATCGAATTTTTGTATTATTTTGCAGACAAACAGAAGTGCCATTAAAACAAAACATTTTTGCGAAAACAGTGATAAAGTAGCTTGTAACATGAGGCAAATATTAGTATTTTAAATGAAAGAGAGGGGACGTAGTGGGGACATTTTACCGTCTCTTTCACACCCGCACACTATAATGCATATTTAGAGTAGTGACGTCACTAATTTTGTTTTGCATCCCTTTTTTTTTACCCCCACTACAAGATTTAAAACATTTCTAACTTTTTAAATTCTTAATGGATTTACAAAATTCTTTGTTTGCTAGATTTTTGGATATGGGCACTTTTTGACGAATACAATAAAAAAAATGAGTCAAATACCCAATTACTTTTAACCAGCGGAAAGTAATGTTATAATATTAGCTTTTGGGGTCCCCGATTACCTCACAATATTCGCTCTCATTTTCCCGTAAATAAATTCCTAGTCTAGTTTCCCCGATTTATGTTATCAAAAACTTGTTACGCTCCAGCTGAAAACCAATATATCATCTCCTAGCCAAGCAAAACGCGCCACAAATTACATAATACCAAAACATTTATCTATAGTTTACACGAGGCAAACATCCTTAGGGTCAGTGGACACGTATATATCACGCCTGAGGTCCCCAGTTCACAGCCATATCAACACTAAATCATATTAAATTGGGTATGGCGAAATTAATTTAGTGTGTACTGTGATAGGGAATGTGAAATATTACCCTCAGATTGGTAAGGAGTAATTCTCTTTCGAGGTAGCTTATGTTTTGTTCCACTACGAAGTGTGGTGGTCTGTTGGTAACGAACTGGGGGTGGTTATTGAGAAGGTGGTTGCGTGTTAGAATCTTTAGGCACACCTCTTAATTTTCGAAGTCAGGTTGTTTGTCGTGTATGTTTTTTTTTTTTCCTGTGTTTTGTTTTGTGGTGGTATTGTCTGTCTCTGTGAGGTGTTGTGTTTAGGTGTGTGGGGTGTTTTAACTGACAACAGGGAGAAACCTCGCTATTTGATACGATGGTTGTCGTGTATGTTTGTTGGCAATTTTGAGACCATTTCTTAGTCTGAGTATCTGCCTGGTTGGTTAGTCATTCGTGAAAAGAAGAGAAGCCTTAGGAATTGTTTGAGTAATTTTAATTTTATTGTTTCATTTTGTGTTTAAATGCCATCTTTCGTTGCTTTCTATGTCTTTAACCCCAAAAAATGCAGCATAGTTTATTCCTTACAAATTTGAAATCGAACACCTTTAGTTACCTAATCCATCCCGAAAACATAAGCAAGAAAATTAACCTTCTCCCATGAACCCGTAATCTTCCAGTTAACTTTACATAGAGTTGTAAGCACTCGGCGCGGTTAGAACTTGCAGTTAACTCGCAGTTTAACCTGGCCCAAACTTGCCGAGACTCGGCAACTATGCCCTTGTGTTGTGCACTTTTGTTTACTTGATGAGTTTTTAATTAAACTATTATAAAGTTCTTAAGCGTTACGAGCTAAACAATTAAGTTAATCTTCTTGCTTGGTAAATATTCGCCCTTTTAGCGTGGTTGGAATTATGCTGGAGATTTTTGATGGCTTTAACTTTAACATACATAAACTCACGCCTCTTTCCCAGATGGGGTAGGCAAAGGTGCTACTAGGACACCCAAATTTCGCCTTATTTGTTCCGTTCTATGATGTGATAGGGGGCGAGCCTATCGCCATATCGGGCAACGTGCTAAGATGGAAGATGAAGTAATACGTATGAGTGGTGGTCAAAAGTGTCATGAATACTAAAAGACAATAAAGAATTACTAGTACTACGCAGGCCCGTTCTAGGCCAGCGGGGTGGACTTTAAAACCCCCCAATTGAATTCAATTGTAGAGGAAGCCCATATCAGTGGGACGTATCTTGTCGTATTATCTTATACTAGGAATTTCAAACCCATTCTCCTAAAACATTAAAACAAGCTTTAGGGAATTAAATAATCCACATCGATCGTGTCGGTTCGTGTCAAATCAGAATTCGTGTCCGCAGCGGTATGTCTTGTGAATATTTATCGACGGACGGAGTAGCAGCTGCGTCCTAGGATGTGACGGTTTCTGTTATTTTAATCCGCGGCCATTGGGGTGAATAATTTTGATGTGTTTTTTTGGGGCGTTGACTTGACTTGTCTATGTTTGTGGTAGTGTATTCCGTTTTAGTATATCTCTTACAAAGGACTAATATCTTATTTGTTGGTGAAAGTGATTTTTTTATTGCGATGAATGGCGAGACGAGCATGCTATTCTCCTGATGGTAAGCGATACGACCGGTTTGGACAGTAGGAAAGCCAAAACAACACCACGAATTACAAAGCAATGCCTGGCATTCTACTACGCTCGCCATACTGAGATATAAGATTTTCAGTCTCATTATGTCCAGTAGTTACTCTGGCTACAATGTCCTTAAAACGGAACACAACAGTGCATTTACACTGCTTTTTGGCGGGAGAAATGAACATTACGCTGGCAGGTGCCAGGTATCTAATATGTGAGATATTAGATACCTGCCACTAGAATAAGTCTCATATTGACTAGGATTCTATAATTTACGTATTAATAGACGTATCCAATAGACGAATAAAGCGATACAAATTGATTGAAAAATTGTCAGACTGCAAAAAGATCCTCATAGCCAAAAAGACAATGTGTTTCGAGATTGACTCCTCAAAATCTACGGTTTTCGAACGCCTCATACAAAGCAAACTGTATACGTAATTTTAATTAGAGTCCTCGTCTGTGATTCGAGTGTTGTCTAAATATTGGTGGAATGCGTTAAGCATTAAAAGCCTAATTGAGTTTAGGTGTAGAATGCAAATAACGTGTGCTTAAGCGAATAAATAAACCTATTGCGAGAAGATGCGAATTACTAATGTTATTGTGTTGTTGTTGCGGTTGGGTATATATAAGTAATTAAATATAGCTTTATTTGTCTCTATAGAAGTTTGAACTGAGAGTAACTGGGTTCAATTCTGTAGGGGTAATCTACTTTTATAGGAGATTTTGGGCTTGAAAAAAGTTAGATGCCCGGGGACCGCTGTCTACTTCTTGGGCTTATAAATAAATAAATACACCCAACAGTCACATACATAGTCCTGACCCCACATTAAGATCAATTAAGTCTTGAGTCGCTGATATCAAAACTACGAGAGACTTTTCGGTCTCACAAACACCCAGACCCGAAAGAAATATTTGTGAGCCGCACAAACATTTCTCTTGGTGCATTGGATCGAATCCGCGGCCTCTCGTTTCACGGTCGGCGGTCGGAGGCTATAATAATACGAAAAAAAAAATGTAGCCCCCAAGCGAAACAGTGCTTCATATAAGTCTATACCACTTCTTTGTACTAATTCCTTAATATAATTAGAGATTATTTGAAGACGTCTGTAATCTCAGCTACGTTGTATCGCGTAATTACTTTGTAAACGGACAAATTCGTTATTTAGTTTAGCAAGTGTAGTTTCATTAGAACAGACACTGTGAGTTAGGCAGAGCCGGGATGTAGAACTAATGGAACTGAAGGCAGACAATTTATATTTTAATAATTCTACACAAATAAATAAGACACTTTAAACTGCCCTCTGTTAATCCTTTTCAAAAATCCATCCCATGGTTGTCTGTAAGATATTGCCTTTGAGCGATAAGACCGACAATTGTAATTTATATGTATGTGATTTTCTTTTTATTTGTATTTTTTTTGTGTGTGTGCAATAAAATGTATATAAATAAATAAATAAATAAGACAGCATTCAACATTAAATTCTTAATTTGCAGATTGTTACATTTAAACAGGTTATTCGCTTTAAGCTCTAAAAAATGATTAACTACTGCTGACGGCTCGGGCATTTTATTTTGTATAGTTAAAAAAGGCATATTTAAGCTTAATAATTTTTATTCTCAGGGCGCTCCTTAGAGCTAAGGAGGAAGCAGCAGGTTGATAGGTTAACTTTAGAATTAATATATGACCTCGACATATTTTGTTTTATTTATTTTTTTATTTATTCATTGGAAACCAACAGCCTTAATACAAAAAATGTACAACATAGTAACTAATAGCCAATTACAGGTTTTCACGGATATAATAATAATATAAATCAACGGTATGTTGTCAACACATTACATCATAAATACAAGATTAATTATGCAAAGAAAGAAAGGCTCAGCAACCGTCTTGCTTTGGTAATGCTTATGGTATTTTTTTTTAATTATTTTTTTTTGTTTCGGGAAGTAAAGCTATTAAGCTCCCCTTTCGGTACCCCGGGGGAGGTCGAAAGGGGTATGTCAGTGTCACTGGCCTTCCAGCTCGGAACAATGCGGATGTTGTGACCGAGCTGGCTCCCTAACAATATCTACGCCAGCATACTGACTAAGAACCCCTTGTTAATCGTCACACGCATTGTGGGCGGTACTGGACATCCCAGGGCGAAAAGCGCCCCGAATGCTTATGGTATATGGGTTTATATAATAGTTCTTACAGAGAGCAGATTTTTTGGATAACAGTGCCAATATAGGCTGCTGCTTCTTAACTTTTGCTCAGGCCTAGTAACATCATGTAAGAACTATGGTCATATTTAGATGATGGTCAAAGATATGTCTGACCATATTAATGATAGATATGGCAAATGTATTGGATTCACATGGTTATATGTAAAATTATGGTGGAACTAACTGGATGCGGCTTAAAACACTGTTTGATCTCAGTCGCTTCCAGTAGTTAGATGTTCATCTGTGTAGTGTTATCTAATTTGTCTAGCGCCGCCTAGGTACTGAAGTTCAGGCTACAAATTGAGCCCATGTGTTCTAGCTCTGTCTACCCGCCGATCTCTACTAATATTACTGATTGGGAGTTCAAACCTCAGTTAGGAGAAATTATAATGTGGCGTGTTTGGTGGTGAATATTTTGACGATTTTGTTGAAAAGTCGTCATTTGAAAGAAATATTTACGAATCTTCGGTTTGTTGATAGATTCCTTTAGATATTCGTACCATAATTTTGTTTTGATCAGGATCAGTTAATCTTTCTCTTCCTCATCTTGATTGTTTGATTTGCTTTACGCAGCAGTTTAATTATAAGATGTTAACTCAGGCAATATTTCATTTATTCGTAGTATCTGCTACAAATAAAGATTATATTTTCATATACACCTCAATTGCACAGCAAAATAACTAAATATTACAACCATATTTAAACTGCACTTTTACACGCCCGTTTCGCGAAACAGGTTGAACAATATTTTCTCAAGCTCTAAAGATTTCGAACAATGAGCGCTCCAATAATGAGAGGAGCGAAACAACGGCGTCGCAAGGCGAAATCGTCTGCGATTCACTCCACTTGTTTGTGCTTGAATGGGCTTCACACCGTGCTGTAAGGGATAAACGGAATTTCATAATATCTTTCGCGTGTCTTTTATCAGAATTTGTGTAACCACAGTTTAAATTTTTGACATATTGACATGTACTTGGTGTACTGGATGGATGTATACGCTAACTCTTTATTTACAAACTTGCCTGAGATCAATATATAAGCGTAATTATACCGGTTGATGCACTTTATCTTATACCGATGTACTGTTTCTAAAAATCTCTCAGACGTGAGACCCCTATGATACTTCTTTCACCTCCTAAGCCACCGAAAATGTTATGCGGTTAAATAATAGTTTGTGGGGTCAGTCTTTATTGATTTGGTGCACACAATAACCCAATTTTTTATTTTTAGCCATTGCAAAATAAATTGTTTTCAATACGCTTCGGTGTAACAGCCCTCCATGTTTACTATTAACACAACCGTGGCACGGATTAAGAAGTTACTTTTTCGAGTAGCTCGCAAACACTTCGTACATATGCAGATGTGGAAATGGGCCACCGATTTGACTGTCAAATGCGGGCCTGGAAGGGGAGAAGGGGGTGTAAAAAGGGGGGTAATATAAACTGCATTTATAAGATGATTAGATTGAGAACTGAATAATTGAATAGATAAATATTAAATGTTTGTTTCTGTTGAAGGACGTATACGGTTCTTGTGATGAAGTGATTGAGACGTTGTATAGATTAGCACTTATATTGTTTTCGTGTCTGGAGCTGAGTCAGTTTTGTAGGTCGCCGCTGTATATAATTTCGGAAATATTATCATAATTGGATAACGAAAGTGATGAAATAAATTCAATTAACTATTGTAGTCGATGAAATACAGTCTGAGTTTAGATAATTGTAAAGTTATGTCAATAATGTCGTTACTCATAAATTTGCATTAAAATTATCCTTATTTTTCATACGGAAAATCTCGATAACTTTCTGAAGAACCAAACTCAATATCAGTTACTGTCTTAGCAGTCATATTTATTTATTTATTTATTTATTATTTTATTCTTTTTGTACAGTGGCGGCGTAAGGTACGTTGGTACCCTGGGCGGTTTCGTATTGACACCCCTACCTAAACTAAAGGAAGTTTTAGTGAAGGACTAAAAAAAAAAAATGGTCCTCCTGCTTTGTAGGCAGTGGCAAGCAGGATCGTTTCGCCCACGATCGTGGTCCACGCTCTTCGTTTGTTGTCGCTTGTCGGGTTGTCGTTGTCACCCCTTGGTGCTTGGTAACCGGGGCGGACCGCCCCCACCGCCCCCCCTTTACGCCGCCACTGTTTTTGTACACTAAATAAATCTTTATAAGTAAACGAATATTTAATATATAAGTACAAATAGCGGTCGTATCGCTCGAGGCAATCTCTTACCGACTACCTTGGGATGGACATAAGAGAAGGAAAAACATAGGGCATTCTTAAGTGTACTCTGATAGTTGCCTTAATCTTTTTAACTTCATGACAGGCTTAAAAACACAATTCTTTTTTTTTTCAATTCCATCGATTGAATCTAGACCATTGCGCAATGAATTAACACCGAACTACTACCAAAATCCAACCCAGCATTGTAAACCGGATTAAAACCAACACCACAAAAACAAAGCACAGCAACACTGCAGCAACAAATTAACCGGAATGACCTTACAAACTTGGCCCGGGTAAAATTGCAATATCACGGGTGCGAGGGATTAGTTGCTGTCTATTAAAGTTAGACCGTGCTTGTGCGCGATGTTCGCCAGGTGATAGAGGGGGAGGGGGCGGGGGGGAGGGGGTTGTGTATAGGGAGTATTGAGTAGGGATGGGTAGGTATGGTGTGAAGAGAAGAAATTATGTGTTAGGTTAGATCTATGATGATCAGTGGAATGGAAGAATGTGTATGATTTACATACTGACATACTTTTTGTTTCGATTTTGGGTTCGATCCCCGCACATCGAACCCGCGGCCTCTCGTTTGACAGCCGGCGTCTAACTAACTGCGCCACGGAGGCTGTTTGTTATGATAACAATGTCGGCAATCATAATGTGTGATTTATTTAAGTCCATTTTGATGTTTTTAAGACGCAAAGTAATTAACACTAATATAACATTTTTAGTGCTCCCAATTAGTTCGTATCATGATATGACGACACGCCTTTCAATTAATTATATTTTTAGACGCGGGAAGATAGTTTTAATTACTTCACACTACCATAAACTAAAATGTATTACATTTTGTCAGCAAAGAAACGAAAAAAAAAAAATTTAACCTTATAAGCTTGGCTGTATATTTGTGTGGCCTTTGCTTAGAAATTTAAAACTAAATTTCAAATATATACTAGATTTTCAAGGCAGGATTGGAATGTTGTTCTCACCTGCACTTAGTCACTATCTATTGATGCATTTCTAAAAATTGTATAGAAAGATAAGAACGCAGCGTTTGCAATAAGTGACCACGAACACTTTACTACCGAAATCTATTTTTGTGCTTCGAAAATAGCCCTTAACTAGTTGTAATAGAATATAAAATAATCGTTTTGGGGTTTAGTAGTTCGTCCCACACATGTCTTTACAAAAAAAGGGATCGACTGCAGGTAGAAAACGGTACACAAAGACGAGTGAGCTCCCTGCCTATGCGTTCCACAACTTTATTATTACCACTATTAAAACGTTTTATCACCCTTATTCCAACTGTATAAAGTTGTTAATTCCCTGAAACTTATTTATTACACGTAAATATTTACCCAAAGTTCATGTCTCTGTGAAATGAGCGTTTATTGGCGGTCAAATTTTTATGTTTAGAACGTACGTTCGGAAATTTTTAGGTTAGTTTCGTCCGGCGCGTGACGATGATTCCATCATTCGTTTGTTTTATTTTTAATTACGGTTTTTAAACGCGTGTTCTATATTTAAAAACATAGTACAAAATTGTTCGGTTGTAAGTTGTTTTTAAAAAGGTGTAAGTGTTTTATTCATAAAAGTTTTATTTGTGTGTGATCGTCAGTAGTTTAAAAGTTGTAGTGGCCAGTGTTTTGTTAGTTAAAAGTGTTGCTGTGTCTATTATTGGATTGCTTTCCTTGGATTTATATCGGATTTTTGGATTTATTACCTCGCTTCAAGGTACGTCCAAAATTGTACCATCTATGTATTATTTGGTCCTGAGATGCAAATTTGAAGTACAGTAGCAAAAGAATGCAGTTTGGTTCTTAATTACTATTATTAATAGCAATTATATACAGGTAGGTTAAAAATAATAATATGCACTACCCAAGATAATGTACCCCCATTGTTGAATAAAACGGGAGTATTTCTTGCGGCGGTAGACATTATTCTCAAGTGTTAAAGTTTGAATCATTACAGTTACAAAATACAGGATCCGCTTATGTTTTGCTTATGTTTTGCTTATATTTTAATTATTTAATATTTTTAGGTACGTTGGTACTTTGTTAATATTGCATTTTTATTGCGTAAGAGCTTGAAACAGAAATGTCATGCTAACATACATACATCAATTCTTTTTCTTCTATTGTCGTGTAAGTTTTAGGGGTTAGCATGTAGATACTCGCTTTTTGTACTTGTCCAAACATGTTTGTAATCTTTGGCTTTGCATCAAATAACTTTGACTATAACTAAATCTTTAACCTCGTCAACGGCATACATTTCAGATGCCAAATGTATGGAATGGCCATCGTCAAAGTAATACTTTACAGATACATCCCACAGGCACTATCTTTTTATTGCGATGAATCGCGAGACGAGCATGCCGTTCGCCTGATGGTAAACGATAAGCGATACGACCGCTCATAGAAAGCAGCAGTAGCAAAACCAAACACCACGAATTATAAGGCAACGCTTGGCATTCCACTGCGTTCGCCATCCTGAGACATAAGACACATATTTTTAATAATTTTCCACTAATAAACATAGGCCGTATTGATAGTCAATCACTCACTTTAACGGTGGAGGAAAACATCGTGAGGAAACCTGCAACCGTAGGGATTTTTAAAAAAGAATTTCTACGGTATGTAAGTCCGCCAACTCGCACTAGGCCAGCGTGGTGGACTATATGGCCTAACCACTCTCAATCGATTCTCTCGATTATAGAGTAGGCCCGTGCCCAGCAGTGGGACGTATATAGGCTGACACAGATACATACATAGGCCTCCCGAAAACATTTCCACAATGAGCTACTGGAAGCAGCTTGCATCCAGCTATATCCAGCAACATCTATTTGGGCTCTTTTTCATTTTACTTAGATAAATACGTGTATCATTCCACTGAAAACGACCACTAGGTCCCTTTCTCTATTACTTCGTAATAAAACACAAACCAAGGAATTTCGTATGTTATGATTTGGGCCAAAATTGATATATAATCCGACATACGGCAAAACCATTTAGTTTTAAATAGATTAACGGCTTTTATATCTGGATATTTATTGGGAATAAACTGTTTTATAGTGATGATTCACCCCGCATAACATGTGGTTTGGTCGTCTGTGCGGTGTGCGTATTTTATATACATACATAAAATATACATAAACTCACGCCTTTATCCCCGAAGGGGTAGGCAGAGGCGCCACCAGGACACCCACATTTCGCCGTGTATGTGATAGGGGGCGAGCCTATCGCGATATCGGGCACAAATTCCTGAGTCCGGGCTGTTAATGAATAGAAATATCCAATATCACTTTCCCCGCCTGGACTCGAACCTCAGCTTTGTAGTCGAGGCAGCTGAACTGGCCCTTAACCATTTTTTAAACCTGATCCGAGGAATGTACTGGCATTTTTTAATATGCTTCGCTTTATTCACATAACGATAATACATAACCTAATAAAAAAATTCTAAAACTCCAAGAAACAAAGCAATTAAAAAGCGCCCCGCAGAAAAACGTACAGATGGAAATATAATCAAAAGATATAATTTCACAGGCGTGTGCGAGGTCAGTACAATTAATTGGACGTTGTAATTGAGGAAGGTTTACGAGGCTACTATATGTGTGTCTTAATGGTTGTTGTGTTCGGACCACCGCGGCTTGCGTTGGAGCGATTGATGCTCGGTCCCAATGGTTACAAGCTATCTTTGCTGGATCCTAGTTAATATAAACTGCAGTAGGACATCGTGGCATAGTTTTTAAGATCCATACTTGATTTTGATTTTGAAATCCTAGTTCCTAATATTATCTACTAATCTTTTCTACTGATATCATATGTGAGAGGCCGCCTGGGTAGGTACCACCGTAATGTCCATTTCTCCCGCCAAACAGCAGTGTAAATGCGCTGTTGTGTTCCGGCTTGAAGGACATTGCAGCCAGAGTAACTGGACATATTAAGACTTTACATCTTATGTCTTAGGATGGCGAACGCAGGGCAATGCCAAGCATTGCTTTGTGTTCATCACACCATCCATGGTGTTGTTTGGTTTTGCTACTGTCTATGAGCGGTCGTATCGTTTACTGTCAGGCGGATGGCATGCTCGTCTCGCCATACAAAGAAAAAAAAAATTGCTGGCCTGCCTCCAGCTACTCATTGTCTTTTCTTTCAACTTTGTCATTTACATATTTTGTTCTTCTGTTCCAGATGTCACAGCACTCAAGGATGTAGCATCTCCCCACGACCGACCACCGGAGGCCCGTCATGTGTGTGAAGTGTGTGGTGTTGTTGTGTGTGCTCGGGGTGTGTGTGGGCAAGCCGATGAGTGAGACGCTGCAGAGGGCGCTGTCGGCGGTGCGCGGGCCCAGCCCAGGCGCCAAGAAACTGCTCAACATACCTGAGGATGGAGGTGAGTGGGAATTGGATTAGAAACTAAGTATAGCCGGTTTATTATATGTATATTTTTTTTATGAAGAAAGAAGCCGTTAAATTCTCCGTCCAGGAACCCAAGAGAAAGGAGTTCACCCCACATCCGAGCATAGCCCTTCTATCTATATTAATTTTATTTTGACTTATGAGTATTAAAAATGGCGATGAATATCCTAAAAAAATTGATAGGAGTTTCACCTTGACGTTAAGTAGTCACCGCTGTCAATTAAACATCTGTCCAGAGGCACAGAAATTGTATTTGTGCGTTTAAGATGCGTAAATCGTAAATAATTAAAATTACCACGTAAGGCAATTAATTATAAGATGTCAAGTATTTCCCTATCCTAAATTGAGATTGCCCGGATTAGGCTTTACCCTGTAATTTTTTTAATAAGATTAGAATGGTAAGGGAATTTATTTCGCAATATGTTTAAAAATATATTGAGCCTCACATACCTACATCACAGATATAAACAGCAACAAAGAAAACTTCTCCTACTTTTATTACCGAGGCGTCATTATTGTAAATCAACCGGGATTTCTGTAACAGTCCATTTTTTGTACTTAATCTTTATTAAAACGAATCCGTTCTAGCCGTGGGTAAGGCTAGGCATTTTCAGTCAGACGTCTGACACTAATCTTATGTCAGCCGTTATTGGGTGCAGATTAGCGAAGAACATTTCGTGCCGATTTTCTGAGAATAATTCCATTTGGCGAGGTATTTATGTATTGAGAATACAATAGTGTATTATACAATTTGCTTCAACATTAACATGTTGAAGCAAATGAGGTGGAAGAGATAAAATATTAATAGTTAATGCATATAGTATAAGAAGAAAATAAAAGTCGTTAATTCGTATGTCAATATGTATTTTGTTTGTAATGCCATTGGTATTAAAGTTACAGCTATTTTAAGTCTTACCTTTCGACATAGCGTGAAGAGGCATCTCAGCGTCAGTAGTCTGATGCCATTAATTGATACTCTGTCTGGACGGCATTAGCACTTACCACCAGAAGCAATGCAGTGCAGTCATAGTGCCGTGCAAGAATTAAAAAAAAATTGAAAATTCATCATCATATAAACTTCTCTACAGCTTAGAGTTTCATTGAGAGGGCTTAAGCCATAGTTCATCAATAGAAATTAAGCAAACATAATTTTATATAAGCTGGGGTCTCGAGTTCAAATCCCGGGTGGGGCAAAATTAGATTTTTCTATTCATAATCAACCCGGAGTCAGAAAGTGCCTGATATGGCGATATACTCGCCCCCTATCACATCATGGGACGGAACATACAAGGCGAAATGTGGGTGTCCTAGTAACACCTACGCCTACCCCTTCTGGGATAAAGGCGTGAGTTTATGTATGTATGTTTTCTGGAGGCTTGTAGTTAGGCAGGGTCGGTATACTAGACCTAAAATAAAGAATTATGTAAACGAGCACAAAAGTTAGTTTGTTACAAAAACGGCTTTTAAGCGGCAAATTTTAAACTAGTCCACAATGTAAAGGTTTTCTTGTTAAAAAGAACTATAAAAGTATGTCTTAATTGTTGGAGTCGAAGCTACGAAAGGGACATCGCTTAATTACTCAAAAAGTTTTGACTCGTGTCGTTACAAACTTGTTGAAATCTCGTTTAGAATTTGCGCCAGTTGATGTAAAACAGTGGTACAAATGTGTAAGAACAACACAGTATAACACAGTTCATATATCCAAACAAAAATACTTATAATGCATTAAAAAGTATTCACATTTTATTTTATAGGAAATTAAGACATCTTTCACGTTTATATTATTAGTAGGAATTTGAGTAATATGACCAGCATAATAGTTACAATGAAAATTTAACTTTACTTTGTACCGTGAATTTCTTTTTTAATAAATAATATAGTGAAAGACAATAACAAAATATGATGTATAAAAATATACTGTAATATCGAACCTTTCATTATACACATTCTATTTTAGTTTACCACATATTTTACAATTTACGAATTCATTTATTATTAACATTGACCTACTGCCACCAAATCAACTATGCACGGCGCGATGGACGCTTCACTCAAAATCTACAAAGTTTTAAAAGTTAGAAGGCTTTTATTAATTAAGGAACTCTTGCAATTACCGCCTTCAGGTGGCGCTAGCGTCTATACGGAAAATCATTGGAGCCGATTTTCCCTGACCCTTTAGTAATGGGATATTTTCCTTACGAATATTTGTATTCTTTTCCAACAAATTCTTTTGTGTTAATATTTTACGGGTTGAATTATAAATGAAATGGAAAGGTCGTTTGTTCATTTTTAATGTTTCAAGGACGGACGTCGGAGCTAAACAATGGAAGGTTTTGTAAATATTTCAAATGAAATAAATAATTACACCCAACAGTCACATACATAGTCCTGACCCCACACTAAGATCGAGTCTTGTGTCGTGGGTATCAGAAACTACGAGAGACTTTTCGATCTCACAAACACCCAGACCCGAAACAAATACCTGTGGATCACACAAATATTTGTTTCGGTGCGGGGATCGAACCCGCGGCCTCTCGTTTCACAGGCGGCGTCTAACCAACTGCGCCACGGAGGCTGTCACATTAGTACACTAATAAATTTTAATTAACGTTCAGTTAGTTGGTTTTGAGTGATCGCATTTTGTTTTTAAATGATTTATTAAGATTTTTGAGATAAGCATTATTGAAACTTAAGATGGTTATGGTTTACTTTAAAATGATTAAAAAGACACGTGCGGTTTTTAAATTATTTCAGTAGGTATTGTCCAATGATTAGTACATTTTTTATTATAGATTCGAATAACTGTATAAATTGAAATAAAACGACTTTATACGGATTTTATCGCGATTTGGTTTAATTTTTACGTTTTTTAACTTCCCGACGTTTCGATTACTGTAAAAAAATGTAAAAATTAAACCAAATCGCGATAAAATCCGTATAAAATCGTTTTATTTCAATGTGTAACATTCGCGTAAATCTAAGAAACTGTATAAATATTTTATATTTTTTCCTTTCCGTTAGAGGACAGTAAAGAAAAGAAAAGGTACTCCCTCAAATAATAATCAGACGCTGTTATTCGCTCCCTATTTTATAAATAATCTAGATTGTATTTTGTAATGACACAGAAATGCTTTTCCAAATACGATAAAAATGACCCATTTACATATAAAATGATTATTTTTAACTGTGACGTAATCAATCGTACAGCGACCGTAAAATTGGGGCATTCGAATGAATTTTTAACGGCACGTTTTATCGACGAGGCGTAGAGAAACACTAGGTGAAGTGATAAACCAGCCATGGAATGAAAGGTCGCGGGTTTGATCCCGTGTTGGAACAAATGCTTGTGTGATAGACAATTATTATTACTTTATTATATACTAGCAAAAAGACAAAACAAAAAAGATAGAGAAAATGACTTAGATCTTAATTATCGGTAGTAAGTACAAGTGGAAGTCTTATCGCTAACGGCGGCGATCTCTTTTAGATAACCTTTGGATGGAGTCAAAAGAACAGTATGAAATAGAGCAATATTATTTACTGTGTAGTAGGAAGAAAGGGAAGAAGGGGGGGGGGGATAAATAAATAAATGGGCGAGGCCTACGTTCAGTAGAGTACTTCCTGTTGATGAAGAGGGGGGGGGGGGGGGGGGGGAAGAAATATTATTTACGTTATTTTGACAATACTTATTTATTCATTATTTATTATATTGATAAGCAGTAGAAACTTGATGGTAACTCTTCATAGCAACTCACGTAAGTGTATCGAGTTTTAGATTCAGCTAGAATATATCCGATTTCGAGCGTGACTGTATAATTGTTGAACAGGCGAACATTAATCATTTCTCGACAAACATTTGCTTTCAATAAGTAACTTCGGCGATATGTAGGTGGCAGTAGTAACACTTCTGCCTACGTCTTCATGAAACCTATACGCGCGATCCTACCTATACAGTGTGTTGGCTGTAGAGTATTTTTCGAGTCTTCATTAGATCAAAAAGACCATTACGTCTCTTCAAAGTCCATACCATAATTTATCGAAAAGTTAAAATTCGTACAATATTTTGCTCCAAAGATGGACTTTATATCGTCACCCGGAAAGGTCTTTTTATGGCGGAGACTGATTGTCCGGAATTAGTCAGCTATTTTTTCTCCCCCGTCCCGGAAGATTTACGGCGGACGTCGGGAGGGCACTTTGATAAAGGGTGATGCGCGTTCCTGTTTTTAAGTGTGATTATGGGCTGTTTTGATTAGGGGTATATATTATTGTATCATGTTAATGAGGTTAATTTATATGATAATAATAAATGGGTAGACAATATAGTACCTTTTTTTTTAACATGGGGAAAATTCTCTTGGATCTCTGTTTACCTTCAGGTAGCACTACGCGAGGTGATACAAGCTTGTTCATCACCTATCTCTCTCGTGTCTGTGCGATATGGTTTCCAGCGATACAAGCCAGGCAATATAGTACTTACGTGATGTTCTTTATACATATTATCATTTGTAAATGAAATATGACAAAATTGTAATAGCTAAGTTATGAGGTAATTGTAACATATTGAATATATTTTTTGCTCGGTTAGATGCGTTGAATTATTCTCAGTGATAAAGGTCTGCCCAGGTTTCCATGGTCTTTAGGAAAACCGACATAAAACGTATTCTTTAGACATTCGCATAAGATGAACTAATGGTATCTTAGAATTACGCGAATGTTACACATTGAAATAAAACTATTTTAATCGCGATAAAATCCGTATAAAATAGTTTTATTTCAAGATGAACTAACTCATCAACATTTCCATCAGGATATTGTCTTTACAGTCAGCCACAAAAAAGTCCAGTCATCACCCATACATAGTGAATTTACATTCCCCAATAAAAACAACATAAATTTCCCGCTCACTTTCAAACAGTTCACTAAATATTTAACATAAACACCCGAAAGAAGCCGAACCGAAAACTATAACTTAGACAATTTCATTACCATACCGTAGACATCTGCATAACTTCCATCGCGATACGAGAGAACTACCGTTTTACATGTAAATCTCACTTGCAATATCCATTTGCACGGCTTACATTGCCGGTTCAGTGAATCGTCTTGTTAACGCAACGCCTAGAAGGGGATAGATGTATAATGGGCTATTTGAAGTTACGTCTAGTGATACAGGTACGGTGTGAGTTGCGTGGTACAGGGGAATTAAGGTTTGCTAGCTTATATGAAATTGGTTGTTAAATATTTTCGTATTGTTTTGTTTATTTAAAGAGAAGAAAACATATTGTCAGGGCCTGTTTTCATAAGTACAGCTATTTACGCGAATTGCATTGCCTATTAAATAGTAAATTGGATACATTTATAAAAAAACAATCATGTTTTCTTAGTCATATAATTATAAGATTACCAGCCAAGCACTAAACGACACAATCTTATTTATTTCTTTACATTTTATACAAATACATTGATGGAGATAAAAACGTTACAAGTCTATACTTATCGCAAGCTTAAAGGAGCCCTTCGCTAAACAAAATAACTGAAACTCCTACACGAAAATTCCTCCAAAGCTACATTACCATTCACTATTGATAAAACACCCTCAAAACCAACACTCAAAAACCCTAACAGAAAGCTTCCAGATCTTCCCATCCGTGTGTATAAAATCGCAGCAGAATAGTTAGCCTTCGCACGAATAACTTGCGAATTATTCCTGGTCCGGGATAGCCCGGATAGCATAGCATACCTCAGGATAGCGGCATTGTTCGAAAACCTTTTGGCTCTTAAAGTTTCACGTCAGATTAATTTTAAGGCTGGTACAAGCCAATTTGTGCTGGAATGCGGATTAGTTGATGCTTTTTAACAGCCGTGTGTAGTGTAATTAATTAATTATGTTTTTAAAGATATTTTTATGAAAAGATTTATAAGCAATTTGAGTATGTACATCATGCTCACTAAAAACTCTGTGCTTGCGGGGGCGTCGAGTGCCGGGTCGATCACTTCCCTGTAACATGGTTGAGGAGTCCGATGGCTGGCACACGCGTGATACTCGTGAACAGGTCCTGCTTGTGTGGACTGGTCTTGCATATAATGATAACATTGCTTTGGCCGAACAGTGCATACAAATTCCGAGTTCTGGGCGACTTTACATAAGTCAGCCGTACAAAATAACTTAACCAACATTATCATTAATCAATTATTATTATAAATTATATAATAAACTACTCTAGATTCAACTAAGCTGCGACTCTTGTATAACCGAAACTCTCTGTATCTCTCTGGTGAAAACAGCCTTGTGAAATTGGTAGTAGGGAAAAAAAAAGAGAATGAGTCTCAATAATGTATGACATTTTATGGGTTCAATAAATATTTTTATTTCATTTCGAAGGGAAACCCTCTCACGAAAATGAGGTCGATGTGGAGGGAGATCTTTGGCCTATGTTCAGCAGTGAACTTCCTGTGACTGAAGAGAGTCGGTAAAGAGTCATGTGGCCCCTCCATTACACTGAGCTTATATCACTCAAGATGAACAAGGCAAGTCATGTCGATATTGTTCAAAACCTAAAACAATACGCTAAATTGGTTATTTGATCTTTAATTCGATTCCCTGACAATATAGTTAACAACGTCTACACGCCACTACTAGACTGAAAAGGCAACGGCTGAACCAAAACGAATAAATTATATCTTACAAAATAATTTTAATATCTGAAATGATAACTATTTTTAACACCGTGAGAATGACAAAGACATTGTAACTAAAAAAATCTATTAAAACGATGTTTTCACAACGGTCACGTACTTTCGTTTTCATTGTAACAAACCAATTATCTAATCAAAAACACGGCTTGTTATCGTAACGGTACAAGTTCGAATCCGCTGTCCCGGCGTAATGAGTGTTTTCTTTCAATCTGTCGTGGGAATGTTTCGGCAGGTTTTTGTGGCCGAAGAAGCTTCGGGCGACGAAATGTAGAGAATTTTAAACCTTCGGCTTTTGTTCGAAACCTGCCTGATTTTTATTCTTTAAAAAAGCAGCATACAATTAAGTTGGTCTATTGACTTCAGACAGAACAGAAGTCAGGACACGTGAGTTTTAAGACCTTCTTCTTCTTCCTTCCCTTTTCCTTTTATTTGGGGTCAGGTTTTAAGACCAAGGTCAGATAATTCGGTGATTATTTCGATTTGAAAAATCGCAGTGGCCGATTTTTTCATCTGGTAAAGAGACTGGATATGTGTATCACAACAAAGATGGGGTTATTGAATAACTTGACAAATTGTTATGAACAAATGCTATGTACGATTTTTATCACTGTTAAAATTACCACCACACCACAAGTTAAAATTCAGTAGTTCCCAAACTTATTTTTCTCGTGGACCACTTTCAAAATTTTACTGGTTTCGGTGGACCCCCTGCTGCTACATTTCTACCACATTCTTAAAGTTGTTAATAAATAAAAATTGTGTCGCTTCTGAGTTCTGTCCCTATAATCTATATTCCGATAGGTAAAATAAAAACGAAAAATGGTACATTTTATAACACTTTATTTATTAAAAGAATAGAATTACAAGAAAAAAAAATAAGGTAATCATTTTAATTAATGGGAAGGATGTATTTGATGGAGTGTCAACAAACGATCAATGTTTGGCTTTATTTTTGTGAGCAATAACCGCAAATCCCCTCGCTCTGTGATGTTTAATTTGCTCCTTTTTTTTGTTCAGAGGTTTGTTACGTCACTAAAACTCCTTTCGACAAGGTATGACGAGGGAAAAGCTATTAAAAATTTCCTTGCGATTTCCCACAGTCCAGGATATTTTTCGGGTATTTCTGCTTGCAGCCAAAATGGTTGGTAGGCTTTTCTAAATTTCACCTTCAGCTCCTCATTGGTGCTTAGCTCGAGCAGCTCCTCTTGTAATACAACATTGGAGACTTCCGTTTCATCAAATGGATTTATGATCCATGGTGGTATATCCATCGTCAGCATATCTTCAAACCTGGTTTTGAAGTCATCATGCAGGGCACTTAAATGTTGACTGTAGGTATGGATATCCTCATCAATACATTCTACCTGCGACAAGTTTGGAAATTGAGAGAATTCGCGCCGACTAATGTTTTGCTTCATAAATTTCAATTTCCCAAGAAAAGCCGAAATTATCCCCTTTTTTTTTATTAAATTCAGGCTGTCCCCTTGTAACTGCAAGTTAATATCATTAAATTTTTTAAACAAATCTGTCAAATACGCAATGTCTGCTTTGGATTTGATCAAGTTTTTATTTAAATCTGGATCTCTACTTTCTAGGAACTCTAATACGGAATCGAAAACAGAGTAAAATCTCGTTAAGCATGCACCTTTCGACAACCAGCGTACTTCAGTATGTAAGAGCAGTCGTTGGAAGTCTTCATCATTTTCGTCGCACAATTGAGCAAATAAACGCGTATTCAATGCATTGCTTCTGATTTTGTTGACAGCTTTTATTACAAAATGAAGAGATTGGTTCAACCTGTCACTTAAATGTTTTGCCACAAGATGTTGTCGGTGGATTACGCAATGAATAGCTGTAAGTCCTGGTATAATTCTTTTGAGATGACTTATAAACCCACGATATCGCCCGACCATTGCAGGAGCTCCGTCTGTTGCCACTGAAATAATGTTTGTAAATGGAATCGATTTTTTCGTAAAAAAATTACTCAGGACATTAAATATTGATTCGCCTTTAGTGTCAGTCTCCAAAGTTCTGGTAAATAGCAATTCTTCGTGAATTTCTTCCTCCATAATAAATCGGACATATGCCAATAATAATGCTTCATTACCGAGTAACGTTGACTCGTCCAGTTGTATAGAAAAATGAGTTTTTTGCAGATGATTGCACAAAAAACTTTCGATATCAGAGCTCATCTCATCAATGCGTCTTTGTACAGTATTGTTACTTAATGGAATTCTTTTAGTACGTCAAATGGAGATTTGTGCAAAAATTACA
The DNA here is from genome assembly GCA_949752805.1 of Deilephila elpenor. Taxonomy (NCBI): domain Eukaryota; kingdom Metazoa; phylum Arthropoda; class Insecta; order Lepidoptera; family Sphingidae; genus Deilephila; species Deilephila elpenor. The sequence goes on from OX457119.1 coordinate 2,643,690, forward strand.
AATTTAATTGCTCTGCAATATTGCTTATTCGGCCTTTTTAGAGAGGCAGTGCTTCTCTCGTGAAAAAAACAATTGAATAAAACGTGCTGTGTTTGTCTTCAAATCGAAAGAGGACAATTAAAATATCTGTAAGTTACTAAGTTACCTATCTATACAAGCAGTTGTGATCAACCAACTAGTACACTTAAACAAAATACTTAAGTACTATAACAAAAAAAGGTAGTAGGTACTTACTTTTCTCCGGCACTAGCAAACACTGATATAAATTTTCTCACACCTTTTTTTAGAAATTCCGGATACAAATGAATGAATTTGCCTTTGGCATCAAGTATTTATAGTGGTGATCAAGTTCATGTCTAAACAAGCATTAAGCATTGTCGGGCGGTGCAAATAAATTATTTCAATTTCTATAATTAGTAATTCGTTCAAAATTGACTTATAATAAAATCGATCAAAACTGACGCCCGGATTTCTACATCTATTCTTTTTTTCCATTGAAGGCTCTTAACCTTCGGACCAGACGCGGCTGCTTACATGTTCACGGTGGTCGCGGGTTCAAATCCCAGGGCACACCTCTGACTTTTCAGAGTTATGTGTGTATTGATAGTCAATCACCACGCACTTTAACGGTGAAGGAAAACATCGTGAGGAAACCTGCATACCGCAGCGATTTTAAAGAATTTCTACGGTATGTAAGTCCGCCAACCCGCACTAGGCCAGCGTGGTGGACTATAATATGGCCTAACCACTCTCAATCGATTCTCTCGATTGTAGAGTAGGCCCGTGCCCTGCAGTGGGACGTATATGGGGTGATATAGATAACCATGCATATGACGTCATACGTAGCTCGTGTTGAAAATTCATTCAACCAGAAGCCCTTAGTACAAACACCAGGAGTAGCTGAATGTAAATAAACCTTTGAAATGGGCAACGAGTGACTGATACTGACCAGAAAATGTCTGCTCGTGCATTTGTTTATCACGCGATAAGTGGAGTAAATATTTATTCCGGATATTTTTAGATGTCTGTTCAATTAAGTGTGAGGTTTTGTTTAATATCAAATGTCAAGTTGGTTGTGGGTATTAAAATATCGAAAATAGAAGATTGAGACCTGAAATTGGGGCCATAAATAATAAAAATTGAATTGAATTGAATTGACCTGAAATTGGTACCTGTCCCGATAGTAAACGGCATATCCATATACTACGTGAGAAAAACAGTCATAGTGACACTACTGTGTGTTGCTTTTTGAGATGTGCAATCCAATATTAAAATTGTCTTTATTCATCAAATATTAACTAGTTGAACCTTCTCTTACTATCCTTGGCGTCATAATTCCTAGGTGCAAAAGTATTATCATGCATAAGCTACTTTTTTAATTGCATTGAATGACGAGACGAGCACGCCATTCGCCTGATGGTCAGTGACACGACCACTTATGTACAGTTGCAAAACCAAACACCATGAATTACAAAGCAATGCTTGGATTTTCCACTGCGCTCGCCATCCTGAGACATAAGATGTTAAGTCTCATTATGTCTAGTAGTTATTCTGACTACAATGTCCTTCAAACTGGAACGCAACAACGAATTTACACTGCTGTTTGGCGGGATAGACATTGCGGTTGTACATACCCAGGCGGCCTCTCACATATGAGAGACCTACGACCAGTGAAGTGTATTTAAATGGAGTCTTTGTTTTAATGTACAAATGAGATTATTCAGTTATTCCAGGCTCGTCCACATTGGCACGTTGCAACAAGCCGTATGATAGTCCAGACAGAAGTAAAAACAAAGTTTGCTTTGCCAAAAATACAGAGGTCTGTGTCTAAAGTTGAAACAAACAACTTACCAAAGCCGGGCTCTTTGTGCGTTGTATTGCGGGTATATTGGTTAAGCGGAGCGGTGGATATTAAATAAATATATGAATAATTAACACAGTCCAGATTTTTTGTAAAATATGTTTTGTGTATCAGGTACCACAAAGTAGAATATATGAAAAATACCAAATAACAAAATTTTTAGGAAAGGTTTTGAATTAATGGTTGTTAGTTTTACTATTGTACGAACAGCGGTAAAACATGCTGAAATGGTTTATGATATTGATTTTTAAAACTGAGTTTCTGAGAGAGGCAATATTTCAAATAAAACCGGTACTTCGTACAAATTTCAAAATGTACGTTAAGATTGGATGTCTGACGACGCTTTTCACGGGCTAACAAAATCACTTATACAATATACAAAAAATACAAATTCATTAACTTACTTATACCTTCCACACTCAGCCAGAAAGAGAAATCCATAAATCTGTTCTCCCATGCGAATATATGAAATGAAATGAAATGAAAATAATTTATTGAATCCATTAAAATGTTCAACATTGTTTAGATTCAGTCATTTTTTGAACTACCACCCGGTTCGGAAAGCGGTTTTCACTAGAGAAGAACGGGCAAGAAACCAAAAACCAAAGTGTTGCTCTTTTCAAAACCAGTTTACAATGTATGATTATTACAAAAATTACAAGTTGGTTTAAATCAGCTTAAATCAGTCATATAAAACCGCCTCCGCTTATCACCACGCCCTCTACTCTACCTCGCTGCCGCCCGCCATTTATCTCATTTAAATATGAGTTTGCGACCTAATGCGACACTACATCACTTCGGGCAACATTTTTCACGGTCTGAAAGATATGATGCGGTTGAATTATTGCTTCTAAAGGGCCCTCTGATTCTTCATTGACCTTATCGAAGACTGAAATATACCTCAAGGATGGGTCATAAATTATGGCGTTAAAATTTTCCGTCCTCTTTATACAAATGAAAAAAGTGACGAGTAAGAAAATCCATTTTTAGAGTAATAACAAATTCTGAAAATTGACCAGTTTATTCACGTACTTACTCTTTTCGTACTAAAAGTTGAGGTATGAACATAAAATTGACAAATTGGCATGAAACTACACAGAATATTCTAAGCCTAAATAAAAGAACGAATCAGCCGAAACGTCACATCACTTCCATTTCCCAATTTTGAAAACTCCTTCTCGTGTCCCAAAATTCAAATTCCGAACACATCCAATATATGCATCAGGCATTAAAGGGCCAGTCACGTCAGTGATTTATGTACAGAAGTCAGTGTTCCGTCGACCTTGTAACAATTTCGATCTTCCATGCGATTTCACGGACGTCGAGTCGGCCCTAAGCACTCTGTGTATTATTCGTGTAAAAGAAAAAGTATTTCGTACTTATTCGTGATTATTTATTATCAACAGGTTGAAAACAGTGACTTATATACTCTCCGTTATTATTCAGTGATTTTATACCGTTTTTGATAAATAAAACTTAAATTACTGTGGACAATCATAGAAAACTTTTAGTCCTACCTGGAACCAACATAATAAAAGTACAATTTACGAAAGTGCGGCATTTGAACTCTTGTGTTACCTCGTAGTGTGTGTGGACGCTTACCCTTATTGAACGTGTCGTTATATGGTGCTCGTACCATAACTTATAGCTATACAATCACATAGATTAGTTGTATAGTAGTGGCGCCATCTATTATCTAACTGGTGAACTATTTTCATCGATACAATCAATTATTCCAATGCCGGGTCTAAGGTGCGGCCATTGTAGTAGGTTTATGTCGCCGTCAGATGGCGCTAAATGTGCCAATTGCAATGCGCTTTATCATCGACTTTGTGCAGCACTGCCGCAGACTGGGCCCATTGCCACCACCTGGCAGTGTGCAGATTGTAAAAAAAGGGTGAAGGAAAACACGCCAGTTCCAATGAATTCTCCTGGAACTGTATCGCCCGGCGTCTCGGAGACAATCAGTAATTTTGAACTGGAGCTTCGCAGAATTCGGGACGAACTGCGCACTGTGCGTAATGAATTTCGAGCGTTCAGGGAAGAGATCGCAGAAATAAGAGCACTGAATGGACGTATGGACTCTATTGAGACTAGACTCGATATTTTGGAACAGTCTCACTCTACTCTAAGCTCTAGTCCGGTAATAGAAAATACTATAGAGCAGTTAAAACGTGAGCTCAATAATCGAGATCAGGAGCTCTTAGCCAACGACCTGGAGATCTCTAACATTCCGGAGTGCAGCAGCGAGAACCTGGCTCACACTGTGAAACTCGTTGCCACAAAGCTGGGTGTCAGTTTGGATGAACGTGACATAGTCAGCGTGGATCGGGCGGGGGGTCGGACAATAAACGCTACCAACGCTTCTGGACCCACCGAGTCTCGACCAAGACCTATCATCGTCCGCATGGCTCGGCGTGAAGTTCGTGACACATTCTTAAAGAGCGCGAGGGTACGCCGCGGAGCTAACACAGAAGAGCTGGGTCTAGCTGGACAACCAAGGCGATTTTATATCAACGAACGGTTGACAAAAATTAACAGATTGTTATTTCGTCTGGCTCGAGAGGCTGCACAACGTCACAGCTGGAAATTCGTCTGGACTAGTAGGGGTCGCATACTGGCTCGACGAAAGCCAGGTGATGATGTCTGTCGTATCTATTGCGAGGAAGACATCTCTAGATTTTTTAAAGATGTGGACCATGAGGCATCAAAGACGTCTAATTAACTGTACTTCCTACATTTACTGCATGTGTAAAACATATATTATAATTAGTTACAGTTGCTATAATTTATTAAGGTTATTTGAGATGCATGGCTCAAGTAGTTCTCATCAAATGTATTTTTTTCTATTTATACAGCCACATAGTAATATAATTGAGTGTAATATTCTAAAATACTTTATAGGTGATTCACGTTATATGGTGCGCATTGTTTCACATAGGTTGTTATTGGCTTTTATTCTTCAAAAACACAACACAAATCGCATAAAACTACTATTACTCGCTAGACTTATATTACTAATAGCATATTTCAATTATAATGATTTTTTATTTAGAGTATTATGTTCCATGATGTATATAATATTAATACTACATATAAAATTTATTTATGTTTCTAACAAACTCAATATCTTTACAAAAATTATTTCATATTTTGTTATGTTTTTAATTTACAATATTATTCGTACCAAAAAATAAGTTAATTAAGTTTGGGTTTTTTAATGCTGGTTCGCTCGCTACTGGCCATGATGAGTTTCTGGTGGCCATGAGTAATCACGCAGTTGACATTATGGCAATAAACGAGACTTGGTTGCGGTTGGGCGAGGAGAATCGAGCACCTACGGTACCGGGATATCGTTTAAGACATATTCCCCGACCGGTAACGATACGTGGGGGACGCGGAGGGGGTGTCGGGTTTTACATCAAATCAGGTATAAGTGCGCGAGTCCGACAACATCCGGACCAGCCAAATGTCGAGCAAATTTGGATGAATATTAAATTAAATAACAAAACTCTCTTATTTGGTACTGCATATCGACCACCCTGGCTTGACCTAGATTTATTCCTTGACTCGCTGACAATGAGTATTAACGCATTGGCGCCTTATGATAGCGTTATCCTGCTCGGCGATTTTAATGTGAATATGTTAGATGTACAGGGCAGTAAAACTAAGCGTCTACTGGAGTTTGTCAATCATTGCGGACTTGTACAAATAGTGACTACTCCAACGCATTTCGTCAATGACAGTAGTTCACTTATTGATGTTATTTGCACTGATGCACGATATAGAGACCTTTGCGTACAACACATTAATGAACTAGGAAACCACTCTTTTATCACGTGTCGTTTAGATATAAAGAAGGATAGGGCTGTTAGAAGGCTGGTAGTGCATCGTCCATTGCGGAGCATTGCGCTTGACCTTTTTGAACGTGACCTAAAACTGATTCCGTGGGACACGTTACGCAACATGGGAGACGTAAACACTATGCTTTCTATATTCAATGCTAATATAATTGGACTATTTGATGCTCATGCCCCAATTAGGCGTAATTCCTTTAAAAATTTGCCCACCCCTTGGATTACCCCGAATATTAAATTAATGTGTAGTCTACGTAATGCAGCCAGGGCTAAATATTTACGTACTAAAAAGCAGGGTCACAAAGATTATTATCTTCAATTAAAAGCTTTAGTCATAAAATCATTACGACATGAGAAGGAGGCATATTTTAATAAACACATTAATGAGAATATACACAGTTCTAAGGTATTATGGAAAAATTTAAAATCACGTGTTTACCCTTCAGAAAATTTAAATGTTCTTCCAGACCATCTTTGTGACCCGGAAAATATAAATAGGGCATTCTTAGACATTCCTGGGAACCAGGAGGTGGCCATATCTAAATTAACTTTTTTCGAATATCACAGGCACGGTCCGTCAACTTTTTGCTTGAAAGAAGTTGACGAGACAACTGTATTAACTGCTTTAAAAAGGATTAAGACTAATGCTCAGGGTATTGATGGTATCACGAAAGATATGATCCGAATGACGCTTCCTGAAACTCTGACAGTTATAACATCCATTGTGAATACCTCAATCAGAACGTGCACATTTCCTGATCTGTGGCGTTGTGCAATTGTTAAGCCTATACCTAAAAACAACAATCCCCAGAGTTTCAAGGAATTGCGCCCTATAAGTGTCCTGCCATGTCTTTCTAAGGTACTGGAGCGTGTGGTATACTCACAAATCACAGAGTATCTTGATAACTACAATATTCTTCCTGATTTTCAATCAGGATTCAGGAAGGGTCGCGGTACTTCTAGCGCTCTTTCAGATGTGGTGGGTAATATCTTGGAGGCACGGGATCGAGGTGAAGGAACTATTCTGACTCTACTTGACTTCTCGCGAGCCTTTGATGCGATCAATATCCATTTGCTCTTATCCAAATTGCGATACTATGGTTTCGAAATAGACACCGTAAGATGGTTTCATAGTTATCTCACCAATCGTTCGCAGTATGTGGAGATACAAAAAGAGGATGGATCTTCTTTATTTTCCACTCCCAGACCAGTGACTCGAGGTGTTCCCCAGGGATCTATTCTTGGCCCTCTGTTATATATTATCTATAGCGCGGATATTGCACGCTCTCTTAAGGAATGTAGATACCACATGTACGCGGATGATATTCAGCTGTATCTATCGTTTAAGTATGATGAACTAGCATCAGCCGTCAATAAAATTAACAACGACCTAGCTGGGGTAGTGTCATGGTCCAACTCCAACACACTTGTACTGAACCCCGCAAAGTCTAACTTTATAGTTTTGGGAAGCAGTACACAAATCAAACTCATATTGTCGGCTGCGCCACGGATACACATCATGGGAGAAAATATTAATAGGGTTGAAACAGCGCGCAACTTAGGACTGATAATGGACCCAGAACTTCACTTTGAGCCACATATAAACGAAGTTATTAAAAACTGTTTTTATAGACTAAAAGTACTGTACCGGTTTCGGCAGTATCTTAATATAAAATCGAGGAAGTTACTTGTGGATAGTCTTATTTTATCAAGATTAAATTATTGTGACACTGTGTATGGCCCTTGTTTACTTTCTCGAACAGTGCGTTTAATTCAACGCGTGCAGAACGCCTGTGCCCGGTTCTGTTTCAATATTCCCAGTCGCAACCATGTCACGCCATTTTTAATTGACGCTAATATCCTTAAAATGGCAGCCCGTAGGGAACTACACTTGGCTACCCTGTTGTTTGGCGTCATAAAAGAAAAAAAACCGAAATACTTGTATGACAAGCTGATGTGGAGACAGGACAACTTCAAATATGCGTCCCGTTCGGCAACAAATCCACTTGCGATTCCTCAACATCGGACCTCTGCTTTCAGAGGTTCATTTAAATACGCTGCCACTCGTTGTTGGAACAATATTCCTCCACCATGTCGAGCTAAAAATAACAAATATACATTCAAAAATAATCTAAAGAAGTATTTATTATCTAAACAAAAGCAATAATGTTAAATGTTTAGCGAGTTTAGTAGCCTGTACTTACCACATGGTGTTTGTTAGTTTGAACTCCATGAAATACCGTGTTTTGTCTTTTCTTAAGTTCATGGACGGAAATTGTAATTTGTTTCAAAGTGCGCGTTTGCGAAAATTGTGTTGTTTTGATGCCACTCGTGTAACAAGATGAATAGCTTAATTACCTATATTACTTTTAAATTAGTCTTAAGATGCGCGTTGGCTATCGTACGCGTGGCTCATAATGACGGTTATGAATGTTTATGGGGTGATCGTTGCAACAATCTACCCACTCAAATAGTTTATATTTTTCTTATTACTAACTACGGTTGCTGATGGCTGATTGTTGTATTTGTATTATTTTATTTTGTATGCATTGTCTTTTTTATAGAAATAGTTATTATTTGTTTGTGCTCCAATTTGTTTTTGTACCGACTGGACGTCTGTGTGTCACTTGAGCTTCTCTTTGAAAACCAGCGCTGCGGTATTATTCAGGTGATATCGCAGCATACAAGCTGAAAGAGTGGCTCATTGTTGGCACAATATTTTAGGCAAAAAAAGTGTTAACTCGTAGTTTAGTCTATCTTTATTGTGCCAATAATAAAAACTATTATTATTATTATTATTATTTATTATTTCACGGTCCAGCGGCCGCGGGACTGAACGCCATTTATTACTCAATATTTGCAAATTTCTAACTGTCTCGGGGTTATCTCCTGGAGCTGATTTATTCACGCAGTGTTCGATACATCCTTTGTTACTACTTGAAGTTTAGCGTGGTGGGTAGAATTTTGAAGCTATTTTGCATAATATAGAGGTATGTCTTCGGTTAGCAAGAGCATATTTAAGAATTATAGATAAATACAAAACAATCTTTGCATTCTCTCTTCGTGTATCTTCAGTCACAGAAAGTCCAATGCTGAACATTGGTTTCCTGCAAGATGTCGGCAGTGGCCTGTTCAAAACAGCCTACATCAAAGAATCTTAAACACTGCTTAGAGGTTATCCAACCGTGTTACAAAAGTTCTTGTTGCGAATTTTCTATCACAAAATAAGCCTTACTGTAAACTACTCCAAAGCTTAGATGGAATGGATCAAAAACTCATGTATAAAAAGGTCGAAGAACCAAAAAAACCTTTACCAATATTTGCCTCGTGGAAATATCAATCCGGCTCGAAGGACTAAAATAAATAAGGCTTCAGGGTATTTGTACTGAGACACCGAGGCATTAATAGTTTTTTGTGTAGACTAGCCCGATACAGTGCAACCTATGGTTCGTTTACCAGATAAGAGACACATAAAGTATCCTTTACGTAAGATGGTAGGGCTACATCGAAATAAAACTATTTATTACGGATTTTATTACAGACCGCCCCGTGACCTCGAAACCTGAAAAGCAATCGAAACGTCGGGAAGTTAAAAATGTAAAAAAATAAACCAAATTGCGATAAAATCCGAAAAAAATAGTTTCATTTCAATGTGTAACATTCGCGTAAATCGATGAAATCATTATGGTAAGATCTAGATGGTCTACACAATATTGCCAGTTTGATCGACATGACACTGGTGAACTCAAAAAGCTATTCACCCACGTAGGATATTGTGACATTCCACAATGTAAAATCTGCATATTCAATCAAATTGATGAGGCAAAGGATGAACCAAAATCGCGACACCTTTACGTCACGACCATGTTAATACGTAGAATCTACTTAGTAGGTTATAAAACAATCCCCTACATCAACCAATAGTATTTTATCGAAAAGAAGTTCATGCAATCCGTATTGACGTAGATTTATGGTCGAATATTTTACGCGGCCCTTTTCTTTCCCCCTCTTGATATGCTGTGACAAATTCGAGGACTTAATTAAGGTCTGGACCCTACGGAGAGTCTTAATGAAGAATTGTGTGAGATTTACTTTGTTTCCACCAGTTGGCAAAGATGTCTGGAATAAAATGCCGTTTATTAGGAAGTAGGGAATTTTTGGCTGCCTCGGTGGCGTAGTTGTACTATGTCGTTGTACGGGTCCCTATCACATCGTGGGACGGAACATACAAGGCGAAATGTGGGTGTTCTGGTGGTGCCTCTGCCTACCCCTTCTGGGATATAGGCGTGAGTATATGTATGTGTGTATGGGAATTTTTGGCATATATCACTATAATAATAACTTTATAATTAAAGTCTGCGACTAAGAAATAAGTAAGATTAGTCCAATGTCTGATTTTTTTTCGATACTGTTCATTATATTGTTGTCTCGTGGCCAAATGAGGAAGTATATACATACATAATATAGTTTAGATTAGAGCATTTTTTTCTTTTTACGTATAGGAATTCGGTTAGATTGTAATATTTTCTTTGTCAACGAATAGGAAGTAGACCCTATTATGGCAGCGAAATCTTAAAAACATAATTAACAAAAATAAAGCAACACCAAGACTCCTGTTTTCACTTAACTCCATTTACAAATACAAGTCGAAAAATACTTCTGACCCCTTCTGTAATAACAAAAATAAAAGAACACTTTGATGTCGTAAACTGTCCGCGGGGCTTTGTAGTGGCCCAAATAAACCCCTCCCCTTACCCCCTCCCTTCCCCCCTACAACCCTTTGTTAATAACTGTGTACAATTAACGCACCTCTGGTATTAAAAGGACTTTTGATCAAGATGAGCGGGACTGCATTATTAATTAGCAATTAAAAAGGGTCTGTTTTGGAAGTAAACACTGATGTGTGTCTTTATAAATTGTTTGCGAGGTTTTTTCTTTGCAATTCTGTAAGGCCCTTTTTGTAACTACCACCCGGCTTCGTTTTCGGTCGCAGTCTTGACGTATAACCGTCCCTGTATAACATGGCAATAATATACATTGTGTAGTACGTATTTTGTAATGTACTATAACGGTGAAGGAAAACATTGTGGAGACCTGAAAACGATAGCGATTTGTAAAATTTTCAAATGTATGTAAAGTCCGCCAAACCACTCTAGGCCAGCGTGGTAGGTTATATGTTCTAACTTTTCTAAATCTTACTCTGGATTGTACAGAAGGTTCGTGCCCTGCAGTGGAGCATACATATATACATACAGTACCTATTTTACAATATTTTAATTTTTAAAGTTTTATTACATTCGTAATTAATTAGGTTATTATCATTAGATTTAAAGTTTATTGAGAATATATTAGTTAATGTAAAACTTGAAAAAACCTTAATTGTACGGGTTCGAATTTAACCTGATTGCCCTCAATTGTAACAATACAGGCTTCTATAAACTACCTTTTGTGCGCTATTGTGTTTAAGGTAGTTATTTTCCTTCAAACTTCTTTAATGAAATGTATATTGTTCAAATGTGTATCGTTAACTATGGTTGTAGACCGCTGCTGTAATTATAACATTAAGAGCTTGTCTCTCTTTCTCCATCCACTCCATTACAGTTGCTTACAAAATGAAATCTCTTCATAATTAACATCGCATCAATTTATCCGTCTTTGTAAATGTCTAAAATTGCTCATTTATTTCCACCAGCATTTAAACATAATATATCAACATTATCCTTCCCTTGTACTCGTACGCATACATTAAAATTAACAATTGTTGCTCGGAACAGTAAATCTAAAATGTGCGCCGCAAGCACTGTTGTGACGACAGAGCTACGTCAGATCCTGTTAGTGAGTTATGTTGTTACGTCACATCCGTGTTGTGTGACTAGCTGATTTGCTGTCGAACATGTTGGTTTTGGGGTTAATTTGATTTAATCATGGATGGAGTTTGGTTATTTAATCTAATGCAGTCGTTTGCATTACTATTTCTGTTTATGATGTTTATAATGGTTAAGTTCTGTTGAGCTACCATTCATGTAAATGTTTAAGATAAAAAATAAAAATAACAATTATTATTCAGATCTTTGTTATCAAATTCTGGATCAACACATAACCTAAATTTGTCATTTTTTGCGCTTCTTTGAATTACGACTATGTCAATCTTAGGAGGCAATATATTCGAAAAATAAAATATTAGTAGATCATCATCACTTTCAACCGCAGGAAAGCCACTGCTGAACATAGGTACCATAGAGGTTTCTATAAATGTTCATATGAGTTTAAGTCTCACGTGTGTTAACGTACCCCTCAAACTTTCATATACAAAAATACCTTAGAAACAAGATTAATCTCCTCCAACGTCTACAACAGTGTGTAAAACATTTCTCCATGTTTACAAATGGAACACACACTTGAACGACGAGTTAACCCTTGGAATTTGGTACTAATTAATCATCCAATTACAAGTTTCTATTTAAATCATTAACGAAGCCCAAGTTTCCAGTGCAATTCATTGGAAACCGGCGTTTTGTTTGGACCACTCGTGATTTGAGGCTATTGGTACTACAGAAACTCTTGATTTGAAATGTACGTAATTACTAAGTTTAGCAATATCGATAATTGCTGTGAGAGGTCTGCGGCTGGTAACTGTTATTACTATCTCGTTATTTGAGTATCTTTGGCTAGTGTTGCTAATAACCTTTGAATGTATAGATTAAGGTCAATATCAATGTTCCTTTAGTGCTATTTTTGGTCGCGAACTGGGTATGGATGAGAAAATCTGAGGGTTGTGCTCAGTGGCACGCGTTTGAAGATGTCTGTATTCTTGAGAGACCTACATAAAGTGATAATAATGATGAATATTGAATTTGAATTAATTTTAAGAACTTATATGGACTTATATCTTCAGGGATTAAGAAAATAGGAAATAAAACAATTAGAAATGATCCCAGCCACTTAGGAATTACCAAGATGTAAGAGAAATTAAAGCGACATAACTTGCGTTTAATTAGAGAGAGAGAGAGGAGATTAGATTGTTGAAGATCGGGTGTTATAGGTAGGAAATCGATCCTTTACTAATTTGAACAAAACATTTAAAATTACTAGCGATTAATAATCTTCCGAAATAATAATCCGCGACCCCTTAATACTTAAAAAGGAATTTAAAACTCTTCCTAAACATCTTTTGGTTTGTTTGTAATTAAATTAATAGCATTGTTGCGTCCAGTCGCCTCTGCAACTTCGTCTAAACCGTGAGGACGCGCTTAATTTACTTCCATTTAATTAATATTCATATTGACTTGTTATTGTGGCTTTTAATCTTTATACTTCTTGCTTGATTGAGTTTTGATCTTTTAGAGTTTGGGGGTACTTTGTCCATGCCTTGGCAACGGAAAAGGTGCCTAATTCGATGAAATATGATCACAAAATCCTATGATTACTACACAATACAATTGAGGAAGCATTGAGTTTTATGGACCTTTGAGAATAGAGGGGACACATGGGAGGAAGATTAACGACTATTAGTATTTTACTTAAATTAACTATTATAGGCCAGGCTGCATATCCAATATAATTTCAATAGAAACTCGAAACTACATTCATCCTACTACCCTACTGGTAGCCAATTACGGACCTAGCGTAAGAAGCCCTACCTCACCTAATTTTCTACATTAACTTCGATGTTAAATAATACTTCTCCGAGACCAAGACGTTCAAGATTTCTGCTAAACTTTTTCATTGCCATATCACTACAGTTGCGAACTTCAAGCACCAATACGAAGTAAAACTACTAATTCGTAGCACAATACGCAGCGACGAACTTCGTAACAAGCGTTGCAAAGAGACTTTCCAGAAGGTTCCAACTTTCGCATCTGGGCGATTCAAAATTGTTAGCGGCATTAAACTGTGTATCGACTATCGCCCATTGGCCATTACTGTGACATGTAGGTGCAACTTCTCTATTTTGTACGACACCCCTCCCCCCTTCTGTGTTATCCCCCTTCCCGTCTCCTTGCTTTAAAGTGTGAAAGTTTCGTAACAGCGGGACGGTGTTTTTATTTATTGGCAGTTGTTGGTGCAAGTTCGTTAGGTTGCTATATGTCCTCTGGGAGTTGTATTTGAAAGTATTGTGTAAGAATTAGTTGGGAACTGGGATGCACTGGAAGTTGTGGTTTCAAGATTGATTTAGCTTTATAATTGAGGAACTTGATATGTGTTTCGATTTATAAGATCAAAAGATGTTGAATAGTGTTATTGAGATTGCTAGTTCTATAATCTACTTTATTTATTAGTTACTCATCAGCGATTCCCTGCTTGTTTTTGGCGTTACTTATCAAGCTTTGCTAGCTTGTTACTCCAAAACCAGATTAAATTAAACATTGAAAATTGCATCAAACAAGTTATGCAGAACAAAAAGCGATTGCATTTACTATAGCAACAACCACTTTCCCAAATGACTGCAACACCAACAAATACAATATCTCAAAACGTCCCGACAAAATCCGGTTATGTTTTATCGGTTATAAAACCCACGTACCCTCTAGCTAACCCCTAAACAATAGGCGATGTATCAACCGCTTCTAATTCATCCACGCACTTCGCGTAAGGCTCCCCGGGATTATGTGCCGTGGTATCTTTGTTTTTATTTTCTTAGCGTATTGTTTCGCCGGATTATGCTCGGTCTCTCACAGAAGGATTTTGAGCATATTTTTGCTGTTTGAGAGAGGATTTGCTGAGTATTTCTTTTGTAATCACGAGTTTATTGTCGTTTGTGGCGTTAGGTTTTGTTTAAGAATGGGTGTCATTGTGTCGTAAAAATACAAATTGAAAAAAACGATTGCTTCAAGGCATCATTGGGATGAAGCTTCCTCATGGCGTTCTTTAATATCACTAACATGTTATGTAATGTATTCATTCAGCTGAGCTAAAACACGTATAACTTTATTACAATCTCTATGATTCAAGTTCGACCTTCCCACACTTACCTAAAAGCTACCACTAAATAATTTACTATTCCCAAAGGTATACTACTAAAAGCAATGTTATCCACTCAACTCAACACTACACGACCATCGGTACCGCGGGGAATAATTTACGGGCAGCGATCTTATTTACAACTTCACTTTCAACGATTGCTTTAAGTACGAGCGAAGTTTCTGCAAAATATGTGTTACAAATATTTATAAAGAGGTATACAAACGTCGTATGCGGAATGGACGCATCCGCGAGTGCAAATATTCGTATTCCATTGTGGACGCCGATATACGTATTCAATTTAAAAATAGAACGTTAAAAAATTCAGCTGGCATAACATGAAAATTTAAAAAAGCAGCGTTCCATTTTCAAAATTGTATTTATATTTGCAGATGCGTATAGAAATGTTTTTCGTTATCGTTTCGCGCCCGCAAACATTTCGCATTCGCACAAACAAACACAAGGCCATGTTTCTGAGGAAATCCTTTGAATTATGCAAAAGCCACGCTATCATAACACACAGACCTTGCTGGTTTTACTGTTTTAACTGAAACTAATATTTTATGGGAAATTAACTGTTTTGCCTCGAGAGCCTTCCAAGAATTTTCAGCTCAATAATGCACATGCGGTTCTTGTTAATATGTCAAAATATTAATTCATTCTCCAAAATACAATGTAATTATTTCGTGTACGCGTTATAATGTAAAATATTCCGATTATTTGTATTCGTAAATGTGCTGTGGTCTTTGCATTGGGATTGTTTTATTTAATTACAAAGATTCCGTCAAAGTGAATCGAGTGAAGTTTGTTTTTGCATTTCATTTATGCGGTGGAGTTGAAACGCCGAATGGAATTCGGAAATATTTGTCATGATTAATGACTTATTTATTTATGTTTGTAATAGCAATTCGCGTTATGATAAATTCGCGTGTGTGCCCTAGGTTTGAACCCGCAACCATCAGTTCGACAAACCTGTTCTCAACCAACTGAGCTATGAGTAGCGTTATTTTACATATCATAAAATTCTTGCAAAGCTATGTAAGTTTTCTCTCGATGACATCCTTCAACATTAAGGGCAAATTGTAACTTTAAAACGCATCTTCAAAACTTCTACCTACCCTACGATCGATTCCATGAGCTCTATAGGTCGCCCACAATATTTTGTCGCCGAAAGCGCTGTTGTCAAAATATAAGAATAGTTTTTCTCTCTTCATATTTTTTTACATTGGAAATTCTATAAGATTACGAGGATAAATGCTTGTTGTTTAAAGAATAAACATATCTCAAATGCGTGAAATAGACCTTTTTTATATTGGATTTTTTAGATTTACGCGAATGTTACACATTGAAATAAAACTCATTTTTACGGATTCTATCGCGATTTTATCGATAAAATCCGTAAAACCTATTTTTTTTATTTATATTAACGCCACACGCTAGTAGAATATACATGATTTCTCCAACACTATCGCTGATTTCCTTAACTTAACACGTAATAACACGAGTACACACAGTAATATCGAATGTCAGTTGAAACGAACCAGACCACCTGTTAACCGCACAGCCATGGAATTTAGTTCATCTTCATAAACTTAACAGGTGGATCGCTATTTGCATTATTTCTGAGTATTCATGGGTCTTTAGGAGAAAATGTTGTATTGTTTAAACACGATATACGATCAGGCGAATAGTTTGATGGAATGTGGTCATGGGTCTGAGTGTTCAAGAGTGTTTAGGAGTAAATTTTGTATTATTTAAACACGACATACGATCAGGCGAATAATTTAATGGAATGTTGTCATGAGTATTCATGGATGTAAAGGAGAAAATATTGTATTGTTTCAATACGACCCAGGCCAATAGTTTGATGGTATGTAGTTACCTCTGAATGTAAAAAGAAACCTACAGTATTTTTTATAGGTGTATAGAAGAAGATATTTAAGAATACATAAATAGGAAGGAAAGAAAGATTATGCGGATTCCGTTTCCTAACAGACTCAGCAAAGTTAAGTTCACAATACTTATACCCTGAAATGGAATCAGAGATCAAAAATGTAAACAGAAGGGTTACCACTACAATAAAAAAAATTGCCATGGTAGTTTGTCGACAACCGTTAAAATGATAGGTTAGAATTATTCTCACCTGTTATATAAGTATAAAACATAGCCGAAATAATATTCTTTGGTATAATATTT
This sequence comes from Deilephila elpenor, assembly GCA_949752805.1. Classification (NCBI taxonomy): domain Eukaryota; kingdom Metazoa; phylum Arthropoda; class Insecta; order Lepidoptera; family Sphingidae; genus Deilephila; species Deilephila elpenor. The sequence goes on from OX457119.1 coordinate 2,660,565, forward strand.
ACATAAAATACAATTTCAACATGTTTTTAAATGATGTAATAAAAATGGTACGAAATTATGTTATGCTGCTGGCAATAAGTAGAAATTCCTAACATTTGGCTCACTGAAATAAAACTTTATTATATTTAGCCTCTCCAAATACGAAAAAATATTAGTTATGCAGAAAACATGATTAATGAAGATGGTTTACAAGAAGTGACACTGCGGTGGTGGAACGGATGTGTTAAACATGTAATAAAGGAAGAAAAACGTGCAAATTAGACCACTTGATTGATATAGTGCCAGATCAATTTATAATAAATGTTACTGATTCTGACATCAACGAGTTCGTCTCATTCAAGTGATATTGAAGGCTTGTGAACTGATAAGTGTGTGATTGATAAAATACTTTTTAAATAACAAACTAAATATATTTCGTTTTTTTTAGTGCTTTTCATTGTTACAATGTTAATCTAAAGGAAATTCTAAAACACAATACTCGCAACATTTGAATTTTTATTAGAAAATGTTTCCTAGCCCTGAAATGTCACTTTCACAATGACATTTGTTTGTTTACATTTTTGATCTCGGATTCGATTTCAGGGTATAATTGTATCTATTCTGTATTTGTATTTTCATAGCAACTATTGTCGAATCGACCCATTGAGCTAATCTACGCGACCAAAGATTTATTAATTTCATCATCAAAACATTCCACAGTAATCTTATTCAGAGTAACCTATATTCTACTTTTACCAGGTTATCAAACAGGTAATGTTTAAAAGTTCAATGCATTGACAATGTGCTATTACCCCTATCAATTTCCCTAGGGAGTCGCGTTTCTAACACCAGACTCCTGTTTTCACGGAAGCGAAAAAGCGTCTCTCGTTGAAATTTAAACAAAACATTCGCACTCGATGTAAGGAAAACTGAAACTAAGCCACCGTCTACTATGGGAGGAAATTAGACTTATCTTAATCTAGTCTAGATCTAGATCTAGTGGGACATGTGCTCAACTGGGTAAAGTCGGGAAATAGGTATTGTATTGTTAAGGATTGAGATTAAGATAAAAATAACAGCAGCATTTTTCAGGCCCCGTGGTTGGTTGAAAGTTTATTGTGAAATGAGAAGACTAGATCTCCACTTTTCTAAAGATTTGCGGCCTACAAATAATTGTTTCAGGTCTGGGTCTTGCGTCACCGAAAAGCCTCCTAAGTTTCTGATACCCACGCCACAAGGCTTGTGTCTTTGGAGTCAGGACTAAGCGTGGCTTTTGGGATTTTGTAATTTGACATCTGAAAAGTAATTCATAGCCACACATGATCAGCTAATACGTGCTAATTCTAGCAGGCTGGCACAATTGTGTCAAGAGGGATAGCCTCTTGCCACTAGATAATGTATCTCACATTTCTGCTCTTATTATCGAGTTTAGTGCAGACAGTGTACCGTGTCTAAAAACTGAGTTTTGAATGCAAACTTTAATTTAAAAACGAGTCATGCATTTATATAACACAGATCGTAGTATGAAAATCGATTAACCTAGACGTATGAAACATTGTGTGAAACGAGAGGCCGCGGGTTCGATCCCCGCACCGAAACAAATACATATTTGTGTGATCCACAGGTATTTGTTTCGGGTCTGGGTGTTTGTGAGACCGAAAAGTCTCTCGTAGCTTCTGATACCCACGACACAAGACTCGATCTTAGTGTGGGGTCAGGACTATGTATGTGACTTACTGGTGGTAGGTCTCTCATATGTGAGAAGCCATCTGGGTAGGTACCACCGCAATGTCTATTTCCCCCGTGAAACAACACTGCGTAAATGCACTGTTGTGTTTCGGATTGAAGGACATTGTAGCCAGAGTAACTACTGGACATATTGAGACTTAACATCTTATGTCTCAGGATTGCGAGCGCAGTGGAATTTTGCTACTGTTTATGAGCGGTCGTATCGCTTACCATCAGGCGAACGGCTTGCTCGTCTCGTCATTCATTAAAATAAAAAAAATGTGTGTGTGTATTAGTGTACACACGTAAGAAGTGAAACTTCTTTATGACATCATTTTTCGAAAAATGATCTACTATTTACAAATTTACAGAATTGGTAAAATAAAGCTAAATTAAATAAAGTTTAAGTTTAGGAGGGGGGAAATTTTTGAGGGAATTTGGGATTTCTATCGGGGCCAATTTGTAGCCCTCACCGAGACGGTTCCGAGGATACCAAGCTCGGTGGGTCCACGACCTTTATTGGCCGAGATAGATTTAGGGGGGGTGAGGTAAAAATTTTAGGTGGGGGTAGGGGCGGGGGGGGGGGGGGGTTGGTTAGATTTCGTGGGGTATTGGGCACCTTAAAATATTTTTGGGTGGGGAAAGTTGTGGAGGGGGAATTCGGGAATTCTGTTGGGGCAGGATTGTAGGCCTCACCGAGCCGGTTCTAATGAACCCAGGGTCGATGGGTCTACGATGGATATTGGCGGAGATAGGAATAGGGGGGGTGAGGTAAAAAAATTAGGTGGGGGTAGGGGCGGGGGGGGGGTTTAGGTTTCGTGGGGAGGCTATTGGGCACCTTAAAATATTTTTGGGTGGGGAAAGTTGTGGCGGGGGAATTCGGGAATTCTGTTGGGGCAGGATTGTAGCCCTCACCGAGCCGGTTCCAATGAACCCAAGTCGGGGGGTCTACGATGGATAATGCCGGAGATATGAGTAGGGGGGTGAGGTAAAATTTTTAGGGTGGGGGTAAGCGGGGGGGGGGAGGTTTCGTGGGGAGGCTATTGGGCACTGTTTTGGATTTAGGGTGGGGGAAGGCCAGAGGGGGGGTAAGGATCAAATTACAAAAAAGTGGGTGGGACTTACAATTTTGGGTGGGGCTTGGAAACGGTTGGGGGTGTGGCTTACTGAAGTGGGTACTAATTTACTAAATAAAAAAAGATGGCGCGTAACGGAAGAATGTGACGCGTAACGAAAAATTTTTTCCAACCCCGATAAAGAAGTTTCACTTCAAAAAAATTAAAAAATAAAAATGTGACTGTTGGGTGTACTTATTTATTTTTATTTATTTATTGTTTTGTTAGCCATCGAAAAAGACACAAAAATATACACCAAATATTATGACTAATAATAACAGTTTTACAATCAAATATGCTTTTATAATAAAATAATCCTGTCGAAAAATCATATTCGATGAAAAAATTAAATCAGTAGCAAAGTGGCATCAATTTGAATAAAAGTCAACAAAAGCTAACTACTTAGGCACTTTGGGCGTGGCTGAAACGCTCAACCATTTCGAGTACACAGCCATTCATCGGGGACCTTTCCAATTCATCTGCAAAGGTATTGAACCCAAAAAGAAATTATTTCCCCCAATAGAATTTTCTCACATTGAATAAAGACGCTGGGGGATTCATAGCCAGTGGTTTTTCTGAAAAAGCAACTCAAACGACTGCCATTGAACGGAGACACGGTCGGCGCGTCACCTATACGCCGGTGACATATTGATGAGCAGTTTGGATGACTAAGGACACGTGAATGATAAAGATATAGAGCTATAAAAGTGCTGAACTAATCGACAAATCTTTGTGTCCAAAAATTCAAACAGAAATCACTCTAAATGTCGATAGGGCTAAGGCCAACTTAGAAATTGAATCCATGATCTCACAATTCACAGTACACGTTGCTTCTGAACCACTGACTCGTTTTATACACTACTAGTAATTAAGTGTATACATTGCGGTGTGTGTTCTTGTTTTGCGTCGTAATTGTACGTTTTACTCTATCATTAGCGCAATGGTACGTTACATAAGTATTTGTGTGTAAACATTATGGGCGTTAATTATTTACAATTACAGTGCGCAACAGTGTGTAATTTAAAAAAATAATGGTTTTTTAGAGTCTTTGTGGCGTAATTGTGGCGGTGGCAAAATCAATAAATTATACCGAAAAAGTGTTTAATCAATAAACTATAATTACCTAGTGTGATGAGGCCGCCACTTGTACTATTATTATTATTGTGTAATTGTGCAAAAAATGATTACATTAATTAATAAATAACTTATAATTGTCAAAACGAAAATAACGATTAATGAAACCTATGAAATCAGAAGCTTATAATTATTAATAAATCATGACCACACGTGTGACTGCTTATCCGATTAAAAAAAACTTAAAAACATCTAATCGAATAAAAACAATACAAATAAGCAAATTGCTTCTTTTAATTATTATAATAAGATTAAAATCATCACCCGACATTTTGCTTCCCGTTCATACTGCGAGTATGTCCCACCAAAGGGTTGTTGGCATTCTTTTTTCTGCGAAATTAGATTGCACCCTTTTCTATGACGGACCCCTTTACTTTCAACCCCTAGGGTGTCGCCGATTATCCCTATACAACCGTGTTGGACGGTCTATTGTGTCCGTAATTAGTCGGACATTTCCTGAGTCGTTTTCAAATGATGTCGGGATAATTGTTGGACGATTCGACTGTCTATTGAGGACGGCAGTGAGTCACAGTTTTGGCGGGCATAAAAAATAATACGTCGTAATGACGCTGCAATTTGAGCGTTTTCATTAGAATTTTTTAATATGTAAGAATTTAAGTTAATCATGGTCTGATCTTATAATTGGGAAAATGACTCGAAAAAGATGTGGTTTGAGTATATAATTTCACAATTCGCAATCTACATACACTTAATATGAAGTCTAATTATAATTAGTTGTATATAAATAAAATAATTTATCTGAATAAGCAATCTATCATGCCTCATTTTCGGAACTATACGGTATCTTATGTACCCCTGTATTTCTATATTCTAGTAATAAGTTTATTTTGAGTTACTTTGTTTTTTTTTATTCTTATTGTTGTTAATTTCTTTTCTAATTTTATTTGACCTTTAATTGAAGTGTATATCAATCAGTTGTTTATTTATGTGAGTATATTCTAAAACAAGTTTAATATACATGTTGTTGGTGTACCTATTTCAATAAAATAAAATAAAATACCCCTCCCGCTCATAAACTATTTGTACTCGTAAAATTATACATCCATTGCATAGATTGAAACAAGGAAAAACCAAACATTTTTGCGTATATTAAGGATTATCTAACATCAAAGAGGCTGAGATCAAAATGTACGACATAGAAAATTGGTATGTTATAGAAGTAGTATTTTTGTTCTTTTTCCGTATTATTTAGAGATTGCCTCGGTGGCGCAGTTGTACTACGGTATGATTGTTAAGCTGAGGTCTCGGGTTCGGGATATTGGATATTTCTATCCATTATCAGCCCAAAGTCAGGAATTTGTGACCACTATGGCGATAGGCTCGCCCCATCACATCGCGAGACGGGACATGCAAGGCGGAACGTGGGTGTCCTGGTTGCACCTTTGCCTACCCCTTCTGGGAAAAACGCGTGAGTTTATGTATGTATTTTGGAGAGGTGTGTCGTATTCTCTGTATTAGCCCATTCACGTTCCTTTGCAAGACAGTTCTACTCCATAATGAAAAGTACGATTGAGAGGAGTTGGGCCATATAGTTCACCACGCTGGCCTAGTGCGGGTTGGCGGACTTTACAAACCGTAAATTACAAATCGCTATCGTATGCAGGTTTCCTCACGATGTTTTCCTTCACCGTTATAGTGTGTCTGGTTATTATTATACATAATACTATTTAAATTCTTTCTGCGGCCGAAAACATATTTGGCTTTGCTAAGAATTCTAATGTCTACCAACTCTCGATTTTCGACTATAAGGTGTAAATATTTCGCAGACATCTCTTTCATTTTACGCGGCATTTGAAGAGATCTCCGCGCAATAGACGCTCCATGCGAAATCCTAGCAATAAAGCCTTTATAAAATTCAATAAAAATATCTCGTGATCAATTGGATTTGTACGTGCATGCTTGACGTGTGCAAATCGCGGAATCCATATTATATGTTTATGGATATTGTTGATTGTATGTCTTTCTGTATGTTATAGTAGACTGGTAGATTCGGATCCAACAAGGTGATTATTAAGCCATTTGTCCGTCACGCTGGTGTTATTGCAATTATTAGACTTTTTTATTTTTACAGCTGGTAGGTCTCTCATGTGAGAGGCCGCCTGGGTAGGTACCACCGCAATGTCTATTTCTCCCACCAACCAGCAGTGTGAATGCACTGTTGTGTTACGGTTCGAGGGACTTTGTAGCCAGAGTAACTACACATATTGACAGCCTCCGTGGCGCAGTTGGTTAGACGCCGGCTGTGAAACGAGAGGCTGCTGGTTCGATCCCCGCACCGAGAGAAATGTTTGTGCGGCCCACAAATATTTCTTTCGGGTCTGGGTGTTTGTGAGACCGAAAAGTCTCTCGTAGTTCTGATACCTGCGACACAAGACTTAATTGACCTTAATGTGGGGTTGGGACTATGTGTGTGACTGTCGGGTGATTTATTTATTTATTTATTTATATTGAAATTTTCAATTTTATGTCTCAGGATGGCGAGCGCAGTGGAATGCCAAGCATTTGTTTATAATTCATGGTGTTGTTTGGTTTTGCTAATGTCCATGAGCGATCGTATCGCTTACCATCAGGCGAATCGCATGCTCGCCTCTCCATTTAGCCAATCAAAAAATATACTCACGACTTCCGTCTCTAGCAGAAAAGGGTACATATGCTTCTTCTAGCCATTAGTTAGAAGTTTTTTCCGCTATTCATGACTTTCAGGTAGATCTATCAATTAATCTTTAGGTATATGACCATTAAATCGTAACAAATTACGAGTAAAACCACAGGGTTCCATGATATCACGTTTGCGTTGATTTGATTATCATCCCGTTTGAGTATTGGTTAAACTATTTCATCGCGTTTTATACGCTGTTCCCATATTAATATCGATAGCAGGCTTTTGGAAATAACATCGCGAAATTTCGTGTTTCCAATATCTAGAATAATTGGAATGTGAAAATATTTTTCGATTTTATTTTGTGATTATTTTGTTTATAGGTTATTTGGAATGCTTTGGTTATTTATTTATTTAAATTAAGACACATCGAAAGTACATACATAATGTAATAATTACATATACTGTTTTCACATTGCCAATAATTTTTGTTGAATTGTATCATTGTTTATATTATGTAGATTATCTGATTTAATTCCATGCCGTGGCCTTAGATACAATGGATCAGAAACCGTTAAAAATTACAGATTTTTTATGTGTTATTATGTGCTACAATTATGGGAATCTTATTATTGATAATTATAGTATTTTTCTTAATACCACATTAACTTAAACAACTTAAATTTACGAGTGTGTATTTAATCCCTAGAATGGAATTCAAACAGTTTTATATCACGAAATAACAAAAGTTTATCACTTAAAACAGCTTAATTTTCACTCCAACTTTTAAAATAACTAGCGCAAAGTTTGTGAAGCGAAATTTAAGCGGGAGGCCATATATTCTCGAGACAATTCTCCTCGGAACGTATTGGCTCAAATAGTTGATCAAACTGGCGACATTCCATTATAAAACTAACGCAGTCACAGACCCTCGCATAGTTTGCAGTGCATAGCGAAATGATCCACGTTTACGTGAAACTTACAGGTTTGTAAGTCTGGATGGCATTTGGTGTGAAAGTGGAGGTATTTATTTATTTATTTTATTTAACACAAAACAGGTTACAATCATGAATGCAGTAACATCAAGTATGTATACATTATTTTTCTGGACGATAATTATAACCCAAAAGCTTGTGTTCCAGTGAGTAATAATGAAGTTACAAGTAAAAATTTGTGATAACAATGAAATACAGTAAAACCAACGAAATACAGATTGAAAAGAAAAACCTTAATAATATGTTAACATTAATAACAACAATTGAAAAAGAATTCATAAGCTATTAAAAAGAAAGAAAAAAAAAACAATAAGATAATTACAATAATATGAGGTTATCTGATTTTGATGCATAAATCTCATTGGTCTTTGAGGAGGTCTTTGAGGTAATTATATTTTGGAAACATGTCATGAGTGAAAAATTATATTTTATTTGTTGTGTATGGCTATAACTAGTGTTCAAATACAGCTTTTCTGTGAAGTATTTTAAGATAGTACAGAATTAGAGGATTTTTTCTTTTTCGGTTTTTATTGAATTTTCATATTTTCCGTTTGATATTAAAACAAACGTTTACAAAAATTAGCCTCGATTGCATAATGGCAATTTTTGTAAATTGTTCATTGTCAATCACTGACAACTAACTCACAACTACCCTATAGCAAATTTACCGTATCATTATAAAACACATTATCTTTTGCTTTTTTCTTATTGCAATTAACGGCGAGATGAGCATGCCATTCACCTAATCTCATGGATTGTAGCAAAACCAAACAACACTATGAATTACAAAGCAATATAAATAAAATAAATAAATAATACACCCAACAGTCACATACATAGTCCTGACCCCACACTAAGATCGAGTCTTGTGTCGTGGGTATCAGAAACTACGAGAGACTTTTCGGTCTCACAAACACCCAGACCCGAAACAAATACCTGTGGGTCACACAAATATTTGTTTCGGTGCGGGGATCGAACCCGCGGCCTCTCGTTTCACAGGCCGGCGTCTAACCAACTGCGCCACGGAGGCTGTCAATTTATTTTATTTATTTATTTTATCGCTGTGTAATACTTTATGGTCAGCTTAACTATAGACATTTTTATGGCACTATGAATAAAACTATATCTGTTTTATGCATCAACTTACACATTGTCTATCACTCTTACTATAGCCTATAATCCATCCATCCATCCATCAGCCAAAGGACGTCCACTGCTGAACATAGGCCTCTCCCAATGATTTCCACAGTGACCTGTTGGAGGCAGCCTGCATCCAGCGACGTCCCGCCACCTTTACCAGGTCGTCTGACCATCTTGTGGGTGGACGTCCTACGCTGCGCTTTCCGCTACGTGGCCTCCATTCGAGACCTTTTTGGCCCTATCGGCCATCAGTTCTCCGCGCTATGTGCCCCGCCCATTGCCACTTCAACTTACTAATCCGCTGGGCTATATAGCCTATAAAACGATATAATAAGTCTAGGGGGTAAACAACCTCAAAAAGCTCTCCGAAAACAACCTCCCCACCTTCATTAGCGAATGCAGGTGCCTCGCGTTTTGCATTGTTTGACGTCACTTTTAACGATACGCTTTGAGCCCGACCCTTTCAATTCGTAACTCGTATGTGAAGCGAATATTGCACTAGTTTCATCCGAAACAAAGGCTTCCTGTTCTCTGCAGTCTTTGAGACGTCTTTTGATTCATTGGTGTTTGGTTTGTTTGAAAGACAAAGTTGGGTCTTGAATGGTTCTTCAGCCAGTATGTCGGGGGCTGAATTGTCATGTTTGACCACACGGACTCCTTAGTACTCTGCTAGACTTAGTTCTTTGTGACTTGCAGAATATGCCAATATCCAGCGACCATCAGTTTTTACTAGGTGGTCTGTATTTAATTCCAATATATTAATAAATTTAAAGAATTTATTTAATTTGAAGAACGATTGATGAAGTGCAAAAAAAGGATTTTTAATTGCCTGTCTATAAAGAAAGGTTTTAGAAACGATACGTCTCCTAGCTGTGCAAAGATAAGTTACCGTGTAATTAGTTAGTTGAAGTTAAAAACTGGTTTTATGCTAATTGAATAATACAAATATGGGTAATATTTGTCATAAGGGTCTCTTACGTTAGCTAGCAAGAAGCACCACGAACAGGTATGCCTTGGGTCTAGAAATATTTTACCTTGGAGCCTATTAAACTGCCAGCTCTGCTCACAAATAACAAATAAACACACACTCCAATTCCATAATATTCCAATAATACACTTCTTTCTATTTATTCATATACCAACATAAATAAATCACCTCACCAATTATACGGCCACTCGCAAATTCTTCCTTACGTTACTTAGCAAAACTTTTCCCGTCCGCACGGCAATTTCCTGGGGGAAACGTCCCTAAATTCGACTCTTTCACCCGTTGACAGGTTTAATTGAACCCCGATACGTTATCGCTTCCCGATTCCGTTTCTCTTTCGAAGCGGACGATCTTTGGCTGTTGAGCGCGAGTTTTAACGTAATAATAATAAATGGCAGCGATAGGTGCTCACACCTTAGTTTCAATAGTTTTGCTGGTAATGGTTGTTTGAAGTATTTGTATTAATTGGATTTTGTGTTGAAAATAATGGTTGTTCGAAGATTTTGGCTCAAGGAAGGATGATCATGTTAAATGGCATGCTATAAAAGAAATATACATTTATGTACAGGTCTAGGCTTAGGCTGATAATACAAGCAGTTGTAGTAATGGTTGAAGTTTGCCCATACATGATCTAACCGTGACGAGATAGTCTACATCTGCCACTTATAAAATAGACATCCGTGTTTGATACAATTTTCAATTAGCTGACGCTGCTACAATGGAGCCTCCACAGTCTAACTTGTGAAATAAACATCAGATATTAAACAAACGTATAATTGGAAACTTTGTTTAATTTCTGCCTGCCTCGCTGGTGTAGTTGTACTACGGTACGACTACAAAGTTGAAGTCTCGGGTTCAAATCCCGGGTCGGGCAAAGTGATGTTGGGTTTTTCTATTCATTATCAGCTCGGAGTCAGGAATTTGTGCCCGGTATGGCGATAGGCTCGCCCACTATCACATCATGGGACGGAACATACAAGGCGAAATGTAGGTGTCCTGGTGGCTCCTCTGCCTACCCCTTCTGGGATATAAGCGTGAGTTTTTGTATGTATGTATGTAGTTTAATTTCTGCATCACCGATAGAGTAATCAAAGATATTTTTATATTTTCATCATCATCAGCCTTTTATTGTTCACTGCTGGACCTAGGTATCCTCCAAATTGCGCCATTTGGCCCTGTCTTCGGCTTGTCGCATTCATATTTTCGCTGATCAATATTTTTACTTTTTCCACAGCATTTTTAATAACCGCTTTTTTGGATGTTTAGACAAAGTTTGTGTCGCAACAACGCGTTAGTCGGGCCTTACCGAGCGCAAAGCCTGCGTTTATTTCCAACGGCAAATACCGACGACAGTTGATTGCAAAACTTTTCATACGTTGAGCAAAAAATATTTGGGTAAGCGCGATCGTTAGGTGGGTATGGTGGTTCCATATGCGACTTTTTAGGATTTTGGTGGAAATTTTAGTAAATGTTATTAGTGAACTTTCTATTAGTAACAATATAATTACCGGAAAGAATATAGTTTGGCTGAAATTTCAATAGGAACCTTATTATTTAGTTTGTTTCCAGTAAAGGTTCCTTCGTCATATTCAGCCACAATATCCCCTTGGATTTCCAGTGTCCGTTTGGAAGCGGTTGGCATACAATGTCATCCTGCAACCAATCGACCTCCATTCAAGAATCTTTAGGCTCCATTGGCCATTTGTTATTCACGCTAGACTACTTCATTTACTTCTGTAGTTTTATATAACAAATGCGCCTAAACCTCCCAAATAATTATACACCTCTCCTACGATAGATATTCTATCTTTAACAGTAAAATAAACTATAAAAGCGAGGTTTCGTAGTATATGTTGGTTTATAGCTCTTGTTAAAGTAAACACGCTCGTCGAGTTTCATTCTGTGAATTTGTGTATAATTGGGCTTTACAATATCAAGTTTATTACAAAACTATTACGTTATTGTTACGTGAGTACAGCCGTATTATTATACCACAATGAATAAATATTTCTTATTTCTTTCTTTCTAATAAAATGTAAAATAGTTCTGAAGGGTTATATTATTAAAGTTATCATTACAATGCATTTGAGTTGCAATGCAAGTTACTTTTGGTAGGTTTCTCATATGTGAAAAGCCGCCTGGGTACCATCGCAATGTCTGTTTCTCCCGCCAAACAGCAGTGTAAATGCACTGTTGTGTTCCGGTTTGAAGGACATTGTAGCCAAAGTTACTACTGCACTTAATATTGAGACATCATATTTTATGTATTATGCGATCGCAGTGGAATGTCAAGCATTGCTTTGTAATTCATATTATTGTTTGGTGTTGAGTTGAGCGATCATTAATGTCAATTTCTATCAAACTTTGATCCAACATTATGATTTTCCAATGAATAAAGAGAGATAAATCAACAGCGTAGAAAGCACTGAATAAAGCGGCAAGCGTTTATAATAGAACAAACATTCAAACCCATTGCTCGGGAGGGCTATTCTGCCTTCAGTCGGTTCCTACGTTACATAGAGGTTTAAAATAGAAATGGTCAAGGAGGATATTGTATTTAGCTATTCAATACGTAAATTCTTTTAAGTTTTCTATAGAAGTATGGTTTGTAAAGTTTTATTTTTAGTTGGGTATTGGTAGTTCAAACAGCCTTCGTGGCGCAGCTAGTTAGACGCCGGTTCTGAAACGAGAGGCCGCGGGTTCGATCCCCGCACCGAGACAAATATTTGTTAAGCCCACAAATAATATTATTACCTAAATAGTTACATGAAAAGAATCAAAGAAACCAGTAACGGTTATATTAGAGCTGACGCGACTTCTATTAGTAAAAATATTCAATTTATAATTTCACAAACGGCCGACTCTTACACCATCTCTTCTGGCACTCAAATAAAATCGCATTTTAATTTCACTCCAAACTTTCCCTAGTATAAATTAGACGGAAAAATTCCAGTGACTAAAAAGTCAAAAAACTTTAATTCCGCGTTGGACCCTAAAAATGCCGGGGCGTTGTATGTTGTCCCCGAATGCTTTCATTTGTGGTAACTTCACAGTTTTTTTGGACAAACATCGCGGCTGGCGTGGTAGGATATGAGTGTTTGAGCGGCCGCAGCGTTCGCCGTTAGTGACCATTGCTGACCATTGCACGGCAAATGTTTATTTTTATACATTTCAGTTTGAATATTTTGGGTTACATTCGCGCGTGGTCGATTTTGTGGAAGAATTCTGCCACTGTCAATTAAAAGTAACGGCTTCACTATATTTTTTTGTTTGGTGAAAAAGATTACTGGTGCCCACTATACTATAAAAGATAAGGGATAGTGGTATCCCTTATCTTTTATCGTCTTTTGTCCTTATCTTTCCCTTCTTAATAATGAAAAGAGCAAAGTATCTGCGATCTATCCATGGAAGGCGTTAATCACAAAGTTTTAGCAATATGTGACCTGTTAGCTCGTGTTCCTAACTTCTGCCATAAAAAGTGTTCACATAAACTCACGCCTTTATCCCAGAAGGGGTAGGCAGAGGTGCTGCCAGGACACCCACATTTCGCCTTGTATGTTCCGTCCCATGATGTGATAGGGGGCGAGCCTATCGCCATGTCGGGCACAAATTCCTGACTCCGGGCTGATAATGAATAGAAAAATCCTATATCACTTTGCCAGACCCGGGATTCGAACCCGAGACCTCAGCTTTTTAGTCGTACCGTAGTACATTACGCCACCGAGGCTGTCGAAGTTATAAAAGTGTAATATGTAAATAAAAGTTTTTAGCAATTTAAACCCGTTCACCGTCATATACTTCTCACCCAACGGTTAAAAGTTCCTTTGCCACATTCCAAGCAGTTTCCATTATAAATAACTTAATGGCACATGTCTGCAATAGCGACACGTACCGCGCTTATCAGCAGCGTTATCACCACAGAAGCCCAATCAAGACGCTTCCTGCCGTGCACAAATGACGTGTTTATTCCCAGAAATTACGTAAGAATACATTGCGGTTAAGGTAAATGTCCACTGAAGACAACCAAGTATTTGTAAGTGGAGTAACTACTGGACATATTGAGACTAAACATCATATGTCTCAGGATGGCGAGCGCAGTGCAATGCCAAGCAATACTTAATTCGTGTTTTTGGTTTTCTACTGTCCATGAGCGGTCGTATCGAATGGCATGCTCGTCTCGCCATTCAACGCAATACAAAAAGTAGTTGGCTGGCACTGCCCTGGTTATAATTATAGTAGCATCATTATACAGGGTATACCAAGACCACGACCGAAAACGAAGCCAGGAGGTAGTATTAGTGATATCAAACACAATGCAAGTAAAAATTTTACAAAAAAAATCGTCAATTTTTTTTTGTTATGTTTTACATATCGTCGTATTTGAGTGATTAAACATATTTTTTCTAAAATAATGACGTACATCGCTTAATTTTTAAACACGCAATGGTACGTACGGGTTTAAATTACTATTTTTGCATAAACTAGGTAATTACCCCTCAAAAACGATGATTTTTTAAAAAAATTAAAAAAAAAATCGTCGCTTATTTTGCAAAATTTTTAGTTGCATTGTGTCTGTAGCCGCTAAAACTACCACCTGGCTTCGTTTTCGGTCGCGGTCTTGATATACCCTGTATATTTTATACGGGTTGTATGGTCGATGACTTCGTTCAAAGAATATATGACACATTTTGAGTTTTGAGATTTCTACTTTATGACAATATTTGGATTCGTACCAACTTTGTATACTGTAAATGCCCTTTTGCAATGTCTCTACACGAAATCAGTGAAAAATACACAAACATAAAACACCTAACATATATAGGTACAATTGGCGATCATATCGCCTTTAGCGACATCTTAGGGTGGAATTGACATAATGAAAGTAGAAAAAACGGGGGTATTCTTAGCGATATCGATTTATAAAATCTTTTTTATAGATTTAGACACGACAAAGTAACCGCAAAGTCTGGTTGTATATTGATGCAATTAGATTATGCATAGGCTAAATATGATAAAATCGCGTAGGTCGACACAACAATACCGCTCTGCCCAAAAATACAAAGCCTGAATCCGAAACTCGACACGTTTCCGTGGCTCATTTTGATGGCGATTCTTACGTGGGCAATGGTTACTAAACGGGCGGATTCACTCAACGCATAGTGGGTACACAGCATAACAATCCAAAAATACGCGGCAATGTTAACAAACACAGATGTTTGATAGCACTGTACAAAATATTCTAAGAACAGTGGGCAAGACCGGTCCTTATGTAAAATAATGTTTGTACGCGATACAAATCTAAAGATGAACATGAACTTATGCTTGTGCAAGTTGTACGACGGAAAATGAAATACCGTATTTATGTATGTAAATAAATGTTCTTTTTATGAAGAGCGAGATGAGCTCGCCATTCGCTGGTGGTATGCGATACGACCGCTCATGAACAGTAGCAAAACCAAACATCATGAATTACAAGGCAATGCTTTGCATTCCACTGCCCTCGCACCCTGAGACATATCTCAGAATAGGCAGAGGGCACTTAACATCTTTTTTTTTTTTTTCTCTTTATTTAAGGGGTTTTTTCAATTATGAAAACGTCACTCCTGATATCAAATACAGCATATACATTACACTTATATTTAAATAGTTCGCATATCACTAATATTATAGGAAAAAAAACAAATCAAAAAAAAAAATATTGAAAAAAAAAGGTAATCACCCACCCCGCAGTCTTAAACCTTTAATAATTACTTGATAAAGCATTTTTCATAAAGTCTTAAAATCTCTTTTGAATCTACCACCGCTTCGGAATGTTGCAGCTGTGAAAGAGATACGACGAAAAAAAAACTATCTCAACAACACGTAATCTTTGCTTTTCTCATCCTATTTTTTTTTATTTTTTTCAAGGCTCGTCCTTTTATACGCCTAATTATATAATATTACTATTAACGTATTACCACTTATAGTTTTTGTCCTAAATCGTACGTGCATTTAAAAACGCAAATTCGACATCCAATATACCCAGGCCTCACTAAATATTTTCTCCCCCAAATATCGAACCAACTGCCAATTACTCATCACCATTATTACCTCAAAATCCGCCATCTCCAAGCTTGCAATATAGTTTCCTAAACCCTGTATTAGGGGCGGTACATTATTGCATCCTCCGATCTATACATAATAAACTGTCTGTCTGGGACTCACAATAGGCTCTTCGGCGCACCCTCGCGGAGTCACTTCCAGGTATATGCTTGAATACTTAAACGACCCCTCGTGGTGGATTGGTTTGTGGGGTAAGGGATGAGAGATAGACTAAATAAATAAATAAATCAATACATCCAACAGTCACTTACATAGTCCTGACCCCACTTTAAGATCAAGTCTTGTGTCGTGGGTATCAGTAACTACGAGAGACTTTTTCGGTCTCACAAACAACCAAACCCGAAACAAATACCTGTGGATCACATAAATATTTGTTTCGGTGCGGAGATCGAACCCGCGGCCTCTCGTTTCACAGGCGGCGTCTAACCAACTACAAAATATTGTTGTTTAACTGTAGGCTCGTAATGTAAAGTAATGAGTTTAAACGAATGTGTATCCAGCAACATAAAAGTAAATATAGGAACTATATGGTGGGCTGTAACAAAACATGTCAAAAGACTAACAATAAATATTAATAGCATTAGCACAATGCTTGCTAATATGCATGAAGATTTTCATTTCAAAACTTTAGGGAATCTAGATTATGTAAGTATTTTGCGGCATCCTCCATCCTGCATTTATTGTATAAGTTAAAATGCAAAAATAATGTATAAAAAGTCTAAATACATACTAATTTGTATAAAACGCTCCCGCCTGTGACTCGAGCCAAACTCCAAAATTCCCGAGTACAGTGCACACGTGGGGTAAAAGCCGTTGACGTCGGCTGAAAGATTATTCTTACATGAAAATTGTTTTCGGTATTTTTTCACTCGTCCCATCGTTTACATCATCCAGCGAAGCCTTTTTGAAAACCTCTTTTGTGGTTTATTAATGGCTGTAATATTCAGATCTGTTTGTGTATTAGCGTATAATAATGCTTATAGCTTAATGCTAGTAATAAGGTTTGAGTGGTGTTGCTATTTATGAAAAGGCGTGAACGCTTACAATAAGGCAAACGACTTATTCGAGTAATTATTCTGACTGAAAAAATATTGATTCTTCCTCAACTCCTACTTATTCTAATTTGTTTCTTTGCTCATATGCCGTTAATGAAGTCGTCACGACAATTCTTCAGGCCCAAGCTGAAGCTTCTTGCTATGTTTGAAAATTAAAAACTTATTTTAACCAAAATATGTAATATGCGACCATTATGTATAGACTGCCTCGGTGGCGTCTACTCCTTCTGGGATAAAGGTGTGAGTTTATGTATGTCTGTAATATATAATGTATTAAGGAATAAGATAATTTTCTATTTTGTGAGACCGAAATTGTCTCTCGGAGTTTCTGATACCCATGACACAAGACTCGATCGTAGTGTGCGGTCAGGACTATGTATGTGACTGTTGGGTGTATTTATTTATTTATTACCAGAAGATTTTTTAAATGCGCTCAATGGTTACAAATATAACGCAGTACAAACAAACATTACCTTGATCAATAATTTTAATATAAATTGTTTCTTGAATCCATTTTTTAAAGTTTAATTACACTTTTACACAATTACGGTAAGCTAATGTTTAAAATATCGAAGTATAATTATTAATACTTAGAATATTTCATTTAGATGTTTATTCGCTAGATGCGATTCAGAAATTACTTGGAAACCACTATTGTTATCAATTTTAATAAAAAAACATTTATTGAATTTAATATTAAATTGAGAGAGTTTATAATTGCTTTTTGGAATTAAATTTAATCTCAGAATTTTGAAACAAAACGTAAGTACATAAAAAATTACCTTAAAAAAACGTCTTTTTATGAGAGGCCAATACTAATTAACAATATTTTTATGAGCGATTTTTTTAGACGCGACGCATTCATGTATCAATATTGGTATAAAAAATGGTGGTTTAAAAGATTCTTACTCTAAGGGCAGTCTTTAGTATAATACTAAGAATAATTTATGTCGTAATTACTGTTTTTTGCATCTACGAACCATCTAACAACTTCGTGGGCCCGTTCGTAAATCTTCGGAAGCGCTCGGCTGCGCACGGCAACTGTTTCCGAGCGTCGTTTGCGGTGGCCCTTATAATTGTCACTCGGACGCATCCGCTATGCCTTCGTCGTAAATATTACCAGATTTATTATTTCTATGTACGGTTAAATTAAATGTAACAGTCTTAGTGCAGTAACATGAGCTGGATTGCTGAATAAGAGGATGCGATTCAAATCCCCGGATGGTAATATTTAGTAAATTAATTATCGTTTCGGTTTTGAGTGTGAACGACACCCACATTTCGCCTTGTATGTTTCGTCCCATGATGTGATCAACTTTCTATCACCAAAACAATTTGATTTCCATTTATTCTGACAGCCTCCGTGGCGCAGTTGGTTTGACGCCGCCTGTGAAACGAGAGGCCGCGGGTTCGATCCCCGCACCGAAACAAATATTTGTGTGATCCACAGGTATTTGTTTCGGGTCTGGGTGTTTGTGAGACCGAAAAGTCTCCCGTAGCTTCTGATACCCACGACACAAGACTCGATCTTAGTGTGGGGTCAGGACTATGTATGTGACTGTTGGGTGTATTTATTAATTTATTTTATTTATTATTTTTTTTGAATTTCCCAATTACTTTTATTCGCCAAGTTCACCCAACACTAAAATCAATTAACAAACCTAAAATGGTAAGTAAATTCACTCCAAACTAAACCATTGAATAGAAGGCGGTATCGCGATCGCCGGGGAATATAAATCTTAAGTTAATTATTATGTAAATGATCGGGGCTAGGTTTAGACAACCAAAAGCGAGTGCCCCGAGCCAAGGCTTATGCAAAGTCGCTAATTAATATTCAGATTAAAATTAATCGCTGGTTTTTTTGGTAATTTCGACCGCACGCAGCGTGTGTGGGTTGAGAACGGGTTTGATGCAATTTTATGAGATTTTACTGTATAACTATAGTGAAAAGGAAAGCAGAGGTACTAAAAACTTATTGAATATGAATTGCCCGGTCTGAAAGAAAGAAAGAAAAGCATATTTATTTGTCACACAAGACAATGGACTTACTCATTTAACAAAAATTTACATACATAATAATAATTTTTAAAAAATGACTAACAAAATAAAGGACAATGCACGTTGCATCGCTGTGACAAAGTAGGTGACCACTCAGCTTAAATGTTGCACCAAGGGACGGGCCACAGCGCAACGCTGATTTTCAGTGGTCACCTAGAGTGACATGCGAACGCCGGCCAATAAATTACAATTATAAATAACTTATAATTAAAGACTAGTCTGGAAATCGGACCTAGTACTGCACGTTTACAGCCTCAGTAGCAGGAGCTCTGCTTACCCCTTGGCGACTACAGGCGTGAGCTTGTGTTTACAGCAGCCTCTTTAATACTACAAAAACAGTTTACCGGTGTCATTCTTGTATTTTTGCATTAATAATACAGTTGATAAGGACACGTTCTAGTCAAGGACAGATGACAAGGAGTAACCTAGGCTTTTTAACTCGTAGAATTTCCTCTTCAGAGTCATGATTGTTTGATCGTAGAATTATTTAAAGCACTAAAAGCAAAGGGTACAGGCAAGTAACAAATAAATAACAACAATAAAGCCTCAATTAACAATGGCCATTAAATATAAATAGAAACTATAATGTACCGAACAAGAAACTGTACATTACACTAAAATATGTATAACTATTAAATCCTTAACAAAAATCTGTCGATGGCACGCAATACACGGCTACGCTAAAGTTTAATCACAGGTTTTTATGTTACAGCCCAAATTAAGCTTTTAAACAGTAGTCTTAAAGACTATTTTCGCATGCACATAAGCTTCAAAAGTTGCCTAGCAATGAACAAGATTGGCTTGAAGCCAATAGGAGATAGTTTTAATTGATTCCACAGATGTAACTGAAAACTTATTGTTGTGGAAATGTTAAATTATGTATTAAAATGTAGCGGTTTCTGGCAGATTTATTGGACGGTGTCCGATATCTTCATGTTCTAAAGAAACTCTTTGGTGGTAAAATCAAAATAAATTGTGAAGTTAAATTAATATTTAATAAGGTGCTGTGATAATTTATAATGTGTGTATGAGTATTGTAAAATTGTTCATAATGGTTTCTTAGATAAACGCGAATGTTACGCATTGAAATAAAACCTGTTTAGTCCGCCCCGTGACCTCGAAAGCTGTCGAATCGAAATGTCGGGAAGTTAAAAATGTAAAAATTTAACTAAGTCCACGATAAAATCTGTACAAATTAGTTTTATTTCAAAGTTTTGTTGATATTTTATGTTGATGTTATTTAGTACTTACAAGAATATGAACTAAGGTTTCAGTTCAATATTTGATGAAATATAATTATTCGGGTGGGACAAATCGACCACCGCCAAAACTTTTCACTAAGACACTAGTAGGTTCATCCCCTTCAATACTCAATACCTTATGTATTTATTAATTTCAAGTTAAATGCAAGCTAATAGTACTTAAACCAAAACACTTACGTCCTAAATAATAAACAATGGAACATAAACAATTTCAATATTAATCTAAAATCTAAGCATCAAAGGACATTTACCTAATTCAGCAGTGAAAATAAATAAAGGAATCTAATTAATATACATTTTTGACAGTGTTGTCGATGTGAAAGGGGCAGTTCAAGGCACTTACTGTAAGACAAACATATCTGACCCGGTGAGAGAATCGCTGTTATCGCATTTGGTGTTGGACTTGACGTTAAACACCTGGCAATTTGAAAGAAAGTACATGGGTAAAATGTTGGCGTAATGTCAGCGAATGGCAAGTAGATTGACATTTCAAAATGGCGTCATTAGTTTCCTCTTTTGGCCACCGGGTAGATATGTTTGTAAATCTGTAAGTAATCGAACTGTCAGAAGATGTCTCAGCTCGGATGATACCGGGAAGGTAGAACACGTCTCAAGCAAACTTGAGAGGTATTGAAATGATCGACGGATTGACGGATGAGGGTAGTCTGTTCAATAGGAACATGTTATGCGTTTGACATCGCTGAGGCTGATTGAACAAATTAAACGCAAAAATACATTGCGGTTTATATTGGTGGGTGAAATTAGTCGGAATTCATTAAGAATTGAGATGATGTATCAAAATCTTATATTCCTAGCCTAATAATATCCGCCTGTCAAATACGTTACAATAACTATTGTACTTCACAATGCGATCGTGCTAGGAATATTAGAATTCAGTCTTACTGAGTTAACAATATAAATTAAGAAAAGCAAAATATTTTAGTTCCTTTATTATTCCCATTTACTTTATTAGCTAATAAATTATAAAACCGCCAATACAATCTATTCGAATTATTATTCCCAGAGATCTCCTTAATGTCGTGTACAACGCCGATCCGGCTCGGAAGGATCAAAACACAAAATGTACTGTATCTTTTTCGTACAGTATTTTTAATAATCCGCTTACTGTAGCTACTGATCTGTGCAACAATGGACCTCCTATAAATCCCATTAGACAACCAAATGAGAAAATTCCCAACAATGGAGGTAGGAAATTGCATTTTATTAAAGGAAAGCTTCGGAGAGTTTACCGTTAAATTCATTTAAGTATTTGGCGCTCGATTATGAATATGGTTTTTACTATGTGTTTTGTAGTCTATGTCGATTCGGTCTTTTATTTATAATACTTTTTAGGATATTTTATATTCTTTTATAAGTTTTAATGCGTTTGAAAAGATTTGGTTTATGAATTTCTCGGTTTATTGACGTTAATTCTACGGAAAAACACGAGGAAAAATTGCAAACGATTGCTACAATTTGCAATTTTGAAATAAATCTATATTAAATGATTCCACAATATAACATTTCATGTTGCGTCGATAATAAGGCATAAAATTGGGTAACAAGAGTAAGAAAATAATTACACTATTAAATCTAATCTAGAAACGCTAGATCAAAAATTCTAATCAATTTCGAGTAAATATCGCATAAAACCCATAGTAACACCGGCTACGAACTAAAAGAGACAAAATTAAATTACTGAAATTTAGTTCAGTTGAGTACAGGGATTATTATATTAGTGACGTCATTCGCGGAAAATTGTTTGGAATAACGGTATAGTAGTGGCCGGCTAACGGTTTTAGTTAGGTTATTGGTTATTCTAGAATAACGATTTTTATACAGGGTATATCAAGACCGCGACCGAAAACGAAGCCAGGTGGTAGTATTAGTGACTTCAGACACAATGCAATGAAAAATTTCGCAAAAAAAATCCTCAACTTTTTTTTGGTAATTTTTTACTAATCGTCGTATTTGGGTGATAAATACATAGTTTTCCTAAAATAATGATGTACACCTTTTTATTTTTTAAGACGCAATGGTACGATAGGGTTTAAATTACTATTTTCGCAATAACTAGGTATTTGCTACCCAAAAACAATGATTTTCAAAAAATTGCAAAAAGAAATCTGTCGCTTATTTTGCGAAATTTTTATTTGCATTGTGTCTGTAACCACTAAAACTACCACCCGGCTTCGTTTTCGGTCGCGGTCTTGATATACCCTGTATAGGACAGTGAAGATTTTTTATTGTGATGAATGGCGAGACGAGCATGCCATTCGCCTGATGGTAAGCGATACGACCGCTTATGGACAGTAGAAAACCAAGCTACACCTTTAATCATTAAGCAATGCTTAGCATTCCACTACGCTAGCCATCCTGCAACATACGATGCTAGGTCTAAATCTGTCCAGTAGTTACTCTGGCTACAATATCCTTCAAACCGGAACACAACAGTGCATTTACACTGCTATTTGCCAAAAGAAATACAGAAGTCACTACAATGAATCTGGTGGTGAGTTAGTGTAGTCAAAATAGAGTATTAAATGACAAAATTATGCCGGCCTGCTCGAGATCTAATATAGTAGAATTTCTGCTGAACACGAAATGAATCACAGATATCACTGAGACAAGTTTTTCACCATTGCATAAGAAAGTTGCCATCTGGGCAGCTACGAAACTTACCGCCTTAGTTAGTAATTTCTGGATTTTTTTAATAGTACCTACTGCTTTTGTTAAAGTTGTAGACATTACTTATTCTAGCACGGCTAAGTGACCCGTAATCACACTGTAAGTAAGTGCAGTGCCGCCAAAATAAAATGTGGCGATTGACTTATATCCCTCCCCATTACAATTATACCAATCACGATTTTTACATTTCGTTTACATACATACATACATAAACTCACGCCTTTATCCCAGAAGGGGTAGGCAGAGGCGCCAGGACACCCACATTTCGCCTTGTATGTTCCGTCGCATGATGTGATAGGGGGCGAGCCTATCGCCATATCGGGCACAAATTCCTGACTCCGGGCTGATAATGAATAGAAAAACCCAATATCACTTTGCCCGACCCGGGATTCGAACCCGAGACCTCAGCTTTGTAGTCGTACCATAGTAAAACTACGCCACCGAGGCAGTCATTTCGTTTATAACCCTAAAAAAACGTTTTTCACTCCTATAGTCACCAATAGACAATGCCACAAATTAAAATCCCATTTAAGCCTATTCAGCATTCTCGTGACAATATTTTCCGAGCGGGGGTGATCATTTCGACCGGCTCCCGCACGGGATCTAATTTGTCGCTCGGGCACACATGGAATGATTTAGTGACCGGCACATGGATCAGCGCGCCTCAACCCTCCGCGTATCAATATTTTGTATTTATGTCGCGCCTTTGAAGGGTTGGATGCGGATTTGCAGATTTTTTTTTTTTTTGGGTGCGAGTAAATATGTGCCAGTATTTTTTAATTAATTTGAAATTCTAATTATAATATTTTTGTCTCAAGGCACATCTTGGACTTTTAAGGCCTTATTTAAAGACAGTTTTAAAACGTATTGTATGTATAATGGTTTCTTAGATTTACGCGAATGTTACACATTGAAATAAAACTACTTTTTTACGGATTTTATCGCGATTTGATTTAATATTTACATTTTTTAACTTCCCGACGTTTCGACTACTTTACAGCTTTCGTGGTCACGGAGCGGACTAATCCACATAATAAAATTGAACAAGTTTCTCCAATAAAATCCCATTTTCCACCGCACATTGAATCAAATAAGAAAATTAAGGTGAAAGGCCCTTTCATTTGGGACATTACGTCCAACCCTTTGGTCCAATCGGTTTACAAGATCCGAAACAAGAGCATCACAATTGGCTATTAGGAGTCAAAGGCCTGTGTTCTCGTATTGCGCTCAGGGCGTTCTATCGCAACACTAGTATCAAATTTTCCTTCACACATAATAAAACGCATTATAACGGCTGTGTGTCACACCGAGGCGAATGCTGCGATGCGAAATTCACATGTTCATTCTGATCTTTAATGCTCGTATTACAAATATCAAGTAATTATGAGAGTAAACACCAGTAAAAACGCTTCTGTGTAACTTAAAAAACTTAATCCGATAAATATGTTACTAGTGAAATGATCAAATAAATCAGTCCCACCCGCTACAATAAAAACCATTGTAAGTAAACAAATAATAAATTTATTTCACTTAATAGTAAAGTATGTTTCCATGTCGGCTAATTAACATATCTACTTTAAAAAGCGTTGTAAAAGTGCCTACATTTTTGATAAAACATTTCAATTTATGCTTAACAAACAACCGTGTTGCGTGATCTCGTGCCCCAATCGTCATTAACTTGTGAATTTAAATAATTGTTTATGTAAATGATTTTAATTAGTCTTGAGGGGTTTGAATGTAAGGGTATGTTTTTACTTTAAGAAACCGTGAGATATATAATATATAGCATGGTAGATGGTACGTCATATGTTGAATTCGTAGTGTTGTTGTTGTACGTCAGAATTTAAGTTAGGGGGTCTGCTTAGTTTATTTTTGATTATTTCAGTTTTTTTCTAATTTTACATAGTTCACTAAACACCTGTGTGCATACATTACTATATTTATTAAGAAACTCTTACTTTATTCAAATAGGTAGTTATTACAACTACAAAAACCATTACTTATATTAGAATCATTATAATTTACACATAGTTTTGTATCGTAGGTACTTTCTTGAACTTGCAACTGGAATAAAATAACATGCAAAGTATAAAATATTAATATGTTACACCACGGTGTGACACACGCCCACTCAGACCACGATACATGCGGCGGCGTTCGAAGCAATCTCTCTTCAATTTTACACGCGTTTGCACGTAATGCGATCCGCTGATGGAATGGTACCGTGTAGAAAAACGTACATTGCTCGCTCGCGTCGCAAAATATTATAACCTCATCCGCGCTGTGATAGAATTACGTGGCGGTGTTATTGGTGCCTTTGGTAAATTTTGATTTGATTTTTTCTGGCTGTATTTAATCCAGAGTTATTTACGTTCGGCGAAATATTACTTTTATGCATATAACAGAAAGATTTTAATAATATAATGATGTCAAGTCGCACGCAAAATATTCGGTATTTTTGTGTACCATCTTGATTTAAATATTCTCAATAAATATGCATTTCTTAACCCGGGAATGCAAACTGCATATAAACCGCCAATTCACAATCAACACAAAGTATACAAATACTAGTTAAAGCAATGACGAGATTTTAAATCAGCTTGACGACTTTTTCAAATTAAACAAGATATTTAAACCTCCACTCCTAATCTTAGTTTCTTTCAATAGCCTTTTATCGCACCCTGGTGGTGGGTCTCTCATATGCTAGAGGCCGCCTGGTGGTACCTACCACCGCAACGTCTATTTCTCCCGCCAAACAGCAGTGTAAATGCACTGTTGGGTTCCGGTTTGAAGGACATTGTAGCCAGAGTAACTGGACATAATGAGACTTAACATCTTATGTCTTAGGATGGCGCGCGCTTTGGAATGCCAAGCATTCTTGTTTGGTTTTGCTACTGTCCATGATCGGTCTTATCGCTTACCATCAGGCGAATGCATGCTGGTCTCGCCATTCATCGCAATAAAAAAAATCATAATATTTTCACCAGATTTTGCGCTAAATTCCCTCCTGTAAACTCATTAACGATACTACAAACGATATCCAATATATCAAAGGCTACATACATAAAAAGATATTAGTGAATCGTCTCTAGCACGCAATGTATGCATCACGCGTTTTTGGCCTCATGTAATATACATTCGTGGCGAATGTTGTTTCAGGCGCGATTCAAAATGTTCCCGTTTTGAGTGTAATGGCGCCATAAATTATTGTGAAATGGTTTTCTTCTGTTACCGGTGATGTGATGTACCCTTTATGTGTTTTTGAAGTGCACTCAATGCGGTAAAGTTTTTGTTTTGTTATTGATATTAATAGTTAGCGCGTTGATTCTGCTTCATCTGGGTTATACTTGTTAAATTATACGTAATGTGTTATCTGATGTATGATCTATTACAATGTAGAGTTCCATCAAATCTATTATTTATTTCTTACTCACAAGAGTAAGAAACCTCCACCCATCCTGACAAAATAAAGGTAAAGGTAGGTAAAGGTAAAAGGTATTCCTAATTTAAATTTCATTACGATTGGTAAAGTTACCATACCTAGTTTCTTGCACATTTATAATAATAATTAGAACATATAATCTTAGACTGAAAACTCTTAATTAAAAACACCGTTCTCTTCGTTAGCAAATAGTCTGCATTCAAAAAAATAAGCTCCAATGAAGTCACTTCCTGTTTAAAGCGTCTACGTCACATCCGATGCGCATTTCATTTAGCCGATATAATAGAAAATTACGAGCTTTAAAAGAACGGCGTCTCCAGTTATGTCGCTCTTGTTACTCTATTTCTTTATTAGAAGTATTTTAATTATTCCCCGTTCAGGCATTTATTGCAAACTGCCTTTGAGTGCTGAGAATCGCTGAGGTAGTGGAGACGTTTATTAAATTTTTTGTAATGTTTTAGATCTGTAGTGACACAGATTTGACAGGCTCCTCTTGGCGCAGTGGGTTGGACGCCAGCTGTGAAAAATGAGGCCGCGGGTTCGATCCCCGCACCGAGACAAATATTTGTGTGACCCACAGGTAATTGTTTCGGGTCTGGGTGTTTATGACACCGAAATGTCTCTCGTAGTTACTGATACCCACGACACAAGACTCGACTGTTGGGTGTATTTATTTAATTCAGAGGAAAAGTATTGAAATAATAATTTATCTTGAAATGTGGGAGATAAGGGTGGCTAACTTATGGGTGACTTTTCACACAACACTAATACACGAATTCGAAACAAATATTGACGACCTAATTGATAGTTTAGATTTTTTGCGGAAGTTGTAGATATGACCCACATATGAATAATAAATTATAAGGGCTACAGCAGGCATACCCAGCAAATACTTGTTCATGAACGTGCATTCTGAATTAAAAAAGCGCCAAAATTCTCGTGAAGGGCAGACATCTATCACCACAATTACTGGCACTTGATCTATACAGAACACGGCTTTTTTATAACAATTCAATTTCACAAATTAACACCACCTATTGAATCCAAGACCTCATGTTACCACCAAATGCTATCTACCCTCGGATCTCGAGACAATGCGTCAATGCACGCCGATTTCAATGCGTGTGCTCAATATAATCAACGCTGCCGGATCTCGTACCTATAACAAAACTGAGATGCTATCGAATGAAGTAAAACATAAATGAGTTTAATTATAACACTTAACGGGAACTTTTTTAATTTTATCTCTTCGTTAATTGAAAATTTTATTAATGCGGTTGATAGGACGACAAGTGGCTTAACCGACTTCAAGTATGTAGGTTGTGAAGTAAAGATGTGTATTCTTCTTCTTTGAGTGCCTCTTCAGTGTTGAAGATAGACCGTCAGGTTCCTGTATTCTTCCTTGTCATTGGCCAGGCTGAATAGTTGTATAATGGTACTGATACCCGTCCACTGCCGGATATTTCACAACAACGATTTTTCCTTCGTCCAGCGCGTCTCTTCCCTTCCACCTTGCCCATCATTATCAATTGAAGCAGAGATATTCTGTTCGCATTTTGATGCTTGAAAGAAAGATCAAAGATGTGTTTAATAGCTTGCAAATATGTACATTGAAGATTGCTGTTTTTTTGATGTGGTCTTTATTAAATTGCGGGGCTGTTTAGTTAAAAGGTTTTCAGTTATTATAATTCATTGTAATATACACTGTAATACTTAAAAAAAGTGCATGTAATACAAATCGCCATTCTGAGACATAAGATGTTAAGTCTCAATATATCCAGTAGTTACTTTGGCTACAATGTCTTTCAAACCGGAACACAACAGTGCATTTACACTGCTATTTGGCGGGAGAAATAGACATTGCGGAGGTACCTACCCAGGCGGCCGCTCACATATGAAAGTCCAATCAATAAACTTACAGAATTTGTATGCGGAATGGGTGTTCTTCCGATTTTTGACAATCGATACTTAATTTAGGATCATCTGTATGTATCTGACTGAATTTGTTAATTACGCTAGTGTTAGCATTTGTCGGTTTCCAATTGGATTACCCAATTAACAGCGGCGTTATTTGATTGTTTTGTTTGTCCAGTGCGGATAATGGACTACGGTTTGCTGACAAATAAATTTATGTTTTATTTATTTGAAAATTTTGTTAAATTTAAATATTTACGGCCTCGGTGCCGCATTTGTAACAAAATTATAAGCCCGGAGCCTGGAATTTTTACCCGATATGGCGATAGGCTCGACTCCTATCGCAGTGTGAGACGGAACACTTAAGGTGAAACGTGTAGCACTTCTGTCTACCCCTTCTGGGAAAAAGCGTGAGTCTATATATTTACGATCTTATCCATCAATCATCGCCTCTCCATCCCACTTTGAAGTCGCCATACCAAGCTACTAGAAAACAAAGCGTGAAAAATCCAGCCAAAAGAATTTTACACCACGCGCGAGCAGTTAAAAAGTTATTCGGGCTAACTTTGTACCTGTTACTGCTCAAGCACTCCACTTAATTGCGCTAACAAAGTGTTCAGTTTTAAAATAATTTCAAGAAGGCTCGAGCACGATTCGTGTTCGTTTTACGAGTGCGGTGCTACACGAGTTTTTTCGGACCTGGATGTGTTTTACACCGTTGGAGAAAATCAACTTATTGCCGAGCTTGGAATTCAATTGAAAGTTCGATTGAAAGACCTTAGGTCACAATAACTAAATAAATACACCTAACAGCCACATACATAGTCCTGACCACACACTACGTTCAATTAAGTCTTTTTTAAACTCCCCTTCCGAATAATCCAAAGGGTGGCTTGGAAGAGATAAGCTGATTTCACTGGCCGCACTTACGGAAGCTTTGTTAGAAGAATAATACTGTGCAAAATTAAAATATTCTTTATTCTTTCAGAATTTTAGTAGTATCTATTTCATAAGATCTTTTCAGTATCCTATACTACTACCGCTACAGAACGTGTTGTAGCTGGGAAAAAAATGACACAATAAACTCTATCAGAAGTAACAACATTGTCCTTTCTTTTTTCAATTGTTTTCTTAATCAATCTTCTTCTTCTTTCGCGTCAATGATTAAAAAAAAGGCTTTGTAATCTTTTTTTTAATTTAATTCTACGTTGCAGTGTAACAGAACCCCAGTGTAATCTTTATGACAGTGTTACAAGTTTTATAGTTTTATAATTAGCTTTATTGGTGCAGTTTAACGTCCCAACGTTACGTGTTACTACTGCTTTATGATGCACTGTGTAGTGAGATAACAAGCGCTTATAATTAGAGTTATGGTGAACTATTAGCTGGGATTTTGAAGTTTACTTTGGAGTGTTACTGATTTTTGGATAAATTTAGACAGAGTCGTCGATTTTACTCATAATGAAAGCAGTGTCCTCGAACTTCTTAATAGTTATTCGAGGGTTAAAAATAATATGTAATCTTGGTTAATTACACTCTTCAACTATAAAGGAAAATATCGTGAGGAAACCTGATATCATAGAGATCAGCCTTTCAAACATAGAATAGTGACTTGCAATAGGATTTATTGGCTGAATTAACATTCTGCTGTAGCTGATGCGAAAGCCAGGTCTAAAATGACAAAAACTGGCACCAGCCGAGATAACACGTAATGGAAAAAAGATTCTGTTATAGATTATGAAAAAACTTTAAACCATATAGAATACTCAGCCGTTTGAATCAACCCTCAGTACATTATCCAGTATATTTTTAACCCAACAAAGGGGTGGGTTATTAAATACGTCGCGGCGATAGCATCGCTGGTGACCAAACTGTACGCTCCAATCAGGATTGCGCCGTCGACGGTAATGCAAGTTATTTATTGACGCTGTAGGAGCACCATGAGTGAGGACGGGGTGGGAATAATCCTGAAAGATTTTTTGGAATTTTGAAGAGTTGTAGAGTAAAACGGTTGAATTAAGTAAATTCTTCATACCAAAGATACATCTTTATACATAATTAAAATAAAAATACGAACCTTCATCAATCATTCTATAATATAGCTGTAAAGTCACAATATTTATTGGAATAAATGTAAGTGTGAGATTAAGTAACCAGATAAACAAATTATGATTGTTGGGTATAAAAGTAGCTTTGCAAATAAATTGGGGTTTTCCTGATTAGAATTTTATATGATGAAGAGATTAATTGGCCAAAAATATACATATTGCAATCCTACACTTGTAATAAACCAATGAAAAAATTTATTCATTTCGCATTCATTGCGCAGAAGCTCAACGCGCCGAAACGCAAATGGAAAAAAACACGTAACAACCGCAATGCATTCAAAAAATTTCTATACCTGCCCGGCGATGTATAGCGAACCGGGTGATTTGTGCGTTCGTGCCGTGATTGCGTCACCGGTATCGAACATTTGATTATCCCGCGCTAATTGAAACGCATGGTCACCCTACACCCGGTCCGGCTTAACGAAACTATTTTTGGAAGATTGAAAATGTCCGCAGATTATGGCCGAAAAGCGTCATAACCTGTTTCATTTGTTTTCATTAAGTCCGCCCGATGCATTTGGATTGGCCGGCGCGGTTTCATTAAATAGCTTTGAGCTGTGAATTTGTGCCCGAATATTGCTATTTCTGAACGACTGTTGAAGATATGCGAAATTTTATTGAAATTTCTGTGCTCGTTTTTTGGTAATCGAACGAAATGATTCCCCAAAAATATCCTTGGGTTCCCATAATTTCAGCTCTTTTATATCTGGAGCTATAACTAATGAGTTTAAATGGCTGACTTTAAGGAAACGATTTTGATTTGTACTTGTCTTTAGAAGTTATATTAACCTAGTTTTTCTTTTTGTTACAGGTAAGCACAAATATCTTCTTGAAGGTTTGAAGTCAGGCAGGTAGCCCCATTTTTTTTCTATATTGACGCTGCGCTTAGATAAGTGAT
Organism: Deilephila elpenor; assembly: GCA_949752805.1. NCBI lineage: Eukaryota > Metazoa > Arthropoda > Insecta > Lepidoptera > Sphingidae > Deilephila > Deilephila elpenor. The sequence continues at coordinate 2,691,791 of OX457119.1, forward strand.
TTGATCATAACGTTAGTTGGGTACAACAGCAAAATTATTGTTTTTTAATTTCTACATTGTCAAAGAGCCCGTTGTGTAATCAACGTCAAGATGTCGTTTTTCGCGGTGAGTTAATGGTTGTATAATTAAAAATATTTGTGTACTTAGATAAGTATATAATAAAACCTATGCCGACAAACAGCTTTATATACCTTTGGACATGTCATGCTTGTTGCAAAAATTTCCTTTGAACATATTGGAAATATTTTAACGTTTAATTCAAGACCCAGGAAAAAGCTAGTCCAATATTTCTTCCACATTCATATTTATAACCTAATACTCAACGTACCGTCTATAAATATACCAACAAAAGCAAGAACCACGTACAATAAGATCGACAGAGTTCGTTCACATCGAATAATCCGTTCTAAGTAGTGAGCCTATAATATCAAAGGGCTCTGTTGAAGCCATATTGCGTGTCATCATTTGTCCGGCGATACGAGAATTTTCGGGTGTGCGGTGCAAGTAATAAGAGATATTTTTATACGACAAACATGATAAAAGTGCGTGGTGCCTTGTTGGTAACAGACCAGACGCGGCTGCCAGCAGGTTTACGGTAGTCGTGGGTTCAAATCCGGTGTGATTAATCAAAAATTAATCACCATGCACTGTAACGGGGAAGGGAAGTAAGAATTTCTGCTGTATTTCAAGACTGCCAATCCGCGCTAGGTTAGCGTGGTGGCCTAACACCTCTCAAACGCACCGCCGGTTGTAGAGGAGGCGTCTAGGTGCTGATAAAGTGTAGTACAGTACAATGGTTAGTGGAGTGCAGTCCAGATAGAGCATCCACCGATGGGGTGGGCTATCTCTCACCCATCCAAGTATGACGGTTTGATTGTATATATACACAGTAACCCGAAACGATAATTACGATGGGCCCTTAATGACTTGTAACTTTTTTTTAAATCTGGCACGTCATGGCTGCATTGCACCTGATGGTAATTGCTAATGTCGTCCAGATAGAGTATCGAATGGTATCAGACGGTAGTCTCATACCATTCGATACAATGAGGCCCGCTGAGATGCCGTGAGAACTATCTGTAAGTTAATACGCATATGACCTACAGACATTCTTGTGTTCTAGTATTCGAAATTCGCCTATATTTGTAAATTAACTAACGATACACGAGAAATCCTGGAGTAAGATAAAATGGAAAAATGTTACTCTATGTGTCATTAAGCAAAATACTTAACCGTGATGTTCTCATAAACGAAGTCTTGCGCATCATTGAGTGCTTAAATAACATCCTTTAATAACCTATATACACATTATTTTACAACCTTTACCTAGGTTTTATAAAGGCTTATAAGTTTGCTTTCCGCACTAAAGAAAGCACATCGTTCCTCGCGAAAGATTTTAATATAATTTACTAACATTTTTACACGTCCGGTGGTAGTGTAGGTGTCTCATATGTGAGCGGCCGCCTGGGCTATTGAGACTAAACATCTTATGTCTCAGGATGGCGAGCGCAGTGGAATTCCAAGCAATGCTTTGTAATTAATGGTGTTGTCTAGTTTTCTACTGTCTGAGCGGTCGTATCGCTTACCATCAGGCGAATGGCATGCTAGTCTCGTCATTCAACGCAATACAAATCTGGGTTTTTAGTTCTTGCATATAAATCTTCGTAACCACATAGTTTTCTAACATTTTTACACATCTGGGTGTTTTAGTTCTTCCATATAAGCTTGGTAAACACATCCAATATGCAAGAGTAATTCGAAGCAATAATTCCAAGTCTGAGAACGTTTAAAAACGGCTTGATGTATAAGGCGATGCGTTTCCCTTGGCCCACACTCTCGGCCAACGATAGATGGAGATTAATGCCCGACTCTGGCACCCACTAACTCATCTAATGCTGTTGTCTTGTTATTAAAACAATGGCTGTTGTCGCCTAAATATACTTTTTTATAACATTACGGGGCATTGAGGCCTAATATCTTTACCTTTCTTTCTGGTTTTGAAAGGATGGCAACGAATTACAAATCCAAGTGTTCTGAAATTAGTTTGGTACAAAAAATAATTATCTTGGAAATGTAGTGAAATTCGTTTATGAAATGAAATTCGTTTATTGGTCACGTAGGCAATTAAATAGCTCTTATGACAAGTCAATACACATAGTACTTATTTTCTATTTACAAGATATTTGTTGTAATATTTATATTAATTGTATTATTTTAAGTATTATATTATTTATTTATAAATGTACATGCGTTGGCTCCTTTCAAATAATAAATGTAATGTATTGCATGCAATTGCTCTTTTAATAATAATACTTCAGCCCATATATTATGTCCCACTGTAGGGCATGGGCTCCTCTACAATTAAAAGTACGAATGAAGGGGTTAGGCCATAATCCTCCATTGCCTACTCGTTGCTCTATTGGTTGATAATTATCTTTTAGCTTTTAAATGGATACATTAAACAAAGCCGTAATCGTAGCGCGAAAATAAAATTAAGGCAAGATTTTTTGTATTATCTTTTTATTAAAATCCTATAAATCCAAGCAATAAGTTATAACAATCACCACGTTTATCATTACATTTTAAACATATAAGTCACGAAACGTTACAAATTTATCAGACAAAAATAGGGAAATAAATAAAAAACTTGAAAGTGTATGTTGAGTAACGACGCGTCAATATATCGGTGACAAACGGACGGACGTTACAAACTTTACGCGATGCTCCTCAGATGTTGGAACTGTACCAAAAAAACTAAAATATTACACGTGGCATTTTGTAATCATCGCTTTTTTACAGTTTTTATTATTGTTAACGCGGCATACGAACGAACGTCTCGTTTGATGGTAAATGATTATCGGCATCCATGAATATGGCAAAATATAACACAATGGTAATAAAAGGTATTTATTTGTCTTCATGCGGAATTGAATCTAAGGCTCCCCGTTTCTTAACGTCATTCCCAACTGCAGGTCTTTGGTTTCGTACCCAACTGCGCCATAGAAGCTGTCAAATTCAGTGCGCAAAATCTTAAACAAATTAAATAACTTCCATACATTTTTTTACGATCGTGGAAATCTAACCCATTGTTTACCGGTAAACAGGCATTTTTGTCACATATTTTTGTTTACAAAATAAACAAAAATATCTCATAAAAACAACGCATTAAATACTATTTATCTCAAACAGTAAATCCAATAGAAATTAAACAGCTAAAAAGAATCAAAGCTCGCTTGACTAATGAACCTGAGCGGCGGACAAGCGCACTGACAGACAGACAGACGCACAAAAGGGACAGCAGACACGCGTGATTAACGGCCGCGTCGGGACTCGAACCCGCTGATGTTCGGATAAGCCGGCCCCGTACATTGTAACCAACATGGTATATTTGAAGTGTATGCGAATGTTTTGAAATTGTATAGCTTAGTGGTTATACTTGATAATATGCTGAAACGCATGTGTGTTCGAATTTTGGTGCTCTGGCTTTTAGCAGACTGGGTCACTGTTTCTCCTGTAGTCCCAGGAAGTCCACTGCTGAACATAGACCTGCCCGAAGGATATTCACATTGACCTGCAGAAAGCAGCTGGCAGGTGACTTTCTATAACCTTTATGACGTCTGTACAGCTTGGAAATTAAAACCATTGTTAGTAATTTACCACGTACTTTAACGGTGCAAGAAAACATCATATTACCTACATACAGTTCTTTACAATAATTTCTATATTAATGTTTAATTTGTGTTGATTTGTTTCAATTTTTAATTTTATTTTAATTTGCGTTGAGCATTCGTTGAGCTTGTTGTGATTTCCTATAAATGAGGAAACACGCGGGATGATTTTATTTGTGTAATATTGTTATTCTAATGTTATGTGTATTCCTTGTGGGAAATCCTTTAATTAATAAAAATAAAAAAATTAAAAATATTATGTGAAGTCTGGCAACCCAGAATAGGCCAGCGTGATATTAGCTTAGACCCTCGCAATCGAACTCTCAATTATAAAGAAAACCCTTGCTAAGTATGGGAGATGCCCTATTACCATACAGTGTATATTTATAATTTTACTGTAAATGGCACGCGAATATTTTGAATTGAATTAATGTTTGCGCGCGGTGGTTTCCGCTTTAATTAACATAATATACGATGGTTCAGGATTCAAATATTGAATTATTTTAGGTTGGATTTATCGAATTATTCGAACTGTTTACTCGTATATAGATAAAAGAGGTGAATTTATTATAAAATTTTATAATATACTTTAAGGCCTAGTTGCTTAAAAACTAATCTTAAGCATAGCTCATGAGTCGAAGTTAAAGTTATGGTCAAAATTACTTTATGCAACTGAGCCTAAGAACTAAAAACTAATTAAAACGATGTTTCCAATACCTATTTGTAAAAATTAATACTAATGCGTTTAATGTATTTTTTTTTAATTACGCGACGTGAATGCCCTTCGCTGTATATTGCTAGTATTTCAAAATCATAAGATCAAATGTAGTGGTGCTCTTTACACACTCACAGGATCAAACCCGCTATCTATACAAACACGACACGCCATAAAGCCGTGCACACACGGTCCCAAGTCACGTACCGTTTTTTCTCTGCACACATGGGCCCAATTAATTAAAGTTGAGTGTGAACCGTGCCTTATCTTTAGTTTGCCTTGCACGGGCTTCATGTAAACTTCGATTTTAGTAGGGTAGTTTTATGTAAAGTTGGCCGAAAGGTCCATTATTGGTATGGAAAATCATACATGATTTCAATGAAAATTTATGGCTGTGAAATATGTTACATGGTGTGTCCTTGCCTCTGTAATATTTGGAAGGGTTTTGATAATAACCGACCATGGTAGCTAAATGCCTTATTTGCGAAAATGAGGGTTTCATCGTATGAATAAATTGCATAGTATTATTTTTTACGGAACCCTTTAGTTTCTAATGACGGTTAACAAATAATGTTATATTTAATTGCCAGTGCATGCAAACAGATTTACACATTTTCGATAAATAGGCTTTGAAATTATTCATTTGATGACGTTCTTAAAGCATGACATACAAGTTAAAAAAATCTATTGTTACTGCTATTAAATCAAAACAATTTTTCTGTTCACATCCATACAATACCTTATATTCTCAATACACAGACTAACAAAAGCAAGTATTAGGAATAATAACATAAACTTTAAGTGTAAGTCAGTTTGCGTTCTCATAAACACATTTAGGTAGTTTACGAAGCACGTTGCTCTCCGTGTGATGCATTCGAAGCGCTCAGAGCTAGGCAATGCTAATACTTTAAGGTAATGAAGGTTTTACACTTTATAGTATTAAATACTGATTGTTATTGTTGATGGCGATAAGCTCGCCTCCTATAATAAATAAATACACCCAACAGTCACATACATAGTCCGGACCCCACACTAAGATCGAGTCTTGTGTCGTGGGTATCAGAAACTACGAGAGACTTTTCGGTCTCACAAACACCCAGACCCGAAACAAATACCTGTGGATCACACAAATATTTGTTTCGGTGCGGGGATCGAACCCGCGGCCTCACGTTTCACAGGCGGCGTCTAACCAACTGCGCCACGGAGGCTGTCCTATCTCATCATAAGACGGGAAATACAGCCGAAATGTGGGTGTCTTGGTTGCACATGCCTACACCTTCTAGGAAAAAGGCGTGATGTTTATGCATGTGTGTTTTTCGACATCATACATACATTCATAAACTCACGCCTTTATCCCAGAAGGGGCAGGCAGAGGCGCCACCAGGACACCCACATTTCGCCTTGTATGTTTCGTCCCTTGATGTGACAGCGGAGCGAGCATATCGCCATATCGGGCACAAATTCCTGACTCCGGGCTAATGAATAGAAAAACCCAATATCACCTTGCCCGACCCGGGATTCAAACTCGAGATCTCAGCTTTGTAGTCGTACCGTAGTACAACTACGCCAACCGAGGCAGTTTTTCGACATCGATAGTTTAATTTAGGTTATTTGGTGATTTTTCCACCCACACTCCCACCACTGCAACACCTGTCAGGCAGGATCAATAATACACAAAGAATTCACACCGAGCTCCGGGGAGAGTCCGTCCGTGTGCCTCTTAGAGACGCTAGCTTGTCTTTGTAATTTAAGTTGGAAAAAGAAGAAATACTTAATTTCACGCCTATGTCTCGTAGAGAGGAGTAGACACTGCATTCCCTTGTGGTTAATACCACTTTCATCCTTTCGTATAATCTTTGTGTGTTAAACAACAGAAATTTTAATACAATAGCGATGCTAAAGCCTAAATATTGGTACCCGAACTCAACCCCTACCTACAATAAACACTAATTTACAAAAACGTGATGATGCAAAACGTTTACCTTATTACATTTTCAATTTTGGTATATTTACCCAAAATCCTCGGTACAAGGCAAATTGATTTATATGTTTCTTAAAATTTAACACCACGCTTGCTTCGCTCGGCGAGAGCTTTATCGCTTAGTACAGGCGTTGCCAACATTTTATTGTGTGAATAATTTTGAAGAATTATTAATGTATTTTTGGATCCTATAACTTATTAGTATGGGGAATGAGGTTTTGATTTAGAGTATACATCAAGGTATGGTGATTTTTGTTACATTTATTAATAGATTTTCATTGATATATTATGTATGTATGCAATATTTTTCCCATATCCAATACAATTTAAGAAAGGTTTGATCTAATTATAATAACATTTGTCATTACTGATACCCGTAATGTATTCGTGTTTTTATGCTAACAAGCAAACTGAATTTATTGAAATTCAGATAGCATGGAACATATAACCTCGAAGGGTAACAAATAAAAGAAACAGTTTTGTTGCCAAATTACCGCAAATCCCAAATACTACATGTTTCTTTCTACATCTTGAACTCGAATTTACTAACAAAATCTAAATTCGAAATCCGTCTGCGCCATTTCTCCAGTCTCGTATGCCGATGGTTTTCCACCCCTGGTAAAGTATGTGAGAGCTGTTTATGACGTAATTTCGTTGGATACGCCGTGTAAAACTCAATGCAAGATATGTTTATTACCGAGCAGTTTACATACCGCTGTAAAGGATTTCTTGAGCTGTATACTTTTTCAGTTGAGTGTGTTTTGTATTCTATTCTAGTTTTCGTTTATAGGCTTAGAGGGATTTGTAGCGATACGGTTTTATTTCGGCTTTTTGTGTTGCATGAGTTGGATCAAATTCACAATGCGGGAATGAATCGGATTTCATTTGTTGTTTGTTTAAACACATTTTGGGCATAATTTCTCCCAGTTTTTAAAACGAATCTTTGTCATCAAATTAATTTTTTTCTTGTAAAATTATAGACCAAATGTTGACGACTCCTGTGTGATGACTGTACAATATACATAACATTACAAGTTTTGTCTTGAGTGTCTGAGGTTTGCAAGTTGTCTGCACCATTATGAGTTCCTGATTTTTTCCTGATCAATACTCCGCGGTGGACCCTGGCCGCTGTCCAACTCCCGAGGAGTTTGTCAGATTGTCAACGTGACGTCACACCTGCCCCGCTACTGAGGACCAATGTTCGTACGGACTATGTCGTGATGGTACAGTAGGGCAGTTGGAATTTTAGAAATTTTGGACACGTGACTTCACTATGAATACGAATATAGTCTGTATGCTGAACTGGAATTGAGAATTATTCGTTTTGTTGACGTGTTTGAAATTCGTCTCATCAGTTTCGTAGAGCCATACCAGCCTCACTTCTACACAGACAATAGAGCTTGGTGCTTCAAGTTTATTCTAAAGTTGTGCACGACCCTTAAAATTATATCGAGAGGTTTTATTCTTACTCCGATGAATTATTTCATCATAATCATCAGCCCGTTGAAGTCCTCTGCAGAAAATAGGCCTCTCCCAAGAGCCCGGTTTGTTGCTTTATGCATCCAGTCGCTGCCGGCACCTCTTATGCAAGTGATCCCGCCATCTGACCAGGGGGCGTCCCACGCAACGTTTGCCAATACGTGGTCCCTTAACTAAAAATCGTGGATTACTATGCCTGGTTCTTCTTGGTACGTTGGTCGCGATCCAGGTTCCAAATATCGTACCTCCTATAATTTTTTATGTTGTAAATACATGCCATACTGGTCCTCTGTATCCTTTGCCCCTAATAGCCCACGTTCACGTCTCGCACGTCGAATCGCCGAACAATAGTTTGGTGCAGATAGTTCTCGCATTCAAAGCGCATAGTTGTACCATCGTCCACACCTGGGTTAATGTCTTAGAATTCCTAGTTTCAAGAGTTTGCTGTGTGGAGATGGCTGTGGTTTTATATTACGTGTATCGCTTCTTGTAAGCTTAATATTAAGTTATTGTTTTATTTATCTTTTTCTGTTATAATTTTAAGTAAGAGGTCGACTTTTATGGCGGAGAGTAAGGCGGGTGTAGTTTGATATTTAATACTTATTAGACAGTTAAATCCGTTCTGCGACATATGTGGCCAGCCCATATCCCAGCCCAGCGTCTTGGAAAACGTAGCGTGGGACGTCCTCTGGCCAGATGGCGGGACGACTTGCATAAAAGGGCCGGCAGCGACTGGATGCGTAAAGCAGCAGACCGGGCTCTGTGGCGTACCTTGGGAGAGGCCTATGTCCAGCAGTGGACTGCAACGGGCTGATGATGATGAGACAGTTAAAAAGGCTGGTATAATTGTTAAAATGGAAATAGATAACAGACTCTTTCCAATCTATACGAGAATCACACATACCACCAAATATGTGTATAAAGGCACTTTTCCACCTTCAAAAATATAGTTGAACTGCAGTCTATAAAACATATTAAAGTGATCTACATATTCAGCGGTGTCAGCGCTAACTAGGTTCGCATATAACTGGCCCATGAATAAATCATCGGCGCTTTATACGGAGTGGCTGAATGAAATCGGCAACGCGAAAACATGCGCTTAAATAGATTTATTTACTTGATTGCATTCTATTTGGAGTTAATTGAGAGTTATGTAGTGTGGCGGTATATTGTTTTACTGGTGGTAGGTATCTCATATGTAAGAGGACGCTTAGGTATGTACCACCGCAATGTCTATTTCTCCCGCCAAACAACAGTGTTAATGCACTGTTGTGGTCCGGTTTAAAGGACATTGTAGCCAGAGTAACTACTGGACATAATGAGGTTTAACATCTTATGTCAGAACTATGTATGTGACTGTTGGGTGTATTTATTTATTTGTTTAAACAGTATATCTAATATTTTATAGCTCTTTAAATACTAATAAAACCGACTTCATGGTACCTTCATTAATAAATACAATGTTATTTCCAAGAAAATGTCCAACGCAGCAATAACTCGAATATAAAGCAACCGAAAGAGGATTTTATGATTTCCGTATCCGATGCTAGCTACATTGTTTACGGATTTTCTACTAGTAATAACTTCATGATTTTTTAAAGAAGTCTACAATTGTGTACCAGCCAATTTTATGCGTATATAGGTAGTGGTTACGTTTTCTGTCTGCCATTATTCTACTTTTTTTTTGCGGTGAATGGCGAGACGAGCATGCCATCCGCCTGATGGTAAACGATACGACCGCTCATGGACAGTAGCAAAACCAAACAATACCATGATTTACAAAGCAATGCTTGGTATTGCCCTGCGCTCGCCATCCTGAGACATAAGATGTTAAGTCTCAATATAGTTACTCTGGCTACAATGTCCTTCAAACCGGAACACAACAGTGCATTTACACTGCTGTTTGGCGGGAGAAATAGACATTGCGGTGGTAACTACCCAGGCAGCCTCTCACAATATGAGAAACCTACCACCAGTTATAATACCTACCTACATGTTGCAGACTAATAGGTATATCTCGTAATATAATGATTGGCTCTATTATTGTGTATAATTTCGGGTGTCTTAAATTATCCTTTTAGTCTAACAAGCTTGTCTAATTAGATTTTAAAAACTTCACGTTCCCTCACGATATCTTTTTTCATCGTAAAAACATGCGATGATTACAAACATGAAAAATACAAACGTAACTTCGAAAAATCCTTTGGTAGTAAATAGGTTTGAACCCGCAACATTAACGCCCGAATAAACAAACGCTACTTGAATATTATGTTGCACTTAACTTCAAAAGTCTCGCTTAAATTTACTGGTTAAGTGGGACGTGGGTTGTTTAAGTGCAACTTAATATTTAAATGGCGTTTGAGTATTCGGGCGTTAGTTTGTTACAACTGTCTTCATTCATACTCATGAGTGCTCTTTGTCTATACAATCTGTGCTAAGAAAAAGCGAAAGTTTGCCATGTGTGCCAAAACATCGATGAATAACATCTAATTGTACTAATCCGGGTAAACGAGGCTTCCGTTCGCACAGACACTCAAACAAGATTCGCATATGCGTGCGAATGAAAGTGCTAAATGAATTAGCACGCTAAAACATATGAGTGTTTCTGTCTCTTGTAATGCGTTAAATACCAGCTGGCCTTTCGTGTAAGGTGGAAAAGTTAGTGATCCAAGCATGTAGTGTAGGACGCCCTCCAACCAGGTGGAGCGACGATATTCGTGGGGTGACTGGTAGTGGTTCGCGACGATGGGCTGAAGATCGAGCCTAGTGGCGCGCAGCAGAGCCTTTGTCCAGCAGTGGACGCAGAAGGGCTGATGATGATGAAGCATGTATGTCGTTTTAGTTTAAAGAATACACATACATAAGACAAAAGGGTAGAGATATTAAATAAATAATGATGATATAGATGTGCCGTGGTATCCGAAATCGTGACCTCGGTCTCGGGATCGCGTCCGTTCTATTGCCATCACATTCTCGCTTTCTAAAGCCACAGAATGACCACTGAACATAGGCCTCCCCTGGGATCTCCACATCGACCTGGTGGTAGGAGCCTGCATCCAGCCACTTCCTGCAACCTTAACCAGGTCATCCGTCCACCTTGTAGGCGGGCGTCTGACACTTCACTTGCGTATGTAGCCTACTCTCCAGAGTCCAGAACCTTTCGGCCATCACACTACTACGCGCTTATTAGCTCCTTTGTCACAACAATATATAAAAGCAATCATTGACAGCCTCCGTGGCGCAGTTGGTTAGAAGCCGCCTGTGAAACGAGAGGTCGCGAGTTCGATTCCCGCACCGAAACAAATATTTGTGTGATCCACAGGTATTTGTTTCGGGTCTGGGTGTTTGTGAGACCGAAAAGTCTCTCGTAGTTTCTGATACCCACGACACAAGACTCGATCTTAGTGTGGGGTCAGGACTATGTATGTGACTGTTGGGTGTATTTATTATTATTATTATTTATTGCTCATGGTTTTAAGTAATGCCAGTGACCAATATTTAACAACAGTCGTGTCAGTATTAATAAAATATTTATTGTCACCCACGGTTTTAAATAATGCCAGTAACAGTAAAACCGCAAAACGAATATCAAATATTCCGGACTTAATAAAACAAAGAAAACATCCAAGAAATAATTCACAGTATAACTATTGTTCCGAGTTAATGCATGCTAAATGCTAGTTTGTGAGTCCTGCCGAGTCCGAACCCTGGACCCTGTTAGATGCAAATAATGCGGACATTCTGCATAAAACATCGAGATTTCAACACGTACGTGAATCATTGCGGGTTCGTGTGCCGGCTGGGGAATTATTTATGAGATTATTATTGGGTGTGATTGTGGATAGTTGGTTTAGCAATGGTGCAAGAAATGTAATAGATATTATGGGATTTGAACTCCAAACGACCAATTTAAGCAGCTGAAGTCGTGTTTAGGATACCTGTAGCGTGTTAGGGCTGTGAGCTATGAGGTAAAGGTTTCGAATTCCAGGCTGTGTACTCTTGTAAGTTTTTCGGGTAAAAATGTTAACTGGCACCCAGCGTTGCGGTATACTTGCACACTATAACCTCTTGAGACGGTATTAATCTCGCCGAATTCTGCCACTAATAGCATCTTTGCTTATCCCCTCGGGGATACAGACATGAGAGCTTTTAAGTATTTATCTAGAATTCCAGACAATCAATCAATGTTTATTAGCTCAAATACTTCCCACTACATAAGATATTAAACTATACACTAACATTAAACTTTAAACTTTAAATGAGAAAACATTGCCCTTATCTCACAACGCAGTTTAATATGAGTTGGTAACACTTTACATCTCATCTATGTTATTGTTATGGTGAACTAGGAAGTACCTACGCAGATTATTCTTACTAAAATAAGTCGAAAAGTCCTGCCTTTAATACACTTGTGTAATATGTGTCTTGTGATCGAATCTACGAACCTCGTTTTGGTTGTCGTTTCCAAGGTCCACACTAAACTGCTGGACTTCAGTAACGCTTTCAACACCGTTGATTTCGATGTATTACTAGGCATTCTGAGTTCTCTTAACATATCTCCAATGGCAATTGATTGGTTTCGAAGTTACCTGTATGGACGTCGGCAACGCATCTGTGTTGAGGAAAGTTTTTCCTCTTGGTGCACTGTAAATGCTGGCGTCCCTCAGGGCGGCGTGCTATCTCCTTTACTCTTCGCTGTTTTTATCAACTCTATAACGAATCATCTTTGCTCCTCCTACCACCTTTATGCAGATGATCTCCAAGTCTACACTCGGGCACCCCTGGACAGGCTAGCTGATGCAATTTCGAAAATTAATGTTGACATCCAAAGCATCTGTGATTGGAGCAAAGCTAATGGGTTGACGGTTAACCCATCCAAAACTCAGGTCATTGTTGTCGGCAGCCCCAGGATGATTTCTAAACTAGACTGGGATCTGATGCCCCCGGTATACTGTAATGGTACCATTATACCTTACAGTGATACTGTTAAAAACTTAGGTTTGTTTTTAGATAAATCCCTCACCTGGGGCCCGCAGCTTCGTGAGCTAAGTAGAAAGTTGTTTGCGTCGGCGCGGTCTTTGCGAAGGTTACACAATTTCCTACCCGTCACCACGAAGATTTCACTTGCGCAATCACTTCTTCTCCCCATCCTTGATTATGCCGATGTCAGCTATCTCGATCTTACCGAGGACCAGCTTCATAAACTTGAGCGTCTCCAAAATTTTTGCATACGGTTCATATTTGGTCTTCGCAAATATGATCATGTCTCCGAGTTTCGTGTTAAGCTCAAGTGGTTACCCATTCGACTTCGTCGGAATACTCACATTCTTTTTCTTCTTTACAATATCTTGTTTAATCCGTTATCTCCCTCTTATCTCAAAGATCGTTTCATATTCCTGCATGATTCACATACAAGATCCCTGAGATCGTCGGAGAACTTGAGGTTGAGAATGCCTGTGCACTCTACGACTTTTATGGATAAGTCTTTCTCTGTCCAAGCTGTCCGATTATGGAATGCACTTCCTGATGCCGTAAGACGGGCTCGAACACTGTTGTCCTTTAAAAAAATGGTGAAAGAACACTACTTGTCCCTTTAACAGCCAAATTAGTCTAGTGATTGATTGTTTTTATTTGTACTTTATATATTATATTTGTGCACTTATGTATGTATATATTTATTTATATATTATGTAATTTGTATGTTTATTTTATCATTATATATTATATTACTTGTAGTTTTGTGTTACTTGTTTTATGTATATACGGAGTATCTATTAATTTTTGTTGTTATTATTTTAGTTATTGTTTTAAAACACTTAATATAAGTATTATTATTTCTTATCAGTCTAGCTATTAGTACACTATTGACTGCCCTCTCTTTTATCCTTCTGTTATTTCCATCCCAAGGTAGTCGGTAAGAGATTGCTTCGAGCGATACGACCGCCTTTTGTACTGCTATCTAATTTAATGTTGTTGTTTTTTATTTCTTTGTTAAGTTTATATAGTGTACAATAAAGGTTATAAATAAATAAAATAAATAAATAAACTATCATTTATTTAAACCAGTTTAACAGCACTAAAGCATGATGGTATGGCATCAATTTTCCATTATGAACATTTATATCGCTCAAACTCACCTACAATACCTAGCATTTATTAATTACACTCACATTTCTTTTTATTTTTCAAATTCGGAACCGTAAAATTGGAAAACGTCGTTCCAGTTGCAGCCAGTCTTCCATCGAACACTGGCCAGATTTTTATTGCGATTTCAGAACGTACCCCAGTATTCGGAACACGTCGCGCTCCTCAAATCGCGGCCGGCGCGGCATTCTGATTTCTGAACGCATCACCGGGCCGTTCTTTTTTTCCAAATTTGAAATTTGAACTGCAGTTCTTGACTGGCGGCCATGATTTATTTGGCGCGCGTGAGTGTCTCCGTTTCGTAGAGAGAGAATACTTTAAAAGATTATTTTTTTTAATTTCTGTTTGTGTTGGCAGTGGCGACTATACTGCTAGTATTTAGAGTATCCGAAAATATTGTATTTCTGCTATGTTAAGATTTTATCGGAAATTGTAACATAAGTAATTGTTTGCTAATCGTCTGGTAAAAGAAGTTTAAATAATGTTGCTAGTTTTTAACAGGCGTATAAGCTTTCTTCATTTGCAAATTATATACGAACTATCCCAATACTGTCTGGCCATTTATAACTTCCCAAATAACCTTTATAACCTATATAACTTCGCTAAAGAAACTGCATTAGCGCCACAGGTTTGGCAGTTAGCTTAACACTCGTATAATAAAACTTGCTTAAACCACGTCCAGACCTCAAAGCGAGTCACGATTTAAGAGCTAATGCAATTAGTGACGTCATACATTGCGTAATGCGTGTGAATGTATTGAACATGAAGTGGGCGCCGCGCTTGCAGCCTCACCGCGATTTCAATCAATCTACATTGTTTTACATTATCCACTCGTTGCGTCTATTATACAACTGCGGACTTGACCGGATATTTATATTGAAATGATAAATGAAAATTAAAAAATGATTATTAAAATATACTTTACAGTTATACAATATGAGATCATGCAATGATGTTAAGTTTGTACATTAGTTTCTTGCATACTTCTAAACATTTTAAACGTCATAAATCTGCCTGGACTGCCACGGTGGCGTAGTTGTATTACGGTACGGTTACAATGCTGAGGTCGAGGTTCGAGTCCCGGGTCGGGCAAAGTGATATTGGATTTTTCTATTCATTATCAGTCCGGAGTCAGGAATTTGTGCCCGATATGACGATAGGCTCTCCTCCTATCACATCGTGGGACGGAACATACAAGACGAAATGTGGGTGTCTTGGTGGCACCTCTGCCTACCCCTTCGGGGATAAAGGCGTGAGTTTATGTATGTATGTTACAAATCTGCGCGTTCAAACAGTGAAACTGCTTGTCTAAATCCTTGCAACACGCCAATTCTCCGCGGTCCATCACATGTCGCGCATAGCACATATTTTAACAGAATGTCCGAAGTCGAAAGCTTTCGTAACGCTAATGCGTTTGACCTTTGTTTCGGCAAGATAGTATCAGACAACAACGCTTGTCATTGAATGGAGTTGCAATGCGGTTGTAACTGTGGTACAGAGGAGAGGATTGTGGTGTCGCTGGTTCGATTCTAGCGTGACGACAAATTTGTGTCCGGTTTTTTTAGATTAGCACTACTCATGATTGAATTAATGACGAAATAATTATGCCGGCCTGCTTAAAACCGGATATACACAGACTCTTTTGATGATGATGATGATGTTCCTTCTAAAATACATATTTGTGTTGTATGATTTAATTTTACTGATTGCCTCGGTGGCGTAATCGTATTACGGTACGATTACAAAGCTGAGGTCTCGGGTTCGAGTCCTGGGTCGGGCAAAGTAATATTGGATTTTTCTATTCATTATCAGCCCGGAGTCAGGAATTTGTGCCCGATATGGCGATAGGCTCGCCCCCTATCACATAATGGAACGGAACATACAAGGCGAAATGTGGTTGTCCTGGTGGCGTATCTGCCTACCCCTTTGGGGATAAAGGCGTGAGTTTATGTATGTATGTATAAAAAAATACATAATAATATTTCTTGGAGTCCACATTTCTGATACAACACACGTACTTTACTGTGGGAACTATATCCACATAATCTGACATACAAAGCTTAACAGGTAACTGGGTATGCAAAACAGAGTGACGCATTAACGCACGTCCTAGAAAACCTTCTCATAAGCCGCGTATGATGTCGAAAAGTGGCGTTCTGAATACTAATTGGTTTTGACACATCCGGGTCTGTATATATGTGAAATATACATGTATAATTATTGTATATATGTATGTCTATATATACCTGTATATGTGTATGTCTGTCTGTTATAAGGTTATTCTGGTGGGTAGGTGGTCTAAATAATACGTAGGCTTTTGAAAGGCGATTAGGAATTACAACTTACCCATAATACATGAAGGAAGGATCACCAGTGTGCTGGAAGTTAAGTCTTTTCTGAGTAATAAAAATAATGGTCTAAGGCATAGATAGGCTAGGTCTCCCTTAAGGATCTGTTGGAAGCGGCGTTCCAAAGACTTCCTGCAACCTTAACCAGGTCATCCATTCACCTTGTAGGCGGGCGTCCAACACTATGTTTATCTATGTATGTAACCGTAATCCATGCAGGCACAACATTGCCGTTTCATCAAAAACCCATCATAATTTGGATCCAATCACACGTCTCCTAGTGTACCCCGCACCAACATATCACGCAGGCGCTGCATGTTATGTTGAACACGGATTTAATTACATAGGACACAGGACCGTCGCGTCGTGAGATTAATGCTGAATCGCTGAGGGCTTGTACAATACACACGATACCGTCTCAATGCTAGAAGAATAGTGGAGGAGGCAGTTTATTTTTAATCTATTGAAATATAAAGGGTATATCAAGACCGCGACCGAAAACGAAGCCAGGTGGTAGTATTAGTGACTTCAGACACAATGCAAGAATAAATTTCGCAATAAAAATCGACAACTTTTTTTGTGTTTTTTTACTTATCGTCGTATTTGTGTGATATTTACATAGTTTTCCTAGAATAAACATGTAAACCTCTTTATTTTTAAACACGCAATGGTACGTAAGGGTTTAAATAAATATTTTCGTTAAAACTGGGTATTTACCACCCAAACAAGATGATTTTTAAAAAACTGTAAAAAGATATGTGTCCCTGTTTGGGTGAAATTTTTATCTGCATCGTGTCTGTAACCACTAAAACTATCACCTGTCTTCGTTTTCGGTCGCAGTCTTGATATACCCTGTATATTAAGATAAACGGACACAAGTTTGCTGTTTCATAAAAGTCCATTATAATTTGGATCCAATCACACATCACAGAGTTCAACATATCACACAGCTCACCAACATATTTGTCGGAGTGATGACAGTTGGCCGAAAATCCTGTCGTAATCAGTAATAATTATGACATAAAACACATATCTGATTTCGGGAATTAATCGCAACATTAGGCTATAGAACAGTTTGTGGGTTGCTTTCTCTCATTCCTATAATCCTGTTGCGTGAAGCTACAAGTTGGCTGGTAAAAAGTGTCTAGAGTAAATAACTGGCTGTTGGCAATCGATATTATCATGTGTATTTGCAGATGCAGTTCAGTTACTTTACCGAGCCGGTGTGAATGAAGGATCAGAATGGAATTATAAAATTGAAATACGGTTTTGACTCATTTATTTCGTATCCATTTCTTTCACGCATCAATTCCCAGTTTCTCGTTTCACATCTCTCGAACTGACGTGCCAGAAGCTGTCAAACATGCACACATCATTAAAATCAATTAAATTCTCTTTTAAAAGACAAATCGTAAAGGGAATCGGTTATTCGCCGCGACACGGGTCGTTCATCACGCCATGACAAGCGTTTTATTTTGACAGTCGATAAGCCTCGAATGACAGTGACAGCGTGTCAGTGTGACAGCTTGTCAAAGTGACAGCCAAGTTATGGCGTGCGTCGTGAATAGTGACGTAGTATATTTTGTGTCATTATCGAATGTCACGCTGTTCGTGAAGTCAGTTTGGAAATTTATGTTATCTGTGGAATCTGAATGTATGGGCTTTAGGGGGAGCATTTCGAGTAATGTAAATGTTATTTAATTAACTTTTTTTTCTTCTTAAATGCCATGGCAGCTATGAAGGACATTTTTCGTGCACGAAAATTGTATTCTGATATCTAAAGATTCTATAATAGTTCCTAAGTTGCTACAATGCAAACACTCGTACGGCTTATCTATCTATTCAGCCACAGGAAGTCGACTGCTGAACATAGGCTTTCCCCAAGGATGTCCACGTCGACCTGTTGATAGCGGAAGCATCCAGCGACTCCTTGCAACCTTAACCAGGTCGTCCGTCCACCTTGTAGGCGTTGTCCGACACTTCACTTGCCTGTCCGTGGCCTCTACTCCAGAACTTTTCCTATGGCTTAGCATGGCATAGTATTAGAGATTTTTCCCGATTGTGTATGACGATCGCTGTCCTACTAAAAGCTATTATAATTTATATCATATCACATAATTAAGTTTTAATATTTCACAAGAAAGATAGCCTAAATTATAATTAATTAATGTAACATTATTGGAAAAGCTCTGGTAATGGAGTCCAAAAATAACTTAATAAGAGGGATTTATGACTGAATGAGGATTAAATAAATTCGATGTAGATTTAGTGAAAATTTGGCGCCCACTGGGTCTGAGCAAATTTTTGTATAGTTTGTTATTAAAAATATATTATATTGGTTTATAAGTCGTCATGTCGTGTTACGGTTCCATCGTACCGTTTAGTAAATTAAAGTGACATGTTTCGTAAATTAAGTTTTATCTTAATAAATACAAATTTCGTGAAATCTTTGTGTTGATTTAACCAATTACACGCACTTTAATGGTCAAGAGAAAGCAATTCAAATCATTTATTTATTATAAGTACAGGGTTAGAAATTGCTATGCTCCGTGGCAGACGTATCTGAATCGCGGAAATTCAAAACGATTAACAATTAATGATCATCCTAAGCTGATATAATAAAAATATCGTCGATTTTCATTTCTATGGTAGACAAGTAAAGTCCGCCAACTCTCATTTAGCAAGTATAGTGTAGTGTATAGTGATAGCGTAAACCCTCTTAAACGAACCCTCGATTGTAAAGGAGGCCCTTGCATTGGGACGTTTATGTGCCAAATTATTATTATTAAGAAGATCGACTTACTGTATTAGACCAATATAGCTCACTGCTGAGCACTGATTTACAACCGATGACAATTCAAAAATAGATAATGCCTTTAGGCTTAGGCATTAAGTCGGCCTTTATATAAATAAATTGAGAGGGCTCAGCAGAAACTTTTTCATGCTGGCCAAGTGCAGTATACACATATTTCTTTATTTATATCCTTTAGTGGACATTATATTTAAGCTTAACAAAGAACCATCATTTTCCGTAATAGTACAAAAGGCAGTCGTACCGCCTATCTACAACCTTGGGATGGAAATAAGAGAAACCACATACCATAGAAAATCTATTTAATTTACTAAAATGATTTTGCCACATCCAAGTACTATTAGGCTCCGTTCGTAATGTTTGTTGCACGGCGCGACATCAAAGTGCGCCTTTGTCACGGCTCGCCCCGTTGATATTAAATTTCTTGTAAACATGTTCTGTACACGACGTGACGTCACTTGTATATCTTCGGGATCGGCAAATATTTTTAATTAGGTATAGGTTTATTGTATAGGTAAGTGCGTGGTGGCCTGTTGGTAAACGGACCAGACGCGGCTGCCTACATGTTCACGGTGGTCGCGGGTTCAAATCCCAGGGCACACCTCTGACTTTTCGGAGTTATGTGTGTATTGATAGTCAATCACCACGCACTTTAACGGTGAAGGAAAACATCGTGAGGAAACCTGCATACCATAGCGATTTTAAAGAATTTCTACGGTATGTAAGTCCGCCAACCCGCACTAGGCCAGCGTGGTGGACTATATGGCCTAACCACTCTCAATCGATTATCTCGATTGTAGAGTAGGCCCGTGCCCTGCAGTGGGACGTATATGGGCTGATATATAGATATATATATAGGTTTATTGGGGTAGCGATCCGTGTGAGATTGGCTTAGTTTTCGGTATGAAAAAACGGTTAAAGTTAAGAAATGAAAATTTTGGAATAAAGATCTGACGTTTTCGATTCGAGAGCAGAATCTCGTTAGTTTTTGGGAGTGGTCACAATAAGCTTAACCATGAATAATTACTCGCGAATATAAATTAATATCCTCTAAATTAATTCTCTTCGCAGGAAAAAGGTTATCAATCAGAAAAACCTCTCTAAATCGTGATAATTTCTCATAAAAAAAATATCGGACAGGTGATTGCAGATATACACGTAAGAAGGAATGCAAGTAAAAAAAAGGTTTTTTTAATCCTTTTTCATAATTGTATATTTTAATTCCTCAATATGATTTTTAACACATCTATTTAGCAATTAAAACACAAAAAACCATATACAGACCAACGAAATTATCCAAAACTAAACCTACCAGACTTGCTCCAACTGGTCCTACTTTATTCTCGATCACCGACCCCTGACCCTCAGCCCTGCCCAGGGAAGACACGTACAGTCGCGACGGCAATAACTCCGTTCGTGATTCTCACAGCCTAGCCGTTGCGAAATCCTCGGGTCACGGGGTCAGTCGCGCAATCACTTTTGTGTGTGCGTGTACAGTGAGGTACACACTAATAATATGACTTTTTTTGTATGTTTTGAGATTAATTTTAATGTGGTTTAGCTTGTTAATAAAATAGAAGAGTTAATTTTATTAGTGCATTAAGAATTAAGTGAATAATGGAACGGAATAGCGTGAAGTTCTCGGCTTCAGTATTGTTGTAATTTATTTTTAAATTTATCTATTAAAAAGAGAAGGATACAAAACAAAAATACATAATTATATTCCCACCAAACCGGATTCTGGTTTGTCCGTAATATAATCATACAATCAACCAATAGATGATTTTAAACAAATAATGTATCTAGATAATAAGAGAAAGTATGTTTTATTTTAAATATTTTATTCTCATATACGTTGTGCATAATACATCATATTGCACATCGATGTTTATGTATTAGATAAAGGATTTTTATCCGTTTATAAATGAAATAAGTTAAAGATGTAATATTCTATTGACAGATATACGAGTATCTAAGGCGACGACAGATTTCTACAGGTGCGACCCTAAACCAAAACCCAAAAACACAAAATTTAAATAATATTTAATCGCGCTTTTAAACGACAGCTTGCCTACAGGTTGATCTATTTCTCCATACATTGTTTTATACAGAGTATATCAAGACTGCGACCGAAAACAAAGCCAAGTGGTAGCAAATAAAATTTTCGAGTAAAGAGCGGTTTTTTTTTTGTATTTTTTTACTTATCGTCGTATTTGGGTGGTAAATACATAGCTTCCTTAAAAAAAAATATGCGCCGTTTTATTTTAAAGACACAATGGTACGAAATCGTTTAAATTGTAATTTTAGCAAGAACTAGGTGATGTTTAAAAAAATGCAAAAATGAACTGTCGGTATTTTCGCGTAATTTTTACTTGCTTTGTGTCTGTAATCACAAAAACTACCACCTGGCTTCGTTTTCGGTCGCACTCTTGATATACCTTGTATAATAATTTCTCACATCACATGAATACCGCACTATACATTTCGCGTATTGTGCAACAGATAGAGCAGATAGTCGATACGCAACGTCCAGTGAATGTTATCGGGTTATTATACAGCTGAATTGATGCATTACTAATCATTAGGACGCATTAGGAAAAGGTTATCGCGATTGTGATTAAGCGATCTGTGTTGCGTTCAAAACGTTTAAAGTCGGGGTCGGGCATTGTCTTTGCAAGGTTTTGGCGGTGGAATTCTCTCGGTGGATTAAAGATTAAAAAGTCTGGGAATAGTCATTATGTAATATAATCTATAAATAAATAAATACACCCAACAGTCACATACGAAGTCCTGACCCCACACTAAGATCGAATCTTGTGTCGTATCAGAAACTACGAGACACTTTTCGGTGTCACAAACACCCAGACCCGAAACAAATACCTGTGGATCACACAAATATTTGTTTCTGTGCGGGGATCGAACCCGCGGCCTCTCGTTTCACAGGCGGTGTCTAACCAACTACGCCACGCAGGCTGTCAAATCTAGATTTGTATTTCTGTTTCGGGTTCGATTTTCTATTCATTATAAGCTTGGAGTCATTAAGTTGTGCTGGGTATGGCAATAGACTCGCCTCGTCACATCGTCGGACGGAAAATTCAAGGCGAAACCTCGGTATGCTACTCCTCTGCTTACCCATTCTATGAATATTATAGAATAGTATAAATTAATTTATGGGGAAAACAGCATTTTAGTGTAATGGTTTATTAGATTTACGTAAATGTTACACTTTGAAATAAAACTAATTTTTACGGATTTTATCGCGATTTGGTTTAATTTTTACATTTTTTGACTTCCCGACGTTTCGATTGCTTTACAGCTTTCGTGGTCACAGGGCGGACTGAGGTATTAGTCATCCGCTCTCTCTCGCTCTCGCTAGTGTGTCCCATTCTGGGTTCACCTGTCTATATAGAATATAGATCAAACTAACAATGGACAATATTTAAAAAACATTTCACATAAATTGCATCAAAGTCACTTGTAAGAAAGACAATCACACAACACAATGAACATAATCAACACAATCGATGTATTACATAACTCGGACCCCGCTGGTTCAAGTGTTGAGTGTATCATGATCGCGCGGGTCAGGGTTCACGACCCGCCTTTCACTTTCTTGCATAATGTTATAGAAAATTGATTTTGTACTAACGCGCATGTATAGAAAGTGTGGTTGATTTTATGTAATGAGTCATCGATTTTGCAATGGCGAGTTTTGAAATCACACTAAGAAATATCGCACCTACAATATATTTATAGGTACAAATATACTTTATTCTAAATAATTTACGAATAAATAAATAAATACACCAGTCACATACATATTCCTGACCTCACATTAAGATCAATTAACTCTTGTGTCGTGGGTATTAGAAGGTACGAAAGACTTTTCGGTCTCACAAACACCCAGACCCGAGACAAATACTTGCGGGCCTCAGAAATATTTGTCTCGGTGCGGGGATCGATCCCGCGGCTGCCAGATTTGAATCCACGAATAATTCTATGGAATAATTTTAATTTAATTGGCATAATTTATTTTGTTATAAACCTATACGGTTGTTTGCCTCTTTAGTTCATTGTTTTATCACCCGCTTTATTAGGGAGGGAAGTAGACAATAATTTATTTCCAACTCCTCCTATTAATTTAACTTTTTGATTGATTTCGTTGCGGGTTAAAGACAAGTTAGACATTCCCGGAGACGCGCTGAGCTTCAATGATCAGTGTCATTAATATGCGTGCCACTGTTGATCCTGGCTTACAGGAGTTGCAGTGGCGGGTGTGAGGGCGGGACAGTCTCCAAAACCTATACGATATTTACTTCAAACCCTATAGCGAAAGTCAGGATATCCACTTAGATTTTGTTTCAGATTAGGAATTTTCACGTTCATTATGAACCTCACCCTAATATCACGCATGTATGAAGGAGTTTGATGCCTCCCTGTTCTTTAAAGTGTTGTTAAGTGCCTTCAGCATGCCTTATCGCAATGATCTACCTGATAGACATGCCATGCAAGGTTTGCGTTAATAGCAAGGACTTGCTTGCGATTTTAGTGGTGGTCTCTCATATGAGAAAGGCCGCCTGGGTAGGCACCACCGCAATGTCTATTTCTCCCGCCAAACAGCAGTTTAAATGAACTGTCGTGTACCGGTTTGAAGGACATTGTAGCCAGAGTAACTACTGGACATATTGAGATTTAACATCTTATGTCTCAGGATGGCGAGCGCAGTGGAATTCCAAGCATCGCTTTGTAATTCATGATGTTGTTTGGTTTTCTACTGTTTATGAGCGGTCGTATCGTTTACCACCAGGCGAATGGCATGCCCGTCTTGCCATTAATCGCAATAAAAACATGAAATCTTTCGATGTTAAATATAGTAGACGCTATCCTAATTTTTCAACTCTGTACAAAAATATCAACAGTGACCCTCGAGCAGTTGGGATACGAAACTATTTACATATTAATCCTTTCACATTTTCGTCATGTTTTACTTCGCATAGCCGATTTGTTAGGATAATGTACTTGTATTGTTATGGTTATCGGGAACTAATTTATGATTTACCCCAAAACATATTTTTTATCAGTAACACACGATGTTTCATCCAGGTTTTATTTCATAGTCGGTCTAAGTTGTTACAACACAGATATCGTAATAAAATATTTCTACAGATTCTCGAGCCAGTCGTAGGCTATTGCGTACCTGACAAGCTTGGCTACTAATGTATACGTGAATTATTGTCCATCGCGTGACCTCACAGGGAGTGCCTGAGACTGAGGGAATGTCCGCACTCAGTTACTCACTTGACAGTTATTAATGTTCTTGTTTTAAGTATATGTTTGTACATGTGTGCTGATTGTGCAAAATTTTCGCCTTGTGTTCCGTCTCAGGATATTATAGGGAGCGTGTCTATCGCCATATTATCACCGCCATCCGAGATATTAGTTGTTAACTTCTTTTATTTCCAGTAAATGTCAATCGACGGTTCGAGTCTGTTACCAGAAATATCGTAAAGAATATCAGAAACTCTGATATCATAACTTTCCTTGTCAGCTTCATAAACATCACTAGTGAACATGTGAAGATCTCAAAGAAAATAACCAGCGATCCTATTTACTATGACTACGTCAAAACTTCAAGCATAAGCTTTTATTATTACATCCTCCGTGGCGCAGTTGGTTAGACGTCGGCTGTGAAACCAGAGGACGCAGGTTTGATCCTCGAACCGAGACAAATGGTTGTCTAATCCACAGGCATTTTTGGGTCTGGGTGTTTGAGAGTGCGAAAAGTCTCTTGCAGTTACTGATATCCAGAACACAAGACTCGATCTTAGTGTGGGGTCAGAACTATGTATGTGACTATTGGGTGTATTTATTTATTTTATCCATTACCTTCAACTCAAATCGAGTACAGTATAACACCAAGAAAAATACATTAGTTAAAACATCAACGAAATATGAAAAATGAATAAACCTGCTCTTAAACTCGATGTCATTAAAAGCATATGAAGATTTGATATATTCATGTAATTACACGCAGGATATTAAACGTCCGCGTGTACGTAGTAAAGTTATTTCTAAAATGTTGAATGTTTATATCTTATAGGGAACTGAAGCATTTTTTTTGACCAAGAGGAAAAGCTATTAAGCTTTTCGGTATCCCGGGGGAGGCCAAAAGGGGTATGTCAGTGATGGGGAACTAAGCATTATACTGACACTTAAAATAAAGGCATGCAGTTATTTTGACTCTGGTAATACCCGTTAGATATAATCTCATCTGTCTGTGCATAAAGATGGAAAATCCATCGTCAACAGTCACATACATAGTCTTGACCCCACACCAAAATCGCGTCTTGTATCGTGGGTATCAGGAACCACGAGAGACTTTTCGGTCCCCCAAACACTCAAACCCGAAACAAAATGCCTGTGGATCACACAAACATTTGTGTCGGTGTGGGGATTGAACCCGCGGCCTCTCGTTTCACAGGCGC
This sequence comes from Deilephila elpenor, assembly GCA_949752805.1. Classification (NCBI taxonomy): domain Eukaryota; kingdom Metazoa; phylum Arthropoda; class Insecta; order Lepidoptera; family Sphingidae; genus Deilephila; species Deilephila elpenor. The sequence continues at coordinate 2,717,423 of OX457119.1, forward strand.
CGTCTAACCAACCGCGCCACGAAGGCTGTCAAATAATTTTATCTGTATGTGCATAAAGATGAAAATTCCCTCGTAGATCCGACGCTATTGCATCGCACACGAGGATTACATATTGTTAAACCTGTGCTTGACCACTGGTAGTTTCGTAGCTACTTCTTTCTCAGATATCAATGTTTTGGTTTGGCTTTTACGCTTCAGTCGCATCTGTTAAAACGATTTCTCTTTGGTTATGGGTCAATTATGGCTTTCATGATAACATCCCTGCAAAGACGAAAGTTCTATATAGTCCTTACTATAGAGACTGTCCCGCCCTCACACCCACCACTGCAACTCCTGTAAGTCAGGATCAACAGCTCAGTTAGTCTCCGGAAATGTCCAACTTGTCTTTAACCCGCAACGAAATCAATCACAAAGTTAAATTAATAGAAGTTGGAAATAAATTAATGTCCACTTCCTATAAATTATAGTCCTTACTATACTTGCCATCTTATAATCTCAGTCACTTTGCCGTGTTACTATAAACTTGAATAACGACAACATCAGTTTTCTCGGAGTCAAACCAATCACCCATCCTTAGTATAGGAAGTGACTAAACATTGAAACCATACCGCACAAATCACATACATCAGCATCCTAGACGTAAGGATAGTAATCAAGTTAAAACCCAATTATCCAATACCAATTTCCGATGGTGTATTGTTCTAACGACCGTGATGTATGGGGTTCGACGCCGTGCCCAGGTCGTTTGTCACGCCAATGATAAGAATTTACAGCTCCTTGAGACAACGGGACATATATTGTACATAGTTATTTAGTTCAAAGCGAGCAATATCTTAGAATCTTAGGTGTAACGCATATATGATATCAATTGGGTAATGTCTTCAAATCCTAGATGGATTTATTGGTTGTCTTAGTTGTTGCTTATGGGCTGTGAATTGTATCCAAGGTTTAATTCGGAGTATTCTATTCAGCATGAGATATTCGGTATGTGAATTTAGTTGCTAAACGATAAATGAAAAGTTTTAGCCAAATCATCAGACATTATGTCTTAAAACGGATTATCTTCCGTCAAACTGTGGTAAACTTGTGGGATAAAAGTTAGTTTAAGTTTAATAAAAAAAAATACGTTAACTTTTTACAATAACTCGGCAAATCGTACATGAATATGCAATTATCTCTTGCCACTCGAAGCAATAATGCCGGTCAACTTAGATGCTTCTTTTCGCAACGACAGAACATCCCAGGATTATAGAAAAGAGATCACATGAGCTAATAAATTAGTACAGAAAATGACAGAAATATTAATTTTTGACCGACTTCAAAAGAGGAGGTAATCAATTCGACTGAATTTTTTTTTTTTTTTTGTTGTATGTTTGTTACTCGATTACGCTGGTATTTGGGATCCGATTTAAAAAAATTCTTTTTTGTCGGAAAGCATGATATACTAGGTTGGTACCATAAAAAATTGGTGAAGACCTGATGAATATCTTCGGTCCTGAAGACCAGAACTCCTCAAAATTGAACGGTAGAGCAATAATTCGTTTTGCACCTGGTTAAGTATAAGTGTATTACTACAAAGGGGGGGTTAAAAGGGGAAAGGGGTGTAGGGGGGGGGAAATAGATACTAATGTAAATACTCAATATCTGTGGCAGTACTTAAACGATCAAAAAAATAATAATTTTGTCGACAAGTATGATATGTTAGATTGGTGTCATTAAAAAATGGTGAAGACCTGATGAATATCTTCGGACCTGAAGAACAGAACTCCTCAAAATTGAACGGTACGGCAATAATTCTTTTTGCACCTGGTTCAGTATAAGTGTATTACTACAAAGGGGGGGGTTAAAAGGGGAAAGGCGTGTAGGGGGGGGGGTAGATAAAAGATACAATTAATTTCCGTTTTCAATATAAAAGTTTTAATATAAACAGTAGATGAAGAAGAGGGAGAGTGAGAGAAATAGATACGTAAATTACCGACGTAAACTAAGATAATCCGATCTGGTCAGTATCTAACAATAGCGGATATCATGATTATAATGACTTACAATCTTCTCATAATTTCACAGCAATAATATCATGTTTGGTCTGAAGGATTCGTAAATTTTAAAGACTACGTTTTGATTATATTATGATCACCTTTCTCATCATTACGATGCCTATGAAAACTAAAAAGGGACAAATAAAATAATTTTTAATAAAAAATAAAAACCGACTTCAAAGTGCTACTACAAAGTAACAAATAATATATATTTCATCGTGCTAGTACACAATGATTAATGTTCTTATTGACTTGACTAGCTAACAAATCTTAAATACGTAATATTTTGAAGGCGGGTCGCTAAATAACAAACACGTATAAATTTAAGCAAATGTTACACCATTTGATATTACATGTAGATCCTGCAATGTTGGCTCAGAAAGGCACGTAAGTAAACTAAACACAAATGAATATAATGTGCTAATCCTACGTGTAAATTTATTGAAGTTTTGATAGAATTTCTATGTGTCTTACATGTGTGTGGTAGCCTGTTGATAATTATCTAGATATGATCCACGAGACGGTTGACCACCGTCTCGGTTATAATTCCAGGGTATACACCTCCGGAATTATCGGAGTCACTTGTGTGTTGATGATATTCAATTACCAAACTCTTTAATAGTGATATATTTAAATCATAGTCAGGAAACCTGCATGACATAAAGGCAAGTACAAGAAAGTGTATGTTGTGTCCCATGCTCAACAGTGGACGATTACGGCCTGATATATTAAGACAAATTAATATTCCGTGTAAATCTTGCGTGTTTTTCGCTAGAATTTCTTAAACAAATTAATGTTAAGCGTAAGGCGTAAGTACATGTTCGGCACTTAGCGACCCGCCTTCAAAATATTACGTATTTAAGATTTGTTAGCTAGTCAAGTCAATAAGAACATTAATCATTGTGTACTAGCACGATGAAATATATATTATTTGTTACTTTGTAGTAGCACTTTGAAGTCGGTTTTTATTTTTTATTAAAAATTATTTTATGTTGTTATTTATACAGTTCCTTCAATATTTACGTAAAGCAAATTGTACCCGTTTTAGGCAAAAAGTGTGCACTTTATTTGTGTTCTGTGTTTTATTAATTTCCTCATTGTTAAACGACTGTTTACAGACAATCTTAATTAGCACAAAGGAAAATAGCCTTTAAAATAATTACACGAGAATACATTTTTCCAAGGCTCATTTTGTGTATCCCCATTGATGAATTCTTACTACCATCTGTGCCCTGCAATTAACAATGTTAAGTAAGCGCCCTATTTTCGGTGTCGTTCGAAAACTCTTGTATTTTCTCAAAATTAGGAAAAATAATATTTAATGACAAAACTTGGCATTTCGAGATTTTCTATTTTCACTTCAACCTTCAGTTCATAATATCAGCTGCTGCTTTCATCTTCACATAATTTGAAATGCATCCATTAACATTAGAAATTATGCACTAAACACGTATAACCTATTGTTCTTTAATCTCAGAGTACTATAGAATAAAGCCAACTCAAGAAAAATTAAGGGATCTCCTTAGTACTGTATTTCAAGTTTAAAAATATAACATACGTAACTATTTACGTATTATCAAGAACAATTAAATAAATAATTCCAAACCCGCTTTATTAGGGATGGAAATGGACAATAATTTATTTCCAACTCCTCCTATTTATTTAACTTTGTGATTGATTTAATTGCGGCTTAAAGACAAGCTAGACATTCCCTGAGACGCGCTGAGCTTCAATGCTCAGTGTCATTGAAATGCGTTCCACTGTTGATCCTGCGACACAGGAGTTGCAGTGGCAGGTGTGAGGGCGGCTGAGTAAATAATTCCAAAAACAATATAAAAGACCTACCCTACCATAACCAATAAAATCCGAAACCGACAATTACATTTTTATGACAGCCTAGTTCATCTAATTACGTCATTAACAAGCGGACACTCTAAAAGACATTTCGAACATTTATGAACCCTGTGTTCTCTATAATTTATCGAGTGGTTTAGACAATAGGGTACCAAGAAAGTCACGCCCGTACAATAGTGCGTAATTTTTCGAGCCATTTACCCCGCCGTCCATTGTTGTTGGAGCTGCAATTAGGAGGAGAAGGGGAAGGGGAGCGGAAGAAGGGGGAGACCTTAACGCTCCCTTGATCGGCTATTAATAATTATTGCAATCGGTTACTTGCATGCCGCTTGTATGGAAAGTTCTGAATGAGGGTCGAATGGTCTACAATCCGTGCTGAGGTATAGAAAATAAAATGTATTATAAAGTTTTGTAGGGGCAAGTAAATTAAGGACACTTAGCTTTATAACATTATTACTATAAAAAAGTTTATGAAAATGAATCAAAAACATATAACGATTTAGTGAAATTCATGGATTTTGGAGTATCAAAAACTTTTATTACATGTAAAGATTTCGATATATTAATCTTTACAAATCCTCAATCAGAATGTATTTCAAATAATCCAATTTCATTAACTAAATCGCAAAAGTTTGACTCAAAAGAACATTGAAAATTAGCTCAAAACGTATCTAAGAATATATCACCCATAAGCTTTCTTGTTAATCTCAATTTATTGAGACACTTATACTCTAAAACACAATTTATGACCCACGAAATAAAGTTCAATTTTCTCTAGCATTCTAAGTGGTGTTGGAAAATTTACAACTACCGTCATAAGTAAAATGTCTTAAAGGAATGAGATATTGGGTCAATCTTTATTCATGGTCGAGAACGGGAGCGGGCCACCGAATCGGCCGTAATATTTGTCGAAATATGCTTTATGGGCCACGTATTGGGTGATTTAAAATTGCCTTTAGGACTGTGGCCTCTTTCGTTTAAGTTGATCGTATTTTGCTTGATATATGGATCTCCGCAAATCGGTATTGTATTGGCTGGGATTGGTTGTATTAAAATGAGATACGTCATACGATAATTTATCGTTATTCATTTATAGTTATCACTATTCGTCTGTTTATTTCTTTTGCAAGATATCTCAGGAACTATATTCAATAGATTGAAAAATACAGCATCAGCGTTTGGTGGTAAGGTTCCATTGTCTTGAGTATAAGCGGTTACAAAATTCATACACAAGTTAATTCTAATTTAAAAAAAGCAAGAAGATAATTTTCAAAGAAGGATTTTATAAAATGGCTCAGAATTTTGAATGTAATAGTTCGTTTATTTTTTAATTCCCCAAACTTAGGGTAGTTGGCAACTTTTCAAAGAGTAAGTCGTGATAGAATATCAAATGCATATTGTCATCTGCCGACGCACTGCAACAATAACCGACTGCAAATGTTGGCAGGCTCTCAAATTAAAAACTTATTTAACTACAGGCAAACTAACTGACCTGGAAAATGTCATTCACATAATATTTTTTGAATGGCGAAAAGTACCATTTTTTGCTCATGCATAGTCCTTACTCCACGCTAAGATTGAGTCATGTGTCGTGGGTATTCGAAGCTACGAGAGACTTTTCGGTTTCACAAATACCCAGACCCGAAACAAATACCTCTGGATCACACAAATATTTGTCTCGGTGCGGGGATCAAACCCGCGGTCTCATGTTTTACAGCCGGCGTGTAACCAACTACGTCACGGAGGCTGTCAAATTGATGGTAAATTAGTAAAATCAACTCTACTCAGTAGCAGTACATTTAATGAAGAACTTGACTGTGTCGCATAATATCTTTTAAAAAATACTCTTTAGTCAGCAATTATTCGCAAGAAAAGTAAAAACAAAAATACCTGTATAATAGAGAAGGCCTGGAACTAAATCCGATAAGCAAGCTCAACCCTAATGAATGTTAATAAACGGAATTTCTTGTGTCGTGTCTTATTCCTAACTATATACATTCAGATGCCGTAGTATTACTTAACCATTCATACTTCCCGTGGGAGACGAATGAAATAAAGAAAATTTAGATTTTCATAGATTTTCCAGAGTTTTCATTCTATTTTCTAAGAATTTTCTCAGCACGCGTGCTGTGCTGAAAGATAATTTGATAATAATGTGTTCCTCGAAGACTCCGCGTAGAACCGTTGAGATAACTAATTTAACCAACAGAAGCTCCACGACAGCCTTCTATCGAATTTATCACTACACAAAGTAAACGGGTTCAATAAATTATAATAAACTGAAACGTCGTTTTCTCCCTTCCTCGTTCATTAATTTATCGCTTGTCCTGAGTAATTAATTATTAATTTGATTTTGCAGGTCATAAATTTGGAATTTCACTCGGGATCAGTTTGATGGTTGTGAGAAATGTGAAGTTCTGTTTTGAAGTTTGTGTCAGGCTGTATCTGTTTTGTTTCGGCTTTCTGCAATTTTTCTTCATTAATTTAATCTTTCACAATGAACAGAATAGTATCAGGCGCTGATTCCATATTCCATTAAGCATTGTTGTTTACATCTAATGTTCTGTTTCTTATAAAATAACATCAAAATCAAAGTCATCATTACTATTTAACCAATCTTTACCATCTCCAATTACAAAATCGTTGACTCGATCATTTCCATTCTTCCATATGCATCTATCAACTGAACCCAACCAGAACTGCGAATCAAATTTCAATCGGGAACCAGTATAAATAGTCCCGCAACGTTATCGCACGGGTGCCTTATTGAAAACGTGTCGCAGCATCCACTCGAAAAAACAATTCCGAAGCCGTGACGAAAAGCAATTTGGGCAGATGTACGGCTCTGCGATTACTTATGTTAGTCTAGATTCTAGTTTATGAAGTGGTTCTAGGTTAATTTTAGGCTTGGATTTACTTAGCTTATTGATTTCGAGTTGATTGTTTTGTGTGGGAAGAATTGGGGAGGCACTGATGGTATTTATAATGAAATTCGAGAAGCTATTAGTATAAGTGAATATCTCGCCTGATTTGATTGAGAAAAATTTGATATTTGTGTCCTTAGGTGACGGATTCCTGGATTAAGAAAAAAAACAACTTTATTCCAGTTTGATTTCGATACGAATACCATGATCTATTCGATAATGGATATATCGAAAGCGCTGAATACATGTGTTAATATTAAAATAAATTGTATTTGAGGATAGAATAAAAACATTTGTCGACCTTACCAAATTCGATGCCCAGTGAACTTAAGGCAATGGCTAATGGCTATATGCTAAGATAATATTGTTGAACCATTTTAATAGAATATGAGAGTAACAAGATGAAATTTCTTAGTAAATTTTCTTACATTCACTACAAGGACGCTTCGATGAAGGGAAATTCGATTTAGATTATTCCCAACTCGCTGTGATATTCACAAATTAATGGTAAATTATTCTATTGTTAGTAGAAAATTAGATACGGTAATGTAGCTCAATGATATTGGATTTTCTTTGTATTTTTCGTGTACAAAGTTTACAATAATATGATTAGCAATTAGGTTATTTCGATACCGTAATAGGATTCCTGGTTCAATCATTTTATGAATATAAGAGATTGTAAAAATAAAGATTATTTTAGCATAAAATGTTGAAAACATTTATGTGGACACTAGAACCAGTAAAGACAACTCCAGATATGAAAAAGAGGATATAAAGAATCCTGTTAATCATCATCTATATCGTATAACAGCTTTATGAATGAACAGAATAAAGTAACTACTCTACAAACTGAAACTTACCCTACAGTTTACTAAATCAATTTAGTTGCTCTTCACAAAGACCATAATCCTACAGCATTCTATCTACAGATCTTCGACTGCCCTGATTAAACAACATAATTTAATCTATACTTTCGTATTACGAGGATCAGAGATTCAGTTATAGCTCGTGATTTCTTGAGCAAAGCAATATTTCTAATCAAACAAAATTGCCAAATTAGATCATATCATAACTTTCGTTTGCACTGCGCTGTGGTTGATCTGAATTTGTCTTGTTAATTCTGCAGTCCGGCCTCTGGGCATCGGAGGGTTATACGTCAGTGAACTAATGAGGTTTGTGACTTCTTTATTTGGCTAGATTATAGTTGTGGTATTTGTTTTATTATTGTGGTTGTTTGACTTAGAAATAGAGTGTCGAATTGGAGGCGGTTTATTGATTTGTATGAATATCACAATGGGTGAGAATTTCATTATCTCAAAGCCAATTAAAGTATGACCATTCAAACCGCAACAGAAATTATTCGAATTTGTAAAATTGAGATTGAATACTCCACAAGGAGGGACATATACGAAGGATTTCTCGGAATATTTCCATTGAGAATTACAACGACATCGAATAATCCCAAGGAACCTAAATATCTCATCTATAGAATCTCACAAATGTTTTTGCATACATGCTTATTGACTCCCAATTTTTTAAAATAAATTTTTAATACCTATAATCTTTCAGATACCAAAACATAAAGTTAATTTAGAGCGAAAACGTAATACCGGTTTAATTTATATCCATTGCAATAACGCGGAGCGCGGGTGTTGTGAACTTTGTACGCGGCGCGGGCGTTTAAGCTAAAAGCTTTATGTAAATACGCGAAAATGCGCTCGTGGCCCGTGTTTACAGAACTCTGGCGAAGTACGAATCTAGATTGGAGGAGGATTGTACGGGCTACATTTTGCAGGTTCTATACGTAGTTTATATATTCTTCATTCTACTCCAGGAAAAAAATAGAGATAATTAAATATAAAAAAATACAATAGGCGGCCGTAAAGAAATTCCATATATTGAAAGTGAATTAAAGCCACCACATCCAAACCCAGCACGTATCGATTCAACATTGCATAATACAATAATTCGTGCCCCAACGGATGAGATACGAAAAACATAAGAAAAAAATGGATATGAAAACATTCGGTTTCGTGCCGACGTTCCTTTGGGAATATAGGTGTATTGGAAAAACTTGGGTATTGTTTATATAAAGGTGCACCTGATTGGCGGTGTTTGACTCACGGGTGGAATATGTGATGAGGTGGTATCTATACTCCAGGTTATGCGGATAGGACTCATGGGACTTAGATTGAGTGTGAAGGAAGGTCAGTTGGGGCTTAAGGTTTTTTATCATAGGAATAATTTTAATATATACAGGGTATCTCAAGACCGCGACCGAAAACGAAGCCAGGTGGTAGTTTTAGTGGTTACAGACACGATGCAACTAAAAATTTTGCAAAATAAGCGACGGATTTTTTTTTACAATGTTTTAAAAATCATCGTTTTTGAGGGGGAAACTCCTAGTTTTTGCAAAAATAGTAATTTAAACCCTTACGTACCATTGCGTGTTTAAAAATTAAGCGATGTACGTCATTATTTTAGAAAAACTATGTTTAATCACTCAAATACGACGATATGTAAAAAATAACAAAAAAAAAATTGACAAATTTTTTTCTAAAATTTTTACTTGCATTGTGTTTGATATCACTAATACTACCTCCTGGCTTCGTTTTCGGTCACGGTCTTGATATACCCTGTATATAGTGCTTGTCTCGTGGTAGAGTGCGAACTGTAGCTCGGGTTCAAAGCCTTGGACAGACTATCAAAATTGTTCTTTCTTTAGTTCCTTGTGTTTCCAGTATGCCAATAGGTCATTATTTTAATATTAGCTACTAGTCTCGGCGATGTGTGGCTATTATTATTAGCATCTCTGCTTCTATATACATATATGTGTGAGTCAACAGTAAAATCTGCTCTACCTACAAATACTCTTCAGTTTTTCCTCAAAACATTTGTCAAACCGTCTCATGAATATGGAATAAGTGTGTTTGACCTTGAACTTTATACCTCAGCAAAGGTCACGTGTCACGCTAGTTCATTTGGAATCGAATGCAAACAAGCGAGGGATGAAGGATATGAAAAAGTATTTGAGGATTCATGCTTTTTGGATCGTGATTGCTTTTGGTGTAAGTATGAGGCATTTTTTTGCGATGAATGGCGAGTCGAGCATGTCATTCGCCTGATTTCCCTACCATAAAATCTTATGCTTTTTTTTATATTTTTTTTTCTAAACACCTTTAACATAATTTAAAGTAAAATACACACAAAAACGATCATTATGTGACAGTGTATTAACCCTAAAATCCGATAAATTGATATTTTCAGCAACAAAAGTGCTTGATTGTGCAAATGAAAATGTGAAGTGAACGGTACAGTCTATACGTAATGCCTTAACCCTCCAACGCCGGGGGCCGTTCGTACCCGTCTGTACTCTTTGCGCTGTTTGCACCGTGAAAAATGTATCGCTTTTTGTGAATTGTATTCAAGTGACATTCACGAAGCATTTTATGGGTCGTTTCGACCACTGTGTTGATCTGAGGGTTGAATTTTGACGGATTTTTAAGAATCATTTTATATTCTAAAACGATCAAATACAACTTTATTGTATGCTTAGATTTCGTGAAAGACTTTATAACTATGTTTTTAAGTAATATTTTCAAAAGAGGTTTGCCGATCGCAGAAAGGTTCTAACAGGTCCGTCTAGAAATTAGGTGACTTGTTCAATAGTGGACACTTTAAGGTGATGAAAATGATATTACGGTTTTACTTCCTTACTTTTACTCGTCCTAAGCTTACTACTTATAAAGTACCTAATCTAAATATTCCAACGAGTTATTTCGAATATAATTTAAAGAACATATAATACATATATTCTTGAAATGCAATAAATTTAATAAAGCGCATAATCCCCTTAGTTTAAGAACAAATTATTCAATACTCGTCATATAGTTTTCTTATACAGAATATATATGAAATGGGGGTGTGGGGGTGAGGAGTGCCCGATAAATTATTTGCAAACAAATTTGCCACAGTCAACACGCGCGGTTTCACTTAGTTTCACAAATGTTGGGCCCGTGTAAAATATTTATGAACACAACGGTATAACTGTATGGCTAGAAGACCAGCGGGAAGGTAAGATTTTGAATTAAGAAGAGGCATATCTATAACCAGTTTAAACTAGAATTTGGTTAGCTAAATTCGATTCCGGTTTTAGAATTTAAAACCAAATTGAAGTAACAACTTTGCTGTGCATGAAATAGCCGCTGGCCCTTATTTCCCCTTCTTCCTCTTTACATTTCTTCATCATCTTCATAGACCGTTTCGTATTTACACCATTGATCCTATAATTCTTAAGTATTTGACGTATTTTTTTATTCCGACCAATCATTCTGACAACGTTTTAAGCAAAATATCTAATTACGACCATCCCAAGATTTTGCCGTCAAAATTTCACCAAGGATCTCAACTTTCTCTTTATTAATGTACGCCATAATATCAACTCCCACTGTTCTAACCAGTTTTCATCAATTTCATCACCACAAGAAATAGTTACGTCGTAAATGCCTCTTTTTCTATAGCCCTACATCTTTCCTCGAGGAGTTGTAGTTGAAAAGGCGCTTGTGTGTTTGTTCACTCTCATTCAGATAGGTGACTTCGCATCGAGTTTTAATCCAATCCGTACAAGTTTCTATATTCAGACAAATAATATGTAAGATAGAATTGGACTAGAAGTTAAGGATTTCTTGTAAAGCTTTTTGATGTTGGGTTTTGTAAGAAATTGATTAATGAATCATTTTAAATAGGAACCAAAAGGTAGTATTCGTATACACCCAAATAGTGACTTGGTGAAGGTTCCAAGAAGTTGCTGGATGCAGGCTGCGTCCAACAGGTCGATGTGGAGATTCTTGGGGGATCTATGTGCAGCGGTGGACTTCTTGCGGCTGTAGAGAGAGAGAGAGAGAATAGTGATGATACACAACATCTCGCTGGGCTCGGAAGGCGCCGGTGAGTCCGACACACCCTCGCCCCTTCGGGGGTGGGATGGTCCGTAAAGGGATTTTCCCCGCGAGAAAAAAAAAATGCAGGCCGCGTCCAACAGATCGATGTGGAGATTCTGGAGAGAGAGAATAGTGATCGTATACGATGGTAGGAGATCTATCACAGTGATGCAAGTGGGTTTTGGGTCTGGTCATGGTCCCGTTTCGAGCAGTCTGACATAAATTTAAATTAGCTAGATTTGTTCTATTCAATGAACTTCCTAATGTTGTAATTTTTGTTTCAGGTACGTACCAATTCCTACGTAAAGTTCCGCATAACATATGTAAGTAACAATAATTTGTAAGATAATTAATAATTATATATGTTAACGGAAATGTGTGTTAATCCGTCATTGTATACAATTCCTAGGAAATGTATGTAATTCCTAAAATCGCCCGGAAATGTCTAAAATAAATTACATTAGACACATTTCCTAGAAAATTTATACATTTCCTAAATAGTAATCGGAAATGTAAGTAAATGTAAGTATTTAAGATATTAATTAACATAAACTAACCTAACCTAACCTAACCTACCTACCTACCATTGAAGAACAATGGAGAATGTCACATGAATCTTGACAGGGAGCCCGAAATGAGCTTCTTGGACACCGGAAGGGTTATTTTTAATTAGTAACATAGGTAATATGAAGATACGAGTATTATAGAATTTACCGCTATGATTATTACCTGTGATAAAAAATATTACTCTCATTTGAACAACGTGTTTTATTACAGAAACCATTATTCTTATACATTTCCTAATACGATATTGGAATTGTATACAATGCCTAGGAAATGTATACATTTCCTAGGATATGTATGTATAAAATAATTATTGAAAGAATATTTTATACATTTCCTAAATAGCTTCGGAATTGTATACATTTCCTAGGAAATGTATACAATTCCTAAATTTCATACATTTCCGGTAACATATATAATACTTAAAAAACATTTACCACCAATAATATTGCCGAAAACATCTGTGGAGTGTAAAGGGAGGTCTACTTTCTACTACACGAATAAAAAATGTATTAATTATAAGAAATTAGCGGAAAACTTAACTTTCATCTCCCTGATAGAAATACTAAACAACAACAAGCAGTAATGAAACCCAGCATTCATACCGTTCATAAACACAATTTAGGGGATACATAGGCCCAAAGAAACACATAATAAATCAATAACGTTATATTAAATAAAATTCTCGACCATAAATCAAGGGGAGGGTGAAAAAGGACCAATATATATTGACTCATGTTCGCATTCGACATTTTTGATTACCCGAAGGCTTGGAGCCAAATGGCAGGTCAGGATACGCTGGTCACTGTCAAAGGTAAATTCGTATTTAACACGTGAACTTATTGCAGTTATTAGGAGGCGATTGTGTACAATTTAGTATTATTTATTGGTTTCCTGTCGGATATTGATCGTTATTTCACACCCCTGTTGTAGTTTGTCAGACGTGTTGCATTCTTGATGAAAGTAAATTCAGACGATTAAACATATCTAGAAACCGATTTCGTAAAATAATATTATCTAATATTTCTTAGGATTTGGTGACTGCGTTTTCATGCCTTTATAATTTTTTTCTATGGAATCTTTCAATTATGTTATAGTAATTAGTATGCCCATAATCATAGAAAATATAAGAATTTTTTAGTCAAAATCCCCTATAATAAACACATTACCGATAAAACTTTATCAACATTTGTCCAGCCAACTTATAACAAACAAAATTTTCTTCCTAATCTCGGGTATGAACTTCAGTGGGAGCCGACATTATCTTAATTTCAAAGGTGTTTAGTCACTAGTGTGAACTATACATTTACATATACATGTTATGGTATCCTGTCGGGACAGTATAAACAAGGTTCCCGGGTTAGGTAAACTGTTTGCGTATTCTAAACACCGGCCTCCCTAATCTAAGGACTTACTGCGTCTGACGTTTCCCCTTCAATGTTTGTAAGTGATTCTTGTTTTCTTCCCTTATTCGTTTACGTGGGGTTGGGTACATAAAATTCGTGGTTCACATGCTTACAGCCTTAGTCATAGGCAGGTTTAAAATCTATTTCAATTAAAGAATGTTTTGTCTTCTTCGTTCAAATTGGATCCTAAATTCGTTAGAAAGGGACAAAACATTTGATAACTAAAATAGGTTTTAACTGTCTATGGCTTATTAGCGTACTGCAACACAAAAGGTATCACTAACGCGTTGCCGAGTAGGAGCCTTTTTTCTCCGTTGTTGAAGAGCCCAATGCTGTAGACTTTAATTCATATGATTTATTATGGACGGACCAGTCGCGCAGGAAACCAGGAAAGAGAGACGGTAGATATTGTGACTCTGTAGGGGGGAAAAAGACAGAAATAGATATAGCGTTACGGTACTGCTTTGTCATAAACATTTGTTTGTATTGTCAGCTAAAAGCTATCTTAATAACAGTTTGTGAGACCTTTAATAAAAAATAATAATTCTAATATAAGTCAGAACGTAAATCAGTAAGAAATTTAAAAATAATTATAGTGTTAAATGCCTGAAGGTAGAACATAGTAAATATTGAATTTAATATTACTATGTAAAGAGTAGATAAAAAAGTAATTATCAAAGCTAACTCTGAAAGTAAAAACTAAACTCAATATTTATCTAACCTAATACCAAATTTACTCAGAATAAATTATCGAAAAAGAAAACTCCATCCGCCAAAAAACTATATTGGAAGTCAAGAAACCGGCGGTCGAGGTATTTTAAGTAATAGGCCCAATATGGAACTAGGTGGGAAAATTTGGTGCCATTGTGGAAATGTTCCCGTAACCCGTTGACAAAAGGTCCAGTTTGCTCCCGATGTTGTTGTAACGTTGCTATTTATCAGGGCCGTTTGTACCCCACTTATAGGGTGGGGACATACGGCAGGGTAATTTGGGCGATTCAGTAGTACAAAAGTAATATCGGTGGAATGTTTATTTGTCCTTATAGAACATTTACTCATAGGCGTAACTTATAGGTGACTTCTAAAGAGAACTTTGTCAAGAATTATCTACTGGAACGATGAACTGATGTGTTTTACCCTTTATATTATATCATTAAGTTGACCGACAGATACACCCAAGTGTCATATTAACCATGGCTAGAATTCAACAATATTTGCTCAATTTATCACTAGGTAGGTACCACCGCAATGTCTATTTCTTCCACCAAACAGCAATGTTAATGCACTCTTGTGCTCCGGTTTGAAGGACATCGTAGCCAGAGTAACTACTATAAATAATGAGACTTAACATATTATGTCTCAGGCTGGCGAGCGTAGTGGAGAGCCAAGCATCGTTTGTAATTCATGGTTTTTTTCGGTTTTGCTACTGTATGAGCGGTCGTATCGCTAACCATCAGGTGAATGGCATGCCCGTCTCGCCATTCATTGCAATAATATATATATTATTTAATACGTCTGTAAATCATACACGAGTCACAGGAACATCGTTTTGGTCAACGACAATCCGACTTTTTTGTCAATTTCTGGTTATAGTGTTCCCTGTTCTATAGGGCCGTGTGTCCAGAACCCGTACTACATGAAGTATAGTAACATTCGAAGCGTCATAACTCGATATCTGCGATACAAAGCTCGCTGATCGCGAAAACTGTGTGTTTCATTTTATGGATAGTTAGGCGCTACTTTGTCTCGTAATTATGGTAGGTATATGCCATATGGTATTTCTATTTTGAGCGAACCTTGCGAAATTGCAAATAAAGGTACTTCATTTTAGTGAAGAAAGGAAATAAAATGGCGTAATTTTCTCTATACAAAAGTCTAATTTGAAATTGTTTGAATAAAAGGCACATGTAATTATTTTAATAAGTAATAAAAATACTTTTCAAATCCCAAGTCCCTTTTTAAGTAATTTCGACAACTACAAATTACAGTCGTTTGCTAATATCTTGTATAAAAATGCTTCTACAGAAGTTATTACATCACAAGGTAATAAACGAGTCCGAGGAACAATAAAGGCATTTCTCTTGAATTCCGTCTCAAAGAAGTATTTTTGCGTCTGTAGTAATTTAATTTGAGGCCTGATGAGGCTCTTTTTGAGCCGGCTAAAATAAGCTGGCCTTAATATTGTAGGGGATGTTTTGGGGTGTAATTACTCAGTACAGGTGCACAAAGGGTATTAAAGTATGGCCGAGTGTAATGTCAAGGTTTTCTGCGAAATAAAATGTAATTTTTAAAGATTTGAAGATCGAGTCCAGTAGCGTGCTATGGGAGAGGCCTATGTCCAGCAGTGGACGCAGAAGGGCTGATGATGATGATGATGATTATTATTTTAATGAATCTATTTTCTTAGGAAATTATAGATTAATTCAGGCTTAAGAATTTTATTACTTTATTAAAGTTGAAGGAGTTCGCTGGATGCATGCCGCTTCCAACAGGTCTGGAGATCCTGGAGGGAGGCCTATGTTCGGTTGTGGACTTTTTATGGCTGAAGGGAAAGAGCGAGATAGGTTTTTATATGAGTCATATTCACAGCACAACGATTTTATACCAGGTATATCAAGACTGCGACCAAAAACGAAGCTATGTGGTAGTTTTAGCAGTTACAGACACAATGCAAGTAAACATTTTACAAAAAAATAGACATTTTTTTTGCACTTTTTTAAATATAATGTTTGGGTGGTAAATACGTAGTTTTTGCGAAAATAGTAATTTTAAACACCTGTGTACCATACGTCTTTAAAAATAAACATGTGTACGTTATTAATTTATGAAAACTGTGAATTTATCACCGAAATACAACAAACAGTAAAAAATAAAAAAAATACGATTTATTTCGCGAAATTTTTAGTTGCATTGTGTCTGAATTCACTAATACTACCACCTGGCTTCGTTTTCGGTCGCAGTCTTGATATACCCTGTATATACAACGAATAGTTTACACGCATGTCGAGACACAATGATACGAAAGTTACAAAATTGAAAATACCATTTCAAAAGCGCGAAACACCTTTACAAAAGTATTACAATGAGGCCTTTGTTGAATTGAAAAGCCGTTGAATGAGTTGAGTCGAATTGTCTGTATGATTTTTAATATTTGGTATACGTGTAAGAATTTTTTTATTTTTATTTACAAAGGAACAATGGTGTGCCAGTCTAGTGTTAAATAGGTATTTGTGTATTTCCATTGGGTATTGTGTTGTTTTTAGGTTTGTATGTACACAAATTTCACACAATCAGACTTGGACAAATAGAGGTCAAATATTTGGCCAGGGTCGTCTCGTAGTAATGTAATGAGGACCCGATTTTGATTCCCGTGTCCCGTGTCCCGTTCGTGTTCTCACATATGAGAGACCTACCACCAATAATAAGCTTACATATTTTATTTATTATATTTTTAATTTATTCCATCACTGTCAAATCAAAGTAGGCATATAATTAGGTTCACTAGAAGTAGCCTTACTTCAATATACTTCAAAACCTGCACCAAAAGAAACAAAGAAGAAATTACTCAACAAAATTTAATACTCAATCCATTATTAAATTCAGCGAAGTATCGATACAATTACTTTATTAATACTCATGTATTGTACAATATAAAATTACTCGGAACAAGATAGATCTGACCTCTGTGAGATTTATTGGAAATTTCGTTGAGGACGCGAGAGGGCGAAAGAAATCAACGTACTTATTGTGTGAGATCAAAAGGAATTTCATTTAGTCCTGTATAGGGGCCATTGAGTGGGTTCGTCTCGATTGTTGGCCGTGCCACGCGATTCTCAACCTTGTGACTGTCCATCCGTGTCCATGTGTGCCTTTGTAGGAATTAAAAATACTTATTATAAGTTCAGAGTTTAGTGAAGTGTTTTTGATTCAAAACAGCAAGCGGTTTAGCTGATGTCTCTAGTTAGCTACACATCTGGGCTTTGAAACTACACAATTATATCGCGGTTACATTACTAAGATGCAAACATATATTTTTTTATTAAGAAAATTCCCTTGTTCCTGTTTATCTTGGGGTCCGTTGACAGGGAAAACATTTTTACCGACTGAAAACCCCATTGTGATCGTCAGCAGCACAAATAAGGTATCTATATCTATCTATCTATATCAGCCCATATACGTCCCACTGCACGGGCCTACTCTACAATCGAGAGAATCGATTGAGAGCGGTTAGGCCATATAGTCCGCCACGCTGGCCTAGTGCGGGTTGGCAAACTTACATACAGTAGATTTTTTTTTAAATCGCTACGGTTTGCAGGTTTCCTCACGATGTTTTCCTTCACCGTTAAAGTGCGTGGTGATTCACTATCAATACACACATAACTCCGAAAAGTCAGAGGTGTGCCCTGGGATTTGAACCCGCGACCACCGTGAACATGTAGGCAGCCGCGTCTGGTCCATTACCAACAGGCCACCAGGCACTTTTAGGCAAATAAAGTATGCGCCTATCTAAATAATATTTTTTCTGTCTCTTCGATCACCCAAAAACCACTCCATTTCCATGGCATATTGGAAGCTTCATATACGTAAACCGATAAAAGTTAAATTACAAATTATCATACGAAAGCAAATCAAACGCTTAAATGGACGCAGAAACATCCTGGCAGTAAATTTAACAGAATAATAAATATATATGATATATGTATTATTGACTTTAACCATCTATAAAAGTCATTTGAATGTATATTAAAAATATTAATGTCGCCATCAATCCGAGCCCGGGTCAGTGCCCACTCACAGTCATAAACGGAATGGTCAAATTACATACATACATAAACTCACGCCTTTTATCCCCGAAGGGGTAGGCAGAGGCGCCACCAGGACACCCACATTTCGCCTTGTATGTTTCGTCCCACGATGTGATAGGGGGCGAGCCTATCGCCATATCGGGCACAAATTCCTAACTCCGGACTGATAATGAATAGAAAAATGGTCAAATTATTTTACAAATATTACACTAGACAGCTCATGGTGGCCTGTTGGTGACGGAACAGACGCAACTAACATGTTCACGGTGGCCGCGGGATCAAATCCCAGGGCACACCTCTGACTTTTCGGAGTCATGTGTGTATTGATAGTCAATCACTACGCACTATAATGGTGAAGGAAAAAATCGTGAGGAAACCTGCATACTCTGGCGATTTGTATGGTATGTAAAGTCCGCCAACCCGCACTAGGCCAGCGTGGTGGACTATATGGCCTAACCCCTCTAAATCGTAAAAATTCGTACTCTTGGTTATAGAGGAAGCCCATGCCCTGCAGTGGGACGTATAAAGGCTGATATAGATGTACAGATAAATATATATTTTTGTCAATATTCTATACATGTTATACATACAGTAGCAATACCACACTACACCTTGAATCAAAGCAATGCTTGGCATTCCACTGCGTTCACCATCCTGAGACGTAAGATGTTAAGTTTCATTATGTCCAGTAGAATATACTCTGGCTACAATGTCTTTTAAACCGGAACACAGCAGTGCATTTACACTGCTGTTTGGCGGGAGCAATAGACATTGCGGTGGTACCTACCCAGATGGCGTTCCACATATAAGAGACCCATAGGTGCTGTAGCTTTAACAAAGCATAAAGTTTCCAAAGATGCAATGCAGCCAATTCGTGTTCAAAATTAAAAAATATACCACAACACCATTAACCTCAGATAAGTACAGAAGTACTTTAAAAACTGAATGCAATTTCCATGTACTATCTCAGAATGAGATAAGAAAATCAGATAGCGGGGCCACGTGAATCGTTGCGATTATCACAATTTATCGCGAAGATAACTTGAATTAATGAAACATCTTTAAAGGGAATAAAGGACTAACAGATAAACGAGTAATGAATTGGATGTTATAGTCCCAATGGTTTTTATTGTGAAATGGAATCGCTTTGTGTTTGAACGCAACGGATGGCTTTGAAAAAAAATTAACGGTTCGATGCAGTTGTGTATCGATACAGATAGGAATGGGTTAGATGAAAATCTATTTGTATCAGAGCCCGGTAAATAGGAGGTATTTTTAGTTCCGTAATTTTCTACTTGCTCTTATGGGAATTAATGAAAGATTAACCTAATAGTAATATGACTTGCTGCCAACTTAATGCCAAATACTCGTATTGTTTGGCTCATCTTACAATACTACAATATCGATTATTACGTATCACAGTTTCTTACGGGCCATGGTAACTTTAAGTCTAAACTGTACTCATTTAAGCTCGTTGATTCGCCTGCGTGCTCATGTTCAACACCTTACTGCGAATATGAGCAGTCCGCGCATCATGTACTTTGGGAGTGTAGTCTTTGGCAGAATGAGCGTAAAACCATGCTAGATAGTATGCAAATAACATCTGGTGTTGTATACTACATGGACCTTGTGGATACTAGGAAGAATTTCCGTGCTTTCCGGCTATTTTGCCATACCTATTATTGGAATCAAGTATAACAGCTTACATATTAGGTCCCATTTAAATGTAATAATCACTATTCCGTGGTGCTTTACAGCTGGCTTCTCTGGCTGTAAATGTCTTTATGCGAGGTTGTTTGCCTCTTTAGTTCATTGTTTTGTCACCCGCTTTATTAGGGAGGGAAGTGGACAATAATTTATTTCCAACTCCTCCTATTAATTTAACTTTTTGATTGATTTCGTTGCGGGTTAAAGACAAGTTAGACATTCCCGGAGACGCGCTGAGCTTCAATGCTCAGTGTCATTAATATGCGTGCCACTGTTGATCCTGGCTTACAGGAGTTGCTGTGGCGGGTGTGAGGGCGGGACAGTCTCCTACTATTAAACAAGAAACTTGTAGCCCTCACGTACAATACACCGATTTGAGACGGCAATTAAGGAAAGGAGGATTTAGGGAGAGACAAGATATAAATCCTACATCAACATTAATTTGAGCTGAAGTAGAATTCAAATACTTACTTCCAAGATTTTTCTTATGAAAACCATGAGTGTTTCAATATTGATTTAAGTTTGAGATGAGCGAAGAAAAACAGTATTTCATTTGGTGAGATTACCAAAAGTTCCATAACTACTTCAACTAAACTCTCAACAAATCTTTTAACGGGTATAGATCTTGATTAAAACTCTAGGATTGTAGGTGTTTACTCCTTCTATCACATAACCCGGTTACTCATTAGCAGCAGTATTCTATAAAAACAAAATTATGACTCATTTCTCCATGTGCCAGAATGAGATAACAAAGGCGTTTTGATTTATGTGTGGCATAGATTCATAGTTTATCATTATCTTCACTGGTACATTGCCCCGGCTAAATAGGACAAAGAAGCAAAAATATCCTTTATTCAGATAGTGTAGTTTAATGAACCATAATATGAAAGGTTTTTGGAGGTAAGTGGCCTGTGCTAATCATAGAAATTGTAAGACATAGCCCTGTGGTGAACTGAGCAATCGACTGTTTATAATAGATTTTTTATGGCGAATGGCGAGACGAGCATGCCATTCGCCTGATGGTAAGCGATATGACCACTCATGGACAGTAGCAAAACCAAACTACGCCATGAATTACAAAGCGATGCTTTGGATTCCACTGCGCTCGCCTTCCCCAGACATAAGATATTAAGTCTCATTATGTCCAATAATTACTCTGGCTAAAATGGCCTTCAAAGCAGCACCCAGCATTTGCACTACTGTTTGGCGAAATAGACATTGCTGCAGTACCTACCCAGGCGGCCTCTCACATATGAGAGACCTACCACCAATTATTTCTTTACAAATCCATCTTATAGTTTATTCAACATATCGCCACAGTTGTATAACCCAGGACCTCACGCGAAGTATGATTTATTATTAATTGGCAATAACAATAATTGGCCGGGAACAGATTTGTCTCGAGCAAATCAATTGTACCCATTAGCATAGTGGTTTTGTGTGAGTCGCGTGTAGTGGTGTTCGTTTGTCGACCATTTTATCGATGTTATTAACTATTTTGTAAAGGAGTCTACTTTATTGGAAGTGAAATATACTAGAATAGATCGTCGAGCTAGATTCTAGTGGCCTTATTCAAAGATAATTTTAAAACCCATTTTAGCTATCGAATATTTTGTCTTAGCGCAAACTGAATTCAAAAGTCATTCGAAAGGGACTAAACATTCGATAACTAAAATAGGTTGAAAACTGTCTATGTAAGGCTGTAGAAGGATATTGCAAATTTAACTTCAAGGTAGACATATCTGACATTTCGAAATTTCTAACTTCATAATAGAGGTCAGACCTTATTCCTTCAAGTTTATGTAAATTAGAAATCATGCCATTGAAATTCTTGTTCATCTAATTGTTTCGTTTTTGAATTCGTTAATGAAGGCTTAAAAAAGGAAAGTTTAAAAATTTCGCATAGTATCCATAAGATCGAATCTGCTACCCTATAGTAGTATGTGCTACAACTTCCGCTTACACAAGGAAATCCACTTCCGAACATAAAACTACCGCAACTCCAAATATTTCCACACCCGCCTCTTCAATTAGATAACATTTAGCTCCAAAAAATACATTCCTATTTCAGACATTTCTCGTTTTTTCCGAATAGCTGTATAATTGTTTTACGGTCACCCGGGCCGTTTGAGTGTGCTATGACATCCGAATTTCAATTTGAATGCCAAATAACCCCGGGTAGGTATAATTTTTAAAACTGTCCGGGTATTTTGCATATTCACGTATTCGTTGCGCGACGGTCGCCATATTTTTTTCGTATTTTAAACCTTTTTAAAAAAAAAAGGTCTGGTTTTAACATTGAGTTGCTAATGATCGCTTTTTAGTGTAAATCATGGCGATGTGACGTATATTTAAAATGTAAGTAATCTGTACCACATATGTAAGAGTCTATTTAATTACATACAAACAGGCAACTTATCAATCAGTGCAAAATGTATGTGTATTTCTTCTCCTTGGAGTAATTGTAGTTTAAGGAATAACAAAAAAAAACAATCTTCATATTCTATTATAAAATATAATGTAGTAAGCGCTCTGCTCTCGTTTGGTCATAAATAAAGTTTAAGCGAAATTAAAATATATTCCGTCGGGAAGATGAATAAATAAAGCCAACAATAGGATTATTAATATATATTTCATCGACATCCCATTCATAAAATTTTGTCACGTCATTAACTTAATAAATAAAGCAGTCAATTATCGGATGTCTCGTATTTTCATCGCCTTTTTTGTCGGCGTTCGGAATGATAATATCCCGGGTTTTCCGTTGAAGGTTTTTAAATAAATTCTTTAAATTATATTATAAATCAATGTTTTTGTATTGGCGTAAAAAAAATTGGTGAATGATAATATGTCTATGCTAATTGATTACTTGTTTAACATGAGCTTGTATGTCGTGGGTTCAAGTACAAGGTCAGGCAATTAATTTTGTTTTCCATCTAGTCTGGATGACGTCATCGTTGTTACGTCATGTAACGAATATGGTTGACAATGTGGACGGATCATTTAATTTGGATGTCATTGTGTCGTTGTTTTGACATGTTTTGTTCTACGTAAATATTAATATAGAGCTTTATTTTAGCATATAGATCGACTAAGACGTTTATTCAATATAACTATAAATACTATTAAAATATATCCTATTATGATAAAGAATAAAAACTGCCTATTTTACGTAATTACACGTATAATAAGTGCATTATTGATAGTCAATCACCACGCACTTTAACGGTGAAGGAAAACATCGTGAGGAAACCTGCATACCGTAGCGATTTTAAAGAATTTCTACGGTATGTAAGTCCGCCAACCCGCACTAGGCCAGCGTGGTGGACTATATGACCTAACCACTCTCAATCGATTCTCTCGATTGTAGAGTAGGCCCGTGCCCTGCAGTGGGACGTATATGGGCTGATATAGAAGTGCATTATATTTTCATTTTGGATCGTATAAGGTTTAAGGATAACCAAATTTGTATTTCTATGCTGTAACAAATTTATTAAGTTTTTACAGACTAGATCAAAAAACCATCGTTTAGTAGTATGACACAAGTACTAATAAAACTAAAATTTTCCATGACACTGTCAAAGTCAATTAAGCTAACAAATACCGTCACAATATTTAGGCCAAAAGGCTGTCGAACCCTACACCCCGCGATGACAACAAATCACGGTGCCATGTAGACAGAGGTTTTCAAAGGTTTATTTCTTTATGTAGTTTATTTTATAGCTTGGAAATGATGTAAAAATGTAATGTTGAATTATTTAAAAGTTTTCCAAAATTCATGTTTTATGTTAAACTAATCTGTTTTGGTTTATGACCAAAAAATCCCACTAATATTATGATCCGACAAAAGATTTAGAGATTTATCTTAATTAATTTAAGCCTGTTTTATCATTCGAAGATTTCTTTTTTGCAACTATTTCTTAATCAAAAACAACATATCCAATATATTTAAATATTATGAGTTAATAGATAAAATACTATCACATTTATGAACGTCATACGGTTAGGTGAAAACAACTTTAAGTTTGACAATCGCTCCCTGCAAGTCATTCAATTGACACGCATAGAATTCTTGGACAACCGAGCTTTCGTTGTCATTTTAGTCCATCGTACTTGATTGTCACAAGCTTCGAGACGAGACGTGGTCATTTCGGTCACTTCGAATGTGTATTTATTTATTTTTAGCAGTGAATTTGTCCCCTTGTATACGCGTTCCGTGCGCTATTTGGCCCAAAAACCGTACCTATGGTATTAACAAATTATCTATTAATCTAAAATGTTCTCCACCTAAACTTTTTGATGACAACATTTACTGAAATTATTACTAACAAATTTTTCTTAAAAGTAATGTTTAAGGATAAAAACTGGTTAGCAATATACTGTTTTTGAGCCAAATAGCGTACGGAATGCGTTTACGCTCTTAAAATTTGGCTGACTTAAATACGACAAAAGCGGAAAATTATATGACAGCCTCCGTGGAGCAGTTGGTTAGGCGCCGGCTGTGAAACGAGAGGTTTCGATCCCCGCACCGAAACAAATATGATCCACAGGTATTTGTTTTGGGTCTGGGTGTTTGTGAGACCGAAAAGTTGGTCGTAATTCCTGATACCCACGACTCAAGACTCGATCTTAGTGTGGGGTCAGGACTATGTACTTGACAATTAGTTGTATTTTATTTTATTTTGTACAAAAATCTCCACCAGTGAGTATTGCGACACAGTACATGCTAATGAAAGACATGGATGACCCACTATGTATTTGTATCAGCCCATATACGCCCCACTGCAGGGCATGGGCCTCCTCTACAATCGAGAGACGATTGAGAGAAGCTAGGCCATGCAGGCCACCACGCTGGCCTATTGCGGTTTGGCGGATGTTACGTCATAGATAGTCGTTTGGTATGCAAGTTTCCTCACGATGTTTTCCTTCACAGTTATAGTGCGTGGTGATTGACTATCCACACGCATGACTCCGAAAACTCAGAGGTGCGCCCTGGGATTTGAACCCGCGACCACCGTGAACATGTTGGCAAATGCGTCTGGTCCGTTTACCAACAGGCCACCACGTTTTTTTTTGCCACGCACGTGATATAAACTTTAACTCAGAGTAATAACACTATTTGCATACATACATACATAATCATCACGCCTGTATACCATAGGGGTAGGCAGAGACTAAGGATCGCCACTTTGCTCGATCCTGACATACAACTTTCGCTTCATCCACTTTCATCATTCTCTTCATGCATTCTCGTCGGTTCAGGGTACTTTTGACCTGACCCTTCTTGAGGATATCACCGATTTGGATGGTGTAAGTCCGATGAGGTCGACCCCTACCGACTCTTCCATCCACACTCGCCTTGTATATTTGCTTAGTTATTTTCTTTTCATCCATCCTCTCTACATGACCAAACCACACTATTTGCATTAATAATATATACCCTTATAAATATGCAGGTATTAAATTCAGTAAGATGTGACACATTTGAATAAGTTATAAAGTTAACCTTATCTGACCTCGTCAGGGACTAATAGTTTCAACTTACGCACTAACCCGAGCCTAATAACTGTAGCTAACAAATTGATGGTTTGTGTGTCTGTTACAATTTCATATCGGATTATAATCACTTGGATTCTCCATACGATATTATTGAACAAAAAATATTCTGAAATGGGTGCGCTTACTCACTTAAAAACCCTTAAATAACCACATGTTACAAAAATTGTATGTCGGCACCTACTCTGAATAAAAATTTTTTTTAATAATTTATTTATTTATTTAAATGGCTAATTGATAAACACGATAAAAATTTTACATGCTTCAATATTTATTGAGTCAATGTATTCTAGCCAAAGTTTAATTACTATAAATTATTTTCAAATTGATTTCCCACATTTTCAGTTTATATTTTCTTTATTCTACATCATATTGTAAGGAACAGGAAATAAAATTGTTAAAATCACACCACACATATTTAAATTAATTATAAACATAAAACAATTATAAGTATATAAGATTAATATTCAATATTTAAACTGCAACAGTCCAATGATATAAGTAGTACAGAGACTAAGATAACCAAGAAAAAAGCTCAAGTCCACAGGAAAACCATTCCAGAGCAGCAAACGAACTGTTCGCGTTTCGATACAGTCCAGGGCGTCATAGATTTTAATTCGCAATCTATTATCTGAAATATAAAGAACAATTCATTATTAATGAACTAGTAGCCTAGCTTCGCCTTGATGCATATAAATATAATATATACAGGGTATATCAAGACTGCGACCGAAAATGAAGCCAGGTGGTAGTTTTAGTGGTTACAGACACAATGCAAATAATAATTTAAACCCTTATGTACCATGGATTGTTTAAAAATATAAAAGTCTTAATCATTATTTTAAGAAAAATATGTATTTATCACCTAAATACGACGATAAGTAAAAAAATACAAAAAAGAAGTTGTAGATTTTTTTTGCGAAATTTTTACTTGCATTGTGTCTGAAGTTACTAATACTACCACCTGGCTTCGTTTTCGGTCGCAGTCTTGTTATACCCGTTATATTATATTATTTAATTCTACTCTACAACAGAAAGCTAAGAAATAAAAAATAATCCCAATAAGCTGCCTCTTGAATCGATCTATTCTATATTCTATAGTATGAAAACTGAACTAAGCGGTAATAGGGACAGCGGTAAACGACTTTATCTTAATATTATTGTTCTCTAAATATATATGCAAATAACATACGAACTTATTAAAGTATGAAATAAAATTATTTAAAATATAAATACCTTTATATTCAACTAGTTGTTCCACTAACAATTTTTTGATGTCATCAATTTCGTTTAGAGATAGCTCGGCCAATATTGCTGGTGTTAGTACCACTGCGATTTCGTAAAATAAGCCACATGATGGCATTACCACTCCGATGATCTTGAAAAAAGATTTTAATTAAACTACTGATAGATGTATTCTTTTAATAAATATATAAATACACCCAACAGTCACATACATAGTCCTGACCTCACACTAAGATCGATTCTTGTGTTGTGGGTATCAGGAACTACGAGAGACTTTTACTATTACTATGAATGTCGAAACGAGCATGTCAATCGCCTGATGGTAAACGATACGATTACGACCGCTCATGGACAGTAGCAAAACCAAACAACATTTTTGTCCACTGCGCTCGCTATCCAGAGACATAATATACGTATATTAAGTCACATTATGTCCTTGACTTGCTCTGGCTACAAGTTAAGCTAGTTTCACTTCACTACAATTGCGATAGATATAGTCAGGAGATCACAATGCGAGCCTACTGCAGATTGAAGGACTTCACATAACATAGAAAGTCTTGAAGATTTCCATGGTATGTCGGCTTTCTCACGATGTTTTCCTTCACCAAAAGCCTTGACTTGCAATACACACATGAATTCAAAAAGGCAGTGGTTTGATTTTCGCAACCACCGTGTCAATAGCCGCATCCAGTTCATTACCATCAAGCTACCATGTACTTCACCAATAACTAGGGTAACACACAAGTTGAGATTTAAAAAAAACATACTTACTCCAGGAAAATGACCTCCTATAAAGTAACAATATACTAACATCATTTTGAAAAAAATTGTGATGGCGCCAAAAGACATCTTAAAGTATAAAAAATATTATTACTAAATACGACAACACAACATTTGCAATTTGTAAAGTAGTTTTACATACCGAGAATCTGATGATTTTACTAATTTCTTCCAATTTATTTTGGAAAGAACAATAAGCGGCCAGAAATCTATCCACAGCTATGATTTTTTCATCTTCTGTAGCATGTTCGTTTAATCCAATTGTGAGATTACAAACCAATAACCTCATTTCTTTGTATAACAAATGAAATATAATTATTATTGGAAATAAGAATCCGTAGAAAGTAAAAAAAGTTAAGGTATTCGCTATGATTTCCATAAGCTCATATTTTTTTGTGTATGAAAATGTTATAATATTTTTTAACACAGTAAACCAAAATCCTATAAATATAAATACAAATGGTACGATACTTGTCGTGTTTTTCTCTCGTAAACAGCTATTGATATTTGGCATTAAATATTTCACGAAATATTCTTGACCGGAACACAGACATTCGGTGGCTACGAAAACAATTTGCAATATTGAAACTAAATGATGCAGTTTATTTTGCATCGGAAGTAACTCACTTTGTATGTAAGTTATGTGTATTGATACATTAATAATATTGAGAAAAATGCAATAAAACTTTCCCAAAATGCGTCCTTTTTTGGACTGTCCAAGATCACAATATAAACCACAGCAAAATCTATATATCATAACGAACTTCGCTGAAGATACACAATTCATCATTTTTTATAACGATTTCA
Source organism: Deilephila elpenor (assembly GCA_949752805.1). Lineage (NCBI taxonomy): Eukaryota > Metazoa > Arthropoda > Insecta > Lepidoptera > Sphingidae > Deilephila > Deilephila elpenor. The sequence goes on from OX457119.1 coordinate 2,746,050, forward strand.
CCTAGTGACTACACCACACCAAACACTGGTATATGTATGGTTTTAAAATAATTAATAAAAGTTGATCATTATGTCAATAGTTTCGATATCATGCACTCAAACTTTATAAGCGTAGTGCATAAAATAATAAATAAATACACCCAACAGTCACATACATAGTCCTGACCCCACACTAAGATCGAGTCTTGTGTTGTGGGTATCAGGAACTACGAGAGACTTTTTCGGTCTCACAAACACCCAGACCCGAAACAAATACTTGTGGTTCACACAAACATTTGTCTCGGTGCGGGGATCGAACCCGCGGCCTCTCGTTTCACAGCCGGCGTCTAACCAACTGCGCCACGGAGGCTGTCAAAATGAAATGGCCATTCATGGTTTGTCGTAGACAGAATTGAAAAATGAAATTCGAAATATTTTTTCTTTCAAAATATGATTTTTACAAATAGTTGTAGCGGCCCTAACATTGTTTTATTATATTTCATTTGAGAATTGTTTTTAACTTACGCCATAAGCCTCAAAAGCTACATAGTTATGATTTTTTTATCACAAATATCACTTATGGAATCCTATTTTAACTAATATTGCAAGGTTCTAACCGATTAGAATTATAACAAGACCTCTATAACATTCAAGGGACAATTAGAAATAAACACAAAAGTACAGTTTATAACAAGCCTTATATAATAAGAATAGACAAACAAATTATTTTAGTTTTCATACAATTAATTGTAAAAATAGATTGATTAATATTATGATAAGTTATCGATTTTTTATAAAACAACTACATTAGAATGTCACGACATATAGTTAAAGTTGAATTTGAAATTGTTGATGTTTGTAGATTATTTCGATTGCTTCCTGCCTACTCAAATTGTGACTTGGGCTGATTATAAGGTCTCTGCTGATCTCTACAACAACTACGCTTTGCTTTTTGAGTGATTGCTATATACGCGGAATTCGTGAAGAAACCTGCACATAATTTAGATCTTAATAAGATTCTCTATGAATGATACATAATACTTTTAATAAATTATTTTCATTAACCCCACATAGTAGTCGTCTCTATTTTTTTATCTAAATAATAAATAAAAAATGCTATACATTCGCTAAACCAATGCCATTTCAATATAGTGACATCTATCGGAGATTTTTTGAACTAATTATCTGCGGTAGTTTGGTCAAACCAGTGTTATTTTCGCGGTAATTCAACATAGCCCATTATCTGTCGGGATCAGAGTCCGCCGCAAGACAAATGCTTTAATGGCACTTAAGCACTCGCTACCGCACTTTCTGTCGCAAGATATCTAAAGGATTACAGTATTATTAGGAATTGTAAGGATTTTGTTGATTGTAGGAGACTAGCACTTTACTTAAAAATGGTTTGTAGTATTAATGACAGTATATTTTCGTGGTGGACTATAGCCTAACTTTTCTCAATCGAAATTTCGGTTGTAGAGCAATCTCGGACTTAGCAGTGTACAGTTATGGGTTGATACAGTTCATAGAAACTGTTGTCTTGCAACCCCTATGATATAAAATTAAAGCACGTCAGTACTTTGTTTATATTACCATTACAGATAACCCAAAATATGGTTGCTTAGTATTTGACTTCTCCTATTGCGTATACCTGCTGATGTAATGATTGACCTGTCCAATTGCATCCGAATGCAATCTTTCATCAATCCTTGATCATAATGCAATTGATGTCCATTCACTTTGATCTCAAAGGTTGATTAGTTGATTGTTAGTGTAAATCAACAGAAAAGGCCTCCAACCATTGGTTGATTATAATGATTGAAATAAGGTGGATAATTAATTTCAATAAGATAATGGACGATAAGATTTGACTATTATAAAAAACAATCGCTTCTGTTGGCTGAAGACAGATCTAAGTAAAAATTAAATAGGAAATTTAATTTCTCAATAATGTGATCAGATATGCTAATATCAAAATTAATGAATAATAATGCCAGGATATTAAATTAATAGTTATACTGCCGCTTCCAACAGGCCTATGTGGCGATGTATAGGAAAGTTCTAAGTTCAAGTGGACTTCCTCTGTCTGAAGAGAGACAGACTGAGAGAATTCATCTTCTGTTTATGAATAATTTTGCTTATATCTTTTACCAGCTTATTCACAGTCAACGTCTAAACACTATATCCTCTACAAGGGAAAATATCGGACAGTTCTAGAATCTATTATCTTTTTATGGTTTTGGATGATTTTGTCTATACCTGCAGACCATTAAATATGTAGGTACTATTCAGCAAATTTATTCTCCACGATTTAGTAACTAGGTCTTGTTCTAACACCAACGTAGAATTAATTGGACTCTAGATATTACTTAGCCTATAAGATTGAGCCTCAATAAAAAGCCTTACTTCAAACTTGTAATGAAATAAGTGTTGAGTTTGAGCTCGTAAGTGGACTAGAAGACAATAGCAACCAAACCCGTGCGGACACATTAGCGATAACCGTGTCAGGAGTTTCGGAGTTAAGGGTGTTCCTTATACAAAGTTTCGGAGCGAATTTACGAGTTTTCCAACTCGGCAGATAAATTGGATTATTGTCGACTAAATGTAGAATGTCGCTGTTGCGGCGTGGCGTGAGTTGGAAGTGTGCGGCGTTGATTGAATTAGAATCATATTTAATTTCCTTTGTTAATATTTTCGATCCCAAACTGAAGTTTATGTTTTTGATCATGTTTTTTGTTTTTTCAAATATTCGTTTAAGAAAATAGTGTTGCTCGCTTTTAAAAACGGAGAGCAATACTTGAACCGCTTCTGAGAATGTTACAGCTATGGAGAAAATACAAAGCAAAATTTATTATTTATAAATTGTCCTTTTTATGCAAACGCCATTCTGTATGTATTAATGCCACTGACCGCAATTTTCGCATACGCTAATACATTCAAATAAACTTTGAAAAACATGACATATCGCTGTTTTTATTTGATATAAACAAATGAATCAGTACTGTATTTGTTTTGAAATGAAACGAATTAAAAAAAGCATTGCAATGTTTTTATTTCACTTGAATTGGGAAAAAAATTGGAATATACCGTTTTTATTGTGTACGTAAACGTTTGTGTATAGCGTTTTTATTTGTGGGTTACCTGGATGCGGTTACGTTTTAATTGATTTATTGTAATTTATAAATGTTTAGTAAAAAAAGGATTTTTAGGTTCCAATGCAAATGCGTATCTTTGTTGTCTTTAACTGGAGATAGATCGTGCGGCGACAACATCATCGTTAGGACATAAATCATCGTGACCACGACCGCTCTGTCAAGAGTGTTTCGACGAAGAAGAAGAATGCAAATGCAATCAATGATACACAGAGCTTGAACTAAGAACTCTTTTATTATCTCGCTTAAAATATACAGGTATAATTTAACATAATAAGTTAAAGAAAAATTAGACATTCCCCGAGACTCGCTGATCTTAAAGTTCGATATCATTAAAATGCGTGCCTCCATTGTTCCTGGCTTTACAGGACTTGCAGTGGCGGTTTCGGTAAGGCTCAGAGGTCCGCTAAATCGCCTTCTCTCATGACTTACACCAAGCGCCGAAGGGATTTTGATCCGAAGGCATCTCGAGGCAATCTTTATGGGATTTGGGTTTAATCCGTTGAGTGTAACAGACGTAACGTGTTTGTTACGATGTTATTTACATCATAACTGACTATCAGCCTCCAACATTATGTTATTGTTAATACTTTAATGTGCGACGTAAAATATAAAACATGGAAGATATATAGGAGAGCGGTTTTTGGTGTTGTAGCGATTATTTTTATTAAATTAAGATTTTTATTGGTGAATAGTGTAATAGAAATAGTCGGTCTTTACTTTATGACCGAGACAAAGTAATTGATATATTGAAAGAAACTATTCTTTACGGGGCATAAATACCTGACTCCGGGCTAATAATGCATAGAAAAATTCAATATCACTTTGCCCGACTAGGGATTCGAACCCGAGACCTCAGGTTTGTAATCGTACCGTAGTACAAGTACGCCACCGCGGCAGTGTAATAATTTCTATGGTATGTAAAGCACACCAATCCGCACTAGGCGCGGTGGACTATAATTTGGCCTAACCTCTCTCAATCGGACTCTCGAGAGGAAGCCCATGCCCTACAGTGGGACGTATATGGACTGATACAGATAAAGATTTCCTTATAAATGAGACTTAATTAGTAGTGACTTATAAAATTATGATTGCATAATACAGTCGAGTAATAAATGTATAGGTTGACTGCTTTCACACCATAGTCCTGAAACTGATTAAATCGTATCTATTTCTGTTCAAAAACATGTCACACACCAATTAGAGACAAAGCGAAAAGCTATAAATTTATATTAATACACCGTAATGAATGACTGGCGTTTCTCGACGCTCATTCATTCACTCACTTAATCTAATTACTCGCTGAACGAATGAACATTGAATGATTTGCGTTTTAACCCATACTTTTTTGACTCCCTTTGTTTTTTTATCTGCGCTTTTAGTTGTAATTAAAGTGATTAATCATGTGTCACGAGTGCCCTTTCGGGTCAAACGTTGCATTTTTAAATTATAATCTTTTTAAAAGGTATATTTTTAAAAGGCATTATCTTTTATTTTAATTATGTAAGGGTGAGTTGAATTTTGAAATAGTCTTTTTGTTTTTGAATGATGTTATTGGTAACTGTGTTTATTTATTGTTTTACGTATTTTATTACTTTAATACCTATATGAACTGTAACAGATCACAGAATAGTAGCATAAATATTATATTTGAAGGAACAGTATACTTTGCGATAAAATCTTTACACAATGATTTCTGTAATGTTGATTTCGAAATTGAAATTACGTTCAAGTTCCAAACGCATTTTCGCTGCTAATTAAGCCATCCGGTTTACTCCTGATTACTTCTATTTCATTATTGGGAAACGGTGAGAACATTTTTCATTGGCACGATTAAGTATTTACAAACCTCTTCATGGTATGTGCATTAAAATTAGGAAAGTATTTTCGGCTTAAGAACACACAAACCCAATACGAGTGGTTATCCAGTTTTTATTTGTTATAAACAAATGAATACAGTACTGTATTTGTTTTGAAATGAAACGGATTAAATAAAACATTGCAATGCTTTTATTTCATGTGAATTGGGGAAAAATATTGCTGCAACAAAATTTGGGAATATAGTGTTTTTATTGTGGTGTACCTGTATGCTGTTAGTTTAATTTGGTTTATTCTAATTTTATAAATAAAAACTCCCAATATTAACATACATAGTCCTGACCCCACACTAATATCGAGTCTTGTGTCGTAGGTATCAGGAACTACGAGAGACTTTTCGCTCTCATAAACACCCAGACCCGAAACAAATATATGAGCATCATTCAAATATTTGTCTCGTGCGGGGACTGAACCCGCGGCCTTTCGTTTATTCACAGCCGACGACTACCCAACTGCGCCACGGAGGCAGTCTCTCTTTTTCTCGCAACATAAATTTTATAGGTGTAAATTCGAAACCTCTCTAAATCCTGAACCCTAAACGATAACCTAATACTACACACAAAAAAAACAAATCGCAAAAGCCTAAAAAATCCGACTACAAACAATTTCCATTTCGCAACACAAAGTAGAGTAACTTTCGCTTCGAAATTCAACCCTAAAAAAAGCCGTTTGGGTGCAAAAAGCCACGCGGGAAAAAAGCCGTTGGAAAAAGTCGTCGAGAGTCGAAACGCAAATGGGGCGAGTAGGCGATGTCATCTACACTGACGACATATAATATTAGCACAAATTAAACTGGCAGCTTTTTCACTGTAGATTGCGACTGCTGGAGACAGTGTTAAATTGCCCGGTTATTTCGACCATCCGGCTGACGGTGGCGTCCTACTTACCGCTCTGGTTTTTTTCTAAATATATTTACTTAAAAATCGTGCGTGATTTTGTAAAACGAAACGTAGACTTACAAGTTTGTGGTCTTTCTGCTAATATTAAGCGTGAAGGGGCTGGTTCGATCATATATCTATTTTTTATAGTGGTACAAGTGTCTACAATGCATCTCATATTACGCGCAGTATCGAAATATTATCCATTGGCGGAAATCGCCCTTAACACGCCTTCGACAATAATGCTTCGGAAACTGGATATCTAGGTACCCGAAACGCGACTCACGTGGGTCTCTACAACAGGGCTTTATCATGGTAGCTATCCTAGTGTATCCGTATACATACATAAATAAACTCACACCTTTATCCCGGAAACTAGGCAGAGGTTTCCCTGGTAGCAACCAGGACACGTTTCGCTTTAATAATGCTAGGCTAATAATGAATAGAAAAATTCAATAACACTTTGTCCGCCCCGGTATTCGAACCCGAGGCCTCAGCTTTGTAATCTTCTGTAGTACAACTGCGCCACCAAGACATGTATATGCTTGCACTATTAAAGCTATATCACTAGGTAATATCTTCCAATGCGACAGCAAGCCAACGTATCTTTCGCAAGTCGCAACTCAACTCCACGATAACGATTTAATTAAGTTTTGAATCTGTATTTCGTGTTTCTTGTGTATTTTATAAGTGCTCGTGGCGTGTACTGTAACTCCGCCCATGCCTGGATAACTCGACGTGTTTATTTACATGCAAATTGGATGTGTATGTAACGGGTTGATGTGGTCTGTTATGTGACGTTGTAATAAAAAAAAACAGAATTGTTTCTTAGATTTACGCGAATGTTACACATTGAAATAAAACTATTTTTTACGGATTTATAGCGGTGTTGGTTTGTTGGTTTTAGGGAAGTTAAACAATGTAAAAACCTTACAACATTCCTCTTTTAAAATTCTAAAATACCTGTGTGCCCTGCGAGGACCGTGAACCCGCGACCACCGTGAAAATGTTGGTAGCCGCGTCTGGTCGGTCACCAACAGGCCACCACGCTCTAAACTACTCCGCCAGTACAACATATAAAACACCTCCCCCCCCCCCCCATCCTCAATACAAATAACAAAGCAGCTCAAATATTATGCATTCAACAATTTACACGTATGTCGTATACGTTGTACGCAGTAAGAAAACCGCGCCGCCATAAAATCTCGCCGTGGAATATTTCTTTTACGATCCCGCGAGAGGAGTACGGAATATGATTTTTCTTTAAGATACAAGAATACAGATTGAAGCATATTTTGTAGAAGCCTTGTTTTAAGCCTACACCAAACTCGTTTTTCAGCTGGCGTCTAACCAACTGCACCACAGCGAAGGCCGTCGTGCAATAGAATTAGAAAATATTATTGACAGCTTCCGTGGCGCAGTTGCTTGAACACCGGCTGTGAAACGTGAGGCCGCGGGTTTGACCTCCGCACCGAAACAAATGTTTGTGTGAGCTACAAGTATTTGTTTCGGGTCTGGGTGTTTGTGAGATCGAAAAGTCTATCGTAGTTCCTGATACCCACGACGCAAGACTCGATCTTAGTGTGGGGTCAGGACTATGGGTGGTATGACTGTTGGGTGTATTTTTTATTATTTATTTATGCATTTTTTGTTTTGCGCATCTAAGACGGTATATTCCATCGCACTATTATAAGGTATTACATAATATCAACTAGTAATTTGTAAGCATACATTTAATGATAACATCTTTGAATGAATCATACAAGGAACAAGCTATATTTACTTAACATATTTATTTACGATCGGAAGTAGGGACTTCATAAAATGATATCGGGTATGACTTCTCGGAATTGTAATATTTATTTTTATATATATCTAATGTTATTATTTACTGTGTGTACAGCTTGTGTGATATACGAGTATGTATCGATAATAATTGAATGAATAAGTAAATATTTTATATTTGTATCGGAAAGGGAATTGTTATTAAAGTGCAATAATTCTGGGTAATTATTAATTAATAATATTGATCGTTTGTAGCAAGAATGAAGAATACGACGTCACCTGTTTTTTTCAGTAGTTAGTCCCAATTAACTACAATTTGACTGTACCGCTTACAAGAATATAACTATTTATTTATTTACTTTATTTGGTGCACCAAGACGGCTACATGTTAATTAATTGACCAACAGCGCTAAATATTCATTCATACTAAGAGTACAATATTGGTGTTGAAAGCTGTGCCCCTAGCCGGAACATTTTGCAGTATCGTAATAGAATAGTAATAGTAAAATTTTGTATGGGAATTTAAACAGCGCCATTGTGAGCGTATTTGAAACTAAAATTTCACAGCGGGAAACGTTTACTTTACTACACGAGAATTACTATACGATACTTCAAAATGTTCCGGCTAGGAGCACTGATATCAGCGCCAATTACAGGTGGAAAATTGTTGACTTTAAATAGTTTAATTTTAAATAATTATTAAGATATCATACACTTAGATATTCTACTAAATTCATAATATAAGCACGAGTATTTAATAGCCAACTGGACACTTCCTATTTCCTCACACGATTTTGCACACGTATTTTTACATAACTGTACTATACTGTCGCAGTTGTACTACTGTATGATTGCAAAGCTGATATCTCGGGTTCGTATCCCGGGTCGGGCAGTGATATTGGGTTTTTTATTCATTATTAGCCCGGAGATAGGCTCGGCCCCTAATCGTGGGACGGAACATACAAGGCGAAATGTGGGTGTCCTGGTAGCATCTCTGCCTACAACTTCTGGGAAAAAAAGTGAGTTTGTGTATGTATTTTTACATAAAAAAATCTATATAAAATGGGTAAATGAAATTATATTTTACGACATTTTGCGCTGGTTTTCGAGCCTCAGAGCCGTAAAACTTTATGTTTTATCGTCATAAAAAATCTTTATGTTAATACGTCTTGGTGGGTATGTATCGGTGTTATTGTAAAATGGCCCGAAGGGGTTTATGTGCAATGTTTTTGTACCATCGATATCAATGTTATACTAGATAAGACATTCTATACAAACAATGTGTCCCACCTACTTGCGGTGCATGCACCGCACATGAATCAGTTTGCTTCGTGACAGTGACAGTGCAGTACGCCTTATACGAAGGCCTTATAGCATACCTTTAAAAGTAATAAATGAATGTTTCGCCGTGAAACCGAAAGCAAATCGTCTGAAGTTACAATATTTTAATAATATACCAGCTAAGTGATGTAATATTGCAGTGTGCTTTTAAAATACGGGGACACTTTATTTCTTAGACATGTCTCGTCTATCGATAGAATATAAGTCAATGTTTTGTACATTGAATTTATCCTATCGGGTTTTAGGAGACATATAGCTTAATGCTTCGAATTGCTTGTCGGAGTAGTTGGAACTTTGACGGGAATTGTTACATTACAAAAATATACATACATAATCATCACGCCTGTATCCCATAGGGGTAGGCAGAGACTATGGATCTCATCTCGATCTTGACATATTACTTTCGCTTCATCTACTTTCATCAATCTCTTCATGCATTCTCGGGGTACTTTTAACCTGGCCCATGCCTTTTTACAAAAATATGTTTTTGTAAAATACACCAAAAAAATATTGATGATGATAAAATAGATAGAAATGGCTCGATATGCAACATTTTATTTCGGCATGTGGTAATGACAGTCACGTATCTATTATAATCTATCATTTGTATTGTTTTGCCTTATTACAAAAATATGTTTTGTAAAATACACCAAAAAATTATTGATGATGATTAAATAGATAGAAATGGCTCGATATGCAACATTTTATTTCGGAAAGCGGTAATGACAGTTACGTATCTACTCGTAGTATTTACTGTCATTTGTAATGTATAACATTTAAAACGCATCATAAAATATTTATACCAAAACAAAACAAACAAAAACTAAACTCCAAAATCATTTTTCAGCTGTTAGCACATTTAACGACGCCAATTTCCGGGCCGTTTGTACCATAGTGTGTGCAACAGTTAACCCGCAAATAGGCTGTTAATTCAACCATCAGGTGGCATAAAAACACTAGTTTGTGCCGCTACCAAACGAGCTCGTCACGGAGGGTTAACTGCCCGTTTGGAGATACGCGCCGGGGGTACAATCGGCCCGTCACTTGCATTTATAGCAGTTGCATTTATTGACATTTTTATTAGTGTTTAATTGTGCTCTTGTTTTAGCAGGGCAATTTTCTAAGTACTAAGAAATTAATGTTTAAGTATTTTATTGACACTTAAACTGTGTTTTTAGGGTTGTCAGGACATTTTCAAAGTATTGGGTTATGCAATTGAGTGTTATTGACACTTAACTGTGTATTAAGGTTTTCGTTTTTATTTTTGTCATAATAGCAGAGAATATAACTTGATCTACAACAAAGTAGTAAGCATTAAAAAGTTTGATAATTTTGCTATTCCACTATTACTAATTTTACCAAATTTCTCTTGGACAAAAATGTCGAACCGACTACCTCTCGTTTCTCAACCCATTTGTTACCCCGAGGTTTTGTGGTGAGTCTTTAATTCAATAACGTATACATTAATTTTTGGAAGATAGTTCTCACTACATCTCTAACCCTACACAAAGAGGTCGGTCGTTCAGACCCCAAGATTGAGGTTTGCAATTCTATTGGCGATCGCTAACCCTAAATTGCGGTGCGGACACCATGATCGCAGTACTATTGTGTACTGTTGTTATTTACTTGACGTTCATAGTCTACTTACCCCTTATACTCGTGTTATTGGTATGCCTTCGGGATAAATTCGTATTTTGGTATTTGAAGTCAAAAGAAGAATTGAATTGAACGTTGAAATTTCCTGTATATTTAATACTAATTTGCATAAATTGTATTACAGTTACAACTTTGAGGTCTCGGGTTCGAATTCCGGGTCGGGCAAAGTGATGATTTTTACCATTTATTATAATCAGTTCGGAGTTAGGAATTTCAGCGAGACATGGCAATAGGATCGCCCTTTATCACATCGTGCGACAGAACACCTAGGGCGAAATGTGGGTGTCCTGGCAGTACTACTCTGTCTACCCCGTCTGGGAAAGAGACGTGTTGTTCATGTTTTTTATGTAAAAAAATAGGAAATGAATAGTTCTTTTTTCTCTTTTCAGGTAAGTCACAGCACTTCAAAGATCAACCCGTACTCCGTAGAGATGAGTACAAACACGGGCCTCCCTGACCCCAATGCAATAACACTGAAAGTGCTCATTTACGCTCTCGACACGCTGAAACATGTGTTTCATTTGACACAACTCAACCCTCCAGTGCTCAGACGCGGTGAGGGCTCTCCAGGCCCCCTGATCGGAGGGTTAACGTTTCGTGCGAGAGTGCCAGCGTGGATTTGTATGGATGCGTTCTTAAGGGTTTGCTGTCGGGATTGACGCGTCGAGATTTTGGAGGGTATGTACATGACATGGTCGTAGATGTATATTGCCTGTTGGGGTCGATTTTACCCTTAAAGTATGTAGGTAATTTAGGATACTGAGATGGGTTAATCGTATGTGTATCTAATAGCTGTAGTGTTTGGTTAAAAGTTTTAATTACTTCTAACGTTTTGCCCTGTTTAATTTTTTCTCGTTAAATTCACACAACCAGTATTGAAATCTTATTTCAATTTAAAATTGTGTTTTTTGTCTCTTTCGCACGACTTTTGAATTCAGTTTGAGCAAAGAAGACAAAACATTCGACAACTAAAATACGTTTAAAACTTTCTATGAATCAGGCCGTTAATATATACGTAATATCTAACTCTACAGAACGTTATTTTCAACCCCCAACATACTCAGATGAAATTCTTAATTCAAAGGTCGTATTATGAAAATAATACTCGATTGCCATCAAGCTAAACCATGTACTATAATCAAATATACGAATAAACCACTCGACACAGCGGCGTAATGGAGTAGTCTCATTACAATAAATCTCGCATCGTCTGCAATAAGATAATATAAACGCCGCGAAGACGCGTGTGTGTAATAGCCTTATGTGACGAACGCGCCGCGCGCGCGACACCGCGCTACAAAACGATGTGACATGAGCGAATTTATTTAGGCTGGGTGTAAACGAGCGACTAATTTGCTATTCATGCAACTGCCGTAAAAGTAATAAAAATTGAATAACCGTTTAATTTATTTGACATCTCTGTAAAAATGGTGAGTCGCATTGGTTTACCTTGAAATATTGTAGTACTCTTCCCATGGTCTTTCTTTCTATTACTCAACTTTCACAATAGGAGGTTTTCGCATTGTATATACGACCCTGGTGTAGACGTTCAAGCGATCCTTATTTCGCCAACTCATGCAATAAAAAAATAATGTACTTCATCATTTTTTAAAATCAGATTAGCATTAAATATCAGACGCTCACTTATCACACACCAAAATCGCTGCAACTAGACTAAACAGACCGAGGGCCATTTTAATAAAATTTATAAATTCGTATACTCAAAGACCAGCCTAGTCACAAACACTTAGAATTAATCACCGCGGATCGGACACGCGACTCGATCGGTGACAAAGCGCACTCACTGCGCCGACAAATAGACAATATACAAAACGCCATTAATTTCGACGACAGCCCTTTTAGCGGCGCAGGCATAGATTAATATGCAGAGCGAAAATTAGACCAGACGTTTTCAAAAATTACTATACATAATATACCAGACACAAAAATAGATCGTTTATAAATAAATATACTCAACAGTCACATACATAGTCCTGACCCCACACTAAGGTCGAGTCTTGTGTCGTGGATCAGAAAGTACGAGAAACTTTCGGTCCCTCAAACACTTGGGTGTTGACCTCGAATCTGGACCCGACACAAATATTTGTGGGCCTCACGAAGATGGCCTATAGCAATGTACCTACAATATCAAATGTATATTTTTAAAAATAAGAATTTTCTTTTCCATATAAACCTTTGTTTAGATTCCAATTGTTCAAATGTCGAGAGTTATAAAGACGAATGATACAGGAATTCCACTTGCAAATAGCTCCACGAAATAAATGATTTCACGGTGTAGTTTTGAAATGAATAAATTTAACGCCTGTGCTTTTGGAATAATAGATATTTCCATGGAAGTATAAGAGTTAAAAGAAAATGTTTAGGTACCAAAACATTAACTTCTTTGTGTTAAGTCCACTGTCCTCTGAAAATAGCTTTTCTGTCGTGACACGCGGTCGTCTTAACTATATTTGTCTGCCTGTTATTGAGATGTCAAAACCGGAAACTTTCTGACCCTACACTTTACAAATAGAGTATTAACTATTTATATAATTAATTTTTATACATCATTTAATTGCACGAGAATGTGTTTAGACTGTGATCTACGAGGTGGTGGATTAAATTATTTCTTAAGTCAGTAACTGACTTACGATAATTAAGCACGCATATTCTCCAAAGCCTTCTAAATCCGATATAATATCCTATTAAAACTCGTACTACGGTACGAATAGGAAGCTGAGGTCTCGGGCTCGAATCCCGGGTCGGGTGAAGTGATATTAAATTTTTCTATTCATTATCAGCCCAGAGTCAGGAATTTGTGGCTTCACACCGTGGAACAGACTGTACAAGTCAAAATGTGGGTGTCCTGGTGTCTCTGCCTACCCTTCTGAGAAAAAGGCGTGAGTTTATGCATGTATTAAAACTAGTAACTTTACTTTTAAAACAGATCCATACGTGCCACCTCTGTACTTAACTAACCACTGCCCATTTCCAAGCAGTTGTTTTATCTTGACACCAGTAACTTCGTCTATAAGTTATCCGCCTCTTATTGAGATATCAAAGACGAGCGCTGTCGCGGGAGAATGATAGTATGCTATGAATCTTCTGGACAGATGGGTCTTTTATATTTATGCTTTGTGGCATTAGTTAGTGGATTAAATAAATAAATACACCCAACAGTCGCATACTCCTGACCCCACTTTAAGATCGAGTCTTGTGTCGTAGATGACAGATATCAGAGACTTTTCGGTCTCACAAACACCCAGACCCGAGACAATTCTCTGTGGGCCTCACAAACATTTGTCTCGATGCGGGTATCGAACCTCTCATTTCACAGCCGGCGTCTAACCAACTGCGCCACGGAGGCTGTCAAATAATTATCTACATACTTGCACCGCACTTATCAATTCTGAATACAGTCATTTTGCCGTGTAGTGTAAGCAATTTACCAAAACATTACAAAAACATTAACATGAATAAATCGAGAATATTTTCATATCAAAAATATAGAAATGATAAACGAATTCGTAACGCGCTGACGCGTATGTATTGAATATTATTCAAATATTTACGATATACAAATAGGTAAGTCAATTGTTGCGATCATCGTTTTGTTAGTAATACGTATCCACAAAATTATTTGAAATTAAAAATGTAATATTGCGCATGTTTTTAACCCACTTCAAAAATGGAGGAGGTTCTTAATTCGACTCTATTTCACTTTATGTTTGTATGTTCATGTCTTTGTACTAGTCTAGTCAAGTCAATAAGTTAATTAATTAAAGTTTACAAGTACAATGAAATAAATAATATTTGTTACTTTTTATTTAGGGTATGAAATATTTTTTTATTACTAGCCCGGTTCAGGTATGGTTTAATTAATTACTACAATAATTTAGAATTGTTCTGGACTAAGTAATAATTCGCTAAGACGGACTATATTATCACATTTCATCACGTACTGTAGTCACAGAGTCAATCACCAGGCAAATACGAATTAAAAAACAAAACAAAAATAAACATAAAATATCCAAAAATATATTTTTATTTTCCGATCCAACCCTTCCAGCAGATCGCGGTATGAATGTCCACGTCCGCGCGCGACCCCTGTTGCCACTTGAGCCGTAATCCGATCTTTCGAGAACAACTTGAGACTTAACTGGACCGTATGAGTCTCCACTCGGCGAAAAGTCCTTTCATGAAAATCCTACGTACAATCCAGATGTATCTTGAGTTATGTTTCGAGTTCTGTGCGATGTTTGAATAAACTAACGGCTTTTGTGAGATGGTTTGGATTTTTTGGAATGTTTTAATTGGGTGGGCAGTAATGTTACGGTTTTAGCTAGCGATAATATAGCTGGATGTGAATTGAATCACTGTCGTCGCAGGTTCGAGTCTAGACCATAAATCTCAATTTTTTGTGTCTTTGATTTTTATTGGCATTCGCTTTAACATCTGAGAATTCAAACTTATGGAAAATCCTTGAGTTTTATGGAACTGAAAGAGCCGGGCATGGCCATAGGTTAACCTGTCATATTTATTTCTGGTCGACACCATAATACCGGCCTGACTAAACCCCATAAACGCTGTCTTAATCCTAAACACCACACACATGCGTAAGTCATTACGACAGACTTCCCAACATCATATACATAAATACGTTAGACGATATTTTTGCGTTTAATATCATTTCACCAGTGTTTTTTTGATACACAGCAGTTACAAAGTTTAGCCTAATGATAGGCAATATATGACGTCAAGACGCGATAGAAATAAGTACTAATTTTTTCACGAAACTTTCCCGTCTGAATATAGTTTGCGAGTTTCCAAGTTAATCTTAATGGAAGTTTCCCGGGTGTTGTCAGTTTTTGAGTGATATTTCCAAGACGAATAGTTTAATATTAAGATAAGGGTGAGTAAGCGTATAATTTTGTGGCTGCTTTTGGCAATTTCATATTAATTTGTATTTAACGTTAAGATTTTAGTTATAAGGGCTTCAGTCCACTGCAACGTAGCATGATCGTGCTATGAACGTAGCAGGTAAAAATATTTGTTTGAATATGAAACGCTGCTTTGTGCCCTCTAAACTGTAATATTCCGACGAAAAAAAGCGTTGAGGAAGAAATAAGTTTGACATAATAGTGTTGAATATTAAGAGATAATTATCAAATGCTAATAGATACCCTACCCTACCAGGCTACCATCATACAAGCAATAAATATATTATGTATTTATTTTTCAATACCATAGACACCTCAACAAGTCAACAACAATATCATTGTATATCCCGCAAGAGCTTCGTAACTCCTGATACAGACAGTGTTTAAGTTTCCAGCTTAATTTAACGCTCCCACCGCGAGGCGCCCGCGCGGCCTCTGGGACCTGCGCGGCGTTGAGAATATTCTACTACTCTGTACTTCTGAACGCCTGGTACTTTGAATGATTTTACAGTGAGTTTTTGGTGATATTAATAATACGATTTATATGGATTAATTATATCTTAATATTACAATTACTCTGTACTTCTGAGTGCCTAGTACTTTCAATTGTTTGGCATTGAATTTATGTTTTCATAAACTAGTGCCGAAGTGTAGTGCAGTTCTAATCCACTGAGAAGAATATGCCGGTCTAATCGGAATCGTGTTTTATCCACGTATATTCAAATACCACAATATCATGTAACATCCCACAAGAGCTTCGTTACTCTCGATGCAGGCAGCGGGTAGTTTCCCGCTTAATTTAACGCTTCCACCGCGAGGCGCCCGCGCGGCCTTTGGGACTAGTGTCGAGAATATTCAACCTACTCTCTACTTCAGCGCGCCTGGTACTTTGTATTAGTTTTGTGGTAAATTGGTGATATAAAAATAGAAAACCAGAAATTTTAAGAAACCTGTATTAGGTCTAAAGCCCTGTGCTTGGTTCATATATTGCATCTCATGAAATAAAGTTATAAACTACACTTTATAATTCTAGCCTAGATAACTGTGAAACCGCTCAAAATAATCCTGTTTCCCCAGTAGTCCTCATCTTCAAATGATAAAGTGCCCAAATAAGTGCTGAACTACGTCACTTCATCTCAAAAATAACCTTATCTTACAGCTGAAAGATTTCATTCATATGAAATATTTCCTACAACGTAAAAAAGCTTAGTATAAATTCATAATTTTACTATCCGATTTAGTTGTACCCACTCACTCGTGTACATGTTACGCGAGTCTCTCGATTTCTAGCAACACCAAACGTCTATTTCTTTTAAATTTCCCCTTTGTTAAAAGGAGATTTGGCGTTTATTTACAATTTGTGAACAAGATGAAAAGGTAAAGCCGATTTTCAGGGAATTTCCATTCGGCGAATACAATTTTTTATTCCTGTATTTTGTTTGGGTGCGAATTTTTGGTTGAGGTTTTGAGATTTCGTATTACTTTTATTTAAGACTGGATATAATATTATAATTTATTATAAAGAATCAGGGAAAAAAAAGTTTACCTTTTAAAAATAGCTACCAAAATTAACTGGATTCAGATTTTTATTCCTTCTACTTGTTATTATGTCAACAAATTATTGAACTGGACATAATAATTTATTATTGTATAAAGAATCAGGGGAAAAAATGGTTACCTTTTAAAAATAGCTACCAAAATTAACTGTATTCAAATTTTTATTCTTTCTACTTGTTATTAAGAGGTAAAAAAAATACCAATCAGCTGAAATTCTTATAAAGAAGTCTAGATAAATTCAGGTTATAGCACAATGTCTCTATTATAAAAAAATCAAAATTCTTTAAAACCGTTCCCTACTTTCATACATTTAAAATACATAGAATAGGTGAGTAGTATAGGTTAGCAGAAACCGTAACGTAGAACTTTCGCACTTGTTCATTACAATTGATCTTCGTCACTTTGTTTATTGCAATGAATGGCGAGACGAGCATGCCATTCGCCTGATGGTAAGCGATACAACCGCTCATGGACAGTAGCAAAACCAAATAACACAAAGCAAAATTATAAAATTACTTTTATAAGTAGACGCAACTATTTCCTCCGAATAATATTTAACAAATTGCAGGTATAATGTAGTCTAGTATTTGTAATACAAGCATTTACCCCCTGCATTGAATAATTCCATGCTAAGCTTCTTATGTCCCCCCATCTGACCCTGCGCTAAGCCGTCTGAGTAAGGCTTTGTGTATATCATACTTAAATAACCCATGAGATGCAATATTGGAGGAACAAGACCCAAGGAGATTCAGTCGTAGTAATTAACCTGCATTATCTAACAGGGTATATCAAGACTGCGACCGAAAACGAAGGCAGGTGGTAGTCATTATTGACTTCAGACACAATGCAACAAAAAATGTAGCACCAAAAGAATATTTTTTTTTAAAGTTTAACGTATCGTATTTGGATGATAAATACTTAGATTTCGTAAAATAAAGATGTACATCTTTATATTTTTGAAGACGCAATGGTACGTAAGGGTTTAAATTACTTTTTTGGCAAAATCTAGGTATTTACTGACAGCCTCCGCGGCGCAGTCGGTTAGACGCCGCCTGTGAAACGAGAGGCCGCGGGTTTGATGCCCGCATCGAGATAAATGTTTGTGCGGCCCACAAATATTTCTTTCGGGTCTAGGTGTTTGTGAGACCGAAAAGTCTCTCGTAGCTTCTGTTACCCACGACACAAGACTTAATTGATCTCAAAAACAATTACACGCCAGTTAGGTATATTGCAATATAATTATCGTGCCGGTAAATCAAAAATATCAGCTTAAACGTGCTAAAAGCCGTTTACAGATATTATTTCAAATACATACACTGCTAAACTCAGAACTAATCTAGAACTTTCACTCAAAACCTCCATATATAAGCTGCAGATAATTCCGTTTTTCCTCGTCGGCGCCGCGTATAATAAAGCGGGCACATTGGACGCGGCAAAGTGCAACATACATTAGCCGCGTATCGAATTTACAGCCAGGTTCGGAATAACGAAGGACGGTGTGTGGATGAGCCATTTTGTATAGTTTTGATAGGTTTGACGTATGTGCATGATAAAATTTTATGAGAAATCAATGAAAGATGTTTAGTTTGCAATTGTAGTTTACGATGGCGTCGTGGCAAGTGATTCATGGAATTATTGTAATATTAATTGCGGGGAAATAATAAAGTAGACCACAGTATGAGAATAAAATCCTGTCTATTTTTGTCTTATTATAAGTATCTTTATCCTGGTTCATTATTTTTGTATCAGCCCATATACATCATAGAGAATATAATAGAGAGGGATTAGGCCATATAGTCCACCACGCTGGCCTAGTACGAGTTGGTGGACTTTAATACCATAGAAATTCTTACGAATCGCTATTCAGGTTTCCTCATGATATTTTCCTCCACCGTTATAATGCGTGGTGATTGACTATCAATGACTTGATTTTTAAAAGTCAGACGTGTGCCCTGCGGATTTGAACCCGCTTCCATCGTGAACATGCTGGGAGCCGCGTCTGGTCCGTTACTAACAGACCAGCACTTACATTTCACATATTTACAGCCACATCCAAATTTCATGGATCAGCGCCAGGGGCCATTAAATAGATCCTTTTGATGTGCGCGTCACTAACGCATGGCTATACAGATCGGATGCTGTGGCGAATCGCGATAGAACAATACAGATATCTGATGCCCGGGATTACAAACAGGACATACCTATTTATACGTGTGTAGTTAAAGGTGGATGGGGGGAGAACAATAGAGTGTATTGAGCTTGAGAAAATGTGCGTGGATCACTAGGATTATGACGAAGATTTAAATTTAGAAAATATTTTAGTTAAAGTTAGACTTGTGCTCATTCTAGGGTTACTTGAAAACAGTTATCGCACTATAATACAGACGGACTTAACATGCTTACCAACTCTTAAATTTACTTCTAAAATTTTAATTATTTGTATCAAGTAGAATCAGCTAAAACGTAACTAATACTTGCTTTGCTGGACTCAAAAATTAAGTAATCACTTCTCAACATACTTTGACTCAAATTTTCAATTATTTATCCCACGTATACGCGTGGTATCCGGACCACCAGCTAATCCCACGAGCGACAATAAACTACTTACTGTTCCCCCATTTTCAGTTATTATGAGTACTGCTATACGCTGCCGGTGAACCGATCGGATGGAGCGATCGCTGTGTAGTGTGACCATGTTGCGTTGATGGTGCAGGATTTCGTTTTAAGCTGCCTCTGTGGCGCAGTTGTACTAAGATGCGATTGCAAGGTTGAGGTTTCGAGTTTAAATAGGCGATAGGTTCGCCCCTATCACATCATAGGACGAACAATACACGGTGAAATATGGGTGTCCTGATAGCACTTCTGTATATCCTTTCTGTGAATAAGGCGTCTGTTTATGTACTCGTATGTATGTATGAATTCTGTAGTTTATAAAATCAATCGTAGGCCGTAGCATAAAGTCTGTTCATTATGGGATATTATATTGGGTTTATATCGGTAATAATTCGTTTAATATGACTTTTCTTTTTCATTTTAAGTTACAGCAAAATTAAGATTGCATGGAGATATTGGGAGAGGCCCATGTTGAATGGTGGGATTTTTATAGCTGAATATAATGATGCTAATTATGAGTTATAGTTAATTAAACTTCTGATTTTGGATTTTATCTCGTGACTGATTTTTTTTTTCATTTTTAGTCATCTTACCTTATATCGCACGGTTCAAAAGCCAAATTAAATCAATCTCAATTAAATAAGATATAAGGATTCTGCGATCGAAAAAGGACACAAATTTTCTTATCATTCGATACTCTGCGACTTATACCTAACTCGAAAACTAGGTAAATAAAAATTCCTACAATAATCCAACTTGATGGTGACCCTCTATCGCAGTCACGCGCGGCGCGGTCACGGCTCCGCTTCATTACCGCGATGTTATTTCAATCATAACTATAAACAGGTATTGTTCGTATAACTGTACCTTCGAAGTACCAGTGATGACTTCCATTCTATAACGGCCTTATTCATAGACAGTTTTAAAACCTATTTTAGTTATCGAATGTTTTGTCCCTTTCGACCGAATTTTTAATTATGTTTGAGCGAAGGAGACAAAACATTCGGTAACTGAAATAGGTTTTTAAACTGTCTATGAAGGCTGTAAGAGATTGCGTTGGTTTGGAGGCGGATTCCAAGGGATTTTTAAGACATGTAGTGTCGAGAATTAAAGGAGGCCCGTGTCCTGCAGTGGGACGTATTAGATACAGATACATATTTTAAATCAAAACTAATAATTCCTGATTTCCTATAGTACGTGAACTCTCGCTTGTGTTAAGCAATGATATATATAGCTATAATATGTAGTTATATATCTTTCACCACTTACCGGCAAAGTATATAAGAAATTAATAAAACTTCGCTAGCGTAGGCGTACAATTGGGGCAGATAAGCGTGCTGCGTCTGTGGCATCGTTTTGTAATAAAGTGTGGGTAAACAGACGGCGAAACTTGCCTGTTACGCTGCATGCGAAAGGAGGGAGTGTGGTGGGGAGCGGAGCTGGGACGAGGTATATTATAATGTATGGATTCGAAGTCCATGTAAGGATTTAAGTCCACGTCTGTATAAATAAATAAATACACCCAACAGTCACATACATAGTCCTAACCCCACACTAAGATCGAGTTTTGTGTTGTGGGTATCAGAAACTATGGGAGACTTTTCGGTCTCACAAACACCCAGACCCGAAACAAATACCTGTGGATCACACAAATATTTGTTTCGGTGCGGGGATCGAACCCGCGGCCTCTCATTTCACAGGCCGGCGTCTAACCAACTGCGCCACGGAGGCTGATCCAGATAATAGTCAGAGTCGCAGAGATGCCACTAGTGCAGCCATCGATCAACGCTTGTGGCTGTGCTGGGCACAAATTTTAATTTAGGGGAACTCATATTCTCACTTAATATGTGAATTTTATTGTATGTGCATACTAGAACATATGGATTATACGGCATAACCCCTCCCAATCGTACTCTCGATTGTAGAGGAGGCTATTGCCCTGCTGTGGGACGAATGTGGGCTGGTGCAGTATAGCATACCAAAAAACGATAGACGATAAGAGGTGCCACTAGTGCTCCTACAGCTAAAAGAGCCGGTTAGCATGCTGGGTGAAAATTCTAGTTTTGGAGAATTCCAAAAATTTTAATATGAGCTGGTCTACATACGAGTTCATCCCAAGGTTTACCGGCTATGGGCCAAAGAGGCAATGACTTTTGTATATTGATGTTTACTAAAAATTCTCTTATTTTAACGTTGTATATGAATTTAGTTTTCAATTTAATGCTGCTGATCTTCGTACGTAAAGCAGCACACGACCCATAAAGACACCCTATCAGACACCTATAGTTATCTTGATACTTTATCCGCATTTTATTATTATTACTGATGGTAGGTATCTCATATGTGAGAGGCCGCCTGGGCAGGTACCACCGCAATGTCTATTTCGCCAAACAGCAGTGTAAATGCACTGTTGTGTTCCGCTTTGGAGGACATTGTAGCCAGAGTAACTACTGGACATATGGAGACTTAACATCTTATGTCTCAGGATGGCGAGCGCAGGGCAATGCCAACCATTGCTTTGTAATTCATGGTGTTGTTTGGTTTTGCTACTGTCCATGAGCGGTCGCATCGCTTACCATCAGGCGAACGGCATGCTCATTTGCCATTTACAGCAATAAAAAAAAACTAAAATAAAGTTACGTAACCCCGCTCTTCTCTTCACCACATATGCAACCTTATTGCAGCCATTGTAAGGCACGTAGGTAAATCGTGATTTCTTCCGAGTTGAATCTCAACCCTTTTTCTGTCTTATTGTAGAGAAGTGCAGGTATTTAACAATCCTGAATTGTAGCTGTTTAGAATAAACTCAAGCGCCGTTGAAATCTGCTGAGTTTTTTTGAGTCTTTATACTATCGAGTTTTGTTGAGATTTTGAATACCGGAGTTATTCATAGACAGTTTTAAAACCTTTTTTAGTGATCGAATGTTTTGTGCCTTTCGAACGAGTTTGGAATTCAGTTTGAGGGAAAAAGACAAAACATTCGATAATTAAAATAGGTTTTAATATAGTCTGTGAGTAAGGCCATATGAGTATTGTTGAGATAATTGATTGCTCGGTGTGGCTTTACAAAGTTTTTTGCGTTGGAGAATTTATGAGGTCTTTTATTTTGCGTTGAATGGCGAGCATGCCATTCTTCTGATGGTAAGCGATATGACCGATCATGGACTGTAGCAAAATCAAACAACACCATAAATTACAAAGCATTGCTTGGCATTCCACTGCGCTCGCCCTCTTCATACATGAGATGTTAAGTCTCATTATGTCCAGTAGTTACTCTGGCTCCAATGTCCTTCAAACCGGAACACAACAGTGCATTTACACTGCTGTTTCGCGAGAGAAATAGACATTGCGGTGGTACTTATCAGGCGGTGGTTCTTGGTGGTGATTTATAATAGTTTACAAATAGTTATGGTTGAGTAGAATATGGGTTGTGAACTGTAAAGTCTTGTTCTCAGATAAGCAATTGTATCTGCGATTTAGTTTTCAATCTCTTTATTAAACTTATTGCAAAGATTATTGCTATTTGTGATTTATAATTTACCTGTATTCAGGCACCAGTGGACCCTTTCGGCAAATCGTAAAACTAAGCAAAATGTCAGTTCAACAAAGACTTTCGAAATCTGGGAATCGAACCAATATCCACACGACTCCTACTTATATTTTATTTTATTTATTTATTTAACTTCACATACAAACATATTGTACATAGGCGGACTTAATTCCAAAGGCATTCTCTTCCAGTCTACCCTGAGATGGTGCAGAGATGACAGAAGTAGGGGTACTTATGCTTATTTGATTACCTACTTCATCCTACTTCATCTATGCTTCTGGACTGCACGATTTCAATAGCCATAAATCCAAGGTTAACGATTGCCAAATTAATATCGTGAGTTAGTACTTTAACAGTGGTATTGTCGATCAAATCCGTAGGCGTAAGGCGCTTAGCGGTAATGGTCACCATTGACCAACGACTTGATGGTGAATTGCGTACTGGTTTTTGTGTTCTATTTGTATAGTGTATGGGCTGTAATGCAAGGTTTTGGGTTCGATTCCCGAGTTGGACAGTCATACTGTAAGTTTTCCGGTTTACCAAAGAACAGAAATATTCGCAGCAAATTGTTAATAGTACTAGTTACGCTTCTGCCTGCACCATCAGTGATAAAGGCGTGAGCTTACGTATGGTTTGAACGACAGCAAAAAGTATGTATGTAAAAATAGACATCATTCAGTTACAGGAAGCAAATATGAATATAGGCCTCCATAAAGAATTACAATAGCCTGTTGGAAGCCACCTCCATCCATTGGCTGCGAACTCCAACACATTTACCCTGAAGTGTAATTAAATTTAATTAATCTTGGCGAATCAAAAAGACAACCGTATTTATTTAACGAACTTCAAAGGTATGAATCCCATTTATATATTAATGAACAAAAACCCAGGCGTTCTTTTAGTGTTATTTCAAAGGAATTTGACCTTTACGAGCTCCCTTTGTGGTGTTCAAATCATAATTTGATTTAGCCCTTTTTTAATCAACTAATTGTGTGATGATTCTGTGTATCGTGTAGCTTTGAATTAATTCATTCAACAAATAATAGACGGTTTCGTTGATAATCAAATAAATATATAACACAAACCATTGGTTAGGAAAATTGGATTTCTAGATATAAGATTATGTATAGATAAAGACATAAGATGTTAAGTCAGCCCGGAGTCAGGAATCTGTGCCCGATATGGCGATAGGCTCGCCCCCTATCACATCCTGGGACCGAACATACAAGGCGAAATGTGGGTGTCCCAGGGTGGCGTCTTTGCCTACCCCTTCGGGGATAAAGGCGTGAGTTTATGTATGTATGTATGTATGTATGTATGTATGTATGTACGTATGTTAAGTCGCATTATGTCCAGTATATACTATAGCTACAATGTCCTTCAAACCGGAACACAAAAGTGCATTTACACTGTTTGGCGAGAGGAATAGACATTGCGGTGGTACCTACCCAGGCGGCCTCTCACATATGAGAGACCTACCACCAGTTTCTGTGCTACAAATTTATTTTTTATTCGTTTTTAAATTCTATGAATTTATAGGTCCGGCAAACGAGCCAGCAGATCACTTAATAGTAAATAGCTTATTAACTACTGGGGTGTGGAGGCGTGACGCGTACGGACTGACATCACACTCTCCATATAAAAGATAGAATAAGTTACATCAGACAGCCTCGGTAGCGTAGTTGTACTACGGTACGACTACCAAGCTAACTAAAAATACATAAATACACCAGTGATATGTGTTCCGTTGCTGACCTACTAGGAGTAAAATACAAATTCATTACAGTACCTAAAAACACTTCAACCGATTCTTTTAAGTTGCAACACCGAAAATTCCGATGTTTTTCAAGCGAAGTAATCGGCTATCATCGGAACAATTCGGCAGTTTCCGCTAGTTTATGAGTTGTTTGTCGACCTCGCTACTTTTGGTATTGGGTTACAATGTATTTAAACTTTGATTTTGTGTTTGGCCTAGTGGACTAGTTTGATTTGTGAGGCAAAACCTTGGGAATTTTATTCGTGAAATACCAGCACTCAATAATCAATAGTCCGGTATAATTATTTATTTTATTTATATATTCTTTATTGTACACCAGGAAAAACTAACAGAGATTATAACAAAATTTAACAGTAAGTACAATCGGCGGCCTTATTGCACAAGGCAATCTCTTCCAAGCAGGCAACGGCTTCTAATTATTCTAATTTGCTAGATCCCCCATTGGTCACATCTCAATATGAATCAATGATTTCTATGATATTTTAAAAATACATTTCCACCTTAATAATTCCTTTATTTATCAATGAACTTGTAGATATTCCTTACTGTTCGACTGTTCTGTTTATTACAGTGAATGGCGAGACGAGCACGCCATTCGCCTGATAGTAAACGATACGACCGCTCATGGACAGTAGCAAAACCAAACAACACCATGAATCAAAGCAATGCTTAGCATTCCATTGCGCTCGCCATCCTGAGACATACGATGTTAAGTTTCATTATGTCCCGTAGTTACTCTAGCTACAATGTCCTCCAAACCGGAACACAAAAGTGTATTTACAAAATACACTATTTTAATTACATTATCGTAACATTATAAAAAGTATCAAAAGTTCTGATACGGTTACTTTTATATATGAGATGATGATAACTTAACAGACATGGCGCTTCGCATCAGACAAAACTTCCTCGGCTCATAATTCTCACCAAAAACCACAGATCCAATTCAAAACCCATAAAACAAATTCCCACACTTAAAACTTCAAACTATTAACTACATAATAACAATTTCATACAATCCGTGCACAAGTGGGCGCATTAGGCGGCGGAAGTGACGTCATAGTTGCAATCTCGCGCCACCACTCCGCCCCGATACTGCGCCCGGCGGAAATCCTCTTAAATTTATATATTTCAACGCGAACAAAAAATTACGAGGTTTTAAAGTGGGGCTATTGGGAAAAAATGTGAGTCATTTTGAGGGAAGGGTTAAGTTTTATGTACTTTTAAGAGGGTAAAATAGTTTTTAATAGCAATAAAAAAATTAAATGAACTATGAAGAATCATGTGATGTGTTAATAGGGATGAATAAATTGATTGAAATGATGATTTCAATCTTGATATCTTCACATTCCCTGTATGTACTTCTTTTAAAACTGTTGAATGTTTTGGTTATCAAAAAATATGATATTTTGGAATCACAATTAAAAGTATAAAACCTATAAAAAACTGTTTTCGTAGTAAATACACAATCATACATATCCCAATAAGAATAACACATTGAGACGATATAGCTCAAGATTTTAAACAATATTTATATTTTTGAGTCACCTTGTCATACGTGTAGTACTTTTTATGCGTATCTTACACTTGGATGCATTTTAATCGTACACAAAGAAAATAATTACAAGCCATTACTCCGAAGAAAAAACCTAGGTGTAAAACTGGATAAAACCGGAAATATCCAGTGAAATCTGGTTTCGCATTCGCGCGTTTCAAGTGGTAAATACGCTATGAACGTGCTTGAATCTTTCGCAAAACGTGAAGAATTATTCCCGGACTTGTGAACATTTGCACCAGAAACTGGTAGTGTCTTATTGCACCTTAAAATTTTCGCCTTTTTAAACCATTTGTTTGGACGCGGAGCGCTCGCGGAAATATTCAGATTACTGCTTTTAGAATTTTGTCGAGGAAAATTTGTAGTGTGGTGAGCCGATTCGAATGTGTAAAAATGACATATCTTACTTTGTAAACACTAATTTGTGTTTCAGAAATGGTTTTTCTTTTAGTTTCAACAGAGCTAATAGTTATGTAAGTGACAAATAGACTTGAGGATGTTCAATTATTTATAGGTTTAACATTTATTAATTGAATTTTACGGCGGATCTATATATCAATATAGTTTTGTTTCTTAAAGGAATTTCCTTATGAATACATATTAGTTTTAGTTGTACGTATATTGAAAAGAATATAAATGATACTCAACTTAGTCACATATTTTGAATATTTTACGTAATAAGCGTTTAAATAAAATTACATCACTTTGTCCACAAATTAGTCATAACGATATCTGGCGGTATGCGCTCGAATTACTTCCAGTCAACAAGGACTATTAAAATAAATAACTCTGTGACAGTAGCAGCGACATTAAAACCATAATGTTATCTTTGCAAAATTGCAACAACACATAAAATTGCGATAGTTTGCTGACTAACATTTGTCACGCCAGACCTGTGAACAATGGGGGGTATTAAAAGGGGGATCGCGGGGGGTTTAAAGTAAAAGATATAGTATTTTTATTTTATTTTAAATTGATCATTTTGCCTGGGCCGAAATTATAGCATACTACTTGGTCTCCGTCAGTAAATTATTATTTATTTTATAACTATACATATTATTTGATACGTAATTGTCAAATTCACTGACTTTAATGAGGAATAATTCCATCAACTTTAAAACTAAACATTGCTTTACAAGTTAAACTCATCCAAATTCGATTGAGTCAGATTCTAGAACCTAATGATTCGCACACCATGTCCCCCACACTCTTCTCCCAACTCCGTCCCTGTCCTAACATCCCAACATTTTTCATTACACCAAGAAGTTTCCCACCAAACTATTGTAGGTTATTGCGAAAGTGCTAAACGTGATAACAGTTCGGAATGAGTTGGCCCAGTCCGGCCCTGGCTTCCGATTTATTGCCTTTATCTAAAATGGGGGTTTGCTGTCACGAATTGTTGATTTTTGATGTAGGGTCGTGACGTCATTTGTTGGTACTTAAATATTTTTTTTGAGAATAATTGCATAGTTTTAAATACGCTTCAATGTTCGACAGTCGTAGGGTATTTACTCTCATATGACTAATATAAAAGAAGTTTCGGTAAAAGTTTTTCGGCTTTTGAAAACCCTCTACTGAGCAAGCGGTTATCCTGATTCCTGTACATACGTAATCTTTTAGTATCCAGCATGAATTGTTAAAAGCTATTTTAGTTATCGAATGTTTTGTCCCAAACGAACGACTTTTGAATTCATCTTGAGCTAAGAAGACAAAACATTCGACTAACAAAAATAGGTATTAAAACTGTCTATGAATAAGGTCGTAAGACTTTATGTAAATATTACTATGGGAAACATACAAACACCCAGACTAAATGACTGTACCTTTAACCTTTTTCACTGCGAATCGATTTCATAATAACCCCGTCACTTACACTCTTAAGAAACATTGATACAATATTACTTCATTGTAATTTGCGAATTATTTACGCTTGTCAATTCATGTTATTTTCATAGATTGTGTTAAGTTATGCTCGAGGTCGTAGACAATTCTTGAGTTTAAAATGCATGACCTTTTGCAGAATGTTTTTATCACTGGCGTAGTGAGTGAGCAGCTGGCTGTGAAACGAAAGACCACGGGTTTAATTTATGCACTGGGAAAAAATATTTATGTTTTTTTAAGTTTCGTTTATCTGATGCACACAAAATAAACAAATGGTAGGCTCATTTACAAGGGACCATCTGGGTAGGTACCACGGATTTTACTATTTTTGCAGCCAAAAGTAGTGTTTCAACACTGTTGTGTTCCATTTCGAAGGACATTTTAGCCTGTACTGGGTATTTAGAGACTTAAAACCTAATGTTTCGACGACTTAATGCGTATGCTTAGTTATTATTACTTCTCGGTTTAAACTGAAAAAAATCATTATTCTAGTATAATAAAAATAAAAATAAATACAACAAACAGTTACATACATAGTCCTGACCCTACTGAGATCAAGTCTTGTGTCGTGGGTATCAGAAACTAAGAGAAACCTATTTTATATAACCTTTATTGTACACCAGTGACAAATAAAAAGGTGAACATTAAAGAGAACAAAGTACAAGTGACGGTCAAAACGAGAAATATGGGGCAGCATGAGGTGTACTAAATACTTTTGGATCTCACAAACACCCAGACAGTATAAAAAGCTTTTCCTTACTCTTATGTACTACGTCCCATGCACCAGCCGGGATAAAACTACTTATAAAGAAAAACGTCACACATCATTGCAATATAACCGTATTTCCCGATGTATAGCCGGGCCGGTAATTAGTCATATTCCCGTGTCCCTGGTTTATCCCAGCTTCATTTGTAACCACCGGTAATACAGGGACTTACTGCGGTTCCCGAATTGAGCAGTTTCTAATTGGTGTTATTATAGGATTTTGTGTGATTTGAAAGTAATTCCCATTTTGTGCATTTTAGGGAAAAGTTAAACTATCTTTAGACAGGTAACTATACAGTGTATATCAAGACCGCAACCGAAAATGAAGCCAGGTGGTAGTATTAGTGACTTCAGACACAACGCAAGTAAAAATTTCGCAAAAAAAACAACTTTTTTTTGTACTTTTTTACTTATCGTCGTATTAGGGTGATATTTAAATAGTTTTCCTAAAATAAAGATGTACACCTCTTTATTTTTAAACACGCAATGGTACGTAAGGGTTTAAATAAGTATTTTCGCAAAAACTAGGTATTTACAACCCAAAAACGATGATTTTTAAAAAAAATCTGTCACCATTTTGACGAAATTTTTATTTGCATCGTGTTTGTAACCACTTAAACTACTACCTGGCTTCGTTTTCGGTCGCTGTCTTGCTATACCCGGTAGATAAAGTTGGTGATGATGAAAGGCAATAAAAATGGTGTTATGGCGACTGTCAAATGGTCCATCTGCTCGTTGGTCTTATATTCCATTATATAAAACTATGTTAATACCTTTGCCAAAACTAAAAACTTGATTTTATGAAAACAAAGAAAATATCTTTGTGGTCCAATGTTAGTGCTCACGCTCAGAGTAAAGGTTTTTGTCAAAGCTACTATGTGCTTTAATTTTGCACGCTAAAACTGAATCTCACTGTCTCTGTCTTGTATTTTTACTATTATTTATGAAATCCTTTAGTTTTTATTTAAGATCATCAACATAACACACTTGAATAGAACATTCAAAGCAAAAATAAGTAAAATTGCTGTTAATTAAGAATTGTAGGCAATCAAGAAATGACAGCACCATGTTTTGGAGCGACGAACTGGTGACATAGTGATCAAATAAATGACATAAAATTAATAAATAACCTTTGATCATTTTCCTACCTATATCGCTTTAAAACAGAATAATACACATTAGATATTCTTCTTATTAAAAATATCAACGTATTCTTATATAAAGAAGCAACGATATCTTAACATAAGCACACCGAAACATCGCAAACGTGAAATCTTATTACAGTGTCCGGTGAAGCATATACTGATGCGTGTTGATTAAATTAGATGTCTGCCAGCCCCCGCGTGGCGAAGCGTGATGGTATAACGAGAGAATTTCACAATGAACGTCTGCACTGCGATACCAATTATGTATTTATATAAATATAGGTACGTTAGAAGGGGTGTGTGTCTGCGTCGAACCTTAGAACTAGAAGCTTGGAGTTCTGTCTTGTTATAGTATAAATTAGATTATTAAAATTGAGTTAAATAATTGCTTTATCTGCGTTGTAACACTTCTTAAATTATTTTTATGTAGCTTTAGGCTAATAGTGGCTAAAAGTAAATTGCGGTGCAATAATATTTTTCGGCACGATAAGACTCAAATTTTTTCCTAACCTGGGAATCGAACTTAGGTCATTAAACTTCACAGTTACTGAAAGTGACAAGTATTACAAACAAACCTCGCAAAAATATTGACCGCACATCAGCACTAATCTGACACCGCGATCTGACATATCCCTGACGCCGGCGTCGTCCGTCAGTGACGCCTCGTGACCGTCAGTCAGCCGTCAGTTAGCCGTCAGCAACGCGTGCTGACGAAATGGCAACGCTCTTTTTAATGTTTGTGCGGTCACCTGTTGATGGTTTTAGTTTATTAAGTTTGGGCGAGTGGGATGTTGGGAAACCATTTGAAGGTTTTAATAAAGTTTTGCAATGATGTGAATAGTTGTGAAATGTTTCAAAGTAAGGGTTGATAAGTCGATTTCAGATTCAAAGTTTTTTTTTTTTGTAAAATTAATAATAAAATTACTTATAAACATCTTTTAGCTTTTAATTTTATGATTGTCTGCCTGTATTCAAACGTTTGAGAAAACGCTGACAGAATTTTTTCGTGGTGTTTTCCTACCGTTAAAGACGAGAATAATTAATTAAGAAAGCACACATAAATATTAAATATCAGTTTTTAATGTCAGATTTGGTACTCTGATCTTAAGCTATCATAACATTATTAAATTTTACAGCTTCTACTCATATTCGGCCTTATTCATAGACAGTTTCAAAACCAATTTTAGCTATCGAATGTTTTGTCTTCTTCGATCAAACTGAATTCAAAAGTCGTTCGAAAGGGACAAATAATTCGATAAATAAAATAGATTTTAAAATGTCTATGAATAAGGCCGTTTCAAACGAAATAATGGAAATACTGTTTGAATAACTCCGTATTTCCGTCCTTGGGATTAGCGGGTCCCAAGCCCTCCGATGTCTCCATACATGACTGAGCTCCTCACAATGCCCGTACCCAGAGGATTGTATCGCCAACGCTCAGTAAACACGGGCATATTTGAATTCGATTATAGTTATCGGAAACTCTTTGCACGATGTATTGTGAAAGAATATTTGAAGAAAAAGGCAGTGTTTTAATCGGCCATTGCTGAGCATGAACTGGTCCACCACCGAGAGTGCGATTGAGAGGGTTTAGGCCATAGCCAACAACACTGATCTCTCGTAGTTCCTGATACCCACGACACAAGACTCGGTCTTAACGTGGGCTTAGGATTCAGGGCTATGCATGTGACTGTTAGGTGTATTTATTCATTCATTCACTTGTTCATTCGTTCAATCATTCATTCATAAACTGGCCTAGTGCGCTTCGGCTTAACATCTTTATAAATAGAGTATAAATCTATAACCAAACTTCGCAATTCACCTATCTAGCTCACACGTCGGTTTTTCGGTTCCTTTCATGTTACATATCGGTGCAGCGCTTTCAAATGCAAATTCTATTTATGTAAGTAAATAGGAATGAAAGATTCAACACGGGCATTCAACGTGAAGTTACAAGCTGAATGTGTACTATCCAACTCAGTATTCACATGGTTCATGAAGATTATTTCTATTAATGTAATAGGGGAGATTTTAACATCATTTTCTGCGATATTTGAAGTCCCTCAATCGAGCTACTAATGAGAAGTCCCACGCCCAACAGTGGGACGTATATGAGCTGGATTATAAATACTTATACATTGTATTGTAAAGTAAGTACATGTAAGTAAGTACCTACATGTTATTGCATTTAAGTATTATACTTATTGCATTGAAATGGGATATTAAACATTGGCTCATCTTATAGTATTTTTCATCGTCCAGAACTTTGGTGTTGAAGAAATCAATTACTGTGTTGGCCTTATATGAAAAAGTTAGTACAAGATAGGCTGTGTACTGTGGTCTTCGGTTCAATTCCTAGGTAAGCACACCACTCTGTGATATAACATATACTCAGAATAAAAAAAAACATACTAGTTTTCCAGAACTGGAATTTCTATTTATGAACAACCAGTCACATCTTGGTACAGAAAATGCTTAGCTATTAACTCTGTCTACCCCCGCAATACACAACCATAACCTTACATACATACATAAACTCACGTCTTTATCCCAGAGGGGGTAGGCAGAGGCGCCACCAGGACATCCACATTTCGCCTTGTATGTTACATCCCATGATGTGATAGGGGGCGAGCCTATCGCCATATCGGGCACAAATTCCTGACTCCAAACTGTTAATGAATAGAAAAACCCAATATCACTTTGCCCGACCCGGGATTTGCACCCGAGACCTCAGCTTTGTTGTCGTACCGTAGCACAACTACGCCACATAACCTTATATTTCCGTATATTTAGCAAACAATCCAACATAAAGGATTAGCCGGAAAAATCAGTGAGCTCCATACAGTATGTGCATCCGACGCGGTCTTATCTCAGTAACAAATGATTACGGAATTTATGGAAGATGAATGAATGGAGCCACTGAGCTCGCTGTGAGGTGTGCTGTACGGTCAGCAGGGAAATTGTTTTTTTATTAAGTACATTTCTTTTATATTATTTTTTTGTCGACGTCATCCTAAGCCACAAGAAATATACTGTTTAACTGTGACACAATATTTCCACACATTTACTCAAATACATTATTTAGATAAATAGAATTAAAACATGAAATTTTGGAAACTAACTCGTTAAGTTTACTCGCAAATTGAAATGTAAAAAAATAGATATTTACTTTTTTATACTGGCGTGATTAACGCCCGAATACTGGAACGACATTCAAAAATTAAGTTGCTCTTAACAGCGCACGGCTCACTTAGCCAGTACATTTAATCGGGATTAACGTAGTTAAGCGCAAGTTATATTTAAGTTGCGTTCCAGTATTTGGGCGTAAGTGACTATACAGAGCCTGAAGGGCATGCCAATATAAATAGGGTACGAGATGATTAGTTATCTGGTGACCACAATTATTATGCCCGTCTGATCGAACATTCTATTTGGTTTAGGGCATTTAATTTTGCCAAAATAATCAGAATATATTCCCATATTTTTGTATAATGGTTTCTTACATTTACGGGAATTTCCGGGAACAATTAAACCAAATTGCGCTAAAATCCGAAACAAAGGTTTTATTTCAATATTTTTGTGTTTTTATTTTATGTTTTTGCTGACCATACGTGATACACTCAGTCGGAGATCCGTTGAAAAGCGGGAGTGGAACTCCAAATCTCTTTTGACTGCAAAAAAAATAATAATTTGGTAAGCCACCTTTCCCGGTACTCAGCTTCCGCCACTATTTATCATACTCTTTTGTACTGGATGACTCAAAGATACAAATGGCACGGAAAAGCTGAGTTTTGTCATATGTTTTTGAAATTTTGTTAAGAATTTTGTGGCAGAATTTTTTTTTTGCGTGTTTTTTCGTAGTATGCTTTAGTTTTTTGTATTTTTGCTCATTTTTTTGGGTTTCCAGCCTGTCAAAGATGCATTGTTGTAATAACAACACAACATGAACATAATATTATATATTTAAACTTTTGTACTTAAACAATGTTTTCCGTAAAATATTTTTTATTATTTTTTATTTATAAAAATTTTTTTTTTTTTTGTTTCAGGTAAATACAGAATTTTATCAATATTATAATATTATCGGATCAGTCCTTCGTGGCTTACAGGTATGTAAAAGCCTTCTTTGTTTTTCTAAAAGCCTCAGCATTTCTTTTATCTACGTTTTTATAACTAAAAATGTAATACAACGCGGGCTTAGAGCCAAAGGCATTCTAAAACCAGCCTTTTTATTATGCAGATATGTTTTAAAACGATGCATAAATACATATCAACCTTCATTGAGAAAATAAGGGCGAGAAACGACACTTTATATTTCCTAATAAATACAAAACAAAAAATACGTTTTAGTGGTAACTGTTGTCGTTGCTGTAAACCATAAGGTCTTTGGTTCGATGATCAGTAAAAAAAAACCGTATTAAACATATATAAGATACCAGTATGTGTAATTTTCTAGTTCTATATCAGCCCACATCAACCCACTGCTGGGT
Source organism: Deilephila elpenor (assembly GCA_949752805.1). Lineage (NCBI taxonomy): Eukaryota > Metazoa > Arthropoda > Insecta > Lepidoptera > Sphingidae > Deilephila > Deilephila elpenor. The sequence continues at coordinate 2,780,990 of OX457119.1, forward strand.
ATAGGCCTTCTCCAATTTTGACAGCGCTTTACAAGAATCTGAAAAAAAAAATTGCAAATAAATGGAAGATTAATTCCTCGTATACTATGATAGGCCAGTGCCGTGAAATATTACAATTAGATATTTTTATATATTTTTTTTAGATCAATATATTTTTTTGCCTTTTAGGGCCCTGAATATTTCGTCCCAAAGAATAATTGAACAGGATTATCGGATACAATTAATTCTAATTCAACTCCCAAATCTTAGACGTCACTAATTTAATATTACTTCATAAAGTCAACGTCTTGTTTTGGTACCGGCCAATTTATTTATACACTCACAAAAAAATATTATTTTGATTCTCAACCTAACTCCGTTGTATTAAGGATCAAAGTAGGTTGATTACTTTTTTGATGAATGCGTAATTAATTTTGCCCCTTGTTTATGACAGGTACAACTCCTCTTTGACAGTAATATCTGGTTTTGATGTCTTAATAAAACCCTTCAAATGCTATCTGGCGGGTCTTAAAGACCCCCCACTGTACGGTTCAATAGTGTAAGGGTTAATTAAAGTTTGCATTGTATGGTCCGCCCGGCCTCTTGTACCGTCCACGATATTTCGCGATAATCCTCCCTTTATACGTAAGGGTTATTCGTCATGTTACCGAGTTATGGATGTGACGTTAAATGAAACATACGGATAGGGACGTACTAGATAATAGCTACGGAATTTCTAGTATTTTAAGATTTATCTCTACTATTTATCTCTATTATTCAGATATACATAAACCCCATACGTAAACCGCATATTTCAACTATATTATCTACATTCCTATTGCTAAGCGAAAATATTGGTATTCTATTGTTCTAGTTTATTAAATTATTATGATTATATGATTCGGTTTGCAAAGATCTCTATATATTTCAATCTTTATGTATCATAGTCAATCTCTGGGCCGTATAAGAATAAGAGCGTAAATAATAAATATACTATACCCGCAACCATCAAATCATTTAAATAATTCCGCTAAAACAAGATAAAAAATTGCGAGAGGTTAAAGAAACCTCAAGGTATGAGATCAAACAAAAAAAAATCGAACTCAAGCAGATGTTCCATTTTTGTAAAGATAATACGATATTTTATTTTAATTCAACGTCGGGCCTTTCATACCCATGAAGCAGACAAGGGTTAAGTTAAACCTTTCTAGGCTGAAATTATTTCAAGACTGTCTCTCAAACACGTTAGGTAAGTAATTTGGGCCTTTTTGCGTTTTTTTTTTGGTTTTTGTCGAAATACGAAAAAACTTCTCTTTTTTTACTTAATGTTGAAATACGAATACATTATCTTAAGACGTTTCGTCTTTGAGTTATTCGATGTTTTACTTGTTGTTTACTTTGATTGGGGTAATTGTGTTATAACGGTGAAGGAAAACATCGTGAGGAAACCTGCATACCGTAGCGATTTTAAAGAATTTCTACGGTATGTAAGTCCGCCAACCCGCACTAGGCCAGCGTGGTGGACTATATGGCCTAACCACTCTCAATCGATTCTCTCGATTGTAGAGTAGGCCCGTGCCCTGCAGTGGGACGTATATGGGCTGATATAGTGTTATAGAAAACCAAATGTATTAGTTCGCTCTTACATTTCATTCAGTAATGAGTAGGAGGCTTAACAAAACACATTCTAACACGCTTTTATTAGCTTCAGTCGAAGTATGTATGTATGTGACGAAATCTTTGGATTACTTGTCAAGGACCGATGACAATACAATGATTTTAAAAGTATGTGAAATATCTTAAGTAGAACGTTAAGATTTTTTAAAATTATAACTGGTATAGCCGTAGATAGACGTTTTTTTGGTAATATTTATTATATATAATAGATGAAAAAGCACGAATTTAGAAAAAGACACAAAAAAAGTAAAAATAATTAATAATGAGTTTAAGATTACAAAATGGAGTGAAATTCATTCATTTTTATTGTTACGAAGCCACGCTTTGTAACTTACAACACAACAATCACTTATCCTCAAGCAATGTCTTGTTTAAACTATTATTTATTTTATCACTCATATTCGCATGTAATAAATGCTTTGTCTTTGACATCATTATGATGCATGTTCTGTGGCAGCGGAAAGCTATGCGCATTATACAGGGTATATCAAGACCGCGACCGAAAACGAAGCTAGGTGGTAGTCATAGCGGCTACAGACACAATGCAACAAAAAATTTTGCAAAATAAGCGACGGTTTTTTTTTTACAATTTTTTAAAAATCATGGTTTTTGAGGGGTAAATACCTAGTTTTTGCAAAAATAGTAATTTAAACCCTTACGTACCATTGCGTGTTTAAAAATTAAGCGATGTACGTCATTATTTTAGAAAAACTATGTTTAATCACTCAAATACGACAATATGTAAAAAATAACAACAACAAAAATTGACAATTTTTTTTGTAAAATTTTTACTTGCATTGTGTTTGATATCACTAATACTACCTCCTGGCTTCGTTTTCGGTTGCGGTCTTGATATACCCTGTATAAATTGAAATTAATTAATACTAACAAATACAAAACAAGGTAAATTTACAAGACAGGCGCCAATCGTTCAAAGAAAAATACAAATCTTATAAATGTTATGTATTTCTGCTTAAATTTATAGAAAAAAAAGGTATTATTATAAAGATAAACAAAAAATAAATTCAAATGTATTGAATGACCCCGACGTGATTTGAACACGCAACCTTCTGATCTGGAGTCAGACGCGCTACCGTTGCGCCACGGAGTCGTTGTGTAGAGCTGACGAATTTGTCTATCGCTTACGTTGATAATTCTGGCACGTGTATATGAGTTCTAAAAATAGTATTGAGATAATAATTTTGTTTTGCAATATGATTCGTAATCTTTCAAGGTGTTTTGCAATGTTATTACGTCATATGTTTATTTTAACGTGGAACTTTGCCGCAAGATTCTGGATTCAGATACTGTTTTTCATTCATTCATTCATCATCAGCCCTTCTGCGTCCACTGCTGGACATAGGCCTCTCCCATAGCACGCCACTGGGCTCGATCTTCAGCCCATCGTCGCCAACCGCTACCAGCCACCCCACTGATACTTTTACTGATACTTTTTTACACAAATGTAATCCAAATTTACTGGACGATAAGTTAATTACTATACAGATGTAATCTGTCTTAGGCACGTCTAAGCCGGCCTAACAGAATATGCATTGGCATATCACGGATCCAAAATCTAAGCGCATTAGCACCGAAAATCTAGGCAGCAGCAGAAGTGTAATTGTGTTCCTGTTAGAAGGACATTGTAGCCAGAGTAACTACTGGACATAATGAGACAACAACTTATGTCTTAGGATGGCGAGCGCAGTGGAATGCCAAGCAATGTTTTTAGGTTTTGCTACTGTCCATGAGCGGTCATATCGCTTACCATCAGGCGAATGGCATGCTCGTCTCGCCATTCAAAGCAATAAAAAAAGAATTTTAATTATTCAAAGAAACGAAAAAATCAAAACCTTGTATCTTACAAATCTGAAAAAAAAAACATTTATACAACAAAAAATTTTGTCGACATGAATAACTTTGCTAAGAAAAAAATCGCTATAAAATGTGTCGTGGGGTAAAAACGCGGCGCTCGTGAACAGTGCGCCGGACAGATATTATCGGAGACAATGATAAGAGTTTTCACTAGACTGTTTATTTGCCATAGTAAATAAGGCCACGGGGTGGGAATGTATCACACCGTTGTGTCATTTTTGACAGCCTCCGTGGCGCAGATGGTTAGACGCCGCCTGTGGAACGAGAAGCCGCGGGTTCGAATATTTGTGTTATCCACAGGTATTTGTTTCGGGTCTGGGTGATTGTGAGAGCGAAAAGTCTCTCGTAGTTTCTGATATGACACAAGACTAGATCTTAGTGTGGGGTCAGGACTATGTAGCTATGTGACAGTTAGGTGTATTTATTTATTTATTATATATTTTGATGGAGACTGCCCCACCCTCACACACGCAACTGCAACTCCTGTAAGCCAGGATCAACAGTGGCTCGCATTTCATGGCTCTGAGCATTGAAGCTCAGCGAGTCTTGGGGAATTTCTAACTTGTGTATAACCCGCAACGAAATCAATCACAAAGTAAATTTTTTAGGAGTTGGAAATAAATTATTGTCCATTTCCCTCCGTAATGATAAAGCGGGTGACAAAACTATGAACTAAAGAGGTAAAAGACTTATATAGCCAGAAAAGCCAGCTGTTAGATTTTATTTTGATGATTTTTTTATTGTTTGGTTTATCAGTGACGTAATATGGTAAATATTTTTCTAAGAATCTTCTGCCAGCCCTCGTCCTATTTTTTTTAAATACGCTTTTATTAGCTTCAGACGTATGTATGTTAGCATGTTAGTATGTAACGGAATCTTTGAACATGATTTTGACCCCCTTCAGAACGTCGGGTAATTGATTAGTTTGTTATTCATGTTGCTGAATAAAATTATTTAAAATTGTTCCCAATATATACAGGCATAATGTTATCGGTAACAATATCTGCGAAACAAGATTAATGTAATACGACTTTTAGTTAATAAATATTATTTTACTGTGTCCTTGTTTAGTTTCTCCACTCGCGATATCATCAATATCGCTATCGGTGTAAATGCAGCCACAATAAAGGATCGGTCAGAAGTGGCCGTGACGAAAAAGGAAAAAAAACTTTGTTTTTCCAGAGCCCTGTACAATATTCTATCAATGAGTTATTTTTCAAGTGTTTTCCCAGCGTCCAGTGGATTTGGGTGAAGGACTTCGCTCGAATAGATTTTGTTACTGTCGCGTCAATTATTTTCTTATTTTATTCTGCTCCTTTTTATTTTTCTTTTTTATTGACAGCGCTAAGTGAATGCTACTGAAGATATTAATTGAAATACAAATAGAGTGACACAATTATTGACGTCAGTCGATATAATTTTCGAAAATCGACACATTTTCGTGTGTCACTATGTATTCGTCCGGTTTTTTCCTATCGTGTATAATATTTGAAAGAAGAATAAAGCCTCCAACTCAATATATAAAGACACATCTTTTAAAAGTCGCACGTACAATCTTTCATAATCTAACCCTCCCGATTCATTGAGAGCACAAAATTTCCAGCGGGGCCTCATAATCCCGCAGCTGTGTCCGCATTATCTATTTCCACCTAGCTTAATTACATATCCGACACGTTTTCAGTCTTTAATTTTGGGGGTATAAAAGGCCCCCATTTGCCGGTTGGCGTCCCGTGAAATTCAGATTTCAGTCTCGGCCCGTTAGCTCTGTAACGGGTTAATAAACTGCTAGCTTAGCTGAATGTTAAGTTCGTTTTTAAAGGGTTAACATTGAATAATTAAACTTGCGGCGGATAATCTAATGATGTGGACGTTTTTGGGTTATGACGTAATTATTATCTTTAATTCTATTTTGGTATTTTAGTTACTGAATATAAATGATAATTTCGGCTTATTAGTAGTAAGTATAGTGAAGCAGGTATGCGCTAAGAAATATGAAGTCCTGTGTTCGTTTCGTATATCATGAAATTAATTTCATGTCAATTTTAGGCAAGAAATATCCATAACACGTTGCACTTCTACCTACCACGCGGTTGTAGTCAGGAGGTTATGTAATAATTATTCGAGAAAAACATATTAGGTATGCCAGGTATGCCCTAAATTGAAATTAATTAGACTTATTATCGTAGAATTTATTGCACTTCCAAATACAACCCAAAAACTCGCAAACCACATCGAAGCATTCATTCAACGTTCACATTAATAGCAAAATGATTCCACATTTCAGAACGAAAAAATATTCATATACATTACATTAAAAGCTTATTCAGTCAGCTCATTCAAAGATATTCCCTTTCAACGCCTCGCACTGGGCGATATTTGTCTTTGTTAAAACAAAAGAGATAAAAAGGGGAGAGGGGGGAACAAAAAACCCACCTTGTAGTCTCAAAGAGGAGGTTGGGGAATTGTGAATATTTTCCTTTTCCGCCCTGGCCGGCTTTTGGCTTCAATGTAGGTGTTTCAAGTTCCGCCCGGAATTTGCCGTGCATTGCTGCCAATTCCGACTTCCGGCTTGTTAGCATGATTTTGATATGGTGATTGTGATGGAGTCTTTAGGGTTTAGTTTCTATGTGTTTTTGTTCTACACTTACGTAGGTAACCATAGGAAGTTAAAGTGAGTGATTTTTCAATCGGCCCTATACATTTTCTCTTATTATCAATGCTGTTGTAAAACAGCATATACTGAGCTGGTATCCATTCTACGCGCATATTACGGAAATAGGTATTAATGTAGACCTTTTCCTTGTATTATATTATTATTTATATGTATTGTGTGTGTGGAAAAAATAAATGGTTTAAATGTTTTCTTTTTTGTCATTGATAATTAATACAGCAATGCGACAATATTGGCGTGCCATCAGGTAATTTGCTTGTCACCTAATTGTATCATCTTCAAATCAAGATGACTTCCGTTGAATATAGCAAGACCTACTTATACATATGTAAAGGCTTGCATCCAGCGATCTTTTTGATTTTTCTCAAGTCTTCGATGCTATAGGATCAAAATTTAATTAAAATCACATACAAAAATCCTATTTTCCATCTAACAGCCTGGCTAGATTCTAAGCCAAGTTTCCAATTTGCATAACATTTGGGTAATGAGTTTTCGCCGAAATAACCAATAAACGAGAGTTTGCAATTGGCCAATTTACTGCTCCTTAACGGTTTATATTATTATGAGCAGTTACAATTATTGTTACTAAAATTTATATAAAACATTTACATTTATATTGCAATTTAATTAATTTAAATTTAAAATAAAGCGTATCAATAAAATAAATAATATCAAATTATTGCACTACATATTTTAATTAAATTCAATTTGTTCAAAACAGCCGGCGTATGAAAATGGAATTGCATCGGAATGCGTTAGAAATATTGGAATAAATATTAACAACAACACCGAGTAAAAGCGTGAATATTTATTCAATTGGTCGCATTTTTATTCGAAAATACAAAAATGGAATAATATCGCGTAGATTTTTATCACACGTGCTGAAGACAGCGAGCGATATAGTCAGCAAAAACAAGTTCTCGTTTACAAATAAATTCACTGAGTTTAACACCTATTTTTTGCGACACTGCTGTCCTTACTGAGTTATTGAGACGTCCGCGGCGAAATGTTTTTCATTATTTGTTGAAGGAGCGTTCAGTTTGTGCTGGCTTTTAAAAATCGTTTGTTAAAAACGCTGTTTCTTGAATTTATTCGGTTTTTCGCGAAGGGTCGGTGCGGTTCGGTTGATTTGAGATAAATGCTCGATTTATTGGCGCGCGGGCGGATTTGGTGTTTCCTTCAGTTTTTATATTGATGTTTACATAGATGAATTGTATAGTTTCAATTTTATCTGTTTGCAGCTCTTATTTCAGTTGTATCGGGGTCGTTGTAAATTATTTATACGCTGGTTGTTTCGTTTTTATTTTTAACTTCCAAACTTGATAGTAAATGATCACTACCTCTCATAAATACCTGCAAAATCTCTATGGAATAATTAAACCTCTGTGTATAGATGATAGAAGTGTCAGAGAAGAAAAGAAAATTGCATTGGGCATTAAGTGAACGCTGGTTTAAAAAAAGGCGTCAGTAAAACTATTACTTTAAGACGGCAAACTATACGTTTCACGGTGTTGCGGGTTCAAATCCCAGGGCACACCTCTGATTTTTCGGAGTATAACGGTGAAGGAAAACATCGTGAGAAAGCTTGCATACCGTAGCGATGTTGAAGAATTTCTACGGTATGTAAAGCCCGCCAACCCGCATTAGGCCAGCGTAGCGGACTGTATGGCCTAACCCCTCGCAATTGTAGAGAAGGCCCGTGCCCTACAGTGGGACGTATTAGAGCTGATATAGATACTATCAATATTAGAATAAAACAAATTCACACTCACGTTTCCTTGGCAGCCATATTTCCGCGCCGCTGAAAGGACAAAGCGCGAAGTAATTAATAAACCGTTCCAAAAACGCAAGTACGAATTGTGCACATTTTGATTTATGTGCTCGCGTGGATCGCGCAAAAAAACATCGTTACCAGCACTGAGAGGGGGGGGGGGAAGCGGAGGGGGTTTTGAGTTAAAATGTTATTGCTTTTTGCGGAATTAGCGGAAAACAATTCGGCCCCTCCGCGCGCATTGGCATTTTGAATTTCGAACGATTTATTTTTCAATGTGGTTTAATTGTGGTTTTAAGTTTGTGATATCTGTATTGTTTAAATTATAATAAATTAACCTATATGAGTATTATCTATCATAATGAATAGTCGCTTTCCTTTTAACGAATGAAACAGTGACTGAAAAGAGTGACTTATATTCAGTAATCAGTATACTATGACAAAAATATAAGTATCATCAACAATTTGGCGACCTGTGGAATGTTGCGTCCAGTGACTTTCTGCAACCATTTATTAGGTCGTTTGTCCATACTGTGTGTAGACAACGTATGTTCTGCTTGCCGTTTCGTGGACCCCAAGATATTTTGGCCCCATCGGCCATTGGTGCCCATTGCCACAACTGGCTTAGCTGCAATGAATGTAGATTATAGATGTCCAAAAACCTTATTAAGTGACTCGAAATATTTGCCAGACTGCCTCGGTGGCGTAGTTGTACTACGGTACGACTACAAAGCTGAGGTCTCGGGTTCGAATCCCGGGTCGGGCATTGTGATATTGGATTTTTTTATTCATTATCAGTCAGGATTTTTGCCTGAAATGGCGATAGACTCGACCACATCACATCATGGGACAGAACATACAAGGCGAAATGTGTTTGTCCTGGTAGCACCTCTGCCTATCCCCCTGGGAAAAAAGCGTGAGTTTATGAATGTATGTAAATATTAATACTTTCCTAACTATTTAAGGGCCTTTGTACACGGCGTATTTTCAACGCGCCGACGACGCGCGTTTTACAGAGCTGTAGATTAATAAAATAAATACATCAAACAGTCACATACATAGTATTGACCCCACACTAACATCGAGTCTTGGGTCGTGGGTATCACGAACTACGAGAGACTTTTCGGTCTCACAAACACTCAGACCAGATGACCGAAGGTTTACTCACTGCTTCTGAATTGCTTTTAAAGCACGTTAGCGTACGACTTCTGCGCTTTTAATATTCACCGTGTGCTCTAATAGGTATTAGTAAAAACATCTGCATCAACATGCTCTTTCAAGCCCTCAAACCCCGCGCAAACCGATATCTGAAATACATCTTCAAAAAATTCCCGTAAATAAAAAGGCCCGGATAGGCGAAATTCATTTATATCGACGAGAAAACCGGTGTATAGAGAGGGGAGGTGCGGGGAAAGGGAGAATGGGGAAAGGGGAAGGGGGAAGGGGGAAGGGGAGGTAAAGGTGAGCGCTCACTCGAGGGAAATCCAACGTTTTATTCTATGAACTATCAATCTCTTGGAACAATGTACGTGTCAGTATGTGTTTCGTCATATGTATGTACATATTTTGTTTAGTTATTTCTCCCGGATGTTCTGTCGGCTGTGATTTTCGTAAGATGACTAGATGAAGTCATATCTTGTTTTTATTTTGTTGGTGGTCACGTACTCTAGTATTGTTGGACACTAGCTGTGTTGGGTTCATTCTAATAATAATTTAGTCGAACCATCTGTTTGGGCTGAATTGTACGAGGCATCCTCTGCGATTGGTAGAACTGAAATTTTTGTAAACCCCTGTGATAGGCAGGTTTCCTCACGATGTTTTCCTTCATTATTAAGCTGCGTGGTAATTACTATCAATATACACAAGCCTTCTAAAAATAAGAGGTGTGGCCTGTTAGGTTGTAAAATTATAACCAATTTTATCTGCATCAATAAAATATAAAATTGTTAAACATGTTTGTAAAGGTAGCTCATGCTACTTCACCTCGCTAATCTACTATGTCGTTTTTCTAACAAAATGGCCGGATTAAATTAAGTTTTTGCTATGTTGTTGTGTTCGTGACAGAATGTATGTTGCGCGGAGATACATCAAAGTTAATTAGAATTCTTTGAAGCGTGTAATACGCTTTGTAAATGCTCAACGTCGTATCTATGAATGTGTCGTAATTATATTAGACATTATGTGGATGCGATTTTATATAAAAATATATATACAGGGTATATCAAGACTGCGACCGAAAACGAAGCCAGGTTGTAGTATTAGTGACTTCAGACACAATGGAACCAAAAATTTCGCAAAAAAAAATCGTCAACTTATTTTGGGAAATTTATTATTCACGTATTCTATGATGTGGTTACAAATTTCGAGCAAATTGCTCATCTATGCAGACAAAATATTTATCTCAGAGCCTCAGCCCTTGTTATAAAGTTAACACAATTGGCATAATAACCTTACGGTATAACAGATTACATTATAAACAACTTAAATAACAGGCAGTTAAAGTGAGATATCAAAAGTATAAAAAATATTTAAATAATCGTAAAATCCATACTAATATCATCGTAAAAATTAGGCTCGTGTATAACATAGAAGGCATCCGTCTGTAACCAAACGGAACTAATTCGGCTGCGTGATTGTGTGCTAATATTATTATTTGTGTATTTGTACCATCGTTGTATTGTAATATTATATTTAGTAATTTTTAGGCAATTTTTAAACGGTGAAGGAAAACATCGTGAGGAAACCTGCATACCATAGCGGTTTGTAATAATTTCTATGGTATGTAAAGTCCGCCAACCCGCACTAGGCCAGCGTGGTGGATTATATGGCCTAACTCCTCTCAATCGTATTCTCGATTGTAGAGGAGGCTCGTGCCCTGCAGTGGGACGTATATGGCCTGATACAGATACAGATTTGTACTGTAATAATTTAGTACGGGTCGAAGTGTCCTGTTATTTGTTGTTTGTTTCCATAAGGTTAGAATTCAAGCTAGTTACTAACGGCTTTATTCATAGACAGTTTATAAACCTATTTTAGCTATCGATGTTTTGTCCCTTTCCAATGACTTTTGGATACAGTTTGAGCGAAAAAGACAAAACATTCAGTAACTAAAATAGGTTTATAAGAAATCACCAGTGAATGGAAAACTCTGTATGTTGTAGTAGTACATTTGTAGCCCGTGTAGCTATGATATTAAAACAAAAGTGAAAATTATAACACAAGCTTTGCGCATGACTAACACCCAGTCAGCCCTGTCATAATATAAGAAAGAAAAGAAAGATGCAGACTGGGAAGACTACAAAACTTCGAAAAGTTAGAGTAAAAAACAACAAAAAACTATGATAAGATTCGTAAATTGTGTGTCATTTTAATGTGTTATAAGATTCGCGAGATCATAAGGTACTATTATGGTTTTCTTAATCGTAGTTGGAATTTGACTTCGATTTTACATAATTGCATGATGAACTAATTAATTTTCCTAACTGCTTTTAAGTTGCTTTAGAAGATCCCTCTGTGCATAAAAACATCCTAATGTTAATATATTCTAGATATTTTTCCACTCAAAGCAACCCTAAACTTGATTTAATATCGCTAAAATCTACTTCTTCTTGCATTATTTTTGCCAGCTTAATTTAATAATGTCAAAACCGACTCTTAAAATCAGCAATTACCAACTTGAAAACCAACGAAAAATTTAAAAGCAAATGATGCTCCGTATCACAAAAGTGTCCAAACAAAACACTACTAGACTAAAAAGTAAAGACAGAAAAAATATGGGCCGATTGTCGCCGGCGCGATACAGTCAGCATAAAAAAACATACGCCCGCAATTTTTATAAAAGTGGTAACACAATAAGTTTATCCGCGAGGCGAGTGCGCTCGATAGTGTCACGTAGCTGGTACGGTCTGCAAAATAGGCCGGCAGCTAACTGGGTTAAAAGAGTGTTGCCAGTTCATTTGTACAGATTTTTGAGGAGATTCTGGGAGATTTAGATGTGAATCTCAGATTTGTGTGTGTGATAATTATTTTGACATATTATGTATCGACTATTAAGTGGACAAGTTATTTAGGTTTCATTTAACTTTGAGGATGTTTTGAATATAATAAATTGTGGTTTGCTTTGGTCAAATAATCTGTTAAAAAAACAAGTCCTAAAATAGACTTTACTGTATATTTATGTATATTTTTAAATATCACTTTACTCACACGACAAAGAGTTCTGAATCTAATGCCAAGTGCAGTGAAGTTCAGATAAAAATGATTTATCAAGGACCCAATAACGGCTAGAAACCATATACCATGTATCAGAATTTACAGAATAATACAGGTTTTCTCCAATATTTCATTTCTTTCTTATGCTTGCCACACCAGCAGTACCTGCGGCGGACGGGTCTTGATGTGTGAATTGCTTTGTGACGTCACGGGCTTGCAGCTCGGTTCACTAAGTGACTGCGACTCGAGGTTTTCGGTGCAACTTGATACAGCTTTCGATTCTTTTGCGCTTTTTCATTTTTACCTGGTTTTATTACATTAGGGGATTAGGAATTATTTCTATTCATTTAATTAAAATTGTATATTTTTTAACAGAGTGAAGTTGAATCTTTCTATGAGGCTACTTTTTTACTGCCGTCGTTTCTCTCTCCCTTCTCCCCCCTATTTTGAGAAGCCAGCAACATATCTTCAATTCAAATGTACATAGATGTGCATAAAACGGTAATCATTATCATATGAGTTAAACCTCTTATGCCTCGGTGGCGTAGTTGTATTACGGTACGGTTACAAAGCTAAGGTCTCGGGTTCGAATCCCGGGTCGGGCAAAGTGATATTGGATTTTTCTATTCATTATCAGCCCGGAGTCAGGAATTTGTGCCCGATATAGCGATAGGCTCGCCCCCTATCACATCATGGGACGGAACATGCAAGACGAAATGTGGGTGTCCTAGTGGCGCCTCTGTCTACCCCTTCGGGGATAAAGGCGTGAGTTTATGTATGTATGTATGTATGAGTTAAACCGTTTATCGAAAATATTATTTATAAATCCATGCAATACAGGATTTTAACCCACGCCCACTAATTTGGCAGTTTGATCTTGAACCTGCTCTACCATGCTATATCCTCACTAGTATTTCAGTATATTTGACGCGTGTAATTTAAAACTAGCTTTAAAGTTGGGTCGGACCTCTAGTATATGAACCATTTTGCATAGAAAATGAGCGAAATTCTTGGTATTTCTCATGGATGTTAATTAGTTCGAGTAGCTTGTAGCACCCTCGTTCCTAGTAAAGGTGGCTTTGTGACGTCATAGTGCACCCGGCGGGCTGAGTGTCGTTTGGGTGCAGTTTAAGAGCTTGGATAACTTTTTGTTTGACTTTAAAGGGTGTTGTGAGCGGTTATAATATATTTGTATAATATTATATGTTTGTTATGAGTCATATTTCGTGTGTTTTTTATTTTAATATTATCAAGCAATGGGTAAAGGGTAAGCCCTTTGATGCTGGATGGCAAATGAGAGGTCATGGGTTCGATCCCCTCAGCGAGATGGACGTTTGTGTGCTAATAAGTATTTCTTATTATTTTGATTTCGTAGAACCTGTCAAAAACTAAGAGCGACTAAGAATTCTTGTGGATCACTTTGCCTTACCAAGGGATCGAACCCGCAGCATCTAATTTCACAACCGCAGTCCCAACTATGCCACAAATAATTTCTAAAAGTTATCTACAAGTTACAATTCCAAGAAATTCTAGAAAATCTTAGCACCCAAATCGACACATCGATCAGCGTGCGCGACCCGGGCGTCGAACCTGCACCGCGCCCGCCTGTTGGCCGGCAGCCAAACTTTTGAGATATGTCTACGTTAGGAATTTTGCGGTTTTGTCGCGCTGCGTTTTTTCCTTTTTAAAGCAGAGATTTATCGCCATACTCGCGCGGAGCGTGTTAAATAATGCTGGACTAGTTTCAGTTGCTGGTCGTTTTTGTTTTGTCGGTCATGGCTGGGACAAATTAAAAGGTGCAGTTAAGTACTCAATTAAGGTTCATCACTCACTCCTTTAAAACGTTAAACAGTATTTTTTTCTGGTCAATCTTGGCATCCGAAACATCCCCTGATATAATTTGCTTTCATTAGGGGCAGATTTTTTTCTTTTTCTTCGTGAATTTCGCCAAAAACGACGACGTTCTCGCAGCTAACTGTAAAGATTCCTTTAAGTATGTCTTAATATTAAAATTGTTGCATCATAACGATTTTGCATGTCATCCTCGCGCAGCGATCCACCATTTTTCTCCTTATTGTCTCAATATAAACATCGTTGTTTCTAACACCAATATCTATGCTCCCATACTTCCAGCAGCTACCTTAAATAAAATAATAAATAAATAAATACACCCAACAGTCACATACATAGTCCTGACCCCACACTAAGATCGAGTCTTGTGTCGTGGGTATCAGAAGCTACGAGAGACTTTTCGGTCTCACAAACACCCAGACCCGATACAAATACCCGTGGATCACACAAATATTTGTTTCGGTGCGGGGATCGAACCCGCGGCCTCTCGTTTCTCAGGCGGCGTCTAACCAACTGCGCCACGGAGGCTGTCCTTTCTGATTAAGGTCGATAAAAATTCATATAAACAGTATTATTTCCCCAATAATCCTCCAAAAACAATCATTAATACAAAAAAATCGGACTTAAAAATTGATTTATCCGCAAAATTTGGCACAGGGGCATTCCTCATCTGTCGCGGACGTGTTTTACGTACGCCCTGTCACTTTTCAATATTCCGGTTAACGTGCCCCCGCCAGATGTCCAGGGGAGGATTGAGGAGGGGAGGAGGGGAAAAGGGGAAGGGGAGTACACGCACAAAAACTAACACCTGCCTGTGTATGATGGGATCCAATCGTCGGGTTCTGTACGAAATTGATGGAGTCATTTTTTTGTTTTGTTGATGTATAGAGTTATTGGTTGAAATTTTGTGGCTTTCTACATACATACATAAACTCACGCCTTTATCCCCGAAGGGGTAGGCAGAGGCGCCACCAGGACACCCACATTTCGCCTTGTATGTTCCGTCCCATGATGTGATAGGGGGCGAGCCTATCGCCATATCGGGCACAAATTCCTGACTCCGGGCTGATAATGAATAGAAAAATCCAATATCACTTTGCCCGACCCGGGACTCGAACCCGAGACCTCAGCTTTGTAACCGTACCGTAATACAACTACGCCACCGAGGCAGTGGCTTTCTACATGTATGAGTTAAGTAAATTTATGACTATGTGTAAGGTAATGGTTATTAAGAATGATTTACGTATTAAATCAGTATAAAATACATACAGTTAGTTCACAACAAACATACAACTTATTATTGATTTCACAATTAATTTTATTTACATAGGCGAACTCCCTCGACTGAATGACGGTCCTTCAATATCATATATTATATACTAAGAATGTTTACTGGACATATCTTTATCAAAAACATATTTAATTTAATGGCATTACTTTCGTTTTGAATTCTGTTATTTGCACATAAATTGTGATGCACCAATCCCACTAAATACAATTAAAAGACAAAATATGTGTTACTATTACTTATTTCAAACAAATAAATCCAGCATTGTCGTACCTTTTCAACCGACTCATGGGTTCTGTCAAAGCGAAGGGTCTCCAAATGGTTGCGACATGACATGTGGAATAGTTGATAAAAGTACAGCGACGTGCCTGTCAAAATAATATGTGTTTTACGATGCCTCTGTGTACGATGTACGGTTAAGGAAATGTGACAATGGTCTGGTCAATTTAAGAGGTTATGTATTGGATAATGTTAAATTGTATCCTTATTTATGGACAGATTTAAAACCTATTTTTGCTATCGAATTTTTTGTCCGTTTAGAATTAGAATTTAGTTTGAGTGTGGAAGTCAAAACATTCGATAACTAAAATAGGTTTTAAATCTGTCTATGAATAAGACCGTATGTTTAGCGAGTGTTGGAAAGTGAAAAAATGTTGTCATAATTCCGAAAATTATATCAGCCTGTATACCTTTTGTACAAAAGGACCGGAAAACGTCAAAAACGGTTACTTTAAAATGCATTTTAAACAGAAATCCTGGCATTTCCGCTTAATTAGGCGAACCGAAAAAAAATCGGTACACTCGACCGAGCATTTCGAGTCTACTTTTAACCCGTTAAACAGTCAAAGTAATATTCCGTAAATGATAAAATATACCCCGTAGCGAACTAAAACGGTACGCGGCCGCGGGCGCTACACTGTATTACAATTTTTTTTCAACCCGTTCGCTTTAGCCGAGTGTTTTTGACGTCTGACTCGGCCGGGTCTCAGTGACCCACATTTGTCACGGGTTGGGTCGATCGTTTTTAACTATATTTTCCCATTCGCCGCTTAAACAGTTTTCGGTTGCATTAGTCTACTTCCAGTTGTTAATGGGGTGATTTTGGCCTGCAAAGTTTTAAATTTTCTTGCCTTTTGCATTTATGTGTAGTTAACCTTATCTTGGCTTCGCTTCGAATGTTTAAGAGGTAGTTTATGAGCATGAGTGTACATTAAATGTTTGCTGTATACTGAAAAACATCCGAAAAGATTTTTAACATAAATGCAGAGATATTTGGTCAGTATTTTCCAACTACGTCTTTTTTAAACACACAAGCACAGGAAAGTATCCGAAGTTGATCAGATGGTAAGTGGTAAGTACAATGTAATGTAAATAGTAGTTCTGATAACCGCGACAAAAGACTTAATTAATCTTAATGTGGGGTCAGGACTATGTATGTGAATGTTGGGAGTATTTATTATTTATTAAATATAATATCCACCGCTATGAGATATATTTCACAATTCACAATGCAATACCTTTACTGTCACTATACTTTTTTTTGATACAGTGGTACCACCCCGGTCGAACCGACCCATTGGTTGAGCTTTAAAAACCTCTAAGGTCCACTACTTCAAAATAAAAACTGATAAAACCAAATGAAAATTATATACCATTTGAAAACTGTTACACCCGTTTAATGACTACACATTTGTTATGTTTCTTCGTCAAAATTCATGTTTGTATTTCTCTATACTTAAAACGGTAATAAACAATTAATCTCTGCATAACTCGTGTAGAACATGATGTGCTTTATATTTTTAATAGCCTCGGTAGCGTCCAAGGTACAGGAGATGGCGAATGCGGACGCGGAAGCGTTTTGTTTCAAAATAGGATACTGCGTTTTTTCTCCTCTGAGACACTAAGTATCAGCTTTGTGGGCTAAGCGTTAACTCTTTCTCAATATTAAGGAATGCCTATCTTGGTCAGAAGGATCTTACAATGGGACGGCCCATCCCATATGATCTACATACATACATACATACATAAACTCGCGCCTTTATCCCAGAAGGGGTAGACAGAGGCGCCACCAGGACACCCACATTTCACCATGTATGTTCCGTCGCATGATGTGATAGGGGGCGAGCCTATCGCCATATCGGGCACAAATTCCTGACTCCGGGCTGATAATTAATAGAACCCAATATCACTTTGTCCGACCCGGACTCGAACCCGAGACCTCAGCTTTGTATTCGTACCATAGTACAACTACGCCCCCGAGGCAGTCATATTATGATCTACGGCCTTATGATATTCGCTATTGAACATAGAGCTCCCTCAAGGAGAGTTGTACAAATACTCACCACGCTTGGCGGTCGTTTGGTCCCCAGAGCTTGATCTTTTCGCCAGCAGGTTCCACTACACGCGTTTTAGGTTGGCTAGAAAAATTGAAGAAGAAGAACTAGAAGTTAGTTGGTTAGGTCCCCTCACACCCAACAATAGAACTTATGTCTATATGCTATAATAATTATTTTCCGGTGAAACAAAATATGTCGGCTTAACCGTCATCCGCTTATAACTTGCGCACATTTTTAATAGCGAACGAGATAAATAACTCTATTTGTCTCGCTCGAGCAATCTGTGTCAGCTTTATTAATATACACCCTTCCTTTTCCCCCTTCTTTTACGCCTTCGGGATAAGCCTATAACGACTAGCCAGTGTATGCTGTTTTTTGTGCTTTTAAGGGACTTTTGGGGGTTCAGGAGTTTGATGAAGATAGGCGGTATTTAATACATCTTAAATATTACTTTACTATATAAAGAAAGACTGGCCCATGCCTAGTCGTGGAAATAAGTAAGTAGAACTAAGATGCCGGCAAAATGTTGACGTATGATAAAATTCGAGTCAATACTTTTATCTATGATAACTATGAACTATGAAGTACAACTGTGGTTTGCCGTCATAACTGTGTCGATTGGAGAGAAGTCTTAGTAAATAAGTTGTCAATTAATATTCTATTCATATGTATTAACTACTAACCAACAAAAGTGGGTAGTTTTGTCTTGCCTGTGTAGAAAAAAATAATATTTAAGCTTTACTTTTACATTAACTTGAAAACGACATATTTCATTCCTAAAAAGCTGTATTCAGAAGTAAATGATTATTTAAGTTTTACATGAAGCTTAGCATTCAAACATGTTTTGCTCGTGTAAGCTTTGCGACCTGAGAATTTCGTAAAATATTTTTTATACAAAATTCACCCGAGCTTATAAAAGAAGACTGCTGAAAAGCATTTTTTTTATTATGTTCGTATAGTGACCATTCGATCTTTGATTCAATTCCCGAGTCCAATAAAAATTGTGTGAATTTTTCAAATTAAAATCAATTCCCAGCAATAGATAATCTTATTAATAGTATAGACTATAGAATGGAATAAAAAGATTTAAACGACAGCTTTCGTGGCGCAATTGGTAGACGCCACCTGTGAAACGAGAGACCGCGGGTTCGATCCCCGTACCGAGACAAATGTGTGTATGAACCGAAGTATTTGTTTCGGGTCTGGGTGTTCGTGAGACCGAAAAGTCTCTCGTAGCTTCAGTCAGCAGACATTGATTGCTTCCAATAGGTCGATCTAGATCTGGGGGAGGCATATGTTTAGTAGTGGACTTCCTGTGGCTGAAGAGAGAGAGAGAGGGAGAGAGAGAGAGAGAGAGAGAGAGAGAGAGACATTGACACAACAATCTTTTTAAATCGGTTAAATTATTCACATGACATGGGAATTAAATTTAATTACGCGTATAAAACGTAAGGGCCGTATGAGCGTAATTGTGTACGGCAAGTAAGTACCAGTGATCATAATTGTGGTCTGTATGCAATGCCGGTGAAATTACTTTCTTGCGGCTGCACCTTCATGCTGCGTTTACACCGGGATAGTTGGTGGATAGTTGAATGAAATTTAGAGCAAGTCGGTGTCTTAGTTTGTAATGTAGATGTAATTAATATTACTGTATATATAAGAAGAGTCTTAAATTTGAATAATTGTATTTACATAGAAAAAAAAAAGTATTTTCCAAAAAGCCTATAAAACTAAGTTGCATGTTAGTAGATTCAATACTCCATTTGCAATATAATAAGGGCTTAACGTCAATTAGTAAGTTTACAATTTATGAGAGCATATCTTTTTTAATCTGAAAATTACTTGGGCACTAAAGTCTGAACAATTGTGAATGCGATATTATGAAAGATATATTTTAAGAAAAACATAAATTGTTTATATTATTTATTGCACACAAAATATATCAATAGGTATATAGAGAGAACAAAACAACAATGTACAAATGGCGGTCGTATCGCACTATATACTTATTGTTATTGTACTTTTAAAATATTGTATATTTTAAAACTCCATAATTTACCATCGAATACGGTTCATCCTATAATAGTTCAAATTCACTCCGAACTGGTATATCTAGAGAATTATTCGAAACGCGCATAACTTCTCAACGACTAAATTTAGTTTACACTCGAGAATGTTTAATATCCAACGCTTCGACGTACATTCCGCTGCTGAATAAGATTAGTTGGCGATACTATCTCAATTTCGGTGCATTTAAAAATAAACACACAAATAAAATATATTCGAAATGTTACAGAAGTTACATTTGAGTAACTGAGGAGTTTAGGTATACACACGTTTTAAACTTTTATTTCTTCTCGCTATTATAATTTAGTATTGCTCATTATTAAAAACCTTGTTCTCTACATACATACATACATACATATATAAACTCACGCCTTTTTCCCAGAAGGAGTAGGCATAGGTGCTACTAGGATACCCACATTTCGCCTTGTATGTTGCGTCCCATGATGCGAGCCTATCGCCATATCGGGCACAAATTCCTGACTCCGGACTGATAATGAATAGAAAAATCCAATATTACATTGCCCGACCCGAGACTTGAACCCGAGACTTCAGCTTTGTATTCGTACCGTAGTACAACTGCACCACCGAGGCAGTCTCTAGTTCTAAAAAAAACATTAAATACACGTGCAAGCGTATCGCGTTTCGGGTAAATTTTGAGTAAATTGGTTGCTACCAGGCCGGCAACTATCCTAATACTTATTCCACTTTCCAAGCCAAGCAATCCGAATGCATACAATGCTCCACAACTGCACGGTTGGCTGTGTGCAAAAATTACTTTGTTATGGTTCGCTCGCCCTTAACTGTCGTTGGGTCGGAACGTGTGTTCAACTGGACAAGTTTCATGACGAATCCAATTGTGTGGCAGCGCCGTATAGCTAGTTAGGGTGACGAGATAATGTGGACTCGTGCGTTCTTTTTTCAAATTTCAAAATTGGATATTTTGTTTTCTTTGTTGTATAGTCTGTATGTATTTCGGTGAGAAAAATTTAAAAAAAGAATTCAAAATAGAATACGCGTTTTAATTGCAGCCAGTGATGGTCAGGTATTATGGAGATAATGTGTCACAACTCACACGTGTGATCTTTTTAAAAAAATGATTTATTTCTTTATTTATTTATTTAGGGTTTGTGTGTTCGGTGGGAGATAAAAAAAATTTATACTATGGCGTCAATGTAAACACGGTAATATATTTTCTCTGCTTAAAATACGTAAGAAAACGAAATTTCCGCACTATAATTTAACGGGTCGCTTACGTGCAGGATAGTAAGATTTTGTTATAACATCAAGTGCACCCAAGTTGGCCATTCTTGGGTAAATCTACACCTACATACAATCATCATAAATAAGAGCGGGAAAGATTGGATTATGTATATACATGTTATATTATATTTTATGCGTTGTACTGCTAGGTATACTCCTTTAGAATATTCCTATAACTAGCTGTAATGAACATATGCCTTGATATTATTTTATATATACTATAGTAATTATTAACCACAATGGATAATAAGCCGATTGTAAAATTCGAGAAGGCGTAGCTTGAGTCCTTGTACTAAGACAAATTATGCCTGTGAATATGGTACGTACGGGTTCAAAATAGTTGAAGATATATCGTTTGAAACTAAAGGTTTTAGATAGAAGCTATAACCCAACAATACTTCAAGAAATGCAGCCTCTAATGTAATTGTAAAGTACACACAACAATGAACAGTGCCACTTTCTACGCGAAATAAACTTTTGTTTTA
Organism: Deilephila elpenor; assembly: GCA_949752805.1. Lineage (NCBI taxonomy): Eukaryota > Metazoa > Arthropoda > Insecta > Lepidoptera > Sphingidae > Deilephila > Deilephila elpenor. Next base: position 2,802,462 of record OX457119.1, read on the forward strand.
TAATTTTGAAGCATATTTAAGGATTTTATAGACAAGTTCATTAAAGCTTGAATGAACAACAAATTACAATGTCATTTCATGTCAACAAATAGCCGTGAAATTATATTCTTATTTCAAATTAATTATCTCAAAATTAATTAATAAAGTTTTGAATTGACTTGTTTTAAAATAATTATATTAATTTAATTTCAATAACGCAATAATTAATTGATGTATAAAAAGTATTTATTAAATAAACTATTACATAATTTAATGAATCTCATCACTCACCGATTCAAATTTAGAATGCGCACCTGAGTTCGCCGACCGGCGCATCCGTGACAAAAGCGTTATTACCGGCCAACCGGCAATGTTCTCTTATAACTGTTAGTGCACCCCGGCCGGCCATTCCGGAGCGGGCCGTGTTTGTTTCGCAATAATTTACACGTCTGCAAGGGACGATGGGATCGCATCGCTCCGGAATAACCGGCTGTTTTAAAATACCTTTTTGTATTGTAAATACGATGATTCATTAAAAAGACCGAGTTTTATTCTTCGGGAAATTATTAATCTCTTTTTATTTGTATGCGATTGCTATTTAATTTGTTTTTGAATAATTTAGTAGCGGTTTTCATCAGCTATCAGATTATGTTTAATATAATTTAAATATACCCGCAAATGAACCTCAAATTCTATGTAATTATGAAATTTAAAGAATAGTGTGCAGCCTTTAAAAATGGACATGAAAAGCGACTTCACTAACGAAAACCGACAGAAAATTTTACCTCCTGTACTATGCAATGAACTGCTAAAGTATTAACACAATCCAACCATAACAGCGCTGCGCTACAGCGCTGCGTTATAGCGCTTTCAATGCATTACGACGCGGTATCAAAATTTCAGCGCACCGACAAAAGTCTTGGTCGCTGATTTCCCAGACGAATTGGTCGTTAGCGTTTTAAAATTCAGCGGCTTGAAGTGTTTACGTACAGACTAGAAAGTTCGGGGTTTTTAATATGTATGTGCAAATGTTAGATATAATTGTTCCCTAAAGATTTTTGTCTGTTAGAAGAGGAATATTTTCAGACTTCTTGTGGGACAAAACTGTAGAAACTTAAAACATAAACTTGGATACATTTTCGAAACTTCTGTATCTCGAAACGCGTATTGAACCCACGTTCTCAATTTTATCTCAAAATATGATAGAGGCCATTTAAACCCAAGAAACTCACTAAAACAAATCGGACTCAAAATTGATGTCGAAACTGGAGACCAATAAAGGTTCAAAATATTTTTGAAAAGTAGTGTCTTATCTGATCTGTCCATGTTAGTGGATCTCCTGAAGATCTTTTCTAATCGTGTTATTTTTTACTGAAGGTCGTGTCCCTGAAAGGCCTTGGCTCTATGTGTCACATCCAATTGACTCCAAGTTTTTTCTGTATATACTAAATTGGAGATACAATACATACATAAACTCAAGTCTATTTCCCAGAAGGGGTAGGCGGAGGTGCTTCCAAGACACCCACATTTCGCCTTGCATCTTGCGTCCCATGATGTGATAGGGGGCGAGCCTATGGCTGATATTGAATAGAAAAATCCAATATCACTTTGCCCGACCCGAGACTCGAACCCTAGACTTTGTAATCGTACCGTAACTAACTACGCCACCGAGGCAGATACAATAATGATTATCCTAATATACTCTTATCTTTTTTAATCTTATTGAATTCAAACGCATAAATACAAATTCACACAAACAGTTACCAGGCGCTCATAACTTTAAAGATAACAACACAAAGCGACAATGAACAAAAAGAAAGAAATCCCACGCAACGTCTGAGAATGATTAATAAGGGTCGTCGCGCGATAATCTCCGTAATTAATATTAATTGTGCTCCCGAATGTAATGGTGAAAAACACGATCCATTAAACAAATACATTATTTACATTACTGTGATTTTTTCCGTAAATCTTTGTTGACAACGCAAACCCGGATAGGTATCGTTATACCCACACAAGGTTTGATCTAAGTGTGGGGTCCGGAGTATGTATGTGTGTGTATGAATCCTACATTAAACCCCAATGAACATAGGATGAAAAAATATCTGCACCCAGGCGTAACTGGGACGGGTCGCTAGTTAGTTAATAAATAAATACCAAATACCATTTACTTCACTTTTACAAGCACATGTTCGGAAATAAAAGGTAACTCCAAAAATAAACAATAACAAACGTTATAAAATCGAATACAAAATAAACCAATAAAATAAAACTTTGTGTCATCTATCGAAAGAAAATTAAATATGTAAAAACTTCTACAATTCCACTTTAAGACAATATTTCGTAAATAACTTATCATTCTGAGTAACCTACAATCTAGGATTCTAGACCAAATGTTTCATCCAATTTATAAGACGGTTAAATAAATAATTCGGTACAAGTTGGAGTTTTTATTCTTATTGTTGTTTAAACGTTGGTGTGGTTGCGTGGGTGTTGCCACCTACGGAATTGGTAGTGGTTACACCTACAGGCTTTTTAGGGTTCCCTAGGAAAATTAGAACCCTTATTGGATCATGATGTCTGTCTGTCAAGAAAATCTACAGGGTAGGTGCTTCCCATTATCATAGTCTTGAATTTAGATAAGCAGTCTATTTTCTGTTCCATCCCTTGATAAGGTCTTATTTTATAGAGTTTTCAATTGTTTATGACGTCACAAAATTTTAATATTTCTGTGAAGAATTACCAAGTATTACATGACAAGGAATATTATTTCATTTAATTACACTTGGCAATACTTCTATTTTTATTCAATACAACTAAAGTAACATCGAATCAGTTATCTACCCAGGTATCGAACTCAAAACCATTAAGATGACCCCACGCCACACCAAGCTACATCCTTAGAATAAAGAGCAAATAAAATAGATACGAAAAAATCAGATTTGGCCAACATCCCAGCATGACGGAGGCGGAGAGAAGCGACGGATCACCGCTTGAATAATTCATTATGTCGGCCCAGTTAGGACCGCGGAGAAAAACTAAGGCTCATAATAAATACTTATGAATCGGCCGGGAAGTTGAGAGGATTTTATAAATTATGGCTTGCCTTTTTTCGTATGGGGATTGGCTTGTTGCTTAGCTAATGGGAAAGAATATGAACTGTCTGACTTTAGAGGTTCTGGTTACCTTTTGAAGGACATAGGATTGAGCTTAAGCATCGATGTACAATTGTTTGTTATTTACACTGCCTGCACAACTTCAAAAAAGCTGAGTTTTGCCTTGACCGCGTTGAAGTAGATACCAATCTTTGTCTTAAAGAAAGTTTAAGTGAAGTGATTGCTATGCTTCACTCTCGATGTCAGCTATGTAGATCTCACCGAGGACGAACTTAATAAGCTTGAGCGTCTTCAAAATTTATTTTATTTATTTATATATTCTTTATTGTACACCACGGAAAAAAGACACAGATAATAACAAAACTAAGCAATAAGTACAATCGGCGGCCTTATTGCACAAGGCAATCTCTTCCAGGCAACCTTGGGATGGACATAGAAGAAAGGAGAGAGAAAGGGCAGTCTAGGGTGTATAGTGACATAAATATAAATAGATAAAGAAACAATAAAATAAAATACAAATATAAACTCATACAACAAACATACATATTACATACATATATACATAATATATTATATATACATAGATATATACATAATAAATGTTAAAGGAATAGTAAAAGCACAGCAATATGTGAGTTCAGTGAGAGAGATAGTGCTCCTTGACTTGTAATTTGAATGACGATAGTGTTCGAGCCCGTCTTACGACATCTGGAAGAGAGTTCCACAATCGAACAGCTTGTACGGAGAATGACTTGTCCATAAATGTCGTGGTGTGTACGGGCATTCTCAATTTCAGATTCTCCGATGACCTCAGGGATCTTTCATGGGAATTATGGAGAAATACAAAACGATCTTTTAGATAAGAAGGGGTGAGAGGATTAAACAATATATTATATAAGAGTGAAAGAGTGTGAGCATTCCGACGAAGCCGTATGGGTAACCACTTGAGCTTAACACGAAATTCAGAAACATGGTCAAATTTGCGTAAACCAAATATGAACCTTATGCATAGATTTTGGAGACGCTCAAGTTTATTAAGTTAAATTTCTGTATCAGATTCATATTTGGTCTTCGCAAATATGATCATGTTTCTGAATTTCGCACTAAGCTCAAGTGGTTACCCATCCGGTTTCGTCGGAATGCTCATATTCTTACACTTCTGTACAATATTTTGTTTAATCGTCTCACGCCATCTTATCTTAAAGATCGTTTCATCTTTCTCCATGACTCACATTCAAGATCCTTGAGGTCGTCGGAGAACCTGAAACTGAGAATGCCCGAGCATTCCACAACATTTATGGACAAATCATTTACAGTCCAAGCTGTCCGATTGTGGAACTCACTCCCAATTGGGGTGAGACGGGCACGAACACTGACGTCATTTAAAAAAATGGTGAAGGACTATTACCTCTCTCATTAACTATGTAGACGAGTAATATATTTATCCATGCGCATTATCTGGTAAATTATAGTATAAGTATATATGTATGTCTATGTATGTATAGTATAGTATATAATATTGCAGTTTGTGTATTGTGTATTTTAATTGAAATATGTGTGTAGATATTTGTATTTATATAATATTATCTATATTTAAATATGTCTATGTATTTAATTACAAGTTTACTGTTAAATTATTCTAGATTATTATTTACTCCTTGACTGCCCTCTCATTCTCCTGTTTTTATATCCATCCCAAGGTTGCCTGGAAGAAATTGCCCAGTACGATAAGGCCGCCTTTTGTACTTTTTCTTTTTCATATTATTTAATTGTAATTGTTTTTCTTTATGGTGCAATAAAGGATTAATAAATAAATAAATAAATAAAATAAGATTTCTTTCGTCTCCCGCCCATTTTCATAGATCAACATTTTAGGGGGCTGTTTCAGATTAGTTCAAATCATTAGCGTTTAATACTGCTAAGTGATTCCTTATACCGTCCAAAATTATGAAAAATCGAATGTAATACACCTGATATTAATTGAAATAATCCAGACCATCCCACGAAATATGTATATTTATCGGTAAAACAGCAACATTGCTCTAAAAACTCACAAACACTGGCGAACTGATTCAAACTCGTTATAATAATTTACAACGCGTTTCCTCCGCGTATCTGAATACACTTGCTGTCCTTGGGCTACTTTCAACGCCCTTGTAGGCTCAGCCTTGAGGTTACATGTCTAGAGCTAGATTTAGCTGTAATTATATCTGGACTCGTGTGGCCTGGATTGGTTTGAATACGAGTATTTTTTTTTATGATGGTGGAAAATCCTTTACAAATGTCGTGTTTCGGTTTCAGGCAGTGTAGATTCAGTTCTAAATAATTGTGTTGATAGCGATAGTTAAACAATTTATTAGTTTTCTATTCTTTTTAATTAATATTTTGCTTTCTTTCTGATTAATTTTGTTGCGGATTAAAGACAAACTTGTGTCCATAAAAAAATTGCTGAGCTCTTCGCGGGCTGTGTATCCTTGCTTACGGCTCGTACAGTGGTGGGGTAATCTATAAAATCAATTCAATTCTCGTTGTAACTTCCGACTAACTAGCCCACAAATTTATAAAAACGACTAAACCGAAGACGCGCCAAATCTATAAGAATTCAGTTTCAATAGCAATCGAGTCGGACCTTTGATATATTAACGGCCCAATGGTTTAATAATCGGCAAAGGGCGTCTCATAACTATTACAAATGGTGGAAATACGATCGAGTTGTGGCCCGTTCGTGCGTTATTAATGCTCTTAAGAAACTATTTGTAAGATGTTTATCAGTTTTAGTCTTTTATTTGTCTTTTGTTTATAAGCGAGTATGACGAGACGAGCATGACGCTTAATGACTCATGCCTGTCCAAAACCCGAAGGAACACAACTCACAAACCAATATTATTAGCACTGCATGAGACTGCGCTCGTCACCTCAAGACATGAGTCTTGGAATGACGAGTAATTGCTGGGTACAATGTTCTTTAACTGAAATACAGAAATGCTAGCACACTGCTGCTCAGCGTCAGATATAGCCAATGCGGTGGTCTCTAGTCTCTAGATAAAACTGAAAATAAAATTTAACTTATAAATAAATCAAAAATATATGAACTTATAAAAAAACAAGGTACATACGACGTCGAGGGAATAAGGACCCAATGCGCAAATGTTATTACCTTGAAGTGTTATGTACTAAACGATTTAAGAGATGGAGAGATGCATAACATAGAATTTAGAAAAATGATACCACCCTATTTACCTAAAACAGGAAGAATTTGAAAAGCAAAACATCTATTTTACGATTTCCATTTTATCATTCGACATAAAACCCTCAGCACTCAGGCCCGCGAATCCAAACTGACTTCCGAAAAGCCATAAATACTAAAAAACCTACATAAATACATTATAATGTCCCTCAGACGAGACGGCTGTATATGGATATGTGGCAGAAATATGGCCCTCCCGAAACCGGACCTTGAGGGCCCTTCACTCCCTGTCACGGTGGGATATTAAAAGGGTGCTGGAACATGGAGTTAGAAGAGATGAGGTGGTAATGTCAAAAGGTTTTGAGTTTTGTCCTTTGATTAATATCATCTTTATATATTTATGTGCCTTCTTGTGGATGTTCCCTCCTTCTTTAGTACTTTTTACGGTCTGTCTCCAATTGTCGACAAATTTTATTTCATTAGATAGCTTATTCGTACGCTCGAATAGCGACCATCGTACAGTGGTTATGGACACGTCACAGTGACCAACATATTTCGCGTTTCGGGTTCATACTTATTCCTTTGTATATCCGGATAATCAGTCTGTTATAATTGTATCTATGTTGGATGCTCATCCAATGTCAGTGTATATTATACTGGCCATATTCATACAGTTTTAACACCTATTTTAGTTATCGAATGTTTTGTTTTCTTCGCACAAACTGAATTCAAAAGTCGTTCTATCGAGGACAACTCATTCGGTAACTAAAATAGGTTTTAAATCTACCTATAAATAAGGTCATGTGTGTACTGCACTTACCGTATTAAAATCCTTTGCAGTCACTTTGTCGTGTCACTGTAAAAAGAACAAAAAAGGTTTAACTTTTTGCCGCGTCTAATTCTTCTCACATCGGCGCTGTCTGCGAAGTGCGACAGTCTGAAGCGAAGCAATAAACCGATTTTAAACCTCCCCAAGAACGGAATTAACTATTTGAGCGAGCGATAAAAAATAATCGCCACCGAGTGAGGCGTTAGACGTAACTAATTAAATAACTTCTGTTCATAATTATAAAAAAGACTTTATTTTAATTTTTAACGCCAAAGAACATCAAACATAAACTTAAGACATACTTCCTAAATAATTTAAATTTGAATGCATTAACCTCAAACTCCTAATAATCACTGTAATGTCTAAATAAAACCTCATTGTCAACTCTGATAACATAAATACAAACCATAGTGGTTTCTTGATGTTATCTTCTAACAAACATATTTGTTACTTTGTTAAGCATGTTAAATAAATAAAAAAAAATTAATTACTACCTTATTCATAAACAGAATTATTATAACCTATTTTAGTTATAGAATGTATTGGATTCTTCGCTCAAACTGAATTCCAAAGTCTTTCGAAAGCTAAAATAGTTTTACAATGTATAGGACTAGGTGATGGTGATAGCATTGCTTAGATTGCTATGTTTACATGTATAAAATACCTAATATTCCGCGTTGACACCTAAAACAGTAACCAGAGATATCTCACTAGAGACTAGGCCAAGAAAGCAACAATAAAAACAAAACATTTCGTTACCACTGCCTTAGCAACATGAAGTAAATACTTTGAAACAAAAATCAATAATTTACCAAATCCGTTCACGCTTCTTGAGTAATACATAAAAAATCGGACGAATTGAGAACCTCTTCCTTTTTTGAAATCGATTAAAAAAACAATCTAAAACTACTTTACACTACAAATAATCTTACAAGAAATTCTTCCTGCATATTGTATGGTTTTGTATTAATGGATTCGTTGTACGTCCGTGGCACAAAACGCAGTTTAATTTAATACACAAGTAACAATAGGAATTAGTTATGATCTTTACTGCGGCCCCTTGCTATGAAATACTGGTCGAGATTCATCACGCTGGTGCAGTAAAGGGAAAGGCAGCGGTACAACGTTGTAAGCATATTCTGAACTTAACAATGGAATAAGAAAATCTAACCATTTCCCTTAAGGCTTAATGTATGGAGGGGAGTCGTAAATTATTATTGTTAGTATAGGACGAACAGGAGACATTTTCCAACTGTTTTTAAAGGCGCTAAGGCCTGTAAACGAATTTTCCAAGTATTTATTAGCGTCGATTGATAATTGTCATTAATACTTGCTGGCAGATGCTTACTGTTCTTCAAAATGAGGATTCTAGTAACCCAATAGCTGGTCATAAAACTATTAGCCAAATCATTCTTCGTCTTGGCTGATTGATTGCGCCAACTTCATGTACATTTTTGATAGGCTGATTGTGCTCTGGCCTCTGCTCCAGGTGGCGAAGGTCCATGAGCTGCGGTGACCGCTTACCATCAGGCGGGCCGCTTGCCCATCTACCTGGTTAGGCTAATAAAAAAAGAGCAGGTAAAAGATGTAAACACCACTTGCGCTACTGATACCTCTACTGTGGCCCGCCTCGATGCGTGGTGCAGTAAGCTGGTGTACGGTCATAAACTGTTCACTGTGCGTTTTCCTTTTCAATTTATGACCTGGGCAGTGTTCGCTTTCCCAAATTCTTAAATTAACGACCTGCCATTAGTACGCTGTATAGACTTGCAGATTCTCGAGCCATTGTGGTTCGCTAGTTGTTCAAGTAAAATTTGCTTGTTAATCCTTTTTTATATTTTTAGAATATTCGCGTGTAATGGAATTGTTTGGTAATAATTGAGCCGCAATAGAAAAACAAATGTTTATTAATACCAGTTTTTCGGTCGGAATGTAACCTGTATTTGGTTTATAGATTGCTATTCATTGATTATGCCGGGCAAGCACGAAAAACTCAAAAAAACATTAAATGTAATTCAACGAATGATTCCACTCAAAACCAGAAGCAAAACTAACGGTACAAAATATCACTAAAAGCCTTTAATTGATAAGAAATATAAATAAAATCAACCCGCAATAGCACCGTCGCCACCAATAAGTTCACACCCACATCTGGCCCACAAAATATCTATAGATAAAGAAATTTAATGTATAGGCAATTTTTTCACACCCACAATGTTCCCCGTGTGTCGACGTCACGCGATGTTGGAGGGTTGGCAGGTGGTACAAAATCCACTCAAATGGGTACATATGACTGATTTTTTATTGACCATGTGGTACGTGTATGTTATTTCGTAGCATTACACATTGTGTTTTATATTTTAAGGTTATTAGAGTTTGAAAAAATATATATTTGCATTCAATGATGAACAAGATTTTTTGATTCCATATGTTGCATCATCTCAACTGTTTTGTGCTTTTTTTTCTTATAACAATAATTAAGGGTTATTCCTTGTCGAATGTCGCCCTTTTTTAATCCTCTTTGCTCCTATTCATTTTCAGAACCTGGCGACGCACTTAAAATCCTCAATTATGAGTTAATAGTGCACGCAATCAATTTCTGTCAGACACTCTTTTGTCGAACTTGTACAAAAGATGTATTTCGTTTCGAAAATTCATATAAATCGAAATCCTCAACTGAAAATCAAACTCAAGACATCACATTTCACAGAAGCTACCCATTGCTACACAGCAAAACATACTACAATGTGGCAAGTTAATGATTAATTTCAATTACCAGGCAACCCTGGCGCAATCCATTACGGGCCGTTTAAAAATAATGCTTGGTTCGTGATGAGTGCCGCTCGGTAATTGAGGGTACTTTATCATAAACACGTGGCCAGTTCACGCAGGTTTTTGTTACTTTGTAGTTTAGTTGAAAATAGTGAAATTTGTTGACTACCGTCAGCTTCTCAAAGCGTGAAAAATATTTTTGATCCTTCTATTTCATAATGGGTTTCTGCTTGTGTGAAGTGGATAATAATTCTTTTTCTTTTATTTAGTTTCTGATGTGATTAATTTTGCTGTGAAGTCAAGAGCCAAAACAAAAAAATGTAAGCTCCCTATTTCTCTAATAATATCCCATGGAGCATAAAATAATAACATAGAGCAACATGTACATACATACATACATAAACTCACGCCTTTATCCCCGGAGGGGTAGGCAGAGGCGCCACCAGGACACCCACATTTCGCCTTGTATGTTCCGTCACACGATGTGAATGTGCGCATCATGTCTTTTCGGCTATTATGCAAAAAGATTTTGGATTTTAATTTACCAAAGGTTTTCTGTCAAATCTTTTGGGAATATACTTTTACGGCCTTATTCATAGACAGTTTTAAAACGTATTTTAAATACCGAATGTTTTGTCTTTTTCGCTCAATCTGAATTCTAAAGTCGGCCGAAAGGGACAAAACATTCGATAACTAAAATACGTTTTAAAACTGTCTATGAATAAGAACTGTATTACGCTGACCTAAAGCGGCTGTTGGACTTATAATTCCTTCGAAGTTCTTATCAGATTATGCAATTGTTTTTGTACAACACAGTGCGTTTTTAATAAGCTGTAGATTCTGAAACGTTTGCTGTTTGAAACCTTTTATATATTCTCTCATTATTCAGCATCAGACAAAAAAATTACTGGAGACAAATTAAGTAGGTACACTCAAAGACTCATTATATAAACGCAGTGTCAATTTTAAACAAGCATTGCCAAGATACGCGTTGCAAATCGAGCACTCAACCCACCTTCAAATTAAACACAAGTCCAAGATAACCCTGCAATCATAATAAAGCGTGTAGCATATTTTCTACACGCGATACACGGGTACGAACGGCCCCGCGGCGTCTCCCGCCTTCAAACGCTGTCGTTTCACTCAACACTAGATTTTTATTGGTTACACGTTCGCTTTCATGTTGGAACGGGTTGGATGTGGCATTGTTCTTTGAATATGTCTTGGGGTATGAAAGACCGTGTTGTTGTTGAATGACAACACATTAATTTAATTCCGATTTTAAAGTCTTTCGCCCGAATGCTCAAACGCCATTTAAATATTAAGTTGTACTTAATAACCCACGTCCTACTTTATCAGTACATTTAAGCGGGACTTTGGTATTTAAGTGCAACATAATATTTAAATGGCGTTTGAGTATTCGGGCGTTGATGAATTATTAAATTTTGTTTTTACAATGACACAAAGTGACTACATTGTCTGCATGATAAATGCTGTGCAGTCTAGATACCTAGTGTACCTAGACAGAGTACCTAGTGTTTAAAAATGCTACGGACACAATTATACCAGTCTACTCAGGTCGGATGTATACAAATTGAAATAAAAACAAACATTAGCTTGGACCACTATGAGGTCCACCTGCACGAACATACGGTCCACATGATCAGCTTTTGTAATCTTCGCCTGCCAAATATCCTACCACCGAAAATGCCCCAGAAACTCACAATAACACCATTTATTCATCCATACAACTCATCCGAACATTCCCATATCATCCGACACCTTACCCAGGCCCCACTGCAATTTAAACGATAAGATCGCACGACGCGCCGGCTCGCTCCTTAAATTATTCAAATAAAATCCCGCAAGCATATCTGTGATTGTAAATTTCGCCAGATGTGTACACTTGGGGCCCGAGGGAGTGTGAGTATGTATGATGTTTATAGAAGTAATTGTTGTTTTTGGTGTATCTTTAAGGTGTTCTGAGTACGAGGATCTTTTAAAGATAATATGTGTGTTGGTATAAATGATAATTAAGGTTATTACTACCGAATAGTTTTTATGATTTATAGGTTTATGTAGAAATCTTACGGCCTTATTCAAAGGCAGTTTTAAAACCTTTTTTAGTTATCGAATGTTTTGTCTCCTTCGCTCAAACTGAATTCAAAAGTCGTTCGAAAGGGACTAAACATACGACAACTAAAATGAGCTTTAAAACTGTCTATAAACAAGGTAGTTAAAATACACGATAACCGGGTTTTGATGGACTTAGGGCAAAAGTTTAATGCTAGTCGGCGGATCTAACATATTTGTAAAGAATTATAGCCTAATAGGAATGATTATAATTAATAAAAATAGCCGCACAAACAAGAGTACTATTAAATAATTTTAAACTATAGTCATGTTTACTCCGTCCGGGAATTAACTTGAATCTTCAATTTTAAGACACTCTCAAGGACCCTACAAAGTAATTTAAAATTTACTCGTGCGGGGATAGAATCTGAATCTTCAACTTTAATCGCAGGGTTGTCCAGATAGGTTTGAACTTGTCATACTGATTTATAAAAAAAAAACAATAAAGGAAGGAGGGTATTTGCCCGCAACTGTATTACATTTAAAGACAAAAGGACTTCCAAAATCACCTGTTTACAGCACATTAGTTCCACACGAACAAACAACATTCACAATGAAATAATCCGATGAATCTGCGGTCCCGTATTGGATTTCTGAGTTGCCGGTTATTAAATATCTGAGTGAAAACGTGCCGAATATTCGCGCGTTGCCGTATCTGTGGCCAGAAGTGTATTAATTGATTGTATTTTGAAGTAAATCATTTCTGTTTAATGTTGGTTTGGTAGTGAACTATGACTTTTGCTTCTTTTTATTAAAAATGCTAACGTCCGAATACTGGAACGACATTCAAATAATAAGGTGCTCTTAACAGCGCACGGCTCACTTAGCCAGTACATTTAATCGGGATTAACGTAGTTAAGCGCAAGTTATATTTAAGTTGCGTTCCAGTATTTGGGCGTAAATGTCTTATCTGATGATGTTGGTTTGTCAATGTGTTGTGACCCAGTTAATGTGGCCCTCGTAAGTATAAAACGTAAGGTACAATGTTCGTATCGACAAAAATCGATATTAAGTGATTTTTTCAGTTTTGCATAACATAAGATTTGCCCAGGAGTATAATTTTATGCCAATGCGAAATACTCATTTCCTATAAAACAAAAAACTCGACGATATGTAAATAGCGCTAATGTCACTTTTGCCTACCTGTTCGGTAATATAGGCGTGATGTTTCTGTATTTAACACTGTCATATTTTTTATCTCAATCTCCCATATAATTGCAAATAGTGCGTGTGCCCTAATTTGCCCACCTGTGGTCCCGAGACACGTATTGAACAACTGCCGCGTGATTAAGTTACAGACCGTCCTGTGGGAATAAACTAGGATGATTGGGGGGAATATGTAGGTACTAGATTAATTTAGTAGAAGTAAACGATATTTATAATTTGTATGTTTATAGTACACGTGTAATAATACTTACAAAATAAAACAGCAAACCATAAAAAACCTAAAACAACTACGAATTAACACTAATAAAATAAAATAAAATATAAATACACCCAACAGTCACATGTATTATAGTCCCGACCCCACACTAAGATCGAGTCTTGTGTCGTGGGTATCAGATTATCAAAGGATTTTACTTAAGAGCGTGAAGCACAAAATTCAATTTTATTTAAATTTGAGGAAGCAACTTCTGTGACTTTTTGAGGATAATATAAGTCGTCTATCTAGAATATTTTTTGGTAAGTTAGTCATCTCGACTAACCCCTCTCAATCGTACTCTCGATTGTAGAGGAGGTCCGTGCAGTGGGACGTAGATGGTCTGATATAGTACAGTATATAGTAATTTATGTATTAAAATAAATAACTAAACATAAAAATTAAAAACAAAATTAGACTAATGCTTATGCAACAGTTATGCTAAATCCAAGTTTAGTATTTATATTACTAGGTTTATGCAAATAAAGGTTTTTTAATCTGACTGCCTCGGTGGCGTAGTTGTATAACGGTACGGTTACAAAGCTGAGGTTTTGGTTTCGAGTCCCGGGTCGGGCAAAGTGATATTGGATTTTTCTATTCATTATCAGCCCGGAGTCAGGAATTTGGGCCCGATATGGCGATAGGCTCGTCCTCTATCACATCATGGGACTGAACATACAAGGCGAAATCTGGGTGTCCTGGTGGCGCCTCTGCCTACCCCTTCGGGGATAAAGCCGTAAGTTTATGTATGTATATCTTTTTAATCTTATATTCGCATGAAAAACCGACATACATCGCTTACAACTAACAAGCAACATATAAACAAACAAACAATTAAATCTTTCCTCTTTATAATATTCGTATAGCTTATGATATGTCAAATATATACAATATTTCAAGGATAACAAGATAACCTATTTTTACAGTCGAACTTGTAAACAGTTTAATACGTTCCAAGTATTTGTTTGCGTAATCATTTCCTGAAGTTGAGATGAAACGAAATTGAACGTAATTTCCCCTCATTAAATTCGGATTTTGCTCGACCACAAACTTGTCTTCACGTGTAGATAAATAATCACGTGTTGTATTGTAAATTAAGATATAATAAGCATCAATTCTGTGACAGTAATTTATTCCCATGTCCTTGTCGATTTTGGATATCAGCAAATCGATTTTTTTTTCTTTTGTTTTTTTTTTTATTGCGGTGAAAAGACGAGCATGCCGGTCGCCTGCTGGTAAGCGATACGACCGCTCATGGACAGTAGCAAAACCAAACAACACCATGACATGACAAATATCCCATTATTTCAAATCCTTAGTATTTATCATAAAATTCCTTTGAATTTCGAATTTTCGAGAATTTAGTACCTCATAACAATTTATAATATACATCACCATGCATAATATATAACTGATATTTTATAAAATACATATTTGACTATAATATTCACGTGTTACTAAAATATTTTACCATCAATGACCCCTATAAGTAAAATAAGTAACATTTTAACGTATCCTAAACTTCAAATCAAACGAATACAAATCTTTAAAATAACCCAATAACTGCAAACATCGATCAGTCGCCGACGTTCCTATCCCGAAAATCCCATTTGGATAACGGGATGACGGCATAACGGGATAAAGTCCGGGATCGCGACACGCGTCACTCCCGGGACGGTGCGGTAACTTGCGGTAACTTTGTTACGTAGACGTGCCCTACCCGGGACTCGATTTAGTCAGTTCGGCCAGTTAGTTTCGCTTTGGCGCTTGACTGCTCCGATTTACGTTATTTTAGTATCTAAATCATACATTGTGTAAAATATAACATTTTGATCAATTCTATAACATTTTTCTGACCACATTTATTTTATCGCAATAAATCAATTATCATTTAGCCACATAAATAACTAATCATATTTTACAAAACCCTCATCAACGTAAAAAAGCGCAACCGTACTCAATCTTCATACAAGTTAATAAGACGGAATAAGACGTCGAAACCTTTACCCGGGGGAAAATACCGCTCATAACAAAACATTACGCGGCCCCCGTTTAATAAAGACAGTTAACTGTGATTTATACCGTTCAATAACGGAACAAGAATGCATAATGTAATATTGACACTGGGTAGTTTTGGATGGGATGGTAATTGTGTACTAGATGTATTATGGTAAATTACTTAAATACATAATTATGAAAATTGTTTTTTTTTTTCGCAAAATATACACAGGGTTATTTTGATTTGGGTGTCTAAATTTTAACAGGAGTTTCAGAACCATGAATATAGTCAATTAGTAAAATGATAATTTTTTTTCAAAATATCCTATAATTTGTATCCTCACTAAACAAAATCCTTAGACGCATGATCATAATAAGCCAATTGATGAACTACACACGCACATGCGCGCGCGGCTGTGTATAAAAATTAAAAATATCCGGCGACCGTGTGTAGATGTTGAGTATAATTTGAAAATTGATTAGGATATTATGAAACGGAAATAAATGACTTACTTATTACTTACTTAATTTCTCTTGAGTTCAATAAAAAAAATCGTCAGATATAAAAATAACCGTATACCGGGTATATCAAGACCGCGACCGAAAACGAAGCCAGGTGGTAGTTTTAGCGGTTACAGACACAATGCAACTAAAAATTTTGAAAAAACAGCGACGGTTTTTTTTTAACGTATTTTAAAAATCATCATTTTTTGGGCATTAATACCTAGTTTTTGCAAAAATAGTAATATAAACCCTTACATACCATTGCGTATCTAAAAATAAAGTGGTGTACGTCATAATTTTCAAAAAACTATTTATTTATCACTCAAATATGACGATAAGTAAAAAATTCCAAACAAAAAATTGACGATTTTTTTGTAAAATTTTTACTTGCTTTGTGTTTGATATCACTAATACTACCTCCTGGCTTCGTTTTCGGTCGCGGTCTTGATATACCCTGTATACAGGGTATTTTTTACTTATCGTCGTATTTGGGTGATAAATACATAGCTTTCCTAAAATAATGATGTAGACCTCTTTATTTCAAAACACTCAATGGTACGTAAGCGTTTAAATTATTATTTTTGCAATAACTAGGTATTTACCACCCAAAAAAGATGACTTTTAAAAAATGCTAAAAAAAATCTGTCACTGTTTTGGTGAAATTTTTATTTGCATCGAGTCTTTAACCACTAAAACTACCACCTGGCTTTGTTTTCGGTCGCGGTCTTGAGATACCCGGTATATCTCTATCTATAGTAGCCCATTATATACGTCCCATTGCAGGGCACAAGCTTCCTCTACAACCGAGAGAACGATTGAGAGGGGTTGTGTCATTAAAACGCGTTCATTTAAGTATAAATCCAAACAAATGTAGGTGTTCAAATGGTCATATTTGTTTTGACAGAGATCGAACTTGATTACTCAGCGTATAAAACCAACTTCTAAATGAATGTATCGACAGGTCTACGGTTAGAACCCTTTACGCGAGACTCATTCTTAGCAATAGGACGCATACAAAATACTGACAGATAACCAAATAAACCTCCCAAATGCACATTTACTCCGTTTCTAAATAACAAATTTCTAATTAAAATACCATTCCGAAACTACTATTTGCGAAACTCACACGCAAGTCACTGTGTACTCGCAAAAACACGGCGACAAACACACGAGGCGGTTAAAAACAAAACTAAACTATTTGGTTTAATTAAACCGAACTCACGAGCCGGCCCTAGTTAACATTTAATCGACGTTGCACGTGAAAATTGAAAACCCGTGTCCAACAAGGGAATCGAACTGATACGCAATCGGTTGCCTTCCAGTTAATTAAAAACCTTGCGCGCGTTCACGGAGTTGGGATAAGATCTTTGTGTTAAGCTAACCTAATTTAAACCTTAATTTAATGGAATACAGTTTGTATTTAAATGCAGAAGAAAATTAGTAGTATTAAAATCAACACTTGGAGTAACTTCGCAGCAATAAAGTCGAACATCGATTTCGATTCGAAATCATCTCGATCGCATCCGTTTATAGATAAACAGTAATGTTAATTAGGACCGTGGTAGGGTAAACAAAATGGCCGCCTAAACCGTTTTATCATTTTGAATGCATATTTAAGATAAGTAATCGGCTATGAAATTGTAATCTTTTTCTAGTTTTAGATAATATGCGGCTTCCTAAAGTCAAGACATCTATGTATATTTTCTAAAATACTAGAAGCGAAACTTCGACATATAATTACTTACTCCTCTATATTGTTTGTAAAAACTAGTCTTGTAAGTTCATACAAGGAATTTAACCAGTTCAATTTCAAGTTGTTTAATGGGCAGTATATAGCTTGTTTTTATTATAACAATCAATTAACAATTATCATTATTTCGTAAATGTATTATCCAACAATAAATGATAAAACGTCCTTGGCTCAAAAGCTATCAAGCCACAAACTTCCGAACGCAGCCGAAGTTTGTCGGAAATGCACGAAGTTCATAGAATCGTGCGCTGGACACACGTCAGTCGAGGTAATGTTAAGTAGGTCATGCACATAACAACTGTGAGTTCTTTTAGCGATAAAATCAACTTGATCATTTCTGTCATCAAATTATAATGTGTCAAATATCACCAAATCGTCAAAGATATTAATATGTACGTTTTTTAAGTTTTTGAAATAACACGGAACTTCAAGAAGCGTGAATAGATTTAGGATTTAAAACGAATACCTTTATTTCGACTCTTCTATCTGCTACTTAATACGGTAATGATTTCTTCCTGGCGATTAGTTTAATGGATTACCTACCAAAGAGAATCGAGACAGAGCAGTGAAGTAATGGTAATCCCCCCCATCTGTAAAGTGTAAAAAATAGATCATTAGAGCGTAAACAAACTAATATAAATACACCTTACACAAACAATACTAAGCAAAACGGGAACGTAAAGATAAGAAATACATACAACAGAATCGTTTGTTTTGTATCTGCCATTTCTCGTACCGCCCAGAGACAAGGCAATATTAATTGAACTAATCTATAATCTATTATCTGGTTCGTGGCGCCTTAACAAACACCAAACGTTTCTTGCCCGTAAGCGATATGCTTGCGATGTTTTCATATTTACAAATTGGATCATAATTTACTGCCGTCTTTAGGAGATTCTGTGAATGGTTCTTATTTATGAAATTATGGACGGGTTAGATAAGTATATATTTTGCAAAATAAGCGAAGTATGCCAGCATCTAGATTTTAGCTCATGGTTTGGTAAGTGGTTTGATCGGGTATGTATCGATAGCCATTTATAAAATAGATAAATACTTCCAACAGTTGTACAATCAATCTTTTTTGTCTCACAATACCTAGACTCGAAAAAAATATTGTGGTTTGAACACACCTGTGTGTCTGTATGGGCATATAACTAGAACCCCACCATTACAGGCATTTTAAGCAATGCATCAACGAAATGGGCTCATTTTATCTGTAAAATGGAATCCATATTAATAGTATTTGCACAATTTTTACGCGCAATCGATTAATTTCAACGTGTAATTTTATAAATTATTTAATTACTATTGTGAATATTTTAATTGCTCGGTAGGTGTGATTAAATGCTCAATTGATTAATTTTACGTGTTAATCAACCATTATCTAAAATAATTATTCATGCGACTTTGAAATTCGCAGTAATATGTAGATTACATTTTCTTATCGTCATATTATATTAAGTACTTAGTAATATTATCTTAAGTCACATTTTAAACGTCATTTTTCTGTTGTAAGCATACAGTTATGTTTATTTCACGTTTAAACAACAAACAACAAACTAATTAAAATAAAATTAATTTCCTAGACAAAATGAACAAAAAAGTGTACATTAATTGAGCGCACACACCAAGCGGTTCAACGGACGACGCGATAGCACTCGATGTTTTGTCCCTTTCACCTACGCCGCCGTCTTGCAACCACAGGTTGAACGCTACACAGTACTCCTATCTCTTTCGCACACCGCATACGTCATCCGACGCGGCGAAACGATCGTTCGAAATACGAATCATTCCCCGCGCGCATCCAGTTTAAACCAGTTGTGTTATTATTGTGTTTTACAAAATGGCGAGCGTTTTGTCCACAACAAAAAAGCGACCGCAAAACGTAAAAATGCTTCAAAGAGTGATGGTGAAATTGAAAGAAGAGCAACATAACAACTCGGAGTATACTGGCACGTATTTAGACAAAGCTGCTAAGTACACAGGATTGCAAACGAGAGTGTTAGAGGATTTGAAAAATACCCAAAGTTACCAGATGGATTTTAAAGAAATCGACCGTGCTGTGATATATGAAGAGTTGACTTCATTTTATTTGGATAAAACGATTATTCCCACCACGCGGCAGCTGTTTGAGGCTCTGTATAAGAAAATACCAGCTTATGTCGACATAAGGACTTTCAGAAAGACGCTGGTAAAAATGGGATTTATTTGGAAAAGAGTTAGGGGTTTTGACGTAGTTGTAATAGAGAAGCCGACCGTTATTTTCGAAAGGTACCAATATTTAAAACATATTATTCATTACAGAGAAGAAGGGAAACCTATATACTTTATTGAGGAGAACGCTTTCGAATTCAATCAAGATTATTTCTCACTGGAAGAAAGTATTACGTTTTTGAAAAACAATCCTAGTGTATTCCAACAAAGAGTTATTTACGCCGTGTCGAAAAAAGGCATACATTCCGTTAAATGTATTGACAGTTTCAACGGAAACACTTTCACAAATTGGTTGACCAATGATTTTTTACCAACCCTAGAAGAAAAGAGTGTTATAGTTTTCAACCAAGCCAAACACCACTGCGAGCAGATAATAGAACCGCCGAATAAAGAAAGCCTTAAACTTGAAATTTGCAATTGGCTGGAGTACCATAGCGTGCCTTTCGATCCTGAAATGTCCAAATACGAGTTGTTAGCTTTAACCGAAAAATACACCGATGTGGACGAAAATATGTACACTGTAGACAGAATAATAAACAAATCTGGACATGCACCGCTCAGAATTCCAGACTGCATTAAAAAACTAACACCGGCAAGTTTACTATGCAATCTTATTAAGATAAATAGATCCCAGTTCTTTGAGAATGAATGTAGCGAGACTAAATTTGTGGCGGCTCTAGACAGCATTCCCAAAGAAAAAATAGCGAAATACGACGAATATATATCAAACCACGAGAAGGATATATTTATAAAAGACACGAAAATTGATATTATTTACGATGATCTGTTGAATAAGATGAAGGACATGCCTATCACGGATGAAGAGGATTCTGAAATACCTTCATGTAGCGACAGTGATTAAAAAAATCGGAGTAAAAAAAGACAAGTCGAGAAAAAAGACGATTTTAAAATTTCATCTTATAATTTGTTTGTCAGAAATTGTATGATTGTGTAAAACATTTTAGTACATATTGTAATTTTTCTTTAGGTAATGATCAGTTTGTGTTGAATAAATATTATTTTAGTTGTATTGTTTATTAATACACCTATATCCCTGAGAAGGTAGTCAGAAGCGGCATTTTTGCACCCACAGTTCAACAAGAAAGCGTAATTAACTTTGTCGTAGTATTTTTTATTATTTATTAATAACCAAAGAATAAACTTATAATCTACATAAGTGTCCTGCAAAACTATACAAACCGTTTGAATGCAGGATCAATTTATACATTTAATTAATAATTATACATTAGGGCAAATTGGTTAAGAAGTGCTATTAACAAATGACTTTAAACTTAGGCGCTTTATTTTATGACAAGACGTTTAAAATTACGAATGGTTAAAAAGAAAATATCGATGTCATAAAACTTTGCATCATAATTTATACTGGCAAGTAGCACGACGGACAAATGTATTTAAAAGTTCCATGATAGCAGGACATTCGCATCTAGAATATCAGTGGGTTAGGCTTCTGAATATTTGTTTTCGAGCAGAACAGCATTTTTAAATATTTTAAGATATGCAGTTACCGTGAAGTGAATTTTAGTCCCTTGGTTGTGATCCAATATTCACATCCATTTCTGCATCACTCCAGCTCAAGGCTCCACCATTTTGAATAAAAATACATACATACACATACATAAACTCACGCCTTTATCCCCGAAGGGGTAGGCAGAGGCGCCACCAGGACACCCACATTTCGCCTTGTATGTTCCGTCCCATGATGTGATAGGGGGCGAGCCTATCGCCATATCGGGCACAAATTCCTGACTCCGGGCTGATAATGAATAGAAAAATCCAATATCACATTGCCCGACCCGGGACTCGAACCCGAGACCTCAGCTTTGTAACCGTACCGTAATACAACTACGCCACCGAGGCAGAATAAAAATGTGTACACAAAACACCACAATGGCGACAAATTAATTATACAAAACATTTTCAACTAGATTAACATATATACCCATTCGAAGTGGAGTACAAAATTCATAACCCGGGCACAGAACCCGCTATTCAATCAGCCGAGACGCCTGCCTCTTAGAATATGTAATGCTTTAACTTTCCTTCCCATTTCAATTAGGGCGAAGTCGTGCCAAGTTCTATACGTACTACATATTTGATGAGAACTCGCTTGGACCGTAAGGTCCGGACCTTCAGGACAGAAAGGGCCGAAGGGAACGTAATCGGAAAATTGTTTTAATAATATCATGGTAAGAAAAGGGCATGTTTGTAATTATGTTAATAAACAATGATTTATTAAGGCTAATTTTTGAAACTCACATATTCAGGTTTTTTATTTAGAAGTGCAACAGTCGCACACATATCACGGTAAGATTAAATTCTTTATTCTTGTATTGTGAAAATCAGAAACTACGAGAAAAGTATTTATTCATTTCACTGTAAAGTAATAGAACCATCGGGAAGTTCAAAAATATAAAAATTACTATCTATATCTATATCAGCCCATATACGTCCCACTGCAGGGCACGGGCCTACTCTACAATCGAGAGAATCGATTGAGAGTGGTTAGGCCATATAGTCCACCACGCTGGCCTAGTGCGGGTTGGCGGACTTACATACCGTAGAAATTCTTTAAAATCGCTACGGTATGCAGGTTTCCTCACGATGTTTTCCTTCACCGTTTAAAAATTGCCTAAAAATTACTAAATATAATATTGACAGGAAGCAATATCTCATAGTTTTACCTAATAATACTCCATTTTTATATTTAACCTTACTATGCAATAAAATACATTAATATGAACACTAGATTTTGAAAAAGTATGAAGTCATCTGCCATATAACGAGACCTTTCATTCGTAAAAGCAAGTGAACAAATATAAAAACGTTAACACTAACATCACGTAGGGCACTCGCGCGGATTCGAACCCGGAAATGCACTGCTCTCGCCGCTACACTCGCTTCCGGTCCGTCCACACACCCCCGGACTCGCAATTTCCTCCCCCATCCCCTATTCTTGAACGTTTTGGGGGTTATCAAGTTAATGCTGGCTGCTTTAGTTCCCTTTTTAGAGTTAAGTGTGTTTTATTCTCAACCGACTGAAGAAGTAGCACCTGTGTTTATTTAATTTTAAAATAATACAAAGGGAGAAGAATATATTGCATTTGTGTCGCTTTTATGGTTCAGTGGTAGCGTGATGACAGTGAAAATTGAGTTACTTGGTTCAATCTCCGGTCGGGTAATAAGAATCAATTTGTACCCTGAATAGAAATGTGCGAAAAGCCCAAGTATTTCGTGGATATATTTTATTTTATTATTTTGATGTTACTATCCAAATGTACTAAATCATTATAAGAGTACTAATGTTATAAGCTTTCTATTATAAATTTATAATAAATAAAAACAAATAAAGAAGCTGCCAAAGTGACTGCACTGTTCCTACTTAAAATATCCGCCTATATTTTGAAAATAAACTTCGTTAAAATTTTACAGAACGTTTTAAAATAATCACATTTTCGGTTTTGACCCAATTAAGAGACATTTTTATATCGAGTTTATAATAAAGCCCATACCCATAACACAATAAACGTAAGATACGATAAAACATAATATTTCTCAGTACATTGCCACTTTAAGCCGGGCGCCACAATCCACCCGACATAGCCAGCCGGTAATGGTGATTGCACCGCTATACTCCGATGGTTATTGTTAAGGCCAGTGTGAACACCTGCCCACATCGCTTATATTGTACAAAGGACGAAATTCAAATTAAAATAATGTAATCCTGCTAAAATTGAACATCTTTGAAAATAAGCTAAGATATTTTATTATTTTATGAAAAAAATATTGTGAAGTAGCATACAAATAAAAAAAATGTTACAAAAAAACATGAAATTACAAAGAAATCGCTGAAGATAGCGTTGAACATAATACGTCAATTCTCTTGTTTTTTTTTAAGTTGGTCAAAAAGTATGTCAGTGGTGGTCTTATCGCTCAATACAATCTCTTACAGACAAGACAAGGCAAGTGTTATACGAGAAAATGAGATAAATGTGGTTACTTGAAATGTATAAGCAATATAAATATTTATGTTGTACTAGGTGTAAACATATACATAACTAGTACCCTTAATAGGCAAAATACATATTATGTATATCATTTTAATTTAAATATATTTTTTAAATAACATCTGCTTAATGAATGAATTTCGTTGCGTTATTAAATATAAGTCACTAGTGGCCCGGCCCGGTACCGCCCGCGTGCAGATACACTATTTTGAAAATATTTTATCGTCTATGTTTATCAGAGATAATATAGGATTCTAATGGTGAAATAATTTTTCAAATCGGTCCAGTATCAGAGCCTATTCAATGCAAACAATCAAATCTTACCTCTTTATAATATTAGTCTAGAATCTAGATAAATGAAATAAGAAACCACGTTTGTAAATCATATCACATAAAATTACGTAAAACGAAACACGGAGGGAATGAAGCGGCGTGCGGCGTGTAGGCCGTGAGGACGACAGCTAGTCCCTTCCCCCGCCCATACCTCACCCCGCGTCGCGAACACCGTCGTCAGTGTCCGATCCGCCGTTGTAGGGGAATGTCGCGTCGCGTTGCCGCGTCGATGCCTCCCGCACCGCATTCCCAGCCGCCATATTGGAGATTGTACGTGTCGCTGCAATTACGAGTTGATAACTCGCGATTTAGCAACAAATAAGGTATAGTATTTGCTTTGTAATTAGATAATTATAGTAGGATTATGTGTATTTTTTATTCCGAATTTCATTAAGACGAACAATTTTTGAAGATTTACCATTTTTATTTTCTATCACTTACAATAATAAGACGTTTAAATTATTGCGTTTTCTTATACAGATGGACAATAAATCGGGGAGTGATAAAAATGCGGATGATATGCCGGAAGAGGCCACTGCATACGTTCAGAGAATCGCAGAACAAATGCAAATTGCACGAAATGTAGTGCTACAATGCAAAAGACTACACGGTAAACCAAAAATCCATTTACATGAAATCCAAAACATTATGAGGTATACCGGGGTGACCGAAGAAACTATAAGAATGGCCGACATGTTTTTGGAATTGCCGAAATCATTTAACGAATATTTGAACGAGCGACAGCCCACCCAGGCAAACGAATTTTGCTTCGTATTCGGAAGCATTAGAGGCATGATATTGGAGTTATATACGATAATGAGACAAGTGGCAACTTTGGATAAGTTGCTTAAGGGCTTGGTGAAGATGCGCTGGATGCTAGTTCGTTACGATAAACTCAGGGTTATAAAAGACATCTACAGGTACGGCTACGCTTGGAAACGCCTACCTGGCACCAAGAGAAGCATTATGGTCGAGCGTGCCGAACAGTCGTTGAAAAGAATGGAATATCTGACCAGAATCAAGGCTTACAGGGAAGCAGGAAGGTATATAGTGTATGTAGACGCTCGCTTCTATTACTACGAACTCGTAGTATCGCCCCAGCATGGTTTGCTGCACATGGGTTTTCATGGTTTAAAAAAGGGCCGTGAGAATTTCCATGAAGCATGGGTGCCAAACGTTCTCAATAAAATGCTGCCGCCCAACAGCGTTGTTGTTTTAAAAGAAGATCGTGCATACGAGGAAGAATTGCCTACACCGTTCACACCGAAAAGCGACATGGTCAACTGGCTCAAAGATCACGATATACCACACGATCCGACACTACACCGATCGGATCTGTACTTATTGATTAGGAAGTTCAAACATCTCGCTGACTCCAATAATAGTATATACAAAGTCTTAAAGAATTTCGGTCATGACGTAATAATCCGTCCTAAAGAGCTGAAGAATATAGATTTTCTAGAGGTGATGTGGCCCGGAGACCCGAGAATTCGATGCAAAACTGACACAATAGTCAAACTGAAGGAAAAAACGATTGCAGAGTGGCAGAAAGAGGAGAAAATAATAATAAATAGAGAGGAGAAGATGTACCAGGAAGACATGATGATGGAGGCAGTGGTGGACAAGCTGCTAACCCTGGCTAAGTACGGAAAACTAAGCGACGCAGACTTAAACGAATGCGACGAAGAGTTGCCCCAGGATGATTATTATTCTAGCATAATTTTAGAATAAAACTTCTCCTGATTATTTTTGGTTTTAATAGATCATCACCATTTCAATATCGTGGCTTTTTTGCCATACCCTTTAAAAGTAAATTAAATAGACGGTTTGCATTTTATCTAATTATTTTTATTATAGTAATGTAGGCTTGTCCTAAATTCTAAATCATTGTAAATTAAGTACTAGTACATACTAATAACCATACCGTAACACTCATTACTTTAAATTCGATCACAGATGCACTGCGACTATCATGAGTCTGGCGTGTTATTTTTTTTTTATTGCAATGAATGGCGAGGCGAGCATGCCATTCGCCTGATGGTAAGCGATACGACCGCTCATGGACAGTAGCAAAACCAAACAACACCATGAATTACAAGGCAATGCTTGGAATTCCACTGCGCTCGCCATCCTAAGACATAAGATTTTAAGTCTCAATATGTCCAGTAGTTACAATGTCCTTCGAACCGGAACACAACAGCGCATTTACACTGCTGTTTGGCGGGAGAAATAGACATTGCGGTGGTAACTACCCAGGCGGCCTCTCACATATGAGAGACCTACCACCAGTATTTCAGAGGTAGTGCACCTAAACCGCCGTGGATGTGTTTTATCTTTATAGATATTCTTATGACAAGTAGTCCTTCATCCAGTTCGTTTATATTTTATAATGTTGTTCTATTGCGACAACTTTAAATAAACGACAGACTTATGTGTATGGATGGAAGAAATTATTGTTTTATTTTACATTCTTTATTTCATTATTTCACAGATATGTTATTCTAGATATGTTAAGATATGATATGATATGATATGATATGTTATGCAAGCTTAATGTTGGATCAAATTCAATATTTCATAATATGCCATACACACATACATACACTCACGCCTTTTACCCAGAAGGGGTAAGCAGAGGTGCTACCAGGACACCCACATTACGCCTTGTATATTCCCTCCCACGATGTGTTAGGGGGCGAGCCTATCGCATTTTTAGACTGAAATTCCTGACTCCGGGCTGATAATAAATACACCCAACAATCACATACATAGTCCTGACCCCACACTAAGATCGAGTCATGTGTCGTGGGTATCAGAAGCTACGAGAGACTTTTCGGTCTCACTAACACCCAGACCCGAAACAAATACCTGTGGATCACACAAATATTTGTTTCGGTGCGGGGATCGAACCCGCGGCCTCTCGTTTCACAGGCGGCGTCTAACCAACTACGCCACGGAGGCTGTCATAAAACAAGTACTATTCCCGAGGAATATATAAAAATATTACAGTTTCAAACCACATTAATTATAAAGAAATATTAATTATTTGGAATCTAGATGTTCTACGAAAGGGAGTCCTCAGTAATTTATGGAAAAAATTTGTTTGTGAAACACGGTCATTATATTATGGTTTCTTAGATTTACGCGAATGTTATACATTGAAATAAAACTATTTTTTACGGATTTTATCTTGATTACTGGACTGGTCCGCCCCGTGACCACGAAAGCTGTAAACGTTGTCGGGAAGTTACAAAATGTAAAAATTAAACAATTAGCGATGTAATACGTAAAAATTATATAGTTTTAATTAGGTACGTCGGATACAGAAATAAGATGGCAACTATCATAAACAATTTCAATAGTAAAATTTAGGAAAATCTGTTATACATTAAAAGATAGCAATTAGCAACTATAGAACAATTATTGCGCTAGTTCGTCAAATAAATTATGACTGGCGGCCAGCTGGCGGTCAGCTGTTAGCGGATCGACCGCATACGGCCCGATATAATTATATAAAACAAACTCAATTTGACGTCACACAACAGTTCGGCCTAAACAATAGAGCGCCGGGCGCTTACGTTTAAAAAATGGCACGGCCTTATCAATGTAGAATTTAAACTAAATATTAGATTTAATTATGTTTTAATTATTTATTAATTATTTATGTTTACGAGTATTTATGTTAATGTTTAATCGTAATAAATTATGCCTAAATTGGAAATATCCTGATATTAAAAAAAATCCAAAATATAACATCGTATTGTTTGCCTATCATTATAATTTTCATGCGTTCACTGCAATATTAAATTAAAATTTCCACGAAAATACTTCGATGATAATGGGTTATTAAATAAAACGAAATATAAAAGTATTAATCGTATATTATGCTAGAATAATAATCGTCAAGTGGCAACTCTTCATCGCATTCGTTCAAGTCTGCGTCGCTCAGTTCTCCGTACTTGGCCAGGGTTAGCACCTTGTCGACTACTGCCTCAATCATCATGTCTTCCTGGTACATCTTCTCCTCTCTACTTATTATTATTTTCTCTATCTGTTGCCACTCATCAATGCCCATCTTCTTCATGTTTTCTATTTCTTTTATCCTCTTGATCTTCCATTGAAGCGTCGGGTCTTCGGACCTTATAACCTCTAAATAATCAATATTCTTTAACTTCTTAGGAAGGTATACCACGTCGTGCCCGTAACACTTCAAGATTTTCGTAATTCCATCATCAGAATTCTCGATACTTTTAAACTTTTTAATGAGTGCGTACAGATCGGCTTTGTGTAACGTCGGATCGTGTGGTATGCTTCGGTTAGTGAGCCAGCTAATCATGTCGGCTTTTGATGTGAAAGGTGTGGGCAATTCCGGCTCATTCAGAGGATCTTCCTTTAAAACAACAACGCTGTTGCGCGGCAATATCGATATGAGAAGACTTTTCGTTAATAACATATTGGCATTCTCTCCGTTCTTTCTGATGTAATTGGTGCCTTTGTGCAGCACGCCGTGTTGGGGCGACACAACAAGGTTGTTGAAATAAAAACATGGGTCTGCGTACACTATAGTCCGTCCTGCTTCCCTGTAAACCTTCATTTTAGTCAGATACTCCATTCTCTTTAACGACTGTTCCGTGCGCTCCACCGTAATGCTCCTCTTCGTGCCAGGCAAACGTTTCGAAATGAAACCTTGTTTCTTGATGTAATTTTTGAATCTCTGGATATCAAACTTCAGATATTTCGTCCGTTTGTCCATCAATTTCGTTATCGATTGTTTCGATGCCACTTTCATAGATTTCGTGTATAATTGCAACATCAACATCTGAATGCGGTCGAAAGAGAAGGTGACCATATTTTCCTCCGAGGATTGGTCTTTGAACCATTCGGTGAATGTTTTGGCCAATTCGAGAGACACATCGGCCATTTTTATCGTTTCCTCTGTCACTCCAGTGTACCTTATGATTTTATCGATTTCAGAAAAGGAACTATTAGAGGAGTTGTCTAGCATCTCACAATTCAATACGACGTTTCGTGCTATTTGCATCTTCTCTGCGATATTCTGAAAATATGGATCGTCCTCCTCTACCTCAACGTCGTCTGCAATCTCTTCACAAGGCGAAAGATCCATCTGTGTAAAAAAACACGTGATCAGTTTAGTTAATCATAATACATACCATTCTGATTTAATATGCTTAAACAATGCTTTTTGTATTAATATATTACATAGCCAATAACGTACCTTATAGTCGCTAAGTCGTAATGGCGGCGAAACGGGTTTCCAATATGGCGGCGGGCGTGTTGGCTCGACGCGGCGACGCGACGTCTCTCTACGGCAGAGAGGCGAACATTGTCGCTCGACGGGACCGCGACGCGATGAATGCGCGGGAGGGGGGTCATGAACGAGCTGTTCTAGTACGCATCGTTTCCCGCCTCCCGCAACCCGCATTACACGTGCGATACAACGTTTAATTCCTTTTAAAAATCATTATGCTTTTTATAGTTTCAATAAAATATTTAAAAAATGTTATCCTTATATTTTTAGTGGCTAATTCAGCTTCGGGTTTACAAAAAGTTTTTACAGGAATATTAAAAATAAAAACCTATTGTGTTTTGTTGGTTTGTATGGTATTTTTAAATAAAACATGTTAGAAAAAAGTAATATTAATAATGCAATTTTTATACGCAATACAATAAGCAAGATTGTTTTCGATAAAATACTTACAGCATTTACGAAAATTCATTAGTGTCAAACATAAAACCGGCAAGCACCTTTTCTTAATCCGTCCCTAAGCTTTATAGTTTAAAACACATAATAAAAGCAGGAAGTGACGTCTATTGGCGTATTTAATTGTTCTTTAGTTCCCGTACGCACGTTTTTATTTCCTTTCCTGAGCACGACTGTATCTATTCAGACATGACAATCGTGTTGAATGATGTGATAAATCAGTCATACCTGGCGACAGTATGTAAACGATGTAGTGTATTGTCTGTATTTTTATTAGGGTTCCGTATTAAACTTTAATTACCGTATTCAACTTCCGTGTTTAATTTTTTGTGGTCAGACGACCTGGTAAAGGTCGCGGGACGTCGCTGGATGCAGGCTGCCTCCAACAGGTCACTGTGGAAATCATTGGGGGTGGCCTACGTTCAGCAGTGGACTTCCTTTGGCTGATGGATGGATAGATTTAACTTGGTAACGGAATCCAATATGTTAGTTGAGGGCATTGAGACAAATGTTTGTATGGTCAAAGAGTTTTTCTTTGAATCTTATACGCACCATACAAGACTAATTCTTGTATAGTTGAATCTAACACAAAGCATTAGCTAGCCTAGGCCCCGAACCCAGAACCTCAACGTTTGTATTCTATAACTTTTGGGATCGATATTACCTATATAACATACATAAAACCATCTAATAACATATGTATAAACTTTAAAAAATTTTGCTAATTTAACGTAACATGATGAAACCTCCTTTCCATAATTTAAAAAAAAAACCTTTAGTCCACGGCAAAAGCAGACCCAATTTTACTAATTACATCCTCATGACCCACATTGCGTTGTTAATAAGCATCTGAGGCTCCGCTGTTTAAAAAAAACCTCTACAAACTTTTATAACCATTTGTATATCATAGAGACATCGCACAAAAAAATGGGCATTTACTATTTTACGCCAATGACAAAATCTGTGTATCTGTAACAATAACAAAACGAATCAGATTGAAAAGTATCCACCCATAATCCCAAATTCATGTTTTTTTTTTAATATCACAAAATGTGCTTTGAGTGGCAAAAAGGCTAGTTGACATTTGATAAGTTATTATTAAAAATATCAAATGTCATATATGTACTTAAATAATTCTCTTCATTAGTGGAATGTTTCGACGGGGGAAGGTTAGAGGGGAGGGGCGTTATTAGATGTTATTTTATTTGCGAATGCTATTCAATTAGCCTTTTTTCAATAAGTCACCATTTGACCTTTGTTAAAGTCTTTAGGACGCCCTTGGCTTGTAATTGACACTTATTTATTTTCTCGCGATAAATTCATTAGTCATCCTCTATGCTTTCATATTTTCAATACGGAGGACAATGAAATACATTTAGACTTCAATAAAAACGTAAATTAATTATATTTGAAACTTTCACAATTTTAGTTTGAATGTCATCGTCGAAAACAAAGTGTTTTCAGATTAAATTAGCGTTGATTAATTTAGTTTTTGATATTTCTCAACATAAACGAAAAGCATATTTTTAAATTAATTTAAATTGCACGTAAATGAAAAACACGCTGTAAAATAAAAAATATTACAATGGCAATTTGTTTCATGTTCAGGAGTATCAATCTCCCGTGTTAAATTTGTTTTTAAATTATTCCCCACACTGAAAATATATTTTACTAACAGTTTCAAACAACAAACATTTAATTAATCTACCAGTTATACAAATACACACACATCGGAGTATCTAATAT
Source organism: Deilephila elpenor (assembly GCA_949752805.1). NCBI lineage: Eukaryota > Metazoa > Arthropoda > Insecta > Lepidoptera > Sphingidae > Deilephila > Deilephila elpenor. The sequence continues at coordinate 2,834,190 of OX457119.1, forward strand.
GTTCTGACCGAATTGCTGCTATGCGATTTCGTGCGGCAAGGCGTTTCCCTCGCACGACTCTCTCTCTCTCTCTCTTCAGCCACAGGACCTCCCCTGCTGAACATAGGCCTCCACCATGTATCTCCACATAGACCTGTTGGAACCCTGAACCCTGTCACCTTAGTACGATTCGGGTGATGGTAATAGCTAAGGAAATACAGGAATAACAAACAAAGAAGCAGGAATGCGCGATGCGCATTAATTCTCAAGTTCTTACTATGCGCCGTAGGAGCTCGTAGATTTTACGATTCCACATCGCATCGCTGTTTTGTATACAAGTTCTTAGGTTTTTTAGGGTTCCGTATTAAATACGGAAAACCGAATCGTCATAGGACCACTTCCTTATACGTCAATCTGTCTAGAAAACCTGCATTGTTCTTTTCATTGATCTATCATGTTCAGCAAAAGACAAGGTCTTAGTAGATGTATAGAAATAAGTAAAAAAACCCTAATAATATTTTTTAAGGTTACCTTTGTATGTTATGCAACAATATAGTACGGAACCCTATGTACGATACACACTTCGGTTTTTTAACAATACTATGAATGCCGGCGAGACTAGTTGCAATGTCTTCCCATGACTTATCATATACAGGGTGGTAATCTCTCTTATACAGGCCGATTCCCAGTGTATTTAATCCTACAGTGTTAGTATACAAGACGCTGTCCTATGGGACGTTTGCACATCTTGAAAGGCAATCCAGACTACACCGACCGGGATGAAAGGGCATATCCGATAGCACACGCAAATGGACAAGCTAATTCCATTTGCACGAGTTACAGATAGTATAACGCAAGATTTTCATTGATGGAGAAATTATGTAGCTTTTGCTTACTTTCTTGACTTTTCGGGAGTCAAATTTTATTTATTTTTTATTTATAAATTCTTTATTGTACACCACATACATACAAAAAAATAAAATAAAAAAGAATTAAAAACTAATTTAAATGAAAAATAATTAAAAATAATAAAAATAATTCAAATTGTGTGTATTGGAACCGTGTATCTTGTAAAACTCTATGCTATGCACATGTCACAATGTTTTCCTTTACGTTGAAATGCGTGGTGGACTATCAATCCAGATAAAATTCTTCTACTGACCATAATGAGACTTAACATTTTATGTCTCAGGATGGCGAGCGCAGTGGAATTCCAAGCTTTGTAATTCATGGTGTTTGGTTTTGCTACTGTCCATGAGCGGTCGTGTCGCTTACCATCAAGCTAATGGCATGCTCGTCCCTCCGTTAATCTCATACATACATACATACATAAACTCACGCCTTTTATCCCCGAAGGGGTAGGCAGAGGCGCCACCAGGACACCCACATTTCGCCTTGTATGTTTCGTCCCACGATGTGATAGGGGGCGAGCCTATCGCCATATCGGGCACAAATTCCTAACTCCGGACTGATAATGAATAGAAAAATCCAATATCACTTTGCCCGACCCGGGACTCGAACCCGAGACCTCAGCTTTGTAACCGTACCGTAATACAACTACGCCACCGAGGCAGTTTAGTTCCGTTAATCTCAATAAAAAAAATAACTCAAAAAATTCAAATGTGCCCTGGGGTTCGTACCAATAAACAAAACTCATCTAAAGATACCAAACTTGAAGTACTGGTAAATAAGGGAATTAATTATGAGAGAGCAATCAGAGACGCTGTGGGTAGCGACAGCACTGTACGTTGGTTTCTAATACTGTTTTAATTGGGAAACGTGTTTTCTTCATAGCAAACTGAACGACAGGAATAAACTGAGAATTTGCATTGGGTTACTATTGTTGCGGTCCTCGATTGTTTGTCACTAATATTTTAGGAATGAGAAAAATGATACTACCATTTTTATTAATGTATAGGTTTAAGACCTGACAGATATTAGTGTTATAGGTTATCCAGATTTACTATTATTAACACACTCAATGGCACAGTTTGTGAATGTTAAACCACGGGTTCAATCTTGAAAATTGTGTGATGTCAAGAAATATTTTCTTCAGATCTATGTGTCGAAAGAACTATAAGTATCTGATACTTTCTTTACGCTAACTCCACAAGGTTATTGTGAGGTCTGTGCCCCTAGCCGGAACATTTTGCAGTATCGTATAGTAATACTCGTATAGTATCGTAAACGTTTCCCGCTGTCAAATTTTGGTTCCAAATACGCTCACAATGGCGCTGTTTAAATTCCCATACAAAATTTTACTATTACTATTCTATTACGATACTGCAAAATGTTCCGGCTAGGGGCACAGGGCTTTGTGTAACAGAGTTCATTTAAGTTAAAATCAATCGAGATAAAAATAACTTCATCATCATCATCAACCTTTTATTGTCCACTGCTGGACATAGGCTTCCTCCAAATTGCGCCGTTGCACCCTGTCTTCGGCTTGTCGCATCCGGCATCTGCCAGTGACCTTTCGCAAATCGTCACTCCACCTAGCTGGAGGGCGTCCTTTACTTGGCACACTAAATATCTCCAAAGTGACAAGCAATCGAGATTTGAACCGATAGTAAATATTATAATATAAAATATTATATTTATTACGTAACTCGCGTGTCTATTCGCAGTTAAACAGTGAAATAATGGTCGAAAAATAATATCCAAGACTCATTTGACGAAGTTTAATCTTTCGCCGTCGGTCTTATTGTGGTGCGTAATAGAAGATATTTTGCGTATAATGTCGCCTTTTTATGGATTATTACTGTTTTTAGTTAGCTTGCGGGAGGTGGAAGGGTAGTGAAAGTGACTAATTTTGAAAACTTTTTCAAGGTTGGATTTTATAAGACAATTTTTCTATATCATTGTATATGGAAGTAAATTATGTCGGTTAGCGTATATAAATTTCTTTGTTGTCAGGGACCTTCTGCGATTACTGAAATCTTGTCCTATATTAGCCTTGGTAAGATTAGTACATCTCATAAACCCTTATGGAAAACTAACAGGTGCGCTGATTCATTTACTAAAGAGCTTATGGGGACAACCAAATCAACATTGCGTTATGGCCTCCAACTAGCCGTGCTGAGAAATAGTAAATAAACCGATGGAAATATTATATAACTCCGCAAGCTTCATTAACTACTAAGTAAGTAAGTTAGTAAGTTTTTTTCTTCATTTATTTATTACTTTACTATTAAGCAACTGCTTCCGTCGGTCTGCACCATCTTAAGGTTGACTGGGAGAAAATGCCCTCAGGCATTAAGTCTGACTGTATTATTTAATTGTACAAAGTGTAAATACAAAGTGTAAGCACAAATAAGTACTAATTTATCCATCCGAACCAAAACGTGCCCATTAAAATTAAAACCATCTGAAACCCAATATAATTCAACTAATCAGACTATACAAAAGCGCATAGCTGCATGGAACGGAGTTTTAAAAATACCCGCGGTCGATAGAATCCGTCCAATCCCACGGGATCATTTCATTAGTCAATGATTTAAATATCAAAAGAATTCGATTCACCTCTGCTACATTATGCATACAGTCATATTATCTTATTGCTATCGGTTCGATTCAGTTCGATTTAATTTCTAATTGTCGCCTGTCCTTGAAACTTTTAATAAAATATAAATGGATAGATGTTATTGTTTGTATTAAGGATACATAACTACAAGTATTTGTTTCGGGTCTGGGTGTTTGTGAGACCGAAATGTCTCTCGTAGTTTGTGATACCCACGACACAAGACTCAATCTCAGTGTGGGGTCAGGACTATGTGACTGTGGACTATGTCACAAAAATATCGAAAGAAATGCCTATCAACCGCTCTAAACTACCTTGGAAGCCCAAAAATACCTTATCCCTAAACGGTTTGTTTCAAATACTCAGTCATAAAATAAACCAAACCATTTTTCAACAGAGCTAAAAATTCAAAACGTCAAAGCCTAGTTGTAGTAGTCTCACAGAAGACACAAGTATAGTATAGAAATATGTGTGTATATGCCACTGTATGAAAGTATAGTTATATGCGTATATCCAGCGGGCGCTTAGAGTCCAGTTTGCGCGGTGTAATTGGATACGCGGCAAAAATGAGCGGCCCGCGCCGACCCCTGATTGTTCTGGGCTTTTTTTAATAACAACAGCACTAGGTTGGACGCGAAGATAGGAGTTTTGGAAGAGACTGGCTAAATAAATTTCTAAAATAGGTATGTGTATATTATTAGGAAGAATGATGAGATGAGCATGACGCTCGTCTGATGATAAGCGTCATGCCCGTCTAAAACAGGATCAATAAAATTTAGAACTTATTATTAATATAAAGTATGTAAAGTAGTATTAAGCACGTTACTGGACCTTGTCTGTTGTCCCGAGACTGGGTGTTAAGCGTTTTAATGCCCAGTAATTTCTGGTTACAATGCCCCTCAACCCGAAATACATTGCTACTTGGCGACAAATAAATTCTATACCAAATTTATACACATGTTCACTATGACTAGGTCTCCACCATCATTTACGTTACTCGATATTTGGGCAGTTTTGAGTTTTTAACCGTCATTTTTTATTCAGTCCGTGATCGCACTCACCAAAAGAAACGTAACAGTCAAATTTTATATGTTTTAATATGGCTTCCCCTATTCATTAGTACTGTTGCTTTACTTAAAATAAAGCTAAATTCTATATATCTCTCTCTCTCTTTCTATTCAGCTACAGGAAGTCCATTGCTAAGCATAGGCCTTCCCCAGAGATCTCCTCATCGACCTGATGGAAGCGGCATCCGGCGACTTCCTGCAACCTTAACCAGGTCTTCCGTCCCTTGTAGGCGGGCGTCCGACTCTGCACTTGCCTGTACTCCACTCCAAACCTTTCGGCCACAACGGCCTTCTGTCTTTGATATTAAAGTCCTTCCTACCACATCCAGCAAAGTACATGTTTATACGTCCATTCGACGGGCATCTGTTTTTATTGGCCACAAGCGGCTGATAGTTGGAATGTGCCCTCTTGTATATTATGTTATGTGCGATTCAGACGGACACATACTGCTATTGTTTGTATCGTAGAGTTTCAAACAATTATATTGTATCTATTGATTCTTAGGGTGTTTTGGTTGGTTGAAGTTAAGGGACTTAAAGATAGAAGTAGTATGAAAATCGTTTTAGACTTTCTCTAAATGCCCTTCGATTTGAGTTTGAGAACGAATAAAACATATAAAATCGTATTTAGATTATGGACAATTCTTCTGGTGATTCAAGGAAAGATAGTCCGGGATGATCGTCTTGGAACAATGCTTGGGACCTTAATTATTGCTCCGATTCGAGTCTGATAAAAAGGATTCGGTAAACTCGGATATCGCTTTTGCAATAAATCCCATCTAAATCCCTAAGAAAAGACGATATCGTTTTTACGCTATATTGAAAACTTCTGGAATTTATTTCGTTGCTTTTAATTCAGTCTTCAGGTGCTTTACCTCTGAATTCCTTGCCTGAAATTTAATTGCTATAGAAATAAGGGTAGCTATTACTTTTGGAAATTAACAATATGTTTGTACAATGTGTATGTTGTGTCTTTCATTTACGTCACTCATCATTTGCTATGATTTAACGTCCCACAAATAACGAAATATTTACAACACATAAGCAAATCCGTGCACACAATTTAAATATAGGATCACAAATTTTCTTAACAGGCTCTTATATCTAAAATACCACGTACAGACAGACTCGTGTTACATTAGAGGCGCCTACATTAGGAGTGTCGTCAAAGGAATTCAGGTAATATCAGGGGAAGGGACGTCCAATATACCTTGAGACGTGCTGATCGTCAAACGCGCGAGATATGGCTGAGACTAAAGTGTTGTGGGGGGTCTGAGTAAATTGGCCCTGCGATTAGATGAGACTGCGGAAACATATTGTTTGATATTGTGTTAATGTATGTCATTTTATGTTTAAACAAAAACGTGGTGCGATATTATAAGCGCTGCTCTAATGTCACAGAAATTACGAGTATTAAAATGATATGATTCGATTCGAAAATATGAAAGTCGATGAACAGCCCTGGCTAATTTTGAATCTCATTTTGCTCCCCTAAATGCCGCTAGAGTTGAATAACACACCTACGCTAAAATCGTGCGCTTATCGTTCAGTACTGCCAAAACAAATAGCTTTCGTTCCTAATATTACATTTACAATAAAATCGTGTTTGAAGAGTAGGCTATCAGAACTTCAAAATTCACGGCCTGTTGTGGTCCATTGATTAGCTACAAAATAATATTATGCGACTAAAATGTACTGACGCAATCCCCACCCGTATATTTCCACGGAGGTTTCCCAAGCTCGTCCACGCAACATTGACACATAATAACCCGACCGCACGTGCCAAAAACATCACGGGGAGTAATTCAGCCAGGGATCTTCTTAAACTAGTCGACGTTCAGTGCTTTCCTGTTCATTTGGCTTGATTCCGACAAGTCATCGGTTAATGGGAGAAGGTTTTAAATCGGAAGACTGCCTAGTCATTTATCTACTCGTTTTGGATGAAGTTATAAGCGATATGGAACAGAAGGAAATGTCTTTTAAGATGATCCGTGAATGTGGAGATTCAGTACCATTTTGTTGATGCACTACAAAGACTGCAAATCATATTATGGTGGTAAGTTTTCTTCTAAGGTTCTGGAATTTAGATCACGTACAAACAAGCGAAGTGTCGGGCGTCCACCCACATGGTGCACGGACGACCTGGATGCAGGCCGCTTTCAACAGACCTATGTGGGAGGCCTGTGGACTAGTGAACTTTCTGTGGCTGAATAGAAGAAGAAGAAGAAGAAGTTTTCTTCTTAGTAAGGCATTCATGGCGGAGTGATCGTGGTTGCCGCGATGGTAGTACATGGTGGTAATATAGTGAAATTTAAAGAGAGTATGATCGACACAATTATGGCGTCTTGCTTGACATCGGATATACACAGGCTGAAACAGGCTGGTCTTGGGAAAATCGCATTCGGTTTATTACCAACAGGGCACCATGCATGAACTTAAACATACTAGAAACACATTTTCCATATTATTTATTGTATTTGCATAATTTATTGTACAGCACAATAAAAGAAAGTCATAATAACAGTTAAACCACTTAAAACTAAAGACATGGTTACAATTGGCGGCCTTATCGCTACCTGCGATCTCTTCCATTCACCTTTGGATGGATTAAATAATTGATATAGAATTATGTGGTAGTACAAAAGATCAAAAATATTAAATTAATATACACGGCTCCTAAGTGTCACAGGGTAATGTCAAATACCTTTTAAACTTTCATATGAAATGAAATATCACATGCAAAAAGAATTTTGACATCCGATCGATCAAGTGTAGGACCTTTCAGTAGTATAGAAATGGTTACCGCCCACACAAGTAGGGCAAGCCGTGGGCGAACACCTACGGCATTGCGGACCGAGGGACGCGCGCCCACGAGGTATTAATTTTAAGAAGCTTTGTTTTACTTTGAAAAACAATTATTTGACACATAATTAGTAGAATACCTTTTACTTTGAATTTTTGCCAGATCTCAAGGATTAGGCACTACTGAACCACATTTTGAAAATGTGAAAGAAGAGAGTTATGCAAAATTTATTATCTTCAATGCCAGGAAGTCCACTGCTGAATAAAGGCCTCTTCCAAGGATTTTCATAGCGACCTTTTGAAGCGGCCTGCATCTCGTGACTCTTTGCAACCTTTACCTTTTAAAATTATCTTATCTACATGCAAAAATATTTCTCCTCTACTATCAATAGTATTCTGAGAATAACTTGTTCATTTTTTAAAACTAAGGATTGAAACCGTATAAAATCTTCAATCATAACGAAAGAAATATGTAGTTTTTTTTAAAACATTACAAAATGTATAATATATTCCTTGCTAAAATATCGCCACTGTTTAGATGCACAGTTCATTGACATCGCAATTCGAGTAAGACAAACCAATAATGTTATTGGTAGGTACACGCGTTCGCATAATTCCACCATTTTAATATTTTTGCAATAATATTTTTACTTGGTTTCGTTTGCGGGTTTGCTTGTGAAGTTTTTACGATAAGGAAAAATCCTCTGTGTATGTACTGTACTGTATCAACCCATATACGTCCCACTGCAGGGCACGGGCCTCCTCTACAATCGAGAGTATGATTGAGTGGGTTAGGCCATATAGTCCACCACGCTGTACTAGTACGGGCTGGCGGACCTGACATACCACATAAATTAATACAAATCGCTAAGGTATCCAGGTTTCCTCACGATGTTTTCCTTCACCGTTATAGTGCGTGGTGATTGACTAGTACACACATGACTCCGAAAAGTCAGAGGTGTGTCCTGGGATTACAACTCGCGACCACTAGGTTTACTAAAAAGGCCTGTTTGTGGGTAGACGTAAGTCGTTAATAATATTTTACGTCAACCAATTCAGGCCTTGAAGTACGCAAAAACAATATTCTTTTTTACAATACGAGCAAACGGCTGATGGCAAGTGATGAACCTCCCATGAAGTACCACAACGTAGGCATTATCGATATGATTTCTGGCCCATCAAATCGGAAGGGGAGCGGCAAGGAAAAACATTGCCAACAAACGGACATCACAAAACTTGTTACGGTACGTTTCGGATTTAACATAGTCGGGATGCTGTGCTGTATCTCCCGACGTATTGTCAACGTCTTCTAACGTGAAAATTTAAATTTATGCTAATATTGAGTTATTTATTTAAATTCGTGCAGTTCGCCGGTTCTATTTCGGTTTTCGCCATTTGCATACGGTAATGTGGGTTTTTTGTTTTATCTCGAGTGTACTTCGGTTTTCTAAAATAGGAGCTAGTATTAGCTAATTTAAAATGCTTTTTTCTTTCTTTCTTGTTTTCTATAAATATGTCCAGATATCCAAATATTAGAATATGAATAATTAAAAATTTGTCTGCTCGGTGGCGCAATTGTACTACGGTAGGATTACAACGGCTAGGTCTCGGGTTTGAATCGCGGGTCGGGCAGTGATATTGGATTTTTCCCGGAGTCGCTCCATATGGCGATAGGCTCGCCCTCTATCACATCCTGGGACGGAACACACAAGGCGAAACATGAGTGGCCTGGTAACTCCTCTGCCTACGGCTTCTGGGAAAAAAGTATTTATGTAAAGAGTAAAAATTTGTCTGAGATAAATCCTAATGTACCTACATAATATGTGTTACTTCAGAAGACAATTAACCTCAAAAATTTAAGCGATATTGCAATTCATAATTTTCAATTATTAAATGTCTCTATTATTTAGTATCTAACCATTACTTACGTAGTGCCAACTCCACGGTAATTTTTTGTCTCAGAATATTCATATATTATATCAGAAACATAATTTTTAACATAAAATATTACCAAGAAAATTTGATCTCTATCTGAGAATAAAAACAGACCGTTTAATTTTCCAACCACCTTAAATAAAATCGAATTTAAACCTACAACAAAAATTTAATCATAATAAATAAACCCTCCGCCACACTATCCACATTCAAATACGGAGAGAATTTCACCTAGGCATCTGTGATTATTTCGCTAACATTCAGATGGCAAGACGTCTGTATGCCAGTAAATAAGCCGGCAAGCCGCGGGACGCCGAATTTAATTAAAGCCCTCTTATGTAGTTCGCAAGCCGGTCATAAAGTGATATAGCTGGGACGCAACTTCGCCTTGCGTGTGGCGACACCTTTGGAATTGAGTTTTTGAATTTTAATAGTTTTGAGGTTGTGAAGTCGATAGTCTTGTGTTATTTGCCAACAGGCTGTCTCTATAACCTATCTATCTTTGACGAGAAGTAAAGATCACCTTGTTTGTCGTTGCATTTACATTTTTCAAAATAAAGATACTACATATAAAGTAATTACTCATCTGATTTGTGTCAAAATAGAGAACAGTTTACCTTATGTATCAGACTATATACAGCCCACTGTGGGCACAGGCCTCCTCTACAATGCGATAAACGTTCACCAGCGTGGCCTAACGAGGTTAGGCAAAGTAATTATTAATATTCTAGCTACCAATAACAAATATTTACTAAAGTGAAAGTGAGATTTAAGATGCTATCAAAATGTATTAGAATTGTGTAAAAAATATCATTTTTATGCCTTCACCAAACAACAGTTAATTTCTAATTTGAAGCGTCTTATTTCTGTAAAGAAACCTACACTATGCCGAGTTTTATTAAAAAATTACGATGTATTTGAATGAAGCTAAAATGTTTAATGAGAACTGTGTTCCCAAAATATCAAATATCTAGTCTTATGATAGTCTCCGTGGCACAGTTGTTTAAAACACCGCGAGGGTTGTGAAACGAGAAGTCCCGGATTCAAATCTTTGTGCATTTTTGTGTGTGGTTGTTTAGAGGTTCGGAACACAGCAATAGATCCATAAGATTATTAAACTAGGTACGTGACAGGTACAACGTATAACCAATTAACTAAGCAATAATTCCACGGTGTATTAAACTGTAGACATGTCAAATTGACGACGTCAAATTGAAAAGCAGCACGCGTCATAACACGGGTATAAAATATATACAACATTATCTCACACGTAAATGACGCATAGTGATGCCTACAAAATATACCGCATAAAGAATTTCACACGTAAATGACGTTCGTGATGATTGAATAAAATATTTTCTCGCGTATTAAAAATTCGTCATTTACGTACACACATCGATTAAAGTTATTTCAGTGTTAGTAATACAAAATAATTGATTGAATCCATCACTATACGTCATTGTTATATCATTTGATTTTTAATAATATTTTATTACAACACAATACAATAATTCTTTATTGCAGACCGAATTATAGTATTCAGCTAAAAAAATAGGCAATTTATACCATACAAGTACTACTATTTCTACCTATTTTTATAATTATACGGTTATCATTTTAAATAGGTATTTCAGTGCTTACTCGAGTCTTCTTGAAACTCTGTATTTAAGTTTCTAAACATTAATTGTAAATATATACAACACAAACCACACATATATCTCCCGGTTACATTTCTCACCTGACGTAGGCGCGACCGCATTGTCACCTGGTGTGACGCGGGACCCGGGATGACCCGTACGTCCCGAACCCGTCTGATATTCCCGTGGGTTCGTGACCTTATGTGGCGCAAAGTTTTGTATTAAATTTTGCTGTCGAATCGGTTAAGCTTGCTATGGGGTTTTCAACTTATCGGAGGTGGGTGGTGTAATGTTTTTTTTTATTGGGATGAATGGCGAGACGAGCTAGCCATTCGCCTGATGGTAAGCGATACGACCGCTCATGGACAGTAGAAAACCGAACACCACCATGAATTACGAAGCTATGTTTGGCATTCCACTTCGCTCGCCATCCTGAGACATGAGATGTTAGTCTATTAGTCCAGTAGTGAAATTGCTTCTGACATTCGTTTTGAGATATTTTTAAGGTATTAATAGTATAGTTGACACTTAAAACGTAGGCTCCAAGAGTGGTCATTCCCCTTGGATATGCTTATCCTCCTTTGCCCTTTGATTAGATATCCTTAGAGTATTCAACTACAAAGAAAAAATATTACTGTTTTGTTTTGTCCCATTGAAATCACCGAAGTTTTACATATACAAATAATCTTAGTTCAATCCACTTACTATTGAAATTCTCTATCGATGAGCACCAGTCTAATGGTTTTACTTTTGAATCTAAATACGATTTTTAATACCTTAAATTGTTACGGTAATCGATTAAAATATAATAAAATCGTAACGTAACGTTCAATAATACAAAATAGAAATTGAACCATAATCCAAAATTTTAAATAAAACCGTACATATAATGTAGGTCAGCTGTTTTTCACGAAACATTCTAGAAAACATTACACATTCAAACCAGTCCACTCCAACAGCAACTAATAAACATAAATTAAAAGCTAATTGTGTTTGTATCGGTGTTAAGGGTGGCCTGGACGTGAGATGTTCCGATTTGTTCGCAGGTTAATGGGAAAAGCATTTTGCAGTGGCCGCCAGTCAAACCGTTGCGAATATTTTATTGTATTTTTTTTTGCGCTGGTATGATAAAATGAGTTATACACTTAGATACATAGAAATACGGGGCTGAGCTCAAAAAGCTCTCACAATCGTGAAAATCGCTGCTTTTTTACATTTATTGCGATAAATGGCGAAACGAGCATGCCATTCGCCTGATGGTAAGCGATACGACTGCTCATGGACAAAAACAAAACCAAACAACACCATGAACAAAAAAATGCTTGGCGTTCTCTGCAGCTTGTGTAGTTTGACTTTTTCCCGTATCTTACCTATCTGCAGAATGATTGGGCTTTTAAAATTATTATTAATCGTCTTCCTAAAATCCACCATTCAAGAAGTGAACCATTTAATTCACAATATCTTTGTCGTTGGTATACCACATTTAAAATGTTCGTATTTCCATTCAATTAATTTCCTATGTTGCGCTTTGGTGTAACAAACGGCGTCCAGCGGTTTTATCCTGTAGTTTCACTCGTAGTCTATTAAATAGATCGTTAATGGCCTCGTAATGGCCTACAGGCGGCGGCATTACCGCGTTATGGTCCCGTGGCCTCTATCGGTCCAATTGAATTCTGATTCAAACGATTTCAGGCCTATTGCCATTGTAAACAGCCGCGCTGTTTGGAACGGTGAAATTTTATTGGATTCAATTGGCCAAAGCGAATTTTGTGGTTAGGTTCGTCACTCGTTTAAATTGACTCGGATTTTACTTTTGTTGTGGATTGAAATAGATGGTATTTGTAATTAGGTTGTATTTTTAATACTGGGATAATGTTTGAAATATATTAAATAATTGGATATGAAATATATTTAGTAATGGGAAATGGATAATTGCGTTTAAATATTAAGATTAATGAGGTCATAGTTAGAATTTTCAAATAGGTTGATCAGAACCCGTGTATCAGTAATCATAAGCAAGTGGAATGCTAGTTGCAAATACAATATCAGTCTATAAATATCGAAGTGCCGTCACCGAAAACAACATATTAATCGAAACAAGAGTTGTTCGTGTAATAAGAGCACCACATTTTCTTATTTCCATTCTACATACAAATTCTAACTTACACCATCCAAATCGGTGATACCCTCAACAAGGTTCAGATTAAAAGTACCCCGAATCGACGAGAATGCATGAAGAGATTGATGAAAGTGGATGGAGCAAAAGTAATATAAGGATCGAGCAAACTGACGATCCATAGTCTCTGCCTATCCCTATTACATAACGGTACGATTATGTAGGTAGGTACATACAAATGAACAACCTCAAAACTAAAACATATCGATTTACAAACGATCCTCAGAACGTCACTAATCGACGCGGATTTAAACGAAATAGTTTTTCATCGGCGCTTCATTTATAAAGGCAAAATAGAAAAAAGTCTCATTAAAAGAGCGGTGCTGGCGAAACGAACGCAAAACAGTAACGTTAAGTGAGCGCTCTGGTGCGACGGTATCTGCCCGAGTTGCTGCGTTATGGTCACCCGCACGCTTGCGTATAAAAATCGGCAGGTAGAAATTTAACTTTTGTGTTAGGAAGGGGATAATTGATCTGGGGACTTAGCATAGGAACATTTGGACGCTAGTGGAAAGCCTGTGACCTCGGATGACACATCTGACGTCGCGAAAAAAAGCCATTTAATACGATCATAAAAGGATGCCAATAGTAAGTAGTAACATATTTTTTTATTGAATTTTCTTATTATGTTCAAAGTTTTATTATTCTTCTTTAATTTATTAAGGTTGAATTTTGATTACACATTTTAAATATTTATAGGGAACTCGCGACCTTATTAGTGTATGATTAATAACGTCTTGCGGAAAAGTCATCCCCAACCATTTCGCGATCGCTTTTACTGTTCATATACAATACCCACTATACGAAATAACACAGACACTAGTTTGTATAAAAAGTCGCAAGTGTGCGACAGCCTTTATCGTTTTATAACAGCATTGTGCTTCTGCAATATCATTTGTTGCACTCAAACTGCGCTGGATAATAATGTTCAATACCTGGACGTAGAAACCTGGATGGGTTATTGATATAGGCTTTGTGATAATGTGGTACATTTATTATGCAGTAGTAGTTATATAATATGTATATAAATAAACCCAACAGTCACATGCATAGTCCTGACCCCACACTAAGATCCTTGAGGGAGGCCAATGTTCAGCAGGGGACTTCTTGAGGTCAAGGGAGAGAGAGTTAAAGTTGTCTTATATATGTCTATTTTGTCAAGATTTTGGGCAAAGATTTATCCTTATGATTTCTCCTCAATATTTTCAAAGAAGCCTAGACACTTATTCTTATTTAAGTACAACCTTTTATCTAATATTCAGTTATGACTTATGAGCACGGGTTATACTCGTAATTCAAATAAAAAAAATAGTTTAAAACCTTATATATTTATCATTGCCGCTTACAGAATCACTCCTCATTACTTTTCAACCATACAAACCCACACATCAAACTAATAAGATCGAGCTGGCATGGCACCTTCGCTCCGAACTCCGATCATTAAGACCGCGAGCAATCTGGAAATCAATTACTGCGAGTTTCAACCGATTCATCCCGAACTTGTCGTACATTTATCAGAAAAGTATTCCGTTTGAGCGATGTGGATGCTGTGCCCTTGATCTACGAAAACTGTTATAAATCCTTCAGATTTAAGGTTTGATATACACCTATAGATAAACTCACGCCTTGTTCCCAAAAAAGAGCAGGCAGAGGTGTTATCAGCTCCTTTCACTCCTATATTCGTTCTCTACATTTGTCTGCGTATATCTTGAGAACCTTATACTTTTATTATATATTTCTTTAGAAATTACCTCTTCTAGTTGCTTGTGGTTGTCTGTGGTTTTGTTTTCAGTAAAGGCGCGCCGTGTCGCCTTCTTATACACGTTGTGTTTAGAAACTTTATTCATAACTAAATTTTGTGTATTTATGAAATTGTCAATGTTTTTGCACCCAAACGACGCTGTTTAACATTTTGAATGGCAACTTTTGCTGTTTACTGGTTTAAACACGCGAGTGTCTAACATTATAATATCATAGTAAGGAATAATAGAATAGAATTTTTTAAAAGGCTTAAAATACTAAAGGCTTCATCTACTATTAAGAGAACATAGGACATATTGCTAAAGATGAGAAAGCTACTTTTCTGATAAAAGGTTGACTTTGACCGTGTTTTAAAACTAAAAAAGAATCAAAAATAACTTACTTTATAGGCAACAAATCAACAGACACAGGAATTCCATTGCTGATCATGGATCTTTGTGTTGCAACACTCGAAGTGTTCAGAGCTGGTTTTCGATACTGTAGACTAAACATATTACGATAAACTATGACATAATATGAACGTTCCTCAAAGTCAAAGGTCGACAGAGGTCCCGCTAATGCTACAGAAAGTTCACCAAATCAATTCCAAGATGCGATAGGGTGGAAGCCGGTCGCAATGCTATGAATTTCTATCCCAGATAACTTATATTAGATCAAACCTAAAAGACACGAAATGAACTGTATAAATTATAGAATAATCTAATTAATTATTAACTTAAATGCAATATAGGAAGTTTGTTGTAGCAATCTCACCCAACATGCTCAACCCAGCATTCAATTTCAAACCCTTTCCACCAAAATTAAGGTTTAAAATCGCTGTTCTACATTTGATCGATGGACCCCTTAAAGAACGGGCCTAATGAGACAAAACATAGATTTCCAGGGCCCATATAAGTAAATTAATCTTGCGCTCGGGCGAGCCGAAAACCAATTTTTGGGCCATATCCTGGGCCCGCTGCGGTCCACGCTTGACACGTGACGAGGGCACACGCTAGTTTAGTTTGCTTGGGTTATGTATGGATGGGAAGTTTGGACAGCATAATTGCTTGTATGAAAAGGAATGGAATATTTTTGCTGACCTTAGTTTTATTCCCATTCGTAAAGACTGGCTTCTGTCTTCTTCAAGTTTTCAGGGAGGCGATGATCACTAGGTGGATGGATAACCATAAGGTGGCCAGACAACTTTAAGACAATTGCAGTTAGTCGTTGGAAGCAAGTCGATATCGATGGAAGTTTCGATAGCTGTGACAAAAATAAATTTCCTACAATTCTCCATTGAAGACTATGGTCATTAAATCAGCGTTCAACGTACACCCTAAGTGTGGACCAATGACCTAAAGATCACTGAAAGTCACTATGTATTATTTCATCCAAAAAAATAAGTCTGAAAATATTTGAAGAATGCATAAAAACAATCATCTAACTACCAACTCATGAAACGTTAAATTATTCCTTCCTCGCAATAACTTTATTCTTATCAAAACGTGAGTTTTCTACTCCAACATACAATCCTACAGAAAATTCACCATCTTCTACAGCAATGAGTCCCGCACTACTTCAAGTTGAGACCACGACCTCTGTTTTTGCCCGCGATATAATAAATTATGTAAGGATGTTATTGTCTTTTGATGCTATCTTAACTTAGTGGGTCCATTTGCTGTCGAGCCGCGCTGATATTTATACACCCTCTTTGTGCCGCTGTCGGGTAAATTACTTCATATCCTTGTGGTATTTTTCCTAGCACAATAACATACGCTGGTTTTGATGTATTCTCTTTTGTGGATATTGTATATTGTCTAACGTTTGGGTTTTAAGTGTTATCATTATGTGTGTTTATGGAAGTGATGTTTTAAGTAAATAAAAAAATAAAATACACCCAACAGTCACATACATAGTCCTGACCCCACATTAAGATCAATTAAGTCTTGTGTCGTGGGTATCAGAAGCTACGAGAGACTTTTCGGTCTTACAAACACCCAGATACGAGACAGATAATTATGGATCTCACAAATATTTGTCTCGGTGCGGTGATCGAACCTGCGGCCTCTCCTTTTACAGCCGGCGTCTAACCAACTGCGCCACGGAGGCTGTCAAGTGTTATAGTGACCCGTGTAGACTATTCACTAATCTTCACTAGAACAGCATGATACAAAACTGAAAGACGATATATTTCAAAGGTACGGGTTTGTGCCCATAGGACTATTGATTTTTATCAATATTATTACAGTTTCGTAAGGCGCGTTATTGATTGATAGCTCCTTAGAGTATTTGAAATTTTGATATATTGGATAATACAAATATTATATTTGTAAAATATGCTCGATCTTTATTTCAGTTGATGTTCCCAAAGGGATCAATAAAATGGGCTGAGTAATTACATTCGTAACTTATATTTAGATAAGCATCTCCCGCCCGACGATATTGCATACTCATCTATTATTATTGTGAATTTGAGACACTTTTACATATAAATATATAAAGTTAACAAAATCACGGAATTTTCAAAAGCTGGACATTCGTCCCTCCTTTCCTTTTCTTTCTTTCCCATTACGTTTTGGAGGCCACTATCACACCTAGGTTTCTGAAAACCGCGTACCATTTATTTATCTGGTTGGTTGGCTGGAAGAGATCGCTCATAGCGATAAGACCGGCAATTGTACACATGTTTTTATTTTTCTGTACTTTGTGGTTGAGTTTCGGTGAGGCTCCTTCTATGCATACCCTTTGTGGTGTTTAATAAAATGCTGCGTATGTGTATATATCTGCTTGCTATTCTATTATCACACCCATGGTATTAATGGACTACGGCTCAAGTCTTCCTTATTGACTCATGACCTGCAGTAGGACATAAAGACTGATTTATTCATATCATTTATTATATAAAAGTACACCTCATAACAGAATATTTAATAAACGCAGAGCACTATTACTAATCTATTGAAGGTCATGAGACGCCTCGTCATCAAATATTGACATAATAGTGGAACCCAGTCCTCAGGTCGCGCCAATAAGCGTTTCCGAGAAGTGCTGCGTTAAATTAAACATGCCAGGTATTGGGGTTGCCAGGTTTATGGAAAAATATAGGGCTTTTGGTAAATTATCTTCTGCTGCATTAAGTAAAATAAACGTCTCGCTGTAGACTTTCCCATATCGAATTGTTATTTTGAAAATAATTGCACATGGGTAGATACAAAGATGGCTTGGCTTATAAACCATTATATTTGCCTCAAAGTATCGTCTTTCATTTACTATTCTGAAATACTAGAGATTCTACAAGCCTTTTTGTTGTTAAATGCCTGTATGTTCACTCACCATAACACCACTTGCCTCTTTGCCAACTTTCTGGTTTAAAAATGAAAGATATTGTATTGACGATTCTGCATCCATCGTGTCTGATGTCTGGCAGTTCAGTCAAACACTACTCGCAACATACATTAAAAAAATCCAAAATTTCTGTATATTTTCCCGGACTCAGCCAACACCAACGGGACCCAAATGTGGCACACTTATTTGCGGGTCGGGCATTAAATATTCATCTGGATTCGACCCCGCGTCCGATCGCTGTTACGTGCCTTGATGACCCCCCTCTAATGCTGATTCGAATTTGGCTTACTGAGTGTGGTCCGATGGATTCAATTAATTGCTTATTCATTTGATAGATGTCGCTTTGGAGTTTAGACGGATTCTGATGGAGATTTTGTTCAATGTGCTAGTAAATTTGTAATCAGTATGGGTGTTAATACATTGGGCCGGCTAATAGATCATCCTATTATTAAATTTATAACCAATTTACGGAAACCTGACAATTTGGAATTGTAATTTTGTTTTCCTGCTCTGTCTGGTGACTGTGATTAACATATTAGTTGTTTCTCTACCTGGCCTCCTCCTTACTCTTCCTCTCCTTCATATTACAATGTAATAGATCATAAATATGGACTCATCTGAATAAAATATTTACTAACGAGTAACGCTTTTATGTTTAAAGCGGTCACTGCAGACTGGTTTTCTGTAAGCGTCATTTAACGAGCATCGCTTTACCACTCCGAAAATAAAAGATAATCTCGGCTTAATATAAGTGTAAATTATACTTCCATCTGTATAAGCCCATATACGTCCCACTGCGGGGCACGAGCCTCCTCTACAACCGAGAGTACGATTGCGAGGGGTTAGGCCACATAGTCCACCACGCTGGCCTAGTGCGGGTTGGCATATACGTATACACTCTTCTATTGCAATGAATGGCGAGACGAGCATGCCATTCGCCTAATGGTATGCGATACGACCGCTCATGGACAGTAGCAAAACCAACCAACACCATGAATTACAAGGCAATGCTTGGAATTCCACTGCGCTCGCCATCCTGAGACATAAGATGTTAAGTCTCACTATGTCCAGTAGTTACTCTGGCTACAATGTCCTTCAAACCGGAACACAACAGCGCATTTACACTGCTGTTTGGCGGGAGAAATAGACATTGTGGTGGTACCTACCCAGGCGGCCTCTCACATATGAGAGACCTACATACATACATAAACTCACGCCTTTTTCCCAGAAGGGGTAGGCAGAGGTGGCCACCAGGACACCCACATTTCGCCTTGTATGTTCTGTCCCATGATGTGATAGGGGGCGAGCCTATCGCCATTTCGGGCACAAATTCCTGACTCCGGGCTGATAATGATTAGAAAAATCCAATATTACTTTGCCCGACCCGGGATTCGAACCCGAGACCTCATATTATGAGAGACCTACCACCAGTAAACTCTCTTGTAACTGCAATTACTAAAACACCTTGTTTTAACCATATTTTTCCATGCTTTATGGTGTTGCAGCTGTTCATGAGCGACGGTGATCAATTACGATCAGGTGAACCGAATGCTCGTTTGCCACAAACTTATTAACTTATTTTTTATTTAATAAAAAATACTTGGTACACCACTAAAAACCCTTCAAGATAACCAATATTCAACAAATAGCATTCGATTTTATAAAATTCCATGCCATTCTAAATTCGTGAGATTCGCGAATATTCCACGCCCGTTATTCCCAGGTGCATCGCTCCTCGGAGTCAAATCAAATGTAACTTGTAGGGAGCGTTTATTGATGTCGCAATGTGTTGTACTGGGAAAGTTTAAAGACGAGCAATGGTTTGATGTTAAGCGACACACCTACCTATGAATAGATAGGTGTATAAATAAATACACCCAACAGTCACATACATAGTCCTGACCCCACACTAAGTATCAGGAAGCATGAGAGACTTCTCTTCTTACAAACACCCAACGATGAACACCCCCAACCGACAAACACCCACCCACGACCCCAATTGATGTGAGGTTACTTCAGTTCCAAAGCAAAGATGAGAACATGCAGGTACCCTTTTGATTTTTTGCAATTTAGATTGTTTTAACAATTTTCTTAGACAGACCTAGCTTTGATATTACGTGTCAATTCATTGTAAGTTGTTGGTTTAAGCTAATTGCTAGCTTTTACTACGTACATGATACTCTCATCCAGATTTTGTTCGAACAAAAACACAGAAATATCACATTCAGAGGTAACATCAGACGGGACAATTATCAATGCGATTTAGCGCCGCGCGTCGCGGATCCACGCGATATTCAAATAGGAACACGTAAACTGGTAAATTTAACGCGGACGGTGGGGTTACAGTAAAAATATTAGCATAGCTGTCGGCCGTCGCCGGGGGCTCTGTAGGAATGGAATATTAATTGAACATTTCATTTTCGGTGTGCGTTGCGCCTATGTTTTTACTGTTTTCTAGCTTATTATAAGAGGGTAGTGTTAGATTTTATGTAATAGGGACTAATTTGTGGTTAGATTATATTAATTTGATATTTTGTGATAAATATCGCTTTAGTTGAGTTCTATATTGAATGTTTCGGTTCGTAAACATGTTGATTTATTCTCTTCCTATCCTTCCTTTCTCTTTCCTCTTATTTATAGCAGAAGCATCTACTTTTAAATAGCAATGATGAGCACAACTCTCGAATTTTCTCATTCATCCTAAACCCTTCATACTTCAACATTGAAAAGTTTTCTTTATATAAAAATAGTGGTTACAATTTACGATATATTTAGACAGTGAACGCTCTGGAAGAACTGTGAGGACTTGCACGTCTAATACCAACTAGAACGACTTACACCACCTTTTCATAATATTTTTAGTTGAATTTAAGTACGAATTTATATTTCTAATCCTGAAATTCAGCATTAGGAAGTCAAGCATCCTACATGATATTTGCTTTTCCATTTTACATTCAAATTTTACATCGAAATTCTATTCATGACGTACAAAAATATTTAAAATTAGAACACATATTTTGAATTCAGAATCTTCAACCCCAGCGTCGGATTAAAGCGCGATTTGGTTAAATTAGTTTAAAATTCGAACACATTCAAATTTCAAATTTGGAATCTTCAAACCCAGCGTAGGGTTTAAGCAGCACGATTGGTTTAATTGCGCAGTACGCGGAGTTTGTCGGCGGTCATCGCGCGATAACGACGCGTCGGTTCGTCATCTGCGGCGCTCGCGGCTTGGATCACGGCCAGGGCACGGAGTGCTGGCTAAGGCTGGCTTTACACCGCGCGATTTGGGATTTAGATTTTTGGAGAAATGAATGTGGAAAATGTCTAATCGCTGTGTTATTAGTATCTATATATTAATTGACTCTACAGTCGTTGTAGTGGTGTCGTAAGTGTGGGACGAGAATATGCGACGGTAATCTAGGTTCTGCCAGTCCATAGAGACTTGTATGACTACAGGAAAACAAATCACCTAAGAGTCTATTTCAAAATAAGACGAGATCATAAAAAAAATCTGCTCTTAAAGACGTTTAAATATTCACAATAAGAAAGAAATCCTAATACTCTCTAATCAAGCCAGACCCGTCAAAAAATCGCCACCGACATAAAATCGCCCACAGTCGCCACTCCTAAACCAGTGTCAACGTGTAATGGATACATTTAACAGGAACTTGCAAATTTATGCACGACTTTCAGCATAAATTCAGTGCGGCAGTGCATACGGGCTGGAGTTATGATCTTTTCTGTAATTTTAAAAGGCGACAGATTCCTTGAAGCGCCAATTTTGATGTGAAAATTCACGTTCGCGCGGGAATATTTTTGATTTGAGAGGAGTTTCGTGTACTTTGTGTTTGGAGGTTTGATGTAATGAACTTGAAATTATTAAGTTATTTCTCACGTATCGTAATTATGAATTTAGTATTAGGAATATCAATAAAGTTTAATTTATGTATGAAGCTGTCTGCCTTAAAATTTAACTTCAGGAATGAGTTAGCTTAAAATTTTGAAATTGATAAACTTATACTTAAAGAAATAACTCTTATAGAAGTAGAACCAAAGATGAATGATCATGAATCTATATATACAATTATTATTCCACTAGACGTAAAAACGATAGATATTTCAATGCAGAAACTGAAAGTACTCAAGCGAAGTCACCTCAAAACATTAGCAGCACGCGTAAAATCTTATTCCCAAGTTACTGATAATAAAGCTTTTATATAAGTCGAAAACAAAGTAAATCAGGACGACAGACGAAACTCTTCGGAACTACTTAATCAACGGGAGCGGTGAAAAAGTTTGCTCGTGAATTTTTAAAGACTCGGACGATATGGGATGCTATTTAGGGAAGAGTGGGAGACGTATAAATAATTGATGGTACGGATAAAAGGTGACATTGATGTAACACATCAACACACTGGAAAAGACAACGCAAAAGCTATGTACCAAGCAGAACAGCCAGTAATGAGAGGGGAAGTTTAAGAATTAACAGAAGGAAACTAAACCAGTGGTATATGACCGGCTCTTTTTTTCACACGTTTTATTTTGGATCAGGCATTGAGAATAAAACTAGTAGGCTACGCTTTAACCAGGATCGCGGAGACTATTACATGAGAGGGAAAATAGTGGTTTGCATAGGAGCGACAAAGAGAGGAATAGTGGTACATGTGCCGATAGTTTTTATATTTCTACTCATGTTTTGTTTCATGTCATGTCGTGTGTTTTTCTGTTTACGTGTCAGAAACGGTTGACGAACATACCTGAAGAATTGTTAATGGAAAGCAAGAATAAGTTAAGATGTACTGCTTGCTACCCGGGGTTATTAGCAATGGGTTATAATAAAATCAGGATAACAAACTAATTTCACGTTGGGCGATACAAACACTAGTTCAGAGAAAACAGTCAGTTTTGATACACTGAACAAGATTGCCGCAAACACTCCCCTTCCTTTCTTTCCTTCTCATTTACCACTAATCAGTTCCGCAGCAAATGAATCCTCTATATCAAAGGCAATTTCCCCAATTTTTTTATATACCCTTAACCTAACGCCTGATAACCCTAAGGGTCCATATCTTTTCACTCGTATGAGTGGACCATTTAATTTTCCACTGGCTCGGTCAATCGCCATTGAGGAACAGGTCGGTTGGAAATTATTGTCATCGCGAGGAGTCTATGAAATTTCCGATATGATATGTAATTAGAGCCTTCTGGGTAAAGGAAATATGATCTTAAGTATTAACAAGGCTTTGAGAAGGTTGTAGATTATTAAAGTGAGATGCGCGTATGTTCAAAATACGTGTATTCTGATATTGAATGTATGGGTTTTGAATCGCCTTTAGGGACTAAATGTTTTGATTTAAAATATTGCCATAATAAAATACAGAAAATAAACTTAATCTATTTTACAATTAGTTACATAACTCCTTGACAACAACTTAGATTTAGCAAAGGAGTTGATAGTAATAAATATTGTAATTTATTATAATTTAAGTAAAATAACTGCTATTTTAAAAGCTTTTTGTTGTGCCAATATCACCGGTTATCTAAAATCTTTTATCCAATGGGTTGAAAGGTAAGGGTTTAATAAATCCTATTTATTATCTTATTGAATCCAGAAATTATGGTAATAGAAAATCAAATAACATTAGTTGACAATCGAAAAAAAATATTTTAATTAGTAGTTATTGTCAGGAACAGAGTATCAATTGTACAGTTTAATACACTAACAAACTTTTGGAACCGGTTGACACAATAACATTTTATGTCTCAGGATGGCGAGCGCAGTGGAACCAAGCATTGCTTTGTAATTCATTGTGTTGTTTGGTTTTGCTACTGTCCATGAACAGTTGTACCGTTTATCATCAGGCGAAAGGCATGTTCGTCTCGCCATACATTGCAATAATAAAAAAAAGTAAAGAATCGGGGACGAGGAAAGACAAATCTAAGTTTGATTAGCACATACTGTTACTGTGCTTTAAAGCTTTTTAATCTTTGAATCCTAGCTGCGGACATAATTCACATACATAAACTCACGCATATGTCCCATTGGGGTACGCAGATACTATTGAGCGCCAAGTGCTATGATCCATACCTCTTTCGCTTCATCTACTGTCATTAATCTTTTCATACACGCTCGTCAGATTCGAGGACTCCGTTTCATAATTCAACGTGTTAAAATATGCTATTATTGGAAGTGTTCTGTACAGTTCACATTACAAAAACCTTATTTTTAAATCAGACATCTAGCAATCTAGCGAATTGCGATTGTTGTACATCCAGCGCTATGAAAACTTAAGTAATTCAGTTGAATACAAACCCTCCTTTTTAAGTCGGTTAAAAAGTAAATTGGGGACGAGACAGACAGATCAAAGTTTGATTAAACTGTACTTTTATTTACTGGATCAATGTAATCCGTGAATCTTACCTGCGGACATAATTTAACGTGTTACAATGTATTTATACGTGCGTGTGGGACGTGTTGTATTTATTGTGGGACAGGACCATGTATCAGACCTTCAACACGCGATCTTACGAGCTCGCGTGAGGTATGTCAGATCGCGCTGTTGTATGTTTCTCTTTGTGATAAAACACGTGTAGGCTTGTCTTCACGGTAAGACATATGTCTTGTGTCATAGAATTTTGTAGCCATAACTTTGATATTAATTCACGTAAGAGGTGAGCAAAAATGTCTTTAGTGCCACAATTTGCCTCAAACTCCGACTTCAGGCAAATTGCGATGTAGAAGAGCTGAATATTTCTCTCTCTTTCTTACATCAGGTATAAGAAGTCCATTGTCCACATTCCCATAGAGACCTTTTGGAAACAGTCTGCATCCAGCCTTCCTGCAACCTTAGCAAGGTCTGAACTCCCAGTATGATTAAATTAAAATAAAAAAAAACTCCTTTACTCCACATTCAAATTTTAACACCAAATAATCCGAATGTACGAGTTAATTACACTTACCCGTGCACTCTCAGCTAAAGTAATTAGCATCTACAGTTTCCCTCAGTTCAATTCCGTCGAAAACTTCGATTGATTGTCGCAATAAAGTTTTAAGTTCAGTTCAAATGCACGTTAGTTTACGACCGGCTGCACGGACACAATAAAACTAAGATCGTAACTACAATATCGGAAAACAAGTAAATAAATACGTTTGTTTCGCGGAGAAATATCGAGAAAATACGGCCGAGAATAAAGTATAATACTTCGAACTTAAATCATAAATATTTCGTTTATAATATTATTGATGCGTATGTGTGTTTGTTTGAATTTCAATACTTAAATTATCGATAGACGAATTGATATTTTAGTTACACGTGGTCTGTCATATAGAAATGCATAGAGATTAGAAAGTAACTTTGATCCAGAAAAAATACCCAGGATGCGAAAGAAGTGCATCTGGTTAATTTTCTTTTGGACTTTGTTGTGTCCCATTATTCTGACCCAAAGCAATTATATCTAGATCACATATTTAATATAATTTTCTTTCTGTTTCAGGTAAGATTCAGTTATTCCAAAATCTTCATAGACTACATTTAGGTAAGAACTAAAGGTCTATTAGTGTATATTAGTGTATCTGTCTCTCTCTCTCTCTCTCTTCAGGCACTGGAAGTCCAGTAAACATAGGCCTCCTTCATGGGTCCCTACATAAACCTCTTGGAAGTGACCTGCCAATTCCCGCGACTTTTCTAGTGTTTTGCCAGCCATTAACTCTTGTTACGGTGTACAAAGATAAGCTAGTATACTATTACATGTGCATTGATCATCCCTATGAAGAAAAATCATATCAATCCTAAATTTGTATAATGAAAATAAACAAGAAAAATAATTTCACCTTCAGCCACAGAAGTCCATTGCTAAACATGCCCAAGAATTTCTGATCCGATAAAAGCGACTTGCATCCAACATCTTTTAATATAAGAAGAATATTTTTTTTTTTATATGTTATTTATCAAAACATATTCCAACTAAAAGAATTACAAAAATTATTTATCGATCATATTTACAGATCCCATCTCAATTTCATCCAAATATGAAAAAAAATCCAAGTACAATTTGAGAATAACAAACAATCTCGACTTAATCTATTTCCTTGCCCAAAATATCCCGTTAGCAAAATGAAACCAACTATGCCCTCTTATTGAAAAATAAAACATATCCCATATTTTCTACTATACGACATCCGCAAATGATATTCGCACTTATCTACACATTTGGATATAAATTAAACCTTATTCCATGAGAATAAAGTTAGTTTTCAAATGAATTCTCACCCCATAAAGCACCCCATTCACGTCAAATTACTTATTCAAGGCCAGACGTCCGTAAAAACAATGATGCCCCATAAAAATAACATTAATATTTTTATTATGACACTGTGATAATAATTTGTCAGTATTTTGCTGATTTTGATCAACTTTTATGAAGGGGATTAAAGGGGTGTATAAATTAGGGGAATAATATAAGGAGGTTATAACTTATAACTCAATTTATGGATTAAATTGACAGGCACTAAGGACAACCGTATCAGAAATATTGAGAGATATTTTCTTAGTATATCGATTTTTGTTAATGTCATTTCGTAACTTAAAAGGCCAAAGAAAAATAATATAGGAACCATGTTGTTTCGTAACCGTTTTCATTTAAAAATGATATTCTCAATGCATGCGTGATGTTGGCATATGTGTGAAATGGCGAAGAGTTTCAAATTCGCGCACATTGCTGCCAACGAGCTAATCCGCCAATGCCAACGTAGTATTGCGCACTCGACGCGCCAATCATGTGACGCGGACCTAGCGCCCTCACGCGGTTGACGCGCTAACTCCACCGCGGGCCGCGAGCGCAACAACAACGCTGTGAAAACGAACGATTTACCGAATCAACCGGCGCGCACGCGGTCGCCATAGAATTATTACTGTGGCATTCCAATAACGTGAATAACAGGCAAAAGGCATAGACAGAGCAACTACTTAGTGTTTTATCGTGTCCTGGACTGGCAACTCCTCATCAGGCGGATCCTCAGCGCGGCAAATGTGAGTACTTTTACCATTTGTCTCCATCACGCATCGTAAGCTTATTTCCCTATGTACCATCCCGGTACATATTTTGGTGCCGAAACCCGGGAATAGCGAGTAAATTCGCTATTTCGAACATAGATTCCGAGTTATTTTGCATAAACTTGGTTCGAAGCATTACGATCCCCGCCATTGCAAAGTTAAAAGTTAAAACTTAACATTTTATTCGGTCGTTCCAGGAAGGCATATGATTGTTTGCATAAAACAATACGATTTGTTATAATTTAAAGCTTTTTTCTTATAAAATACTGTGAAAAATCGTCAAAATACGTAAAAGTTATATCCCGACCAAATTAGATTAAGTAATACATCGTTATGGTGGCGTGATTACTTCGTCATACATAATTTGTTTCGTAAATTTGTAAACTATTGCCGATTCATTTATTTACGTGAATAGTGATAGGTAATTATTTACGTGCATAGTTATTTCAGTATTACATTTAATTGTGGTTCAATTTTCATTTAATGCAAACAATTCATAATTAGTTTAATCGAGTTGTTCAAATGTCAGCCATTTTGTCTTTTATTAATCCTTAGCGTCGATGTGCACTTGCCACTTATGTACTTAAACATATAAACGTAACAATCGTTCTCGTATTAATAGCTAGTGTATTATATATACATTTGAATATTGTTATTTTTTCGCCTCGTTACTTGCGTTACATCTATCCTGTTTCCAATTCGTTGATGTATCGTCACGTTTCGATTCTCAAACATATTCATTTCGTATTAAATACACATAGGTTAGTATATACGTAGATTCCAATCCGTGTAAGTTTTAATATATGTAGGTGTCGTTCATCCGTTTTTATTCTAGCGACGTCTATAAATTAAAACATCGAGTAAGTACATTCAAATAGGCGGCATATGCACACAGTTCTCGTAGTCGGTTATATACGCCGTTCGGCCAGTCTTATTATTATTGTGCATTTGCGTAAGTGCCATAATAATATACATATATAACCGTTATTTCTTTACATAAAGTAGTGATGCACTTTTGCTTTCCTATATAAGTTTTGTAGGAAATTTCGTTTCGTTTCGTTTCGTTGTGAATAATAAGTACTTAGTACTTGTTACATTTCATTAGTCGTTAGTCATTTGCTGTCCCTATTCTCTAATTCGTGTGCTGTACTTTTCGTCATTTACTCTCGCGTACAGTACTTCTATCCGTGTTAGGGTAAGCACTGACTATACCATATTTTTTATACAATATTTTTATATAATTTTTATTTTGAGTTTTACATATTCGTTTCGGCAATCATTTATTATGTCGTATCGTTCAGTTCGTGTTGCTAAACCAAAGATGCGTTCAACAAAGTTGACGAGTGTAGATCGTCCGAGTGTTCAAGCGTTGCCTGCACTACGGCGCAAGCGTACCTTGGCACTCAACCGTTTAAAGAAACTTCTAGAAGTTGCTGAATTGGCAGAGGAAGACAAATCGTGTTTGAATTTATTTAGTGTTCAATTCTCCTCTTTGCCAAAATTAATCGAAAGTTTTGAGAGCGTTCATTCGGAGATTTTAGGCGTTATCGATGACGACGACTTCGAACAAGAAGATGATATTCGTACCGAGTTTGACGACATTCATTTTAAAATTTTGGCAATCGATCGAAATTTATTTCCTGTTTCTAACGTTCATCCTTGTGATAAAGGTGAAATTCATTCGTCAGGGTCTGATATAAAGTTACCTAAAATTAACTTACCATCGTTTTCTGGTGAAATCAAGGAGTGGCCTAAGTTCTTCGATTTGTTTAATTCTTTAATTCATTACAATGATTCACTTTCGGATACAAAACGTATGCAATACCTTGAAACCTGCCTCAATGGCGACGCCCTGGGCGTGATTCGATCTTACCCGATTCAAGGTAAATATTATCGCGGCGCGTATGAAGCGTTAGTGGCCAGATACCGTGATAAACGAGATTTAGCATTTACGTGTTGGAAAGAAATATTAAATGTGAATTTAAATTCTCTTTCACCTATCGAGTTCCGCCGAAATTTAGATTTAATAAATGAAAATTTAAACGTATTATCAAGTCTCGACCTTCCTACTCACGAGTGGGATTTCGTTTTGTGTTATTTAGTTTTGTCGAAGTTGGACACTCAAACCCGGCGTTCTTTTGAACAAAGGCAAGAGTCAACTGAGTTGCCGCAATTTCAAGATTTAAAATATTTTCTTTACAATAAAGCTGACGCATTAATTCGTGATAATCATTTTTCATTAAATGATCAAGGTCATCCTATCGTAGTCAAATCTTCGGACAAGTTTAAATCGCACAAAGTTGTGTCGTCGAACAACTCAAAGATTCAAAAGAAGACTTCTGTGTTTCTTTCAAGTACTGCGGAGAGGTCAACTTCTGAAAAGAAGTCTATTTCTCCTTCTTTACATACGCCTGCACCGATAATTGTCAAGTGTTCATTTTGTCAATCGAGTCATTCGATAAATAAATGTGATAAATTCGCTAAACTTTCGGTCACCAAACGCAATGAGTATGTTCGAACTCATCGTTGGTGTTTCAATTGTTTAAGACCCTCTCATAGCGTTAAAGATTGTAGATCTTTGTTCAGATGTAATAAATGTCATCAACGACATCATACTCTTCTGCATGAAGAAGTACCTATTACTGCGTCCTTAGCTGTTTCTCCGAGTATCGATAAGCCTGCTGATCAGGTTCGAGTGTTGACCACTATGCGTGAACATTCTTTCGTGTTATTATCAACCGCTATTGTTCAAATTCGTGATTCGTCAGGTACTTTCCAATCATTTAGAGCTTTGATTGATTCCGGTAGTCAGAGTCATTTTATTACAGAGAACGCTGTGAAGCGACTGGGTTTCACTAGTACTTCCACGTCCCATAAGGTTAGTGGATTGGGTCATTCTTCGGCTCCCGTGTCAGGTATAGTCCGTCTTGATGTCGGGCGTAACGAACAGTTTCTTTTCGCCATCAAAGCTTTGACCTTGCCGAGCATTTGTGGGATGATGCCGTCCATTCGGCTTAATAAATCTTCGTGGCAACATATTCAATCGTTGCAGTTAGCTGACCCAAATTGTCACATACCTGGTCCTGTAGACCTTCTTATCGGTGCGGAGTCCTTCGCTTCGCTTCTTTTGCCGGGAACAATCAAAGGTGATTCCAACCAACCGTCTGCATTGAACTCGCTGTTTGGTTGGCTGCTTGTCGGAAACGTCGGATATACAGAGCCGAAGTTTCATACATTTTTTGCTTTCAACGAACCACAACTTCACGATGATCTTAAGAGATTGTGGCAGCTTGAAGATTTAAGCGATGCCCATTCAAAGCCTCTTACTTTGGAAGACAAGAGATGCGAAGAGATTTTTGAAAATTCTCATACAAGAGATACTACCGGTAGATACGCTGTGTCTTTGCCGTTCAAGCACGATGAACAGGAGACTGTATTTCCTGGATCTCGTGATATCGCCTTGCGGTGTTTTCATTCTATTGAAAAACGTCTTCTTAAAAATGAGCAGTTGTATGCTAAATATTGCGAATTCATGAAGGAATATCTCGATCATGGCCACATGAGTCTTGTACCGTCCGAAGCGTTGACAACCGGAAAATACTTTATTCCTCATCATTTTGTTCTTCGCGCTGAAAGCACCACCACACCTCTTCGTATCGTATTCAATGCTTTTGCAAAAGATGCTAGAGGACTTTCTTTAAACGACGTTTTGCTCGTAGGTCCTAAACTACAAACCAACATCGTTGAAATTCTTTTAAATTTCCGCGTTCATGCCGTTGTCTTTACTGCGGACATGAAGCAAATGTATCGTCAAATTCTAATTCAAGATTCTGATCATGATTGTCAGCGTATTTTCTGTCGATTTAATACTGACCAACCTGTGCAAAAATATCGTCTTAATCCCGTAACACACGAGGTGTTTTCTGCTCCGTTTTTGATATGTCGTACCATCAAACAACCGTTTTTTGTTTGTTCAAAGGCGCGAGTGGCGCCAACGAAATCCGTTTCCTTGCCTCGCTTGCAGCTCTGCGCTGCACTCCTTCTTGCTGATTTGTCGAAGTTTAACATGGATGCTTTTGCGCAATGGTTTCCATTTATACGCGTTATACATTGTTCTGATTTTACCGTTCTAGCGTGGTTGCGTTCTCATTCTTCTCGCTGGAAAACTTTCGTCGCTAACCGCGTTAGTCACATTCACGATATAATTCCTGGTGTCCAGTGGCGCCATGTTGCTTCTGAAGACAATCCTGCAGATGTCGGTTCTCGTGGTCAGCTACCATTCGATCTTATAAGGAATCGATTATGGTGGGCGGGACCCGTTGGGTTTCGCTTACCTCCTGACGATTGGCCACAGTTTAATATAGACCCTGGTGAGGGTCTTCTTCAGTCTGACTCGAAGAATTCATTTATAGATATTCTCCGCGATCTTTATTCTTCCATTCGCAATATTCAACGTATCATATGTTGGTGGCTAAGATTCATTCGTTTCATACATCATAAACGTAATCGTTGCTCTAATTCTGTTTTAAACAACGCAGAGCTTCATGCTGCTTTGTTGATTGTCGTTAAGCACAATCAACTAGCTTCTTTCGAAAACGAAATTCGTCAGCTCCGAGAAGGTCAATTATTTTCGAAACAAATGCGAAAGGTACGTCCGTTTCTCAATACCCAGAGACATCTCAGGGTGGGCGGTCGTTTATCTCGATCCGGTCTCGAGTTTGAGCATAAGCATCTTACTCTTCTTCCACTCAAATCCCGATTGACTTTCCTTATTATCGAAGCTGTTCATAGAGAAAATTGTCACGCCGGCGTGAATACAACGCAGTATCTTCTTTCGCAACGAAACGTACGGCTGAAGGCTCTCGCCTTACGAGACCTTTAGTCAAACTTTGTCCGTTACCTAACGAAGCAGTTTAACTTTAATTTATCATTTTATAATATTTTTAGTTCCTAAGATTGATTGTAAATCATATGCCTTCTTAGTTCAATTAAGTTAATTTGTTTAAAATTTCGAAAATACATGAATGTATTTTGGTGGGCGGAATGTTTCGTAACCGTTTTCATTTAAAAATGATATTCTCAATGCATGCGTGATGTTGGCATATGTGTGAAATGGCGAAGAGTTTCAAATTCGCGCACATTGCTGCCAACGAGCTAATCCGCCAATGCCAACGTAGTATTGCGCACTCGACGCGCCAATCATGTGACGCGGACCTAGCGCCCTCACGCGGTTGACGCGCTAACTCCACCGCGGGCCGCGAGCGCAACAACAACGCTGTGAAAACGAACGATTTACCGAATCAACCGGCGCGCACGCGGTCGCCATAGAATTATTACTGTGGCATTCCAATAACGTGAATAACAGGCAAAAGGCATAGACAGAGCAACTACTTAGTGTTTTATCGTGTCCTGGACTGGCAACTCCTCATCAGGCGGATCCTCAGCGCGGCAAATGTGAGTACTTTTACCATTTGTCTCCATCACGCATCGTAAGCTTATTTCCCTATGTACCATCCCGGTACACATGTAGATTTATGTGCGAAAATAGTAACCGAGCATGTATTTTTTTTTCCATATTATTTATTTCTTGTGACAATTCGTTTAATACTCAGAATATATTATGTAAATAAATAATGATAAATCAATAAAAAGATACATACGAGCGGATGACTAACACCTCAGTCCGCCCCATGACCACGAAAGCTGCAAAATACATAATGTCTGGAAGTTAAAAATTGAAAAAACCAATCAAATTCGCGATATCCATAAAGAGTAGTTTTATCAAACCTATACTCTAATTAGGACAATCATTCGAAGCCACAGCTAAAAGTCATCTAGAAGTATCCACGAAACGTATACAAGTAACAGTTAATTAAAGAACAGAATTCAACTGAAAATAAATAGTTGGCAATTTCCAATTGGTTTTGTGCCGGTCGCCTCGTCCACTTTTATACTATTTATGAAGTGGCAGTATTGCCACTTGAAATTTTCTCACACATTGTTCCCACCTATACTTTATTAACTGGTCTGTTGGAATGGTAGAAGTTATTGGGACCGTGTACATTGCTGGCTTGAAATAAAGATTTTTAAGTGCTGTGATGAGTTGCTTGAATAGTCACTTTAGAAGGTTCTGCAATTTTAAGCCTTGACTTTTAACATTAAATACTAAAGGAATTGCATATTTGGATGTTAAAATAATTTAGCAGCAGGCGATTTACTATCAATCTATAGTCCTTCTTGTATTCATAATTAATGGCAGTCTAATCAAACTGCCGTGTCAGCATGTTAGTATTTGACAATTCATATTTTAAACGAGATTATTGCAAAATGACTTCAAGATACAAGATACCGAATAGTATAAACAAAGATAATATACTTTTTTTAAAAGCTTTCATTACAGTATTGTGCGTAGATAATCAAGTTAGATAATTAATTGGAGTATCCAATAACACCTACATCATCATCCTGTTTACCCCACCGACCCTTTAAAAGCACCCCATACAAACGCAGCAATGTACACGCAACAGTCCGATAAACCCAACATCTCCCTGTCGTGGTAGGAGGCGGCGGTGGAAAAGCATCCTTCCTCCATTGATTGTGTTTGCCGGCACAGTCAATGGAACTTAATTTTCTTCGTACCGCTCTCCACTATTTTATTTGGTGTTCGTCGCTATGTTGACTTTAGTCTCCTCTGTGTTTTGAATTTTTGTGGTGTCGCAAATTGTGCTCTCCGCACGTTGATTAAAATGTATTTTGTCTGCATTTTCGATTGGTTTTTTATTTTTTATTGTTCGATATTGTATTTTGAATTCTTTTCGCTTTGAAAGACAATTTGGTTTGTTCTTGTGACGTTTGTTTATTCAGAATGACATTGCTTTTTTAGATTATTTGATAGTTTTACGTGTCACCATAGTTTTAGTTCGTATATAATAGTTAAAAACGTAATAGACTGATATACCTAATATTTTATGTAAACATTTTGCGTTGCGTTATGCGTTTAAAATATTTTTGATGAAGTCTATTCATTTTTAAATCATAAAGGCAAAATAATATATTTAAAATTCAATAGCATTACATTTATGGACATAAAAAAATTAAAATAAAAAGCCAAATATTTATTTATTTGCAGCTATACAACAGCATACAGCAATCTGAAACAAAATGGATTCAGTAGCAAAAACACTTAATAAAGCATGGCCCATGAGGGGATCGAACCCGCGACCTTCGCGTTATTAGCACGACGCTCTAACCAACTGAGCTAATGGGCCGGTATTCAATGTGCCGAAACTTCGTATTACATTCTACACGTAGGAAAAGGACGTACCATATCTTTGGTTTCCTAATTCCTACATAATCTGCTAATTTATTTATATTGTTAATATACAGGGTATATTAAGACCGCGACTGAAAACGAAGCCAGATGATATTATTAGTGACTGATAGACAGAATGAAAATTTCGCAAAAAAAAAAGTCACTATATTTTGGTATTTTTTTACTTATCCTTGTATTTGGGTGATAAATAAATTATAATAAGATAGAACAAATTAAAAATAAGAACTAAAATTCTTTACTTACACCATTGAAAACTTTACTCATATCAACCTAGAACAAATTAAAAATAAGAACTAAAATTCTTTACTTACACCATTGAAAACTTTACTCATATCAACCTAGTAATAAATTATTCTATCTGTTATTAAACTCTGCAGAATTTAGGTTACAATAAGAACATTCGACCCAAACCCAATAATATATTATCGCTTCTTAACTGCCCCAATATTCCAAGGTCAATACCAATCCTTACAAATCAACGACATCTATTGACATAAATTTGGAACTAACCCGCTATTATCGACCAATAAGCATATAACGAAATTGCCGGGAATTCTCTATATTGGCATCCTAAACTATCGTCCGTATATAGCGGCTTTGTCTCCCAATGCGTCAATGTACACACGCGTCTAAATGAGTTATACATTGCGCGTTCAGTAGTAAATTTTCAACTTGACCGCACAATGTAGAGGCAATGTAAGTCAGACAAAACGGAGATACCATTCAATGTGTTACCATTGGCAGGATTTCGAGATAGGATTGATTCATGATCACAATTACCTTTGAATGTTGTTGGGAAACATCTAGTTGGTCTCGACCGTAAACGGGCCAATTTGGTTGAGCTCCCGTAGTTAAAGATCCTATAGAAATGAGGGAGCAACTATCACTGGCGATGTGATCAGGCACATGAATGACCGATTTAAGTTGATCGTTTATGTAGTGGTAATTGAATGGTTGTAGAGATCAATTTATGCTGGATACGAACTAGACTCAAAGATTTGCCCGTATCGGGGGATTTCTTGGGATTTTCGTCGTTGCTTCAGTATCAATTGTCTTTTGTTGGGCCAATAAATAAATCAAGTGTTTAGTTTTGAGTTAGATACATTGATCTATTGTTAGAATGCTTACCTTTTCGTTTTATTTTTGAATATCCTGTTATCCTTACATTATTAGCTTACAAGATGGGTCGGCTTGTTGCTAAATTATTTATCTGGGTAGAAATTATTCTCTAGTATCTTGTATGCCTTTTTTAAATAGTTTATGTAATCTTTTTTAGTTTTCTGACATGTTTTACCGCACAGAATCGAACCCAACACCTCGCGAACCAATTGCAATACGATAGTAATATAAATTTTGTTTTAAACTACCTCTCATTAACGGAGCGCTCCAAAACAACCCGAGGCGATACCTCGAAATTCACAACAGAACGAAACAAAATATTACTCATATTTTATTTTAAATGTTCGCATATTTTATTCAAACATATTTTTTAAATCAATCAATCCTGTGTTTTTAAAAGTAACATTTTTACCGTAGGTAATTTATGAATTGTTTTTATTTTTATTAACAACGTGTTCTTTTTTTGAATTATTTAAAAGTTATAAATGAATACATTTTTATTTTAATAGCTCAATGTCAGTCATTGCATTCAAAAATTTTTTTTTAGTTCATAGAGTTAGTGTTGTTCTTTATTTGAATGTATATCAGAAATTATATCTCTGTGAAATGAAATATCCGGTAGTCAGAACAATTGTCAAGTTTTCATTGAATTTGTCCGCTAAAAGTTTTCCAAAAAATAAAACTGCATAAATTGAGTCCTATAACAATTGCGACTGGCAATTTTAATTAACAATCAAAAAAGTCGCCGTTTTAACAGTCTCCGCACTGCATCCGAGCGGCGCTAACGCAATAAACAGTACAAGAGTAGTTCTTTTTAGCGCACGGTCCCGAGTTCAAATACAGCGTTCGTTAGGCCAAGTCGTAGTCGGAATTGAATTTGTCGGACGTGGCGGGCCGAAGGAATTGTCTACCGTGTGTGCTTTACTATTGCTTTTGTACGATATTTTACAGAATTTTTCGGCTATTGGTTCGACAAATTGAGTGGGAGATTTTTAAATATTATGCTTGTATTTGGATTTAACATTATTAAATATTTTGAACCAGTGTAGATGTAGAAGTGGTATGGATATCGTTAAAAGCTTAGCTATTCATAAAAATAATATTTAATATTATAGATACAGTTACAAATCGCAATGATTGTGCCGGACATTAACTAATAAAATATATATTGATTACCCTTATATACGCTAAATATTTTTGGATAGGTCATTTAAGAGAGTAAACAATTTTAGACACAGTGTTTTCGAAAAGTTTATAAATACACCACCTGGGAATCAAATCCAAGATTACTAACCTCAGAACATTTACACGCCACTAAACCAACAAAGCAGACATCAAACCCGTTATACGAAATCATATTAAAATAATATCACCGTCTAGCAAGTTTGAGCACACATGTCTCCAATACAATGATATGAGGGAAAGTTTTTTAATATCAAACATTCACGTTATATCTAGCCATAACACTTTTATAAGCAAAATAAACTAAGTTCTAAAAGTATCTGGTTATTGCCTCGTAAAACTTAATTATATAGTCTAAACTCAAAATAAACACTGCGAATTGTTATGTAGATAATTTGCAGGAAACTAAATTATAACCACGTAAATCTCAATTAGTGAGACATTTTCATGCGATAGAATTACATTTTAGTTTATATAATTATATGACGCGCACGCAAAATGCTATCCATCTTCGATGCATCTTTTGAGTGCACCTAAATAGTCGAAAAGTTAAAATCGGTCTCGGCTTTTTTTTAATACTCCTTATCGCAATAATAATAAATTATAAAAACAGACTAGTAAAATAAATAGCTTAGACATTCACAAGAAAAGTTTATCGAATTACATGTCTACACGAAGCTACATATTAATCGCCCACTTTATTACATGTCTGCAATTAATGACAGCAAGGACATCTGTACAATCCGTTACTATCTACATCTTTTAAAACATGCAAAAATAATTAAAATTAAGAACTCAATAAACATAATCAAAAATAAAAAGTATTAAAAGCACTTTTAAAAATAGAAATAAACATTATACATTCGAAATAAGAATAAAGAATGCGCATTTAATAATAAAAACAAGGATTAATTTAGTCTGACAATTGAGGCCGAGCGGAAAGTACAAAAAATATCGGCGACGCGACTCGAATAAAAAGAATTAAATACATGCCATAAATTAAATATGCTCTGACAGCTTTAATCAAGATATTGCATTGGAAAGAGCTGTAATTGCGGCATATTCACTGACCAGTGTCAACGGTTCAAGATGTTTATCGATAAAATTAATTTCTGCCGACGGGCGCGCGATTTTAACGATAAAATCGTTTAACATCCCTAACTAGGGTTGCCGTGCGTTTGGAATTTGATGGATTTCTTCAGATTATTGTCGTTTTAGTGTGCTATTTGAAAATATGTATTTAGTAGTGCTTGTGATGGTTAATGATTAGTTGCCATAGATTGTTATACCTGAACTGACTTCTATCATGTAGAAGTAAAGCTTGCTGGGAAAGAATAAGTTGCGGGTTCGATCCGTGCACCGAAATAATATATATGAAATAAGCAGATATTTGTATTGCGTATCCGTAAGCATTTGCGAAAGCAGGAAATGAAGTCACCCATCGATAATAATTGAGTATTTTCTGTAATATTTTTTTTCTTAATCGTATCATAAATTTTGATGTCTCGTACGCTTAAAATGATAGCAAAGAATGGCTACCGTAGCGTTATCGCGTTTATTATCAGATCATAAACATTTTAAAATAATTATTAACTCAAAATAAAATATTAATCAAGTTGAGTATTAATTTCCTTTTGATATATACATAGAATAGTATTATAAGTAAGTAAAAATGGTAATCCAAATTCGAACCGACTAATATAATAATTGTTGATATTCTATCCCACCCTAGACAGTACTGTATTTAGTATCAAATGGACTTTACACATTTCGCTATGGGAGAATAAAACGGCTTACAGTAGGTACAGACTGCCTCGGTGGCGTAGTTGTACTACGGTACGACTACAAAGCTGAGGTCTCGGGTTCGAATCCCGGGTCGGGCACAGTGATATTGGGATTTTCTATTCATTATCAGCCCGGAGTCAGGAATTTGTGCCCGAAATGGCGATAGGCTTGCCCCCTATCACATCATGGGACAGAACATACAAGGCGAAATGTGGGTGTCCTGGTGGCGCCTCTGCCTACCCCTTCTGGGATAAAGGCGTGAGTTTATGTATGTATGTCTTATAGTACAAGATTCTTTTAGGACTAACATCTAATACGCCTTAACTCAAACCGAAAGATTCCGAACAAACGGTATTACTCTTTCACACAAGTTTCTGTGAATTTGTACGTTCCGCAAAGTGACTGCGTCGGTACTTTGACTGATTTCGTTAACGAAAGTGTCGACTTTGACATTGCGCGTATGTAAAAGGTACGAGGTACTGGCCATTTTGCTATAAAGGCCTGATTAAAAAAAAAATGTGTGTGTGTATTAGTGTACACACGTAAGAAGTGAAACTTCTTTATGACATCATTTTTCGAAAAATGATCTACTATTTACAAATTTACAGAATTGGTAAAATAAAGCTAAATTAAATAAAGTTTAAGTTTAGGAGGGGGGAAATTTTTGAGGGAATTTGGGATTTCTATCGGGGCCAATTTGTAGCCCTCACCGAGACGGTTCCGAGGATACCAAGCTCGGTGGGTCCACGACCTTTATTGGCCGAGATAGGTTTAGGGGGGGTGAGGTAAAAATTTTAGGTGGGTGTAGGGGCGGGGGGGGGTTAGGTTTCGTGGGGAGGCTATTGGGCACCTTAAAATATTTTTGGGTGGGGAAAGTTGTGGAGGGGGAATTCGGGAATTCTGTTGGGGCAGGATTGTAGCCCTCACCGAGCCGGTTCCAATGAACCCAAGGTCGGTGGGTCTACGATGGATAATGCCGGAGATATGAGTAGGGGGGGTGAGGTAAAATTTTTAGGGTGGGGATAAGCGGGGGGGGGAGGTTTCGTGGGGAGGCTATTGGGCACAGTTTTGGATTTAGGGTGGGGGAAGGCCAGAGGGGGGGTAAGGATCAAATTACAAAAAAGTGGGTGGGACTTAAAATTTTGGGTGGGGCTTGGAAACGGTTGGGGGTGTGGCTTACTGAAGTGGGTACTAATTTACTAAATAAAAAAAGATGGCGCGTAACGGAAGAATGTGACGCGTAACGAAAAATTTTTTCCAACCCCGATAAAGAAGTTTCACTTCAATAAAACAGTGTGTACGCAAAAATAAATAAAACATATTTTACCGGAGATTTTATTGCATTTGAAATTAAAAATCGAACATTATATGCTTAGGGTTAAAAAATGTAGTTGCATTTGCGTGAAAACAAAAATATTTCGTGCGGGAATTTGTTGCATTCGATATTCAAAATATAGATGCAATTTAAACATCGTATAACTTTTTATGGCCGCGTTAATTTTACATAATTTTATAATTGTTTATGGCCAATTACATTATGTATTTAACTTTCAACGTCTCAGGTTTTTTTATAAGTTTTAAGGACCTTTATCTTTTGACAGTCGAACCTTTTTTTTAACATTCCTCTTTTATTTCTAAAATCGTTTTGTTATCGATAAGTGGGCTTTAGAAAAGGGAACGTAATTTATTGAAGTGGTTTTATCTATGAAATTATGACTTTCTTTTTTTAGTTTTTACATAATATCAATTGCAGAGTTATTTTATCATGATAATTAATGTAACATTCAAGTTTAGTGACGTTTGAAAAATGTTTTCACTCATTTTTTGATCGTTAAAACTTTATTAGACCTAAAGTCTTAAAGAAGCTATTTGAATACAAAATGGGTGTGAAAGATGACACTAAATGAAATTTTGATTGTAATTTATAATTTCTAGACTTGAAACTTTAGATGTAAGTGATAATACGTGAAATTGTTTGTTGCTTAGTGTAAATAAGAGAAAAAAAATTAGTCAACTTAGAGTATTTATAACATAGAGGAAGCACTGGAACCTACTTAAAAAACGTAGATAAAAATGCTGGTGCTAGGCCACCTTTTTCTGCTCTCCTATTCTTCACGTTACGGCGGAAGGACCCAGGATTATAGGAACGAGGGAATTTAACGCATGTGATGGCAAACCGTTCCACAGCTTGACTATCCGGCGGAAAAATGAATTGGAAAACCTTTTGGTTCGCGCCGAGATTGATTGAACAGTATGGCTCCGCAAGCCAGCACGCGTAGTTCTGTTAAGGAAAGGAGAGGAAGGGATCAATTTTTTTTAATAAAACCCATATTTATAATCCATCGACAAAGCGGTTTGATTGCGCTTAATATTCAAAGCAGAATCGGCACAAACACTGGATTAACGTGTGAATTGGATCAAATCCCGCTGGATATTTGTTATTGGCGAGCCGAGTATACTTGTAGGTAATTTGCGTGTTGGACCAATCGGGTTAGTTAATAAATTCCCGGTAGCGTTACGATTCAAGGATGTTACACCGTCGCGTGAATATTGGGTGGATAAGTTTATTTTAAATCTATTGGAATTGATAATCGTGTAACCTTCGTTGGAGGTTTCTAAATAAATAAAATAGAAATAATAAATAAAGAAAGGTTTGGATAGGGAGTATTTGCCCTGCAGTGGGTATAGACTAGATTAAAAATAGTGACTTATTTGTCAATATATTAACTTATTCACGCCGATAATTCATTCTTTAACATCCTTTACACGTCAAGGACACCATGTCAATTGTTTTGTAGAGAGATCTTCGTAGGCTTGTGACCGTTGTTATTATTTACTTTTATAAATCTTAACGTGGCCAGTATAAGATTTCATGTTACACATCTTATCACTACAATGTCTTTTTCATTTACAAAAATCGTTACCAACGAATATGCATATGAGTTGAATGAGTCCACATTTATCGCAATAGCCATTGGCCATCACTGCGGCTTAAAGAGTTCAGACTTTGATACCAAGATTGATACTAAGAGCGTATGCAACAATTAATAAATACCTGCTCTGACTGCCTCGGTAGCGTAGTTGTATTACGGTACGGTTACAAAGCTGAGGTCTCGGGTTCGAGTCCCGGGTCGGGCAAAATTATATTGGATTTTTCTATTCATTATCAGCCCTGAGTCAGGAATTTGTGCCCGATATGGGGATAGGCTCGCCCCCTATCACATCGTGGGACGGAACATACAAGGCGAAATGTGGGTGTCCTGGTGGTGCCTCTGCCTACCCCTTCGGGGATAAAGGCGTGAGTTTATGTATGTATGCTCTGAAAAGTAGATAACTCGCCTCATTTAAACACAACTTATTCTAAAAATAAGATTCACTTAAAAAGTAGAAACGTATAGTTATTAAATAAATAATAACCATCTCCGATTACACTACGGTGTAACAACACTCCAGCCAGTCGATTTGTATATTAGTTCGATTTGTGTAATTTTGATTTCGGTTACTGGCTGTACGTTTGGATTGGTTAGCTTAACTACAGCTTAACTGCAGCTTAACACATAACCGCAATATTAATTATTCACGTTTTATAATAACTATTTGTGTTTCTGACGTAACCCGTTCGATATTCAATTTAGATTTGTGTTCAGTGAAATGTATTTCGATTATATTTGTTTGTAAATTTTGAATTTAGAATGGCAAAAGTGTTATCCTAAATTATAAAATGGCGTTCATAAATAGCTTTTTAATTATTATTCGCCAAAGCGAAATAAAATGCGATAAATGAACTAACTGTAATTATATATTTTAGTACAATATTTTTTTTATTGTGACATTGCTATGTTTTCATAAGGCAAATTAATTTACAAAGTTCAATGTATTTATAGTGAAATGGAATAAACAACTTTTGTAATATGTATAAATAACCTTATAAATAAATGATCGATATGCCTTCTTCAGTCCAACGGTCACATGTTATCAAATTCCCAATTACGTCACAAGGGGTTATGTGGAATTTTCCTCATGTCCCCAAACGGAACACGTGGCGCGTCCACTCGCCGAGTTGTCGTTGAGATAAAGGTAACCGTCTATTAAAGACTAAGGTTTGATAGATACGAGCTTCAATTTATGATGAAAAGTAAGTGGTAAAATGAAAGCCGGTTGATTGAATAAGTTATTGCTGTGGACCGAAAATGCAGATTAGGATTCCGAGCGCTAATAAACGAATTTTCCTAACGAAAAATATGGAGCTGAATACTGAGCCGAGTGCCAAGTAGTTAGGGAGGCATTACAAATATGATGGTGGCATAACGCTTAAAATCTCTTGTAACCCATCACTGTCTAGAGACGGTATTGAATGCATCTACAACACCCAGAGAATCATTGGATCATTATCGGCGTTTGCAGAAAAAAATAGGGACCGGGTAGCCATAGGCAATCCCAGTTACCAAAACACAGCAGCAAAACAGTCACGTCAGTTTTTTCGACTTATGTGTATAAAAAATAAGTAACAATAATTTAAATTATCTTAAGGTTTAAGGTTAAAACATCGTGAGGAAATCTGCATACCATTGCGACTTTAAAGAATTTCTATGGTATGTAAAGTCCGCCAACCCGCACTAGGCCAGCGTGGTGGACTAAATGGCCTAACCACTCTCAATCGTACCCTCGATTGTAGAGTAGGCCCGTGCAGTGAGAAGTATATGAGCTAATACAAAATACAATTGTTTAAACAGCCAAGTGGATGCTTACCTTTACCCGCGCCCGTACGTGCCCTGGCGTGGCCTGCCAAAACATAATTTGGAAGTTTTTAGCTCACAACGCCTTTTTACCGGCAGTCGGGACAAACTCGGCCTGTTTGCCCTCGGTTTGTTTATCTAAAACGGTTGCTTGTTGGTTTTTGTAAACGGTGTTCGGGACATCGGTTGCTTTTTTGATTTTTTGAATTTGGAACAAAGTTGCGTTCCATTTTTAATTATGGAGAGGTGTTTCTGATTGGTAAGTTAAGTTGAATTATGTTAAAAATATTTTTTTTGTATAGAGCACCTTTTTTACACGGTGGTCTATTTCATTTTTGGCCTTTGGAAGTATGTCTTTGATGAAAAAAGCCTTATTTTCGATTATTTTTTTAGTACTTGTGGTCTGATACTGTATAGTTATGACAGTTATCATTTTAACATTGCAATGTGCCAAATGTATGTCGTGCTATCTAGGAATCGAATCGATTTCCTAACGTATTACCTCTCAACTGAGCTACAACACACGATTCTACATCCGAAACTTTAAATCCACCGAAACAAAATTTCCCGAACAATAATCCGCGATTAAAGCTATAAAACAATTTGTAACTATCACCGCTAAGCTATCACATTGCGCCACTTTCGGCCCGAATCCCGTCGACGTCGCCGAAGCCGAAAACGCTCGGCATACTAGAAACTTTTTGCCCGAATCCAGCTGGATCGTTCAATTTTCGTTGAGCTAGTTTTGAGTCTGTTATAATATGTGGCATTATCCCGCATCTGGACGGCTGGATGCGGGATTCGTCCGGGATTTTTACGAGTGGGATGCAATGCCGAGTGGGATTTCGTAGTAATCATGTTAAATGGATTTCGGGGCTTTTGCGTTTTGTGATTCGCGTTGGATCGCGGTCCGTATTGGAATGTGTAAAAAAATGAAAGTGATTGATGCGCAACATTAGGAAGATTAATGTTTACGAATGAAGAAAGAATGCAATATACATAATTACTGATGTGAAGTATCTGAATTATTTAATGTAGTTCTTTCAAGAGTTTACTCATAATAATT
This sequence comes from Deilephila elpenor, assembly GCA_949752805.1. Lineage (NCBI taxonomy): Eukaryota > Metazoa > Arthropoda > Insecta > Lepidoptera > Sphingidae > Deilephila > Deilephila elpenor. The sequence continues at coordinate 2,878,668 of OX457119.1, forward strand.
AAATAACACTCTAGTCAGCCATTGAAGCACCTTCCAATTAATTTTATCAAAAGATCATAGTACGCCGCAATTTGAAAGCTATCTAAAAATCTGTGTTAAATCACTAAAGGGACTTTTAATTAACTTTATTAAAAGTGTATAAAGAGCCACAGTTTATTTATGTCAAAAAGCAAAAGCTTTTCCACGTCACGTTATCAAAGATTACTAAATAAAAAAAAAAAACAGTTTTTATTTTGTTTCATTCGGTGCAGCCACAAGGCCAGGTTTTTCGCTCGTACATGCAATAAATCAAACGGCACATGTGAATGATTACGGGACGCTATCGCTCCAATCCAGATCGCTGTCAAATATAACATTTGACAAATTATTTAACCTCTCAATTAATATTAAATTAATATATTTTGTATTCCAAAAACAAAAATCAATAATACTTAATTATTCTGAATTCAAAAAATATATTTATTAAATTCTGAATACAAAAAATTCAAATCAAAAATAAATAATTGTTATTTTTCCGTACATTGATTTAGCACGGTGCGCTAGGGTTGCGGGGCGCTCGTACACACGATAAATCAAACGGCACGTGTGACTGATGACGGGACGCTTTCGTTCAGCCCTGATCGATGTCGGTCTGCGGCGATGTAGCACAGCCCTGGCTGTCCTAATGATGTAGAGAACTTTTTGGAGGATCGATTTACTTCGAAAGAGATTTTACTGTCCGCGAAGTAATGTCTTTAGTTCTATTTTTAAAAATAGAAAGCTTACCAGCTGTTAAATATGTTTAAAATTAAATTGCAAGAAATCAGGTCTGAGGCCTCCACCAACTAGATGGACACAGGACAATCGCCGTTACAGAGCTTGTAAGAAATAGCTGAATGCAAGTCGCTTCAAATAAGTCAGTGAGGATCAGATGGAAGTCCCTGAACGCGGGTAGAATCAAGTAGCTGAAAAAATTGAGAAGGGCCAATTTGAGCAGTTGACGTCCTGGGATTGGTGATGTATTTGATTTAGTTTTCTTTAAATACCATTACGTAAAGTCGTTACGTATTTTTTTTCACTGATTTTTTTTATTTCCGCGCGACCTTTAAGACAATAGCGGTTATTAATACAAATGATATCACTATCCGTCTTTATAAAAACTAGACATTTCCAAAAGTGCGTAGTGCACAATCTTTTATCATACAAAAGGTACCTCCCCTTCCTCCCCCTTCTCCCCTCTCAAGGTTTCGTTTGAGTAGGTTTCCTTGTATTTCTAACAAAAATAAATTGTGCCTCCTTTCACTATAATGTTTGCTTATGTACTCGCATTATTTAAGCAGCCGTCCTTGAACGCTGGCCTGTGCGAGCGGGACAGATATATGTCTCTCAGTCGCTACGGAGTTATGTGTATTCCAAATTCAAATATTTCGCAAACGGGGAATATAATGAATGTAATAACATACGGTTGTAAGACTTATTATTTAAATAGACATGATATTATAAGATCGAGGCGTGATGTAGACAAGTGAGGACGGGAGTGTCTTACTAAAAGTCGAGGGTTCAAATTCAGAGCACATATTATTGACATTTCGTAGTAAATTCTTATTCTCTTAGCTAAATATCGCTTGATTTAACAGTGAAGAAAACCTGTACCTCTGAATTCTCCGCCAAAATTTTTAAATACGTAAAATATACCTACTGCATCAGGTCAGCGTACTTGACTAAAAAGCTTGCTCTCGAAAGGATTAATATCAACCAGATCATTAATATCACATCTGGGCGGAAACAAACTTCCTACCACCAAATGCATCAATTAATATCGCATTGAAATAAAGTATACTTTTTGTGAACGATCGGTTCAAATTAATTTGCCGCCTATACGTTTTTATTGAAAACGTAATATCCAATAAAAGCTTAGTATTAATCCTATTTAATCCGGATAACATGAGACTAGGTTTACACGCGGCGTGGCTTGTGTTTTGATGATTATTTTAAGCTCAATAGAGGCATAGAAAATGTTTATTAAAATTAGGATTTAAATATTAAGTTCTATGTGATAACGTTAATAATTATAGAAAGTGATAAGTTGCTGTTTTGAAGCTGACTGAATAGTTTTGAGTTTAATAAAAAGCAATACTGTAATGACCACGTTAAAGTACCGATAAAATATTTTGTTCATTAGAAATGAATTTATTCAATTAAATAGCTGTTAGCAGTTAGCACAAACCGACTCGACCGCATTTGTATTAAATAGTGCGGTCGCCAACTAATTGTATGATTTACATTTTTAATAGTAGGAGAATTTAATGACGTAACTTATGACGTATTAGTGTTTTACATATTGATTTTTGTGTGACTGTTAAAATTGTTAAATACTTCTCAATTACAAAGCAATATTTTTTATTCAGCTATCAAAGAAACATACATACATACATAAACTCACGCCTATGTCCCATTGGGGTAGGCAGAGACTATTGAGCGCCAAGTGCTACGGTCCATACATACCTCTTTCGCTTCATCCACTGTCATTAATCTTTGCATACACGCTCGTCGGTTTCGAGGACTCCGTATTTTCCCTTTCTTTAATAAATAATAATAATAAATAAATAAAGAAAATGGTACTTTAACTTGTTAGTAAGTTATCACCGGCGTCCACGAACATTCACATCATTTGGATTGTAGTATCTTACAAAATATTTTACGAAGTGTTACAGCCACTCTCTCGTCCGGAGCGGTACCCCTGTCTCACAGGAGATAGACGTGAAGCGACAGCTTTGTCCCGTTTCGTTTGGCGAGTGGGATCGCCGGAGGCCCAATATCAGTGATCTTCGCATTATTTCTCGTTCGTCTCCTCCTGATTTCATGGGCAGGTACACATCCATGAGCCAAGCGTTGTGGATGTTCATATCCAGTAATTACTTATCATCAGGTCACCTGCTTCCTCGTTTGCTGGACCTATTGTATTTTATTACATACATAAACTCACGCCTTTATCCCCGGTAGGCAGAGGCGCCACTAGGACACCCACATTTCGCCTTGCATGTTCCGTCCCACGATGTGATATGCGAGCCTATCGCCATATCGGGCACAAATTCTGACTCCGGGCTGATAATGAATAGAAAAATCCAATATTACTTTTCTATTATTATACTATTAAGCTTTGTAACCGTACCGTAATACAACTACGCCACCGAGGCAGTCATTTTATTGCAATGTATAAAAACAAGGAAAAATAACGGAAGGACAAAAGGAACATGAGCCTCCGGCAATCTCACTCGCCGGACGAAAGTCAACAGTAAAGCCGTCGCTTCATGACGATTTTCTGTGAGAAAGTACAACTGACGGCGCATTCCTACAGCATTTCAATAAAACTACAGTATTACAAGATACGAAGATGACTGGCCCGGGGTAATTTTTTTATCCATATCGATTTTACAACCACTACGAAATGCAAAAAAAATTGCCGTACCATAGCTAAAAGAATTGATTTCCGCTCGCAAATACCTCAATTTTAATCGATACTAGCCAATATAAGGTACCACGTGGCGGGTACCCATAAAGAACCCGGAATAAACATGACTCATAATAAATCTACGATTTATGCTTATCTGATTTAATGTAACAATACGCGGCGTACTACGTATTTATGTTGCGTACTACGAAATAGCTACATACGTGCTACGAACTGCGTAGTGCATTCTGCGTAGTACGTCTACCGCCGAAATATGTAAATCGAACTAAACACTCAAATAGTATTAATGATGGGCCTTAGAGCAATTTTGCGGTGTAGATGGGACATTGGATTTTTGTTTCTGCCTACAAGTATATGTAATAGCTGTTTAATTCAAAATTTATACATGCTGCCTTAACTATTGTTTCAAGTATGTTTGTAATGTTAAATTATGTTATTTATTTATTATTATTTTATTTATTATATACGGATACCCAACTAAGACAAAAGAATCAATTAAACAGGCTTAATTGTGTTTAATGGCGAAAGGACAAATGGATTTGTAAATATATATGTTTATTATACAAGCATTTTTCCTGTATCGTGAATCGAACCCCAGCTTCTGGTTTGCAGCCAGTTCCTTGAAGCCGATCGTTAGCACACAATATTTTTTGTCACATCGAAATCTAGATTATTTCGAACACCACACTATTTTAGTTGTAATATTAGGTCTGCGACGAGTTTTATGGGGTGAGAGTGAATGATAGTGTCGCTCTAGACGTTCAGTTCGACACAGATCAAAGTGACATTGAAGAAGGGACACATGAGGAGCACTCGTAATCGCGTAGAGGTTAATGGCTGTTGAAGAAATCTTCAAATCTAAATTTTTGTGGGAACCCTACATAAAGTTTCAAGTGTTGTGAAATGAAATTTTGTTATTATATCAATATTTGTAGGTTTCAAAACAATCCTGACGTTAAAAAACCGTTACAAAGCATGATCTTTGTAGCCATGTTAAAGAATGATATGACATATAATTTTGCGACCGACTACCAGCCTGACATCAAGTCTTTCAGTAGACCTTCTAGTCTAAAACGTTGGCCTAATGCGATTGGCACACATCACAAACCTTTGAAATTCTTTTAAAAGCTTTCAGTTCTGCACGTTTTTAACAATATTACTTTTGCCGTTAAAACAATTAATCGCAATACAGAAAGAGTGAAATAATCAAAAAACGCATATTAAAACTGTAACATTTAACACATCTGTTAAATTAATTCCATTAATCTTTGCTGTGTATGTTAATAGGGAGAAAATTAACGAAGGACGGTAATATTAGGAGAAGTTAATATATTCCATAATAGCTGCTAATTAACCGAACTCGTCGGCTAAATTCGAAACAATTATGTTAATACGTGTATCATTGACAGAATCATTTCCGATAGTTTCGGATTGCTGCGTCATACTCGTATTGGTAGTTGTAATATGACCGGGTATGATTCGCCCGGGGTGATGGTAAGTTTAACCGACATGTTGCTTATTAAGCGTGTTAATTTGTGTTACAAATAATCAAATTATGTGATTGTTGCCTCGGGCAAAAATGTCCACGGCGCTTGTAGTGGATTCTGCGTAATTAAAATTAATTGTAGGTATATTAAGTATTAATTCAGGATTCTTTTTTTTTATTTATGTAGGCCTTAGTCACTTAGTGACTATGCCGGAACCAGGATTAAATTGCATGCATTATAGCATTACAAACTATTATCCTGCGATATAAGAATTGTAGAAATTTTAAGTGGCTTTTGCATTTTGTTATTTGCTTAAAAATAGTGTATTTATCCAAAAATATCTCCTTGACAGCCTCCGTGGCGCAGTTGGTTAGACGCCGCCTGTGAAACGAGAAACCGCGGGTTCGATCCCCGCACAAATGTTTGTGATTCTCACAAACATTTGTCTCGGGTCTGGGTGTTTGTGAGACCGAAAAAGTCTCTCGTAGTTCCTGATACCCACGACACAAGACTCGACCTTAGAGTGGGGTCAGGATTATGTATGTGACTGTTGGGTGTATTTATTTATTTATTTAAAAAAGGATTGAAAAAGGCAGAGAAGTTAAATCAGCAATGCACATTAAAAAGTAGGGAAGGATAGCCATATTGTTTAATTTTGGATATGATTTTAAGCAGTATACAGATTACAAATTAATCTAAGTATTTATACGTATTTCTGGCCGTTGGTAAAGGGCAACAGCCTAGCATACAAAAAAATCAAAGGGGCTAATAAGATATTGCAATAAAGATTCTACAGATTTATATATACAACATTCATACGTACAAGCAAAGTGTCGAACTCCCACCCACAAGGTGGACGGACGACCTGGTTAAGGTCGCTGGAAGTAGCTGGATGCAGGCTGCTTCCAACAGGTCTATGTAGCGATCTATGGGGAAGACTTATGTTCAGCAGTGTTCAGGAAGTTCCTGTTGCTGAAAAGAAGAAGAAATTTTTTATGTCATGAATCGATTTAAAATATATTTAGTATTTCATGCCGTATAAGTACACAAACGTAGCGTGGGACGTCCTCTGGCCAGATGGCGGGACGACTTGCATAAAAGGGCCGGCAGCGACTGGATGCGTAAAGCAGCAGACCGGGCTCTGTGGCGTACCTTGGGAGAGGCCTATGTCCAGCAGTGGACTGCAACGGGCTGATGATGATGATAATGATGATGATGAAGTACACAAAACTACATATTCATAATTATAGAAAAAAAAATACAAATACTAGAAAATACTGAAATACAACGCTATCCAATCAACAAGTTAATCCTCGCAATAACCGATAATGAAAATTAAGTTAATAAAATCAATTGCGTTGAACTAAGCTTACACGCTGTAACTGTTCTGGAATGTTCGACAGTTCGGTCGTGTATATTGATTTGCCGGTTAATATGTAATATTTGGGTAATGCGGAAATTAATTTGTATATTTATTTGTAATTTTGTTAAAAAAATAGTGTATTAATTGTTTTTAGCTAATTACGGTCACAGCGACTATTGGTTTATTGAAGAAGGAAATTGTTATCACTCAGATGACTAAGGGCGCGTTCCATTAAGCGTTCACGGCGCTAAAAACACTCATTTCGCCGTTCCATTTGACGATCACGATCGTCGTGGTCGCGGTGAAAACGTCACTGATGACGTCATGACATACGCTCACGACGACCCATGTCAAGAGGTGGGTCGTGGTGCGCGTTGAGAAAATTGGCGGGATTTTGAAACGTCAAAACAAGAAAAATGTCAACAGAGAAAATTACATTATATGATACGGAGAGGGATATTTTTGTTACTTCGAACGTAAAATGGGTTTTTTCAACATCAATAAATTTATCTAATTTTATTAATGCTTATCACAGAATACAAGACGATAAAACTTTAATGTTTTACCGTCAAGATTTAACCCATAATGCAACCTAACTCTTTATAGCTTTTTTAAAATAGGTATTTGTTACTTAAACGCTCAAAACGCCTCATAACCCGTTCCACTTGGGTTTGCGATCATAACGCTCACGAGCAAATAGAATGGTAAATATCGCGGTCGTGAGCGTGGTCGTTGCGATCGTCAAGTGGAACGCACTGCTAGGGTGATATGTCTTGCATTAATATGTCAAGTGTCAAATAGCACGTGAAAGACATTATTCATACAAATTAATAAGCTCTTATTTAAGAAGATACAACAGGAACTTCAGGCGCATATCTTTTTTATTTTTGTCTATATTTCTGCTGCCTTGTAGGTATGTAAGCACAATTGTGTTCCGATTCCAAGAACATTATAATTAGTAGACATTACAAGACTTAAAATGTAACGTCTCAAGGGGAAAATCGCAGTGCATGCTTAGTAATTTCTAAATTACTAGCGGCCCGGCCCGGCTTCGCCCGGATGCAGGTCCTCTGTAATTTTCGAGATAAAAAGTAGCCTATATGTTAAACCAGGGTTTCAGCTACATCCATACAAAAATTAATCCAAATTAGTCCAGCCGTTTTTGCGTGGAGAGGCAACAAACACACAAACTTTCACTTTTATAATACTGATAGGGCTAGTAGGATAATTGTTGTTGCACTTGTTTATGATGCTTATGAATAACCTAACAACTCGGGCGATTTCCAAATAATAGTAAAGGAATCACAATAAAAATAAGCATAATACAACACGCATAAAACAATGCCGTACTAACGAGTCAATTCGCATAATGACGGTCGGACATAAAATTGAATTAATAAAACGATTGCATTCTATAGTGCCTAGTGTGTGCTGTGGGTGATACAAATATAAATACACCCAACAGTCACATACTTACTGACTCTACACTAAGACCGAGTCTCGTCTCATGGGGATCAGAAACTACGAGACTTTTCGCTCTCACCAACACCCCAAACAAATATTTATGGAACGCAGAAACATGTGTCGATACGGGGGTCGAACCCACGGTCTTCGTAGACAGTTATCACCGGATAAGAACGAGCAAGAAATTATTGTTGCTCGTTTTAAAACCAGTTTGCAATACATTGATAATAAAAAAGACACCCAACAGTCACATACATAGTCCTGACCCCACACTAAGACCGAGCCTGTGTTATCGGTGTAAGAGACAACTATAGGCTTTTCGTACAGGCAAGCGAAATGTTGGACGCCTGTCTACAAGGTGGGCTGATGACCTGGTGAAGGTTGCAAGAAATCGCTGGACGCAGGCTGCTTCCAACAGGTCGACGTGGAGATCCTTGGCCTATGTCCAGTAAACTTCTTTGGCTGAAGAGAGAAAGAGAGAAATAACTAAATAAATACACCCAACAGTCACATGCATAGTCCTGCCCCACACTAAGATCGAATCTTGTGTCGTGGGTATCAGAAACTATGAAAGACTTTTCGGTCTCACAACACCCAGACCAGAAACAAATATCTGTGGTTCACACAAATACGAACCCGCGGCCTCTCGTTTCACAGCCGGCGTCTAACCAACTGCGCCACAGAGGCTGTCGAAACAAAGAAAGAAAGAAAAAAAATTCAGCCTCACAAACAAAACTAGTTTGGTTTAATATACAGTGCATCATATGAATAAAGCCAGATCAATAGTTTCGATGCAAAATGCGTGGAATCTAAATCTCTTCGCTGCATCGGTGTCCGCGTATCGCGAAATCCCCGTAATGGGAGGATACTACCGGATCAGGCCGTAAGCGATGCGTGCGTGCGCATTGTGACGCTTCCATATTGAAACACGTGTATTCACTAGCGCCTGACGAAGTGTGAGGACTTGGGTTCGATTTCTAGGATGACAGTAAATTGTTACTAATTTAGGTTAGATACATCATTTTTCACTACCTCGGTGGCGTAGTTGTATTACGGTAGGATTACAAAGCTGAGGTATCGGGTTCGACTGCCGGGTCGGGCAAAGTGATATTAGATTTTTCTAATCATTATCAGCCTGGAGTTAGGAATTTTTTGCACGATATGGCGATAGGCTCGACCCTTATCGCATCGTGGGAGGGAACATACTAGGCGAAATGTGGGTGTCCTGGTGGCGCCTCTGCATCCCCCTTCTGGGATAAAGGCGTGTGTCTATGTATGTATGTAAATTATATGTAATAATAGGAAGAACATAATATTCCTAGTTCCTACTTTTACATCCACATAAACTGGTATAACAAAATTACTGTAATGCAATGTGGTGAGCCCAATGCAATTCAAACGGAATATCTACTGGTAAAAAACAGGCTAAGACCAATTTTGCGTGAACCCCCCCAGAACTTCCTACCACTGTGTACGGTGAACAGTATCCTAAATAAAACTACTGAAATGATACCTACACTCAAAATATTTCTGCCTCGCTGTTCAGAATTATTGTAACACTAACCGAACTAATGAATTTCCGGCGCGAGTGGCAGCGAACTCGCTTTGATTTAAAAACTTTCATTTGACACTTTACTATATTACCGTTCGTTTCATTTGCATAAACTGTGCTGGTGATGTTAATTTTGGATGAGGGAAAATTCACGTGAAAAGATTTTTTTATTGTCCATGAACATACACTTTAAACTGCCCTCAGTTGATCCTTTTCTAAAATCTATTCCATGGTTGTCTGTAAGAAATTGCCTTTGAGCGGTAAGCCCGCCAATTGTACTTTCTATGTATGTGATTTTCATTTTATTTGTACTTTTTTGTTGTGTGTGTGCAATAAAGTGTATATGAATAATAATAAATAAACATCTACAACACTTGACCCTGAGTATGAAATTAATAGACCAATATTGTAACCTTGGTGAAAACAGAATGACGACTGTAAAATGTAGGCATGTCTCTAGGATATCCAAAAACTTGGAAACGACCTGGATATAGCAGCTTAACATAGTCATATAAATAAATAAATAAATACACCCAACAGTCACATACATAGTCCTTACCCCACACTAAGATCAAGTCTTGTATCGTGGGTATCAGGAACTACGAGACACTTTTCGGTCTCACAAACACCCTAACCCGAAACAATTACCTGTGGATCACACAAACATTTATTTCGGTGCGGGCATCGAACCAACGGCCTCTTGTTTCGCAGGCGACGTCTAACCAACTATATGTCCACCTCCGACGTCCGACGTTTTATTTGCTAGTACAGATTACATAGTTGAAGTGGCAGTAGTCAAGACATAGTACGAAGTACTGATGGGGCCGAAAACTTATTAAACAGACGCCACTTCACAAAAACCTCTTGAAATAATTACCATTATAGTCCAAATTGCTATGAACTCCAAACTAAATAGAATTTCTATAGGAGCGCTAACGAAATAACTCGGTTTAATCACGCCTATTGTATGATCACGCTCCGCCGGATATTGGGCGGTCAGCGAGCCAAACCGGATCGAGAAAATATTCGACCGGCTTTATGAATGCTTGGAATGTTAGGATTGTTCTTCAAGGGTGATTAGATGGGATGAAGGGTTGCGTGATTTCGGCATTTGCTAATGTATTTTGTATCGGTGAAGGAAAACAACGTAAAGAAACCTGCATACTATAGCGATTTGCAAGAATTTATATGGTATGTAAAGTTCGCCAACCTGCAATAGGTCAGCGTGGTGGACTATATGGCCTAACCCCTCTCAATCGTACTCTCGATTGTAGAGGAGGCCCGTGCCTTGCAGTGGGATGTATATGGGCCGATACAGTATAGTACAGTAATGGTTTTTGGGAAGATTATTGGCGGGTGTGTCCGTCGAAAAGGTTGAAGAAGGCTTAAATTGTAGTGGACTTTCGGTGGATAAGGGTAATGATAGATTTATTGTAATTTCATTTGTTAAAAATGAATTTCTATTGTGTTCCTATGAAGACCTTTTTAGCATCGTTTGAGGTATTCACTGTTGAGAGGAAAACATTATCCTACCAACTGCAGGGACTCTGGCTATTTTACTCACAGAAAAGCGAAATTGTTAATTGAAATGTTAATTGAGCTGGTTTTCTGTGGGACTAACCCTCACAATCCAAGCTGTATTGTCGTTTGAATGTACTCGTATTACAGCAAGGCTCAATTCCTTTAACTACTTAACTTTACTTTACTTAACTTTAACTAACAGGACACTCACATTTGGCCTTATATGTTCCGTCCCACGATGATAGAGGGCGAGTCTATCGCCCTATCGGGCACAAATTCCTGACATCTAATATCACTTTGCCCGACCCGGGATTCAAACCCGAAACAGTTTTGTAATCGTACCGTAGTACAACTACGCCACCGAGATAGTACCTACTTCTGTCCTTTAGATATCAAAACAACACTAGGCAGGTAGCACTACTCAAACTATTACTCTCTGAAACCTCATCATAAAATTCTAAGTACCGGCTATTTGTTTTCAATTTCCATACAGCAAGTTGTTCGAGGCTGTTGTTTCTCCCCGCCATTAACTCACAAGCACTTTAAACTGAAAGTTAATTGAGAAAAGATTTCACCGAAGTCTTTGAAAGGAAAATAATGTTAAAAGATTTTTTCTACCGCAAGGATGAGTTCAAAAGGAAGAATCTGCAAGGTGTTTCCCATTAAAATGTTCTTTTAAAATGTTTTGCAGTAAATTATGATAGCCTTTGCGTTCATAACCATTCGGGTTTCAGACATACTTTGTTTACTTTTTTATATAACTTTTAATACGGAAAGTCAGATAGCATAGGTGGTTCGATGTTATATTTAAAATATTATCTAAAAAGTCATAATGTTATTTCTATCGACATGTGTTTCGTAGTTTTGATAGTAAAAAAATATATACATAATACCTATGTGTCATCTTATATTCAGTAGTAATAAACGGGTAAATTTAGCGATAATACGAAACGAGTAGGTACATAAAGATTGATTTCTCCGTGGCGCAGTTGGTTAGACGCCGCCTGTGAAACGAGAGGCCGCGGCTTCGATCCCCGCACCGAAACAGATGTTTATGTAATCCACAGGTATTTGTTTCGGGTCTGGGTGTTTGTGAGAGTGAAAAGTCTCTCGTAGTTTCTGATACTCACGACACAAGACTCGATCTTAGTGTGGGGTCAGGACTATGTAGGTATGTGAATGTTGGGTGTATTTATTTCTATATTTATATAAACTCATAGATATAAAACTCTCTTAAGATGTAATGGTGTTATACCTTGTAGCACAGTTGTACGGTATGATTGCAACGCTGAGGTCTCAGGTTCGAATCTCTAGTCGGGCAAAGTGATACAGCATTATCAGCCTGGAGTCAGGAGTTTCTGCCCGATATGGCGATAGGCTCGCCCTATCACATCGTGGAAGATTTAAAATTTAAGATTTTAGATGATGTGTAATTTAATTTTCCAGTCCATAAGCAAAATAAAATGTCATAGGAACTTTATCTAGTTTTTAAAAACAATGCTGGATGCTAAAATATTTTTATCCTTTGCAGTTGTTCGTTATCTGGGAAATGTAAAGTTCCTTGTAGCTTAACGGACGGAGTGAAGCGAAAGATTTGTATGCAAAGTTAAAGGAAATCTTGTGAGTCCTACAATGGCGACTCGTTTGTATTGAAACGGAATGTTATAAGTATTTGTTGTATCTAAATCGATTATACTTAGTATTCAAGTTGGTAAAAACACTAGGTGGAGAAATAATTGAGTCTTAATCAATTTTAATGGGTCATCTTTAACTTTATCGACAGACATGGGTACAGATAAAAACATACCAGCAATATCACATTCGACCATTAAATAAATTATAAAGTCTCGGCGTACATGATAAGCTCAACTTACATTGCAAGTAGGTCATATACACGTCACATATCTCAGCTGTTATGTAAAACTGTGAATGATTTTATATTAAAATTTAAAGCAACTGTCTATGGAATATCTATCTATCTATATCAGCCCATATACGTCCCACTGCAGGGCACGGGCCTACTCTACAATCGAGGGAATCGATTGAGAGTGGTTAGGCCATATAGTCCACCACGCTGGCCTAGTGCGGGTTGGCGGACTTACATACCGTAGAAATTGTTTAAAATCGCTACGGTGTGCAGGTTTCCTCACGATGTTTTCCTTCACCGTTAAAGTGCGTGGTGATTGACTATCAATACACACATAACTCCGAAAAGTCAGAGGTGTGCCCTGGGATTTGAACCCGCGACCACCGCGAACATGTAGGCAGCCGCGTCTGGTCCGTTACCAACAGGCCACCACGCACTTTATGGAATATATAACACGCTTTTTTATTGCAATGAATAGCGAGACGAGCATGCCATCCGCCCGATGGTAAGCGATACGACCGCTCATGGACAGTTGCAAAACCAAACACCATGAATTACAAAGCAATGCTTGGCAGTCCACTGCGCTCGCCATCCTGTGACATTAGATGTTAAGTCTTATTATGTTCAGTAGTAACCTACTTGGCAACAATGTCTTTCAAACCGCAACACAACAGTGCATTTACACTGCTATTTGGCGGGAGAAATATACATTGCGGTGGTACCTACCCAGGCGGCCTCTCACAAATGAGACACCTATCACCAGGTAAAACATGTCTGTTGTTATACATTGTATAACACAGTCGATTGTGTGTATTATAATTCTTAGTTAAATAAATATTAATACATTCAATTACCTTACAAGTGATCACAGAACGTCCTCCAAGATAAACTTCAAATGAATACTTACTTGTAAGTTGTAAATTGCGTTCGCCAGTAATAAGATGACTTTTAAACTTCATCCCCAACTTAAATAGCTTATTTTTTCACTCCCGTCAAGAGTATACGTCGTAAAAGAATTAACGTGAAAAAAATCCACAGGCCAATTTAAAGTTGTGAATTTTTTCCAGAGTTTTTGACATTGAGCCCTTGTGTTGATTGTGTTTCGGTGGGTAAATATGATTTTTACAGCGGTCGTTGGGGATTTTAACCTTATATTCAACACTCGACTGTATCGTTGAAGGGGTAGGCAGGAGTGCTAATAGTGACAACTATAGTTCGCCAATTCAATTTCACAAGACAGATACAACGTTGAGTAAATCATATAAGATTGATGAAGCCAAAAAGTCGCACACAGAGTTGTTAATTACTCAATGGTTCGAACCTAGATCCTCATCGGTGACACTGATTACACCTCTGCCTCCCCCTCCATCGCCGCAGGTGTAAAACACATAAAATTATATAAACACTTAATCCTACCGTAGAACAAAAACACGCGTCCAATACTATCTGTATGGTTTAAACAAAAGTTGCTCTGAACAGAATTGCTTGAAAATCCCAACCAAAACGCAAACAGCTTTAGATACTGCCCGGATAACTACGAGTGGAAATACCTGGTTTTATCGTTTAGAACGTGGTTTTATTGTAACAAGCCGTAAGATAAGATTTGTATGTACCATGTAATTGGCAGCTAATTTGTAATGGATTTTCAGATGCGCGGACTAAGCGAGTGTTTGTGAATTGTTTTCGTAATTTTCAGCGGATTGCGATTTGAATTGTATTGTTTCTTACTTTAAATAGATATCAGGGGAGTTAATTTCGCTTTATTTATTTATTTATTTATTTATTTAAACTTTTTATACATGTTGTATAAAGGCGGACTTAATGCCTTGGGCATTCTCTACCAGTCAACCTTTGGGTGATGCAGAGATTATACAAAGTAGGTGTTATTACTAAATGTAATAAAGTGCAAATAAACATACATACACATAATATGTATATACATATCTAACTACATACCCATACAATATATAAATATAATACATACACATAATATACAATATAGGCGTATATATATATATATATATACATATATAAATATTATATATAAAAATATAATGGTAAAACTTAATTTGACGATTCTGCGATTTGTTTAAGGAGAAGCTCGCGGACCTTCACTTTAAATGCATAACGATTCCGGCATGTCCTGATTTCGAGGGGGAGCGCATTCCAAAGAAGTATGGACTGTATTGGGAAAGAAGAATGTAAGAAATCAGTAGTGTGGGAAGGACACTGGAGAAGTAAATTGTGGGTTGACCGAAGATTCTTATTGTGGTTGCAACCGAGATACTGAAAGAAAGGAAGTAAATAAGATGGAGGGGAAGGGGAGACTAGAATAGAGTGCAAAAGAGTAATTGCGCGTAGACTACGACGCTGGCGAATGGGCAACCACTTAAGTAGAGAACGGCAAGCCGACACATGGTCATACTTACGAAGATTAAAAATGAAACGAATGCAGTTATTAAGAAGTCGGTCAAGTTTGTTGAGAAGATCTGCATTCAGGTCAAAATAGCACACATCACCATAGTCGATTAAGGGAAAAATTAGGGATTGCACAAGCATTGTTTTAGTTTGCGAAGGAAGAAAATTCTTCAGACGATATAGAGAACGAAGGGAATCGGTCACTCGACGGCAGACGTAGGTCACCTGGGTTCGCCAATTCAAAGTTGAGTCGATATGTAGCCCAAGGTCTTTGACGCTAGAAGACAGTGGAATTACTGACCCGTTGTAAACCAGTAGTGGAAGACTGGTTACGTCAATCCTGCTTATCAATCGCTGGCTACCTACAATAATCGCCTGACATTTAGAGGGGTTCACTGTGAGTCCAAACTCATCAGACCAGTTCTTGATGTATGTCAGATCTCTGTTGATCATGTCGAACGCGGAATGTAGGCAGTTGATGTTGGCATGAGTATAAAGTTGCAGATCATCGGCATATAGGTGATACGCACAATGAAGATTCTGGGTTATGAGATTAATAAATATAGAAAATAAAAGAGGAGAGAGTATACCGCCTTGAGGGACACCAGATTCAAGGTCACACCATACTGACGAAATTTCGCCAAGATGCACCGCTTGCTGACGCCCTCGAAGATAACTTGAGAACCATTCCAGTGCATCCGATGAGATCTTGAGATATGAAAGGATGGACAACAGGATGTCGTGACTAACGGTATTAAAGGCGTTCGAAAAATCTACCAAAACCAGTACGGTTACTTTGGCATCCTCCATGCCCACCCTTATATCGTCAGTCACTTTAAGGAGAGCGGTAACCGTGCTATGGCCAGGCCTGAATCCAGACTGCATTGGACTTAAAAGATTATTGTGGTGCACAAACTTGGCCAACTGCCTGTGTGCACAAGCTTCAAGCACTTTGGATAGGAAAGGAAGAATGGAAATAGGACGGAAGTGGGTAACGAGAGATGGGTTAGGGATTTTGGGGAGTGGGATAACATGAGCTTTTCGCCACAAAGATGGAAAGACACTGGTGGTGAAAGAGAAATTAATTATATGAACTATGGCAGGGAGAAGATAATCTAGGATTGGAATTATCATACGACGACTTATTTGGTCACAACCGACCGCATGAGACTTGATACTAAGGATGGACTTTTTAATCTCATCGGCTGCAACTGGAGAAAAGTGAAAGGAATCAATGTTAGGACGGGGAAGATCAGCTAGATAGTTCAGAGTTCCAGATGTGACTCGGTGATCCAACGGACTACTTTTCGAAAAATGACGATTAACATCATCCGGGTCGATGGTCCACTGACAATCTAGACATTTTTGCTTGCCAATACCCAAAGTCTTTAGAAACTTCCAGATGTTAGCGGGCGAGGAAGAGGAAATATTATCAAAAATATATCGGCGTTTGGTATTTCGTATCACCTGATTACACCGATTCCTTGCAACCTTATAACGAGCCCAGTTATCCTCAGAGCGATTGTGTTTAAAC
Organism: Deilephila elpenor; assembly: GCA_949752805.1. Classification (NCBI taxonomy): domain Eukaryota; kingdom Metazoa; phylum Arthropoda; class Insecta; order Lepidoptera; family Sphingidae; genus Deilephila; species Deilephila elpenor. The sequence continues at coordinate 2,895,325 of OX457119.1, forward strand.
TTCTGGAATGCCCGATCCCGACGTCTCATCGCCCTCCGAACATTTGTCGTCATCCACGGAATGGGAGGACGCTTCAGTTTTGTCCTTTTAACTGGAGCATGGATGTCGTACAATCCAATGACAGTGGAGTTGAAAATGTCAACTTTTTGGTCAATCGTAGTAGCTGCCATTAGTTTGCCCCATTCAATCATAGAAGCGTCCGTAATAAGCTTGTCGACGTTCATGCGCCCAAAACGACGCATCTGTAAGACGGTAGGAGGGGATTTGGGAGGTTTCAGGATGTATGATAGAAAGATAAGGTCGTGGCGGGAGAAACCAGGAGCAGGATACTGGCCATGAGAGGAGACAAAGGAAATGTTGGAAGTAAGGATAAGATCTAACCATGTGTCATCACCTTGTATGTTGTGATGAGTAGCTTTCAGAGGCAACACATTCAGACTGGCAGACTGTATGATGTCAAGGAGTTTTTGAGCACGAGTGGACTGGTAGGCAAGGAGATTGGTGTTGAAATCTCCCATGATGATATGATGTGCATATTTTGACCCCAAGGTTTCCAGAACCGATTCGATACTGGAGAAGTAATCAACAGAAGGGGGGCAATAGACGACACCAAGTATGGCTATGGCTCCCTTGACACAAACCTCAAGAAAAAGATATTCTGCCGAAGCAGAGTCGGTGGGATTAGAAGAGGTTATAAGTTTATAGTGAAAGTTACTACGTAAGTAAATAGCAACGCCCCCTCCTCTTTTGTTAAGGCGGTCGTTACGAATAAGATGAAAGCCGGGAAGGGGATAAGACGTCGAAGGGAGGTGAGGTTTGAGCCAAGTCTCAGAAATCAGGACAGCATGAATATTTGCGTCAGCGAAGGTATCCAAAAAGTCACTGTAATTACTGGGCAGGCTCTGAGCATTGATATGGCAAACGTTCAGATGATGAGAAGTTTGGACATCAAAAGTTTGCCGGATCAAGCTGCTGAGCCCATCAGTTGCAGAGCAGAAACTATCATCATTCGATACTGAGTCAGAATCGTTGGCAGAAAAATAAATATCATCGTCAAATATCATAAATTTAAATAATGTTATAATATAAGTAAAATAATAAAATTATATCCTAAAACAAAAAAAAAACCTATTACGAATTGGTGCAACACTAATCTCTGCACCACCCGCCAGCAGACACAAGCACAAAATATACAACGTAAAAAGAAAAAAAAAAATACAGAAAAACAAACAGTCAATACCAAAATAACAAAGAAAGAAAAACAAAATATAAACAATACAAACGAAAAAAAAAATAAAAAACAACTAAACAGAAAATTCATTACAAAATAGAGCAATTCCGAACGCAACGTAAGGTGTCACTGTCAATTTACTATAGAACAAAACAAAAAAAAAAAAAAAAATAACAAGGAAATATGTGGGTAAGAGAAAAAAAAAAGTATATAAACAATTACTTACGCAAAGAAGACACCTTACATTGTGATGAATTGTACAAGTGCCGCAGTTATGAATAAATTTGTGTAATGTTACATTAATTCCGTCGTGATTTGGACGTTCCCGTATTTTGTGCTCCACTTCTACTTGCTGCTGAAGAATTGTCAGAAGACATAGGAAATTTAGCCGTCAGCGTATGAAGTAAACTGATAACTGATAACTGCGCGTTAACTGTGTCTTATAGTTTAAAGATAAAAGCATATTGTTATTGCTTCATAAACTTATCCGAAGGGGCTGTTTAAATAATAATGATAATTTTAGTATTGTTTTCATTGTAAACCAACTTTACCAGCGAAATTTTCCTCAAATCACCCAAAATCCGAGCAACAACTATTCGTTTCTTCGATTTTGCGTGATGCCTTTTGTCCATACAAAACATATAGAATAAGTAGGTTGACGAATTGAATTAAAAAAATTTATCTAACGCGGAATAATTTGGGCTTGCCGTTACAAATTACAGTCAACAAAAATAGTTTTTAATATTCAAATTTGCCCACATTTTATGCATATCCTAACGGCATCCGCTGCCGCCTATCCAACATATCCCAACCATAAAAGACACCTCTGTTTCCGCCCGGACGTGACATTTACATATTTCCTATTTCTCCACTCGCGTCCCCGGTGATATCCGCATTGACGGGTTTTTTGGATCCGTACAACAACAAAAAAAGCGGAACCCTTATGGGATCATTTTTGTCTGCCTGTCAAGAAAAGTTTTAAGGTATTACTCATTTCACTTTTCTACACCATTAGGTGAAGAAACACATCGTGAGGAAACCTGCACGCTATAGATATGTTACCAAGATATTTTATGTGAAATCTGCGATTAAAGCAAGATAAGGCCGTCAATTGTAACCATGACATTAGCTTTAAGTGATTTACTGTTCTGTGTTATTCTCTTTTATTGTGGTGTACAATCAAGTGTGTAAATAAATAAATCTATACATATAATAAAAATGTAAATGGTCGATGTCTGTACATGGAAGATATTGAAGAAATTTTACGCGAGGGGTCTTTATAACAGCAACAGAAGCCAAAACAATTTTTTTTAGAATTTTTGTCTGTCTGTCTGTCTGTATGTATGTTTGCTTGCGCATCACGCGAAAACTACTGCACCAAATGAGATGCGGTTTTCACAGTTGTATTGCTGTAGGTTCAACTTAAAAACTGGTATATGTTGCATTTACATACAGGGTGTTTCTTTTTGTTTGCTTGCACATTACTCTAAAACTACCGCATGAAATTAGATCCAGTTTCCACAGTTATATTGGTGCAGGTCCAACTTAAAAAGTGATTTATATTTAATTTACATACAGGGTGTTTCTTTTCGTTTGCTTGCACATTACTCAAAAACTACCGCACGAAATGAGGTGCAGTTTTTATAGTTATATTTGTGCAGGTCTAACTTAAAAACTGGTATATGCTGCATTTCCATACAGGATGTTTCTTTTTGTTTGCTTGCACATTACTCAACAACTACCATACGAAATGAGATGCAGTTTTCACAGTTAGATAGGTACAAGTCCAACTTAAAAACTGGTAAATGCCTTATTTACATACAGGGTGTTTCTTTGTATTGTATTATGGAAGATAAATGAGAAAAACGAATATTCCCCATATTAACACTGGATTAACACTTAGGCTACATTTTATCCAGATAAATTAAGTGTTCCCGTGGGATGAGGACGGAAATCCGATATATTTGTTACCTAATTTTTAAACTCAAAGGAATGCGATGGGCGTGGATTACATACCTTGAGTGAGACTGAGATAGGACTGGCGGGATATAACGGGACGGGACGGGACGGGATGAGAAATACCAAATAATCTATACAAGTATATTTTTTTCATCATCATCATCATCATCATCAGCCCGTTGCAGTCCACTGCTGGACATAGGCCTCTCCCAAGGTACGCCACAGAGCCCGGTCTGCTGCTTTACGCATCCAGTCGCTGCCGGCCCTTTTATGCAAGTCGTCCCGCCATATTTTTTTGAACAAAGTTAATCACGCAGACGAAGTTAGCGGGCAGAAGCTAGTAATAAATAAAGCCTGATACAGTATAGTATAACATACATACATACATAAACTCAGGCCTTTATCCCCGAAGGGATAGGCAGAGGTGCCACCACTACACTCACTTTTCGCCTTGTGTGTTCCGTGTCACGACGTGATAGCGGGCGAGCCTATTGCCATATTGGCCACAAATTCCTGACTCCGGGCTGATAATGAATAGAAAAATCCAATACAACTTTGCCTGACCAGGGTTCGATCCCGTGACCTGAGCGTTGTATTCGTTCCGTAGTACATACTTACATTTTCAGTTGTATGGTATGGTACAGAACCATAAGTACAAGTCCAGTTCGAATTTCGTTTTTTATACTAACAATAAACTATTTTGTTTCAGGTAAGGGCAGTTTTTGCGTTACAAGGCAAATATAATATTTCATAAGAGGTAGGTGAGGATACGATGCGCGTTATTTGTATGGATATGACGATAGTGTAGGAACATAGATAAATACTTCTTTATTCACCGACTTAAAGAAAAGGAGTATCCCAATTCGACTGTGTTTCTTTTATATTTTTTGAACTCGGAATTGGTTGGACCGATTTAGATTAGAAATCAACTTTTATGTTCATTTCTATGGGAAGAGCATTTATATGTTTTTTGAATGGATGTGCATTCATAAGAAAATTACCGATAATTGCCTTATAGGGGAAATTAGGAAGGAAATCTCTTGACTTCGCAGTGAGACTGCAAGAACACAAGTAATTCAAATGTATGCAATAAATATGCAAAGGATATTTTATAGGATAAAATTGTACGTTCGATATGTTGTATGTTAGATAGCTAGTATATTCTAGCTAGGAATATTGAATTTTCATATATAATTCATTTTTTAAGAAATAATGTATATTGTATATTTTAAAACACAAAATTAGTTTTGAGAAAATACAGGGTATATCAAGACCGCGACCGAAAACGAAGCCAGGTGGTAGTATTAGTGACGTCAGAGCATTAGCAACTAAAAATTTCGCAAAAAAAATTGTCAACTTTTTTTTGGTAATTTTTTACTTAACGTCCTATTTAGGTGATAAATACATAGTTTTCCTAAAATAATTATGTACACCTTTTTATTTTTTAAGACGCAATGGTACGATGGGGTTTAAATTACTATTTTCGCAATAAATAGGTATTTACTACTCAAACACAATGATTTTCAAAAAATTGCAAAAAATAATCTGTCGCTTATTTTGCGAAATTTTTATTTGTATTGTGTCTGTAACCACTAAAACTACCACCCGGCTTTGTTTTCGGTCGCAGTCTTGATATACCCTGTATTGTAATACTTGCATACAAAATAACACGTCTCCTAGAAACAAGCGCATTTCACCATTCTATGATTATCTCTATTTTAATCTAGCTTCTATGTATTTTAATCGATCTACTCGTATATGTCAACATCTTAAATATAACATACGAAATATGACAAATTAACTAACTAAATTTTAGTTCATTACTCATCTTCAACAAATATCACTTCAGTTTTCAAGGCCACACAACACTTTCAATCCACGATACGTACTTGGACACCCTGGTATACACACCAGGAGCCATTTTCCTCCCACAATCCCTTCCAAATGACGTCACACCCACCACTGTATGCAACGGAAAACTCTTCAAACAGTCCACCCTTTCTTCCATGACTTGCAAAGGTCCACCAGAGTCACCCTGGCAGGTATCCCTACCACCATGTTCATAGTCACCAGCGCATATCTGGTTCTCCGTAATACCTCGATCCAAAATCTTCCTTCTGATTAAGAATTTCATCGTTCTATTACATATAGAACTATCTATTACATCCACATCGACTTTCATTAAGGTCTGGCTGCCAGCTAACGACCCTGAAACTGTGACGCCAAATCCTATAGCAGTTAGATTAGCTCTAGGAAATTCATCTTCTGTTTGCAAGCACGCGATTCTGATATCCCGAGTAAGAATGAACGGTGGATCTGCTCTCATCAACGCTATATCATGATATTTCGACGGTGGTTTGAAGCTAGGATGTGGCACGACCTCAGCCACATGTCTTTCTTGAGCTAGTTCATCGACTTCATCAAATTCGAAGGTTGCTGTTCCAACCCTCATGGCACTAGCTGGTCCGAAGTTAGGGTCTTCGACGCAATGAGCGGCTGTAAGCACCCATTTCTCACTGATCAATGTTCCTCCGCATTTCCATGAAGGATGGTCGTGAAGGTCCTTTCTGAAGCCGATGAGGACCATGTGAGGGTATAGGAGGAAGTCTATGGGCACTCTGACCCTCGACGAAGGGTAGAGGACGTTGTGGCACTCCAACATCGATTGTCCGTACGTTCTGCACGCTTGGAGTGCTTTCTCTCCTACCGTCGCTCCTAGCGTTGTCAAGTATGATGATAATATCAGCAGTTTTATTTTCCAAGGCATCTCACTTGTGGCTGAATCTATTACTTGCAAGTTGCACTGATCTTCAACACTTTGCTAAAAGGTCAATTATTATCTTGAAATTTCAAGTTGAGTTCCATGATTATTATTCACTGCGTTCATTGTTACTGTTAAAGTTACGCTATTGTTCTTTAGCAAATCACTTATTGTCTTTTGTTTTGTCAAAATTACTTAATCAATGGAATAAAATGTTATTTCCAAGCGTCCTTACAGACTCTAGTTAGCGCTTATCAATGATTCGTTTTGCCGGGTAAATGGTATATAAGGTGCATAATCGTTAAAGTTATCCAAGCGTTGATAATTTGTAGTAATAATTACTATGGATGGAAACGTGAGACTGTTTTTATGTGTTAAACTATTGAAAGGTTGGGAAAAAAGCGGATTCTTGCTTTCCAGTTTTTTGTTGCATCGCTTCTAATAGTATTTTGGAAGAGTTTTTTGGACGTAACACTGTAGTCAGTTATCGTCAGGTTTTGTAAATGAGGCCCGGTTTAGAAGTTTTTTTCGGTAGCATGAATTGTGTAAATATCTTGGATAAGTAATAATTATCGGAATAACTGTTGAGGGTTTTTTTATAAGTTCGGCAAACGAGGTGACGGCTCACCGGATCGGAAACGATAAAAGCCGCCCATAAACAATTATAAAGCAAGATCGATTAGAAACTAGTACTTACATACAACTCACGCCTTTTTCCTAGAGGGGGTAGGCAGAGGTGCTACCAGGAAACCCACATTTCGCATTGTATGTTCCGTTCCATGATGTGATAGGGGGCGAATCTATCACCATATCGGGCACAAATTCCTGTCCACGGGCTGATAATGAATAGAAAAATTCAATATCACTATATCTATATACATACATATTCAGATGTCTGTATCATTGAAAGAGTAGACAGAGGTATCAGATACCACTTTTGCCACCAATAGTTTGCTTTGTTTTTTTCGTTCCGAAATAACATAATAATTATGATAGTAGACAAGACTATCGCCAATCCGGACAGAAATCGCCTATAACATTTTAGTAATAATCATTTAATTCAATTTATACTCGTGTTTTCATATAAAACTTTTATTAAATTATTTTATAGAAATACATTCGAATAAAATCAGCGAGAACACGGAAATATTTGTAACAATAACGTTACCATTATTTAAACTGAAATAACCATGAAGTGTGACATTATAAATAATTGTAATTTTAATGCTTTAACCGAGTTAACATGATTGATGTTAACGTAAATTATTTATTTTAATGGCCTTGTTAAAGTTGAACATATGATTTATGTACAAATAAATAAATACATGCATCGGTCACGCATTGGTCTAACCCCACACTAAGATATAAATATTGCGTCGTGTGTATTAGAAACAAACCTAACGAATAATAAAGTGAGGAAATTAAACCACAAAGATCACAATTTAATAATCAGATTGGTAGACTATAACCTTCTCAAACGAACTCTCGATAAAAAAAGAAACCTAGATTTAATTAAAGAGTAGGCATTGATTATATTTATTACTAATTAAACATTATTACCAATTTACATATGAACTTATTAATACCTTTGCCATTAGTAGGCTGATGGGCAAAATAGCTCCCCTTTTATTCGTAAGCTTTAAAGACTTTCTTATTGCAAAGAATGGCGAGACGACCATGCCATTCGCCTGATGGATTGGTAACCACCAATACGACCGTTCATGGACAGTAGCTAAACCTAACAACACCATGAATCACAAAGCAATGCTTTGCATTCGACTCCGCTCGCCATCCTGAGACGTAAAATGTTAAGTCTCATTATGTCCAGCAGTTATTCTGGCTATAATGTCCTTCAAACCGGAATACAACAGTGCATTTGCACTGCTGTTTGACGGGAGAAATAGACATAAATATTGCGGAGTTACCTACCCAGGCGGCCTCACATACGAGAGACCTACCACCAGTAAAAGGTAGTCAAGAAACATATCAATTTCGTCTCCGTCAACTAGATATTTTAAAAATTTTCACATTGTAAATAAAAATATGTACTATTCAATTCAAACACAATGCAACATCCTGCCAAAGTAAAATAATAAATCAGCGAGTTCAAAGTGAATATTCGAGTATTTTCCGATTCTTCACGTGAAACTTTGTCCGATATTCCCGGCCCTGTAGTCGGCGACGCAAGAATGCATGATTGAAAGCATTTGAGACAAACGTCCCGTGTTATCGAAAGATTTAGATGTATGTCTGCTTAGAATTGGATTTAAATGCTTGATGATTTGAAAACTTTAAGGTACGTTATGAACGGTAAGATTATAAGAGTATGAATATGAAGTTGTTTCGAAAAGTATAGGGTGCACTCTCATATCTAAAAATTTAGGAGGATTTTTAAGATGCGACCTCACGTTTTTCTCAATTATTATTATTTTCGTATTAGTTTAGTGGTTAGAAGAAAATATTATGATTCTTAATTTTATTATTTTATTTGATAGTCGTATCCAATTCCTGTAAGTTTCACTATGCTACTAACTTCATTTGCCCGACTTTTTCTTAAAATTATTAACATGAAGTAATTTGCCGGTTGAAGAGTGACAATTCATACATAAATAAATAAACTCACGCCTTTATCCCAGAAGGGGTAGGCACAGGCGCCACCAGGGCACCCACATTTCGCCTTTTATGTTCCGTCCCATGATGTGATGAGGGGCGAACCTATCGCCATATCGGGCACAAATTTCTGACTCCGGGCTGATAATTAGGTAATAGAAAAGTTCAATATTACTTTGCCCGACCCGGGATTCGAACCCGAGACCTCAGCTTTGTAGTACCGTAGTACAACTACGCCACCGAGACAATTCATGTAATGTATTATATTTCGATTACCGTACCGTTTTCCTTAGCTTGTCTAATACTAATCTTTTATTAAAACTAATGTTCCGTCCATTACCAGTAAGCCGATCTCATTAGCTTAAGTGAGCTTAGCTGGTGCTCAAACTATCGACTTCGCAAAACGGTAGTGTTAGTATTGATTTTAGTTTATGTTTAATAATGGATATCTTGCTGAAGCCTTACAAATACTTTTACATTTTTAGGACACAAATTCATGCGACCTTATTCATAAACAGATTTAAAACCTATTTAAGCTATCGAATGTTTTGTCCCTTTCGAACGTCTTTAGAATTCAGTTGGAGCGAAGAAGACAAAAAACTCAATAACTAATATAGGTTTTAAAATAGTATATGAATAAGGCCAATGGTATTTTGTTTCATTTTTGGTGGCTAGTTTTGTCTTGAATTAATTATAATGCACAACTTTTTATAACTGGAATAAAAAAATACTGTTTATCGATTGTTGACGCAATATTACAATCTCTCGGCGGTCGACAGAAATATGCCAACCAATTTGAAACCGAGTATATAACACAATACGCATGGGTCTCTATGGTCAGTATTACCCTGGTTTACGGTGATCTCTATCCGGATAACTAACAAATAGAACCCACCAGACATCGTAAATAATAAACACACCTAACCGTCACATACATAGTCCTGACCCCACACTAAGATCGAGTCTTGTGTCGTGGGTATCGGGAACTACGAGAGACATTTTAGTCTCACAAACACCCAGACCCGAAACAAATACTACAATCAAAACTGTCTGGGCCTACTCTACAATCGAGGGTACGATTGAGAGTGGTTAGGCCATATAGTCCACCATGCTGGTCTAGTGCGGCATGGCGGACTTTACATACCATAGAAATTCTTAAAAATCGCTATGGTATGCAGGTATCCTCACGATGTTTTCCTTTACGGTTATAGTGCGTGGTGATCGACTATCAATACACACATGACTACGAAAAGTCAGAGGTGTGCCCTTTGATTTGATCCCGCGACCACCGTGAACATGAAGGCAGCTGCGTCTGATCCGTTACCAACAGGCGACCACGCATTTAAGGAAGATAATTATTAACTATATAAAATAAAAAATGAATAGCAATTTATCCATAATCCGTATAAAAACATAACGATGGTATTGTATTGAAATAAAAATATTTTATACGGATTTTATCGCGATTTGGTTTAATTTTTACATTTCTTAACTTCCCGTCGTTTCGATTACTTAACAGCTTTCGTGGTCACGGGGCGGACTGATATTGTAGTGAAATTAGGATTATTGCGGATGGTATTGTAGTGAAATTAGATTAAAGTGAGTAATACTGGAGTGATACGAACAGCCTGTGTTATCAACCCACATGCGCCCTGATTGCTCTCCGCACTTGGTGCCGCCCGCGCGATGTCGGAATACCTGGATAAGACACTATAATATTTTGACCCTGAATACGTCCAGACAAGACCTTACTCCTGAAGACGCTGAAGATCGGGTGAATTATAAAAAGATTAGCAAGAAGCATGATGCCTTCTTTTGTTTTTTATTGCAATGAATGGCGAGACGAGCATGCCTTTCGCCGGACGGTAAGCAACACGACAGCTCATCATTACAAACCAAACAACACCATAAATGAAAGCAATGCTTGGCATTCCACTGCGCTCGCCTGTTAAGTCTAGTTACTGTGGCTACAATGTCCTTCAAACCGGAACCCAACGGTGCATTTACACTGCTGTTTGGCGGAACAAATAGACATTGCGGTGGTACCTACCCAGGCGACCTCTCACATATGAGAGACCTACCACCACTCGTGAATACGAATACGTAGGGTCTACCATCAAACAGAACAAAGCCTTGGAGAAAAAATTATAAACATGACGAAATGCGAAAAAAAATTAGGCTCATTTACATTCTATACGTGTTAAGCAGTAGGTATATGGTCTTATGTTCAGTTGTCGGTGTACCATTAAGTGGATTACCACTAACTTAATTACTTAAATTATATCAATTAATTTGATTACGGACGCTAATTGCTTTAATAATATAATATGTAGGCTCCCTAAGGGGTTGTCAGCCAGGAAAATTACAAGCCAAATCATTCTGTAATATAAATGGAAAATAGAAATACATAAACGCACGCCTACATCCCAGAAGGGGTAGGCAGAGGCGCCACCAGGACACCCACATTTCGCCTTGTATGTTCCGTCCCGCGATGTGATAGGGGGCGAGCCTATCGCCGTATTGGGCACAAATTCCTGACTCTGATAATGAATAGAAAAATCCAATATTACTTGCCCGACCCGGGATTTAAACCCGAGACCTTAGCTTTGTAACCATACCGTAAGACAACTACGCCACCGAGACAGTCCGGTGGAAAATATTACACCCACGCAATGTAAGTGTGGGATAAGCGTAGGTAGAAAAGATGAATGTGTTGAAATGAAACTAATTTTTACGAATTTGGTTTAATTATGACTTTAAACTAAGGTTCAATGAAGGTAGCTTTCGTAACATGGGCGGATGACAAACACCTCAGCCCGGCCCGTGACCACGAAAGCTGCAAAGTAATTGAAACATCGGAAAATTAATGTAAAAAAGTAAACCAAATTCACGATAAAATCCGTAATAATTAGTTTTATTTCAATTAGTATTATTTCATGTAATATTCGCGTAAATCTAAAAAAACATTATAAAGACGACAAGGTGACGTCAATGCGTAAGTCTTAGAAATATTTTGAAGGTTTCCATAGTTTTCCTTAGATCCAAAACAAAGACTTTTAGATGACACTAATTTTGTCTCGGTGCAGGGATCGAACCCAGGACCTCGTGTGTCAACATCAGATTCTTGACCAACTGCACTATTTTCACTGTCAATTTCTAACCCGTTTGCCATCAATATTATGTTTCTCATATAATGCCTTCTACTTGTCCAAATGTCCCTTGACACTAAAGTGTGAAGTCAAAAGATAAATAAACTTTAATATTCCAACAATATGAATGGCCTATCTCCAGAGCATTCTGGATAATTCGCAAAAAGTATAATATTACTAACTTTTAAAAGTTCAAACTATGCCCTGGTGTATGTTTGTTTAGAGTTGAAAGAAACTTGAACTATGTCTGTCTCGGGAATGGTAATAAAATAGTTTTTATATTACGATGAATTAGAAAGGTATTTACTTAGGCTGTTGATTTTGAACCTTGTAATAGTCATAACCTGCCCTTGTTCTTCGGAATCCGCTGGGAGGTTTTTATTTATGAAATCTCGAAAATTGTGCTACATTTTCTGTGAAACCTCCATTTATAATAACTATTTTAATAAAACTGTTGAAAACGTACCGCAAATATCGAGATTTGAATGGTGAACAAGTAAACCATAAAAACTTAAATAATAAAAAAATATTCGCGCATACATTGCCCTCTCTGAAATACAAAATTCATCCACCAACTAACAAACGCAGCAATGTAATGAATAATCAAAATAGATATCATTTTATACCGCATCTACGATCCAAGTTGATAGCCCTCCATGGTCCTATTGTGGCGGCCGCGTCGGCAAATACTTGGTCTTTCGAACCGGATTGAAATGGGAAAAAACTAGTGCCTTCACACGTCTCGGTATTCAAAGACGCTTTTAAAATGGAAAGAGCTTGTGTACTTGTTCACGATTTATATTACTTTCCTACTGTGCAAGATATTTTGTTTGGTCTTGTCCTTAATATATTCTTACTGAAAAGAATGCAATTTTTATATAGAGGAACAACTGCAAGTTTCTGATGTCGTGGGGTCATTTTAAGTTTGATTATTTAACAGAATTAAATTGGTGTTAGTCGATATATACTAACGTTAACATTAACTATACTTAATTGATAATTGCTTTCACAAAATAAATGTATTTATAGTCTAACTTGGCTTTTTTTACATGGTTTCAAGGCCTCACTCACTTTCAACGACATTAAAATTCACTTAATTAACGGAAAATCCTCCTCCTCCTCCTTGCGTCGATTCCCCAATGCTGGGGGTCGTGAGTCATCCGGGAAACAACCCCTCGCGCAAGATGTTGTGCCATCTGGTCCGATCCTTGGCCACTTGAACCACTTCAGCCACGATCATGTTGAGTGTGGTGCGGATCTGATCCGTCCAGCGCTTTGGGTTCCTGCCCCTTGATCTCTTGCCCTCCATTCGACCGGTCATCAGTTTTTAGAGGTTGTCACTGGAACAACGTAACGGAAAATAGGGCAAATAAACTTTATTATAACAGTTAAGAATAAGAAAACATCATTTTTTACCTTTATTTTTTTATACCACAACTACTTTTTAACATTATTCGTAACGACAACACTAGAATCCCAATTGAGCAATCCAATAATATCCTAACTTCATACAAAAGGATAATTTCAATACCCGGTTCTAAAGCGCCACGTTTATTGCGCTTAAAGATCGGCACCGAATCCGCGAAGTTATATTGATACCATTTAAATTAATTCTTAATGAACGCTCAGATATTGATTAATATAGCTAATTGGTGTTACAAAGGTCTTGTTCCATGTAGTTTAGGGTCGCGTTTATTCTTAGCGGTTAAAAAAAACGCTATTTTTGATCAGGTGGCCCGTTTGCTTACATCAACAAAAAATACGTGTATATTTTTCAGTTATAAGTCTCTATTTTTATTTTTTGCTTTGAAAACTTCATGCATTTACTCGAGTAGAACGAAATTGGGATACACGGCTTTCAATGTAACATTACGACTTGATCAATTAAAGTTTTGCATATTGATTAATTATGAAGAAAATTAAATATTAAAATTCGCTGTCATAACCTCATTTTTAAAGCAAAATTATATGGCAAACTAAACAACACCCACTCTTAACATTAAACCTAGTGTTCTACATACAAGATGTAAATTAGTATTAAGTAAAACGGCGGTAATTAGCCGGTAATATGCGATGTATAAGACACAGTCGATGTGGGCGCTGTCGCATGGACGGACACTAGGATGTGGCGGTATTAGGCGCCGAGCCAAACGTCTCGCAATTACACTACGGAATATCTTCGGTACCGTTAGCAATACAGGGCAGAAAACAACGTCTTTTTAATCTGGTATCTCACAACTAACCCGTATTAACCGTGATGGACTATGGCATCGCTTCTTTCTCTTCGCTGTTCAGGCAAAGGAAGTTGTTTTTATTGTAATAAATGGCGAGACGAACGTGCCATTCGCATGGCAAGCGATACGACTACTCATGAACAGTTGAAAAATCAAACAACATCATGATTTACAAAGCGGTGCTTGGCTTTCCACTGCGCTTGCCATCCTGAGGCATAAGATTTTAAGCCTCATTATGTCCAGTAGTTATGTTCTCTGGCTACAACGTCCTTCAAACCGGTACACAACAGTGCATTTACATTGCTGTTTAGCGGGAGAAACAGACATTGCGGTGGTACATACCCAGGCGGCCTCTCAGATATAAGAGACCTACCACCAGTAAACATAGACCACTGCTGAATAAAGGCCTCTCCCAAGGATCTTTCCCAATATGGCCTAAGCCCTCTTAATAATAGGCCCGGGCCTGCAATGGGACGTTTTTGGGTTAGATTGTTAAAATTATAACATCACGTGTATTTTTCTAATACAAAATAAAAATTTATATAAAAAATTCATGATACATTTGTATTAAATATATTTTTTATCCTCCTTATTTCCTCCTCATCATTTAAGTTTACTTGATATGTACTAATATGTATATGTTTTTGTATAGATATGTATATTTGTGTGTATGTATGTATTTATAATGTAGGTATGTATTATGTATGTATATGTTTATTATGTATAGCTTGTACATCCATATTCCATTTTTTTTTCCAGTTGTACTACCCCATTATTCTATATAGTAATGATTTAATCCATCCAAAGGTTGCCTGGAAGAGATCGCAGGTAGCGATAAGGCCGCCAATTGTAACCATGACATTAGCTTTAAGTGATTTACTGTTCTGTGTTATTCTCTTTTATTGTGGTGTACAATCAAGTGTGTAAATAAAATAAAATAAATAAATAAAAATATCTATTTAGTGCTTAAGGTCAAATTTCGATCACGTTTTCATTTCACCGTTATCTTGGCAGCTAAATGTATTAAGGTCCAGAGGCTTAAGAGTTCTTTAATTCTCCCAAATTTTAAGGCCCTCCGCGTTTTTCTACTATATAACAGAACAATCGCCAATAAAGGTCAATTTATCCATGGAACTTTGTTTGTTTACGAATTAACTTTTTAAAAGGAAGTCTGTGTAATTAGATTAAGTAAATATGTTTTGAAGAGCAATTAACCCTATTTGGAGTGCCTTGAGGACACAAAAACTTCCGAAAACTGCTTAGATTTTATAAAAACGACTGAATGTTTGTTCGCTTAAGACATTAATTCCATTGGTCCGCTTATTCTTATTTTAGTCTATCCATATCATGTGTGTATTGATAGTCAACCACCACGCACCATAACGCTGAAGGAAAACATCGTGAGGAAACCTGCATACCAAAGCGATTTGTAATAAATTTTCTGGTGTATAAGTCCGCCAACCCGCACTAGGCCAGCGTGGTGGACTATATGGCCTAATCCCTCTTAATCTTACTCTTGATTGTAGAGGAGGCTCGTGCCCTGCAATGGGACGTATATGGGCTGATACATACAGCATTAATTCTATCAATACGATGAGCTGAAGATCGACGGGCTGATAATGATGATGACGTTATCTTGCTTAATTTTAGTATGCAGTGTAACTTCATCAGTATTGGTATCACCAGTGCCATGTATGACGTCATCCCCTTCAGGATGAGGGTTTGCAGACGATAATTCCCGTCTAAAACAGGCCAATTTATTTTCAGCCATTAGTTTCTCACTACTGGGTAAAGGCCTCCTCCCTTTCCTTAAGACGGGCATAATGAAGACTTCATATAACTTGAAGGTATTAAACTTATTGAGGGAAATCTTTTAAACATGAATCTAAGGTTCGCCACAATGTATTCTTTAAAAAAAATCAAGAAGAGAAGAAAAAAGCTTTTTGTCAAAATTAAAGTGTCATAGCACCTTTCTACATCCATTTACGAAATTATTTAAAACATCTAAAATTTATTCCGAAATTCAATAACTGAGAAATCGCTACGATGATTCCACGACGGCAAATTGAGAATTGAGTCAGGTTTGACGGCACGTATGGATTAGTACCACGACGTTGTTGGGTCACTCGGTTTTGGGATAGGGTTGTGGGACCAGGTTGGTATATTTCAATTTTCGAAAGGCACATTACATTGCTATTTTGGACTAAAGTACGTTTCAATATTTTATCTACGTACAAAAAATTATTACAAATATATATTTAAAAACAATTTGATAACATTTCAAATGATTCCGAACCAAAACACAGAAGTTGTGCAGAAAAAATCTTAATAATTATATTGATTTACGAAACCATTACAGTGACACCTTTTTCCTTTCCCGAAGCAGGATTTTTGTTTATCAAGCCATATTCAAATTATATCCCTTAATAACCTCTATATCACACTTTTGAAATTAAAAATTAATTAATCCATTATAAACAATTCTGTTACAACCCTACAGAATTCATCCTAGTGTCTTCAGTGCAGTGGTTGTCGAAGTCTTGCATCTCGCTCGCACGTCTCACTGGAAGTAGGTCAAGTGTAGTTTACATGCCGACTGTACCGCCGAATATTTGGGCAACCTACAGAACTGCGCGTTTTGTTAGGGATACGTAGCAGTGGCGAGTGGGTACAATAGGGACTTGGTATGTTTTGTATATTTTGCGCTTAGGTAAATGTAGGACGTCCTGCAGCACGATGGACGGACGACTTGAAAAAAGCGGCGGGTAGCAGATGGATGACGGCTGCTCAAGACCGGGATGATTGACGCTCACTTGGGGAGGCCTACGTCCAGCAGTGGACGGCGACAGGCTGAGTATATATGTATATATATTTTGTATTTTTATTTATTTTTTGTTCAACTTATTTCTCAGATACTTACGCCCCAATACTCAAACTCAAATATTATGTTGCACTTAACTAAGTAAGTCCCGCTTAAATGAATGTGTAAGTGAAACGTGCTTAGTTAAGTGCAACTTAATATTTAAATGGCGATTAAGGATTCGGGCGTTAGTCTTATGTTAGTTAGAGACCTGTCCATAAATAACAGTGACCTCTAAAAGCGCCGAAATCTCGGAACTTAATTGTTTTTCTTTCTAAAAGTATTTGAAAAAAAGTAGTAAAAAAAAAGCTATTTCTATATTATGTAAATAAACATTTTAGTTTAATAAACATTTTTTAAACCTTATGACATCTCATGTATCACTGTTGAATTGTGCATTCAAACAAGTTTTAATGTGAGTCTAAATTATTTTTTTGTTTTATCTTCAACACCCCCATTAGACGCTTCATAAACTCTGTAATCACCCACTGAATATTATCATTTTTTTCTATTTCAAAACACTATTCCATCCATACCATTTGAAACTATCCAAGACGCAAATATTTGGCCAAGTCCACACAATCAGTAGCCAAGGCAAGCCGTTGGGACGAATCTGCATGACAATGCGATCCCGTCGATATAAGTTTTATTTTGCTACCATTTTCGACTTTTATGTATCGTATCTAAATAAACATAAACGCGCGGCTGACCCTGTTACATACACTAATATAATTCTGAAGAATTTATTGTTTGTTTGAACGTGCTAATCTAAAAACTACTCGTCCTAATTCAAAAAAATATTTTAGTGTTTAACATCCTATTTATCGAGGAAGGTTATTTACTATTTATCTTTACGCTATGACAGATAGGAGCGGAGCATCAAAGAATAATTAAGTAACGGATTTTATTTCGGGGAATTTTTGGTATGGAACTTTTACATACATACATACATACATAAACTCACGCCTTTATCCCCGAAGGGGTAGGCAGAGGCGCCACTAGGACACCCACATTTCGCCTTGCATGTTCCGTCCCACGATGTGATAGGGGGCGAGCCAATCGCCATATCGGGCACAAATTCCTGACTCCGGTCTGACAATGAATAGAAAAATCCAATATCACTTTGGCCGACCCGGGATTCGAACCCGAGACCTCAGCTTTGTAACCGTACCGTAATACAACTACGCCACCGAGGCAGTCTGGAACTTTTACACCACTTAAAAAAATGTCTGCACCCGACCAAAGCAGAGCAGGACCGGTAGTGTTTTAATAAAAGCTAATATGGCGCGTCTTGGCTACGATAAGAGTTTTAATATCGGATTACCTTTATCGGTAAAGGTTCATTGGCATTGGTGTTTGTGGTTTTACTATTTGCACGATATATTTATAGCATAATAATTGAGAGCAATGAACGTGCGAACCTACATGTTCTAGGGAGTCATAGATTTGTATTTTTTTTTATTATTTATTTTGACAGCCTCCGTGGCGCAGTTGGTTTGACGCCGCCTGTGAAACGAGAGGCCGCGGGTTCGATCCCCGCACCGAAACAAATATTTGTGTGATCCACAGGTATTTGTTTCGGGTCTGGGTGTTTGTGGGACCAAAAAGTCTCAAGTAGCTTCTGATACTCACGACACAAGACTCGATCTTAGTGTGGGGTCAGGACTATGTATGTGACTGTTGGGTGTATTTATTTATTTATTGCGATGAATGGCGAGACGTGCATGCCATTCACCTGATGGTAAGAGATATGACCGCTAATGGACAGTAGAAAAGCAATGCTTGGCATTCCACTGCACTCGTCATCCTGAGACATAAGATGTTAAGTCTAATTATGTCCAATAGCTACTGGCTATAATGTTTCTCAAACCGGAACACAACAGTGCATTTACACTGCTGTTTGGCAGGAGGAATAGACATTGCGTTGGTACCTACCCAGGCGGCCTAAATTAACTATTTTTTTCTGGAACATTAATTATTATGACGTAATACTTATTGAATAAAAATTCCTCACGAAATTAAAAGACACAAGACACCATGACATTGAAATTCGTCACCAGTTTATCGAATGACATCGAACAATGGCATTTAATTAACAAAATGACATTCTATATTATAATAAATAGACAATGCCGTGACATGAACAATTTGACGGAGTGGTGCGGCGGTTAGGAAACCTTAAAAAGAAAAAGGTAGAAAGCAGCTTCTATTCAAATGCGGATATGTAATTTGTGAAGACTGTGAGGCATATGATAGAGCTTGACTTGAGATCTTATTGTACGTTAAGGCGTATTGCACGTTTATAAATTGACAGCCTCCGTGGCGCAGTTGGTTAGATGCCGGCTGTGAAACGAGAGGCCGCGGGTTCGATCCCCGCACCGAGAGAAATGTTTGTGCGGCCCACAAATATTTCTTTCGGGTCTGGGTGTTTGTGAGGCCGAAAAGTCTCTCGTAGTTCTGATACCTGCGACACAAGACTTAATTAATCTTAATGTGGGGTCGGAACTATGTGTGTGACTGTTGGGTGATTTATTTATTTATTTATAAATGTATCCACAAATACAGAAAATCCTAAATAAGGTCGAAAATCAGTAAAGAACAAAATATTGATTAAAACAACATCTCGATAATCCTTTGTATTGAGATAGTTGAATCGCGATTACAATCATAATTGTTCTGATTTTGAGCTGATTTCGGGAGAGGGGTTGAAACAACCCCCACGGTAGCCATGGCAACGAATTAATTAACAACAATCGCCAATTGAAACGTATTCTATTGATAATATTGGATTTGTAGCGATCTCTACAATGCAAAACTTCCATTGTCGAAGTTTTGTGATTAAATATTTAAAACGGGATCAGAGAGAACAGTATGTTTAGTATAAGTTATTACTTTTATTTTCATGAACTAAGAACTATTTAAATGTTGAGTCGTACGTATTGTCATCATTAGAATCCTAAGCTTAAACATTGAAAATAGACTTCTACCAAGAATATCAACAGCAACCTATTTGAAGCCCGTTTTCTACACTGCTATGACAAATTGGCTACTATGGTAATTGCAATACAAACAGAGTATCCTCTGGAGAAAGCTGGTCTCTCGGCCAAAAAAATATGCCTGTTCAAAACCGGATGTACACCTATTGAACGCCATTCTTGCGTCACTATGTTGAGTTTCCCACCAACTATACTGAGTAGCCTCTTCTACAATCTAGAGTGCGATTGAGAGGGGTTAGACCATATAGTCCACCACGCTGGCCTAGTGCGGGTTGGCGGACTTTACATACCAGAGAAATTATTACAAATCGATATGGAATGCAGTTTGAAATGAAATGAAATGAAATGAAAATAATTTATTGAATCCATTAAAATGTTCAACATTGTTTAGATTCAGTCATTTTTTGAACTACCACCCGGTTCGGAAAGCGGTTTTCACTAGAGAAGAACGGGCAAGAAACTCTAGTGTTGCTCTTTTCAAAACCAGTTTACAATGTATGATTATTACAAAAATTACAAGTTGGTTTAAATCAGAGCAGTTCATTAATAACTTGTTATGATTTGCAAGTAGGATATAGTTGAATACGAATAAGTTTACTTTATATTTAATATGGCTGAGAGAAACGAAACGAAGTAACCCATAACGAAGAATCAGTATACTCTGTTTTGCCAACGCAATAAATAATTATAAAAGCGTTAAGTAATCTATTTATCAATTACAAAGTAAGCAAATCGGACAGACCAGTCCACACAAGCAGCACCCGTTCACGAGTATGACGCATGTGCCAGCCATCGGCCTCCTCAACCATGCTACAGGGAAGTGACCGACCCGGCACACGACGCCACCGCAAGCACAGACTTTTAAGCGAGCATGACTTATCCAATCGCTTACAAAGCAAAACAAAATAGTTTAAGTTACTTAATATAAATGAAATTATACAGAGCACACTAATACCTCCGCTCCAAGATACTATATATTTAATTAATTTTATACTATACTATTCCCAAGCCTTATTATCATCTAGATATTCTGAAATTTTATAATAAGCTTTATTGCATAATTTTTGCTTGATAGTAGCTTTGAATTTTTCAATACTTAAGGCTTTAATATGAGTGGGAACTTTGTTATAAAAGTGTATACAGTAACCCTTAAAAGACTTGCTGATCCTGTGGAGTCTGGTCTTATGAGTAGCTAAATTGTTCTTATTTCTAGTATTTTTATTGTGAATATCGCTAATCTTTCGAAAGTTTTCTTTATTTTTATGGACATACATTAAATTTTCAAAAATATATTGTGATGCCACTGTCATTATATTTATTTCTTTAAATTTTTCTCTAAGAGAATATCTGGACCCTAGCGAATAAATTGATCTTATAGCTCGCTTTTGGAGAACAAAGATGGTATTAATGTCAGCAGCACCACCCCACAGTAAAATTCCATAACTCATCAGACTATGAAAGTAGGCAAAATATACCAATCGAGCTGTATCAATATCAGTCAATTGACGTATCTTACCCACCGCGTAGACTGCGGCGCTCAGCTTTTTAGCTAAAGCGACTATATGAGGACCCCATTGAAGTTTGGGATCTAATGTGATTCCCAAGAACTTAGTTGTATTCACAAGGCTCAACTCATCCCCATTCAAAAGAATGTTAGCGTTAACTTTTTTGACATTAGGAGTCACAAACCGTACACATTTAGTTTTCTGACTATTTAGTAACAAGTTGTTAACGCTAAACCAATGTACGATTTTTGTGAGGGTGTGGTTTACATCGTCAATAATGGGTTGATGTCGATTCAGTTTAAATAATAAAGAAGTATCATCTGCAAACAACACGACCTCACAGTTGTCCCTTATAAAAAAAGGTAAGTCATTAATGTAGATTAAAAAGAGGAAGGGTCCAAGAATCGAGCCCTGCGGAACTCCCATAGTAACAACAGACCCAGGAGATCTTTTTCCGTTGACATCTACACTTTGGACCCTATTACTTAAATACGACTTGCATAAATCAAGCGCAACGCCATTTACACCGTAGTGGCTTAATTTCCTGATAAGAATTTCATGGTGAACACAATCAAATGCTTTGGATAAATCACAGAACACACCTAAAGCGTCCTGTGAATTCTCCCAAGCATCAAATATGTTATGTATAAGCTCCACACCAGCATCAGTAGTGGAGCGACCCCGAGTGAAACCAAATTGTTTACCATGAAGTATTTTATTTTTTGAAAAATAAATTTGAATTTGATGAAGCATCAGTTTTTCAAAAATTTTGCTTAATGAAGGTAGTACTGAGATAGGTCTATAGTTGGAGGGGTCATCTGTACTACCAGATTTAAAAAGAGGTATAATTTTACTTAACTTCATTTTATCAGGAAATATACCACTGTTTATACAAGCATTAAAAATTACAGCTAACTGGGGAGCTAAGACTGGTATTGCAGCATTTAATATTTTTGTTGAGATTCCCCAAAGGTCACAAGGTTTCCTCACTAACATGGTGAAGTAAAACCATCAATATAGTTTTAATAAAATCTTTTAAACTTTAACTTCCATACTGTTCTCCCTATACGGCAATCTGAAATGGAATATAATTTTAAGTGAAATTCAACAAAAAGGTGAACGGTCTTGAACATTCAGTTACGGGTAACGTGATGTGCTATTGTTCGCGGGATACCTTATTATTCCCGGAAACCTTTCGTCTTTCCCGGACAAGTAAGTGTTATTCACTCAATGGGCTGAAGGAATTATTAAAGGCTTAAGAAATATACGTACTTATATAAATAAATAAATAAATACACCCAACAGTCACATGCATAGTCCTGACCCCACACTAAGATCGAGTCTTGTGACGTGGGTATCAGAAGCTACGAGAGACTTTTCGGTCTCACAAACACCCAGACCCGAAACAAATACCTGTGGATCACACAAATATTTGTTTCGTGCGGGGATCGAACCCGCGGCCTCTCGTTTCACAGGCGGCGTCTAACCAACTGCGCCACGGAGGCTGTCATATACATAAACACACGCCTTTATCCCAGGAAGGTTAGGCAGAAGCGCCACCAGGACACCCACATTTTGCCTTATATGTTCCGTCCCATGTGATAGGGGGCGAGCTTATCGCCATATCGGGCGCATATTCCTGACTTCAGGCGGATAATGAATAGAAAACTCTAATATCACTTTACCCAACCCCGGGACTCGACCCAAGACCTCAGCTTTGTTATCGAAACATAGCACAACTACGCCACCGAGGAAGTCGGTGAAAAAAAGAAGAAAAAATATATTACTTATAAATCATGTTCGCTCAGGGATTGTAAGTATGAAATGTTATATGTCCCACTTCAAGACACGGGCCTTCTCTAAGGCTATACTTGGATCATACTTGCCTTCGGGTCCAATTTAAACCCTTTATCGAACCACAAAAAAAGTGACTGCCTCGGTGGCGTAGTTGTACTACGGTAAGATTACAAAGCTGAGGTCTCGGGTTCGAATCCCGGGTCGGGCAAAGTGATATGGGTTTTTCTATTCATTATCAGCCTGGAGCCAGGAATTAGTGCCCGAAATGGCGATAGGCTCGCCCCCTATCACGTCATCGCCTGGAACATACAATGCGAAATGTGGGTGACCTGGTGGCGCCTCTGCCTACCCCTTCTGGGATAAAGGCGTGAGTTTATGTATGTATGTATGTAAAAAAAAAGTGTGTGACCTAAACTTGAACCCACGACCACCATGTAGTCCTTTCACCTCCAACGTAGCTATCACTTAAGTCACAAAACATAAACTCCTTTATCCTTATATTTCAAATAAAAAACAACATAATGACACGCCATGGAAATAACACTGTATACTTTGCAAATCGTTTCAGTTTATGAAATGAGTACGAACGGCTCGAATGCAAGTCGCCTGGTTGGGAATCTCGCATGTGCGGGTAAATTTTGTAAGGGTGCGGTGGGATTGACAGCGGAGAGTATCTTAACAAATTTAAAGTAAAATTGCAATGTTGCAATAAATACAAAAAAAAACCTGACTGCGTCAATAATTTTTTAATTGAAGAACCGTTAAGATAGAAAAAAGATTTTAATTTGAATGTCTTATTTTGGTTTTGAATGATCTTAGTTGAAACTTGAAAGTGTTCACAAACGCAGTCGGGTAAAAAATAATAAAATATTATCGAAAAATCTAGTTATTCGATTGTAAAAGACAAATTTATAAATAAATAAATGCAAGAGTCACACAGGTAGTTCTAACCTGGCATTGAGATTCAAGTCTTGTGTTATGACACAAGACTTGAATCGACCTACTATTAAACTTGAATACCTATGGGTATCAGAATCTACGAGAGACTTTTCGGTTCCTAACACCTAGGTAACCAATTACAATTTCTAACAAGCTTAAGATTGAACTTTCGACCTCATGACATTACAGAAAAAGATTCTTTACAAATTACCGCTGGGCACAGAGGCGTTCCATTAATATTAACTGTATACATGTATTGTACATATTAGAAACTGTTTGCAATTAATAATTAGTGTAATTAGTGATATTACTGAATCTAATTTACCTTAAATATCCCGCAAAATCCTATACTTACAGCTATACGTTCTTTAACCCGCTTAAGCTTTAAGTCCGCGCTACCCGCCGACACTTCCACCCCATCTTTTCAAACAATAACGTATCATTTAAACGTGTGAATGAGTGCAGATGTGAGGCAGTTTAAACTGCCCACAACTTAATATCTACTTAGAAACGTAATAGCCGCTGTTATTAGCTGTCGCGGTTCGGTTCCCCGGTCGGGCGACTTTGTATTTTTCTATTGTTTTGTTTGTCACGGTATGAAGGCGTATCCGCTGGGTTTTTATATTGGTGGTATGTTTTTGACCAGTTATGTTTCGATATGGTCAGTCACTTTTACGAAATGGTCAGTGCTAAAAGTTTTAAGTTATTTACAGCCTCCAAGGCGCAGTTGATCAGACGCCGGCTGTGAAACGAGAGGCCGCGGGTTCGATCCCCGCATGGGTGTTTGTGAGACTGAAAAGTCTCTCGTAGTTCCTGATACCTACGACACAAGACTCGATCTTAGTGTGGGGTAAGGACTGTGTATGCGGCTGTTGGGAGTATTTAATAAAAAAAATAGATGGATACCGAATATTAGATTTATGTAACTCTCAATCAAATATTTGTTAATATTAAGTGCTCCTTCCTGCACAGGTAATGTAACACCGCATAGATTTATATCTTAAAATCTTATTTTACCACGCCCATGACTAACTGTTGAGTGTTTTTTAATTGTTAACCAAGCCATTAAATAATACATAACAAGCTTAGATAAAAACACCAACGGTATTTCAAAAACACGCCATTAAAAACACCCCTATTACACGAGTATAAAAATCAACTTACAAACCACATTTTTATAAAACAACTGTCGGTCTATTTCCGCTAAAACCACACAATAGGGTAAAAAATAAAAGTGACATTTAAAGACCCCTAAAAACAAACACTGACAGATAACTACCCCACGTAAGGCAGTGGTCCTCAAACGTTGGCCTTTTTTTATTCTTCACTAAAAAAAAATTCACTGACTTTTCGGAGTTATGTGTGTATTAATAGTCAATCACCACGCATTTTAACGGTGAAGGAAAACATCGTGAGGAAACCTGCATACAGTAGCGATTTTAAAAAAATTCTACGGTATGTAAGTCCGCCAACCCGCACTAAGCCAGCGTGGTGGACTATATGGCCTAACCACTCTCAATCGAATATCTCGATTGTAGAGTAGGCCCGTGCCCAGCAGTAGGACGTATATGGCCTGATATAGAGGAAAAAAAAATATATTGGCACAAAGTGCTCTATTAAGGAATCTATTGATTAATGCAATAAAAAATAGAGTATCCATTGGCAAAATTATGCCGTTCTGCACGACACTGAATACTCAAGCTGGGTTCGTAGGTGATGTCGGGTTGTCCACAATCGTGCTCTGTGGTCGCTACCCAAGCAGACACAAATGTCTAAATACATACATAAACTCACGCCTTTATCCCCGAAGGCGTAGGCAGAGGCGCCACCAGGACACCCACATTTCGCCTTGTATGTTCCGTCCCACGATGTGATAGGGGGCGAGCCTATCTCCATATTGGGCACAAATTCCTGACTGATAATGAACATAATAATCCAATATCACTTTGCCCGACCCGTGACTCGAACCCGAGACCTCAGCTTTGTAACCGTACCGTAATACAACTACGCCACCGAGACAGTCGGCCGATATACGATATATCGTATAAGATATTAGTCCTCGACCATAATTAAATATTTTTAATATTTACGTGTATGTTACATATTGAAATGAAACTACTTTTACGCAATTTAAGGCTGAATTTATTTAAAAAATAAAATAAAATAAATACACCCAACAG
Organism: Deilephila elpenor; assembly: GCA_949752805.1. Lineage (NCBI taxonomy): Eukaryota > Metazoa > Arthropoda > Insecta > Lepidoptera > Sphingidae > Deilephila > Deilephila elpenor. The sequence goes on from OX457119.1 coordinate 2,921,546, forward strand.
TCACATACATAGTCCTGACCCCACACTAAGATCGAGTCCTGATCCCACATTAAGATCAATTAAGTCTTGTGTCGTGGGTACCATCTACGAGAAACTTTTCGGTCTCAATGAAGTTTGAGAATCACTGATCTAACGTATAGTTTGACATTAGATGTAAAGGACAGATGCGATGGGGGGTGGTTTCCACGGTGGGTGATTCTAACGCTAAAACATGATCAGTGACCTGTTACATTGGCCGTGGGTCGTTGGTTCGATTCAATTATGAAATTTGTATGTTGGTATGGAAATATTATTTTTAATTTTTTTATTAACATGTGACACTATTATCCCAAATATGAATTCAATTATTGAGCTGTGAGTTTTACATCTTTTTTCTTTACTTTCGTCGAGTAAGAAGTATTCTATAAGCGTAATTAATATTTTTCTCCCAGTTTGCCTCGAGTCGTTGAAGTGATACTTATTGCTTACTACAAATTATTTTTCCAATATATAAGGTATATTGCATTAAATCCTAAAATTAAATGGAAAAGTTCCCCCCTAAGTCACCATTTTTTTTATAATCACAAAATCCAATAACAAGCATTGTCCGCGCATTTGCAACGCGTTATTATGTCGGCCGGCAAAATTGCTTCACGGTTCGCTTGCACGGGAGGGAGCGAGTGTTTCAATGTATACATGTGAAGGTCACTAAGCAGTTTTTGTGCGAAGTTTGTGGGCGGGGTAAAGTTATAAACCTGTCCATCCCTTGTCTAACTTGCCGATATAATATGTAGTTATAATATTATTATGAATAAATTGCGATGGTAGCGCTCAGTGTGAAGAGTTTTGGAACTAAAACTGGACAGGTTTTGAATAAAACGTGTATGAGTCTGATGATTTTCATTTCGAAAATTTCAATTGGCCCTTGGGATCGAACCGACTTCCTTCGACTTCGCAAGCGACCTGTTTAAAACCTACCTCGCTTACTTATCGATACTAAGATAATTAATTTAAAAATATACATTTACATACCAGACCGAACATTTAGGTATAACTCGGTTTAATCATTAAAATTACTTAAAATATTTATCCCATTCAACAAAAAAATCATTGTTAAATTCACAAACACAATTTAAAATCACCATTTACGACATTCATAATCTCATAAGCCAACACTATTCAATAAAGCTTTATGTATTATATTATATGATATAAAAATAGCGGTCAGCGATAAAAAAAATAGCGCGACATCGATGTATTCAGTTGCGCCTTCGTGTGGAAAATGAAAACTAAATAAAACTGCTCGGAGCGTCGTCAAATATTGTCAGAAGGGCATCTGCTATCAAAACTTTACGCGGGTCCTCAGGGACAATGATGTGTGGGCTCTGGATTTGGTAGTCTTCTATTTATAAAGTTTTGTTATTTTGCGAAGATTTGCAATTAAAAATGTAATTTTATTTTATAGATGAAATTTTACAAAATAAATGCACGTTATTAATTGTAAATTAGTTTTTATTTTAATAATTGATTTTGTAATCTAAATGAAATTATTATGTGATTGGAGAATTAATTGTATTTTAAATTTCGAACATTTGCTGCGGATTAATATTTTAATTCATGTATATACTATGTATTATTTTATGTTTATATGTATTTGTTTGTGTACATATTTATGTATGTCAGTCTGGTACATCATTAGCTTGTTTATTGTTATTTTTTTTCTTAATTATTATCATTATTATTTTAATTTCTTGACTTGTCTACCCCCGTTTTCCTACTTCCATTCACTCTAGTCCATCCAAAGGTTGTCTGGAAGATATCGCCGATAGCGATAAGACCGCCAGTTGTACTGTACTTTTAGTTTAAGTGTTTTGTTATGTATTTTTATTTTATTTTTTTTGATGTACAATAAAGTGTAAATAAATAAAAAAATATACTATAATATGGATTTGTAAAACTTTTTCTTACATTTAGTCGCCTAAATGGCAACTTTATATAGCAATATACTTCGGTTATAAACAGTGTCGTCTACAACGTGAATCCTAACACATACGGCCTTATTCATAGACACATATAAAACCTATTTTAGTTATCGAATGTTTTGTGCCTTTCGAAGGACTTTTGAATTCAGTTCAAACGAAGAATACAAAACATTCGATTACTGAATAAGGTTTTAAAACTGTTTATGAATAAGGCCGACAATGAATAATATTTTGTATGGAATTATATTTTAATTTGAAATAGTTAAGCTTAATTAAACTTTCTTAATCACTCGTTTAAGTAAGGGACACAGACAGATAAGCAAAAATAAATTAAAATGAATTTAATTTTTGGTAAGATATATATGGAAAATAAAAAATTCTAATCATACTTTATTGAAATTAATTGAATTTTGAACGTACATTTGCAAGCAACTAATTCTTTGTATTTAAATGTATTATTCATCTTACCTGAATACTAGAAATTTCAATTACCAGATTAAGGGTATTATTATTAATTGTTAATTTACAAGCAATGGATTAGAAGTACAAGTGTTAAGATAAAATTGAAATTAGCCAATCAAATTGAATATATTAAATTATGTTGTCACTGGTTTTGTGGCGCTTGTAGTCGCGTAGTCTTAGGTTCGACATCTAAATCCGAAAATAGCTTGTGTGATTTTTGTGCTGAAATGTATCTGTCATAGCATTTTGACATTGTCGTTGTTATATGTTATGGGAAATATACATGTTTAATTCTGAATTAAGCCCTGCTTGCTTCTTCTATATCTATTTTATATTTAAGATCTATAAATATAATTTTATGTTAAATTAAATCATACTGACCCAAAAATCAAAATACATAATAACATTGAGACGAATAAATTATTTCAAATCACATCCAATTTAGATTCATCACATTCGAAAATTATGTTTCTCGAGCGAATTGTAGACAAAATCAAAATGATATTTCTGACCGTTCAAAAGGGTCGGCTTGTGTTTTTCTTTCATTTACGATCAATTGAACAGAGTAAATTTGACTTTGAACGAAATTGTTCAGAAATTTCGTGAATTTTGTTTGTTTTCGTTGCATACATATGGGTATATTATCGAGAGTGTAATCGCTAGGCTGAAAAAAGTCTTCTAAATTCCATTTATTTAGTCTACAGTGACCTTACCAAGTGACAAAAACCGTAAAAAATATGGATTGGAATTAGATTATACACTCATTATTTACACTACAATTCTTTCGACCAATAATTAACAATGGCTTTGTAAGGAACAGATCATCGAAGCTAAGTCTCTGGAGGACTCATCAGGTCTGTCCCTAAACCAAATTGATGAGGAAGATAGAAATAAGTAGTATAATATCATTGTTAATCGTGAATTAGTGAGCGATTATATCCTGACATATATTTTTTTAACCGGTATAAAGCGGTAATATATTTTATGTACAAAACAAAGTTCCAACCGAGTAAATCAAAGAAATGTCTGTGCTGCAAAACGGGTCACTACAAAGAACGGAATGCGGGTTATGAGGACACCGCTCCAGTTTCTTATTTTATTCCTACAAAACACGTTCTAATTTTAAAATATTCATTTATATATTTTAAAATGTAATTAAAATGTTTGCTTTTGTTTTCCCGTTTTATTTTCAGTTTATTGTTTAGTTAATTTTTCTGGATAAATTAATAAAAATACCTGTATTAATCATTTTATTTGACTTAAAATTAGACATAAATTGTGCCTTTGGATTAAAAGTAGAATTGCGTGTTGGAACGTTCGATGTTCAAATCAGTAATTTATTGTATGCACTTTTAAATATATTTAATGACACATTAATTAAGTCTTTCCGAGAAACTATTTATATTGTCTTTATGCTTGACTACAACCAATTATAAATGAACCACGTCCAGTAGCTTATTTCTATGTTCGCCACACGTGGCTACATCTGCAGTAGTTATTGGTTCGAAGATTCGCGATATTTTCTCCCTCGCCCACTGTTTTTCCTTATACTTGACGCCTATATTTATCACTTTTTGTACTGCGGTCATTACGACGGAAGAAATTTGATGTCCCCTACAAATCACTGTGTGGGCGCTAGCATTCCGATTTTATGTTTATTTTATATTTACATTTGAATACTGATGTTTGTTTACAACTGGTATTCTTGAATAATGACGTACGTTGATGGCTAGCTAACCAGCCTGGCTTTGCTCGTGTCATTTTTATTACCATAAGGGTTCATGTTTCAAATATATCTGGCTGTAAAAATGTTATTCAATAACTTTTTTACCAACTGTGTCTTTACTAGTCGTAAAAAAAGGAACAAATGTGGATTTTATGATGTATGGATAATTTTCAATGAAAGTCACGCAAATATTCCTTTTTTTCCTTTTAATTTAACAAAACGTGGCCTATGCCTGTCCCCAGATCCTAAACTACTTAACCACCAAATTCTATTATGATTGGTTCCGAGGTTTTCCCGTAAAGATGTAACATACAGACAGAGTGAGTCTCTAATTTATAATAGCGTGGATAATTTATTGGTGTGTCCCTTCAACGTCTCTTTGAGTAAGCTGGGGAGATTTATTTTACTTGTTTCTAAGTTTTGCAACCCACGCTTTGACTTCATCACAGAAACTTTGAGTAACTTTAGAATTTTCTCCAAGATGGACAAAAGTAAAAAAAATACGTCGTTTGGTTTAAAATATTTAAGGGACAATTATTAAACATATGATATTAATGAACAAGAATAAGAAGAAGCTAGTAAGGTAAGAATCGGACAGTCAAACTGATGGTCACAGGTTCAAAGGCGAAAGGTTCAGGTATAAAGTGTGCGATCGGGGTAGGCCGAACTTACTTGTACATTCCAAATAAAAACAATTAGAAAACACAAATCCAATAATTACAAAATAATTCATTCCATTCACAAATACGTAATGAAATTAAATTCGTCAGTTTTCGCGCGCGATTTAATTCAACGCATGAGAAATTCGTTTATTAATGAAAAAATAATCCAATTAATCCCCGACAATAGAAATGGACCGCGTTTCGTTCATTTTAACCGTGAGGCCGCGGTCGGATTAACGGACAGACCGGGACGATAGGACCCCGGGACTCCGGGACACAATCCGGGGAATATCCGGGACTGATTTTGTATAGGTGCCTTTATTAATAGAAGTGATTGAGTTTTAGTAATCACGTTTTATTGAGAATGTTTTTGTCATTTTGCTTTGGATTTATTAAATTATACTATATCATCAGCTTAGTGCTCACATAGGTTGTGTTATTATATGAACCATGAAGTTCACAGTTCTATTCCCAAATTGCTTTTAATTGCTCCGTCATGTTTTTCGGAATTTGATGTTAGCCTGATGTTCGTAAAACAAATTACTGTACTGTACAGTACTGTATCTGCCCATATACGTCCCACTACAGGTCACGAGCCTCCTCTACAATCGAGGGTACGATTTAGATGGGTTAGGCCATGCAGTCCACCACTATTTTATCTAAAAGTTTTTAATTTTATGAAGAAGTTACAATAGTGTAGAATATTGCATTGGTATCTGTAGTCAAGATTATTGCATGAAACTGGAAATACTACTTAAATTCAGAAAAATACGAGGCTAAAATTTTATACAATCTCACAAACACCATTATACCAAAACCATAATATAATAAACACGTGTCATATCCCCCTTCGTAAATATCTTTATAACCGAACATAGATATCAATTTTATCAAATTGATTACGCAAAGCTTCAATGAACCTGCCCGAAGTGCCCCATTTAGTATGGCCGCCATTTTATTGAGCTTGACATATAGAGGGAGCTACTTTGTACGTGGGAAGAATTTGTTGTGTTTCTGTTCACTTTTTATTTTATGGTTATGTTATATGGCGAACACTGTATAGTTATTATTACTAATTTTAACGGCAAAGGAGAACAAAACGAAACCAGCAAAACTTAGAGATTGGTACATGAATAATATATATAAAAAACATAAAGTTACAAGATTCTACGGTATATAAAGACCGCCAAACGGCAGTACAAGCATGGTTGACTAATTAGACTGGCCTAAGCCATCACAAAAACATAAAATAACAAGATTCTACGGTATATAAAGACCGCCAAACAGCAGTACAAGCATGGTTGACTAATTGGACTGACCTAAACCATCACAATCAACCTTTAAATTTTAGTCGAGTCCTATACTTAACAGTGGACGTATATACATATATTATTTATTACATGACATAAGCCGAAAAGATAAAAGATTTTTCCATCATTCAATTTACCTTTTACGTAATAAAAGCTTACTGAAACAATATCTTAAAATGTTTCATTTCTCTCCATATAGGGTTGAGTAAAAATAATCCAGTGACTCGGTACGTCAGTCAATCTGTCTATTACTAAGACGGTTTCGAGTCCGCATCCGGGCAAAGGTATTATGTTTTTGTAGAAATTAATAATTTGGCAGAAGAAGGAAATTGTGACGTATACATATTTAATGTTAGCTGTAGATTTTTTTGTAAAAAATAAACGGCCTTATTCATAGACAATTTTAAAACCTATTTTATTTATCGAATGTTTTGTCTCCTTCGCTCAAACTGAATTCAAAAGTCGTTCGAAAGGGACAAAACATTCGATAAATAAAATAGGTTTTAAAACTGTCTATGAATCAGGCCGAAAGTATAAAGAATGAGATTTTTAGTCCAAATATTCAGATAAACGGATTGGATGACCTGGAAGTCTGGAAGAACTAGGTCATTGAGACAAAAAAAAACATTTTATTTCAGTAAAATCGGGCTAAAATTGAATAATTTAAGCCGCCATAGTAACTTAGTTTAAAGAATTATTCTTGTGTCTGTAGCTTTTGCTAGTAATTTTTGGTAATTGATTGGTTACTTATGTGTATGAACTTTTTAAGAGATTGCTTTTATCGTTATTATAATCGTTTACGATGTCAGTCCTATTATCACGTCCAATAAACAACCACATGCGTAAGACATAAAAAAGCTTACTCAAAAAAATATAAATAACAAAAAGTTATTAACTCTCCATTAACAAAAGATATTTGAACACACAAATTGACCGAAAGCCGAAGATATTATTATCGGTTCGTCATTAATTTTTAACGTTTGTGATCAATCACTCGCCACCGATATCTGGACTCACCCTACAAACGACATGTTTGTACTCGTTCATATCAATCAGCTGGCCTTATCGCTCCGGGTCGGCCTTTACGATGAATATGTTGAGGCCATCGTGTGACGGTTATATCTCATGAATCAATGTTCGTTTACATTTGTTTAGTAGTTCGATTTTGGTAGAATTATCTGTGATTAAATTTAAAATAAGAACAAAAATAAAAGATTTTTTTATTTCATAAATTGAATAATTAATAATGCAATTTATATTTAAATTCGAAATTTGAACAAATTACATTTATATTTATATTTGATGTTCTTAAACATTGTTTTATTCTACACGATTCCGCGAAACCTGTCATTATAATTAAATAACCTTTTTTACCTTTTAAAAGCTTTTTTTATTCCTAGAAACCCTTCGATATGTAATGAGTTAAGTAGTTTTTAGAATATATCTAATGGAGATTTTTCATGCTACATTTTGCAGTTTTGTTTTCACATATTTAATTTTCCTTCTTACAAACCTTTTAATTTCTAATGAAATCGTTTATATTTCGTACAATTGTATTGTAGTCTTTGTGCATTTTGCTGTGAGTTCTCTAAACCTCGATTTGATGCTTGAGTTGGACAGTCTACTTTTGTTCGTCGATGTATATGAATAGGTATGTACTAAATTATGTTTATTATTATATAAGCGTATATATTTTCTATAATTAACATTTTTACAGACGAAAAAAATAATGAACACAATATATATAAAATTTACCAGTCATCGTTCAAATGATTGAGTTAAAATCACATTTTACAATTTCTCAAGATATTCTCCCAAAATAATATTTCAAAATTCACCAAGGGGTCCCTACTGAACAACATTATAAATAGCACTATTCCCACTGCGATCAACTTTCAACGCAAAATGTCAGTATTTTTTTCACGTGACGAGCGAAAAGCGTCTGAGATGTAATAAATCATATCACTCAAAGAGGTCTCATCCCTTTCGATTGGGAATACGTGACACATACACTCGCTTTGAGGTGGCTGTTAGTGGCAATATTAAATAAAACCTGAATACAATATAAATGATTGCCTCGGTTGCGCAGTTGTACTACGGTATGATTGCAAAGCTGAGGTCTCGGGTTCGAGTCCCGGGTCGGGCTAAGTGATATTGGATTTTTCTATTCATTATCAAGCATTATAGCACAAATTGGAATAAAAGATTCAGGCTATTTAAATTGATCACAGAAATATTTGTAATTTAAATTACCAAAATAATTAATTATTTGGTCGTTTTATAATTAAGTAATACATTTGTATTGTACTTACATATTTTTTAAACGATAGGCGAAGGAATTAAATGCATACAGCCACATCTGTCATAAATGTTTAATACAATATTAATAGGGGCACAACAGACCCCGCCAACCGCGAAACGAGCACATCTGAGTTCCAAAAACATCGAACAATTATACAAGCTCTGCAACGCACATGTCATAATGAAATATAAACATCGCCCCCGCGAAATACCGCGTTGATTTAGGCACAAAGCAAACATGTGTCGTGTGTGGGACCTTTAGATTAGAATAGAGGGGCTTTGTTGACCCTACGGGCCCAACTGCATCGTGCACCGCGGGTTAATTTCGCAAAGATAAGTTTGCGCGCTGTGACGGGTTGGTTCCATATGTGAATTTGTTGGTTAAAAATATTTTCACATAAAACATATTTTTCGGAAAGAATATTAATTATACAAAAAATATATAAAAAATGTGTTATTTGTAGAACTAGTAAAGTTATTGTATATTTATTTTAAATGACATTAAAGATATTTTTTAAACAATTTTCAATACTAATAGTAAATAATTATCGTTACACACTTTTTTATCATTATTTATTTTTTCTATATGGTGGCAGGATTTCTACATCCTTGTCTATCACGACAAGGATATCTATGGATTTCAAATTGGGGATATTTTGCCAACAGCACGAATAAATTTGTCAAATTCCACGGGGGAACAGAAGCGGTGTTTCGGCATTATTTGTGGGCTTACTGTACATATTTGTCCGCTTTGCTTAATAAGCTTATTGCTTAAGACTGCGTGACATATTACAGTTTATTAGTTGACTGGGTCTTATTAGGACTAGGTAAAACTTCAACCTATGTAGTTTAACTTATATATATTTCCGTCCAATGATGAGAATCAGTATTGGACCATCGTATTACAATGAAGAATGGAATGTGTAGGCTACAGGCGAATTATTAATCGCAAGAATTTCAGAAGAAGATTCAGTAATATAAAAATTATTTTCATTAATGAGTACTAATTTTAAATGCCTGACTGCCTCGGTGGCGTAGTTGTATTACGGTACGGTTACAAAGCTGAGGTCTCGGGTTCGAATCCCGGGCCGGGAAAAGTGATATTGGATTTTTCTATTCATTATCAGCCCGGAGTCAGGAATTTGTGCCCGATATGGCGATAGGCTCGCCCCCTATCACATCGTGGGACGGAACATGCAAGGCGAAATGTGAGTGTCCTAGTGGTGCCTCTGCTTACCCCTTCGGGGATAAAGGCGTGAGTTTATGTATGTAATTTTAAATGACGTTCTTTTTTCAAATAGAAGTAATAGAATATTGTTCCAGTTACCAAAATATATCGCATACGTAATACGGCTCAATGTTGCAGGCGACATGGCAGGCGATTTTTTTATCTTATTTCGTTAAAAGTTTAATTATTTTTATTCGTTCTTGTTCTATTTTCAAAATAAAACAATACTTGTTCGAATTTCAAATGTGTACAAACTGCGTATACGGTGCTAATAGACACAGAATGGAGTGCAGTATAGGCCGCCGGGCGCCGCTGCGGTTTGCTCATCAGTCGCAGTCCGAGCGACACAATCTCGCACACCGTTGTGCGGTCTCGTGGAATTTGTACGCCTGACGTTATCTTGCAATGGTGACGTCATTGGATTTCGGTGGTGATATTTTTTTATAATTTGTGTAATGTAATATAGTGTGGAGGTCAGGTTGGATAAGAAATGTTTTTCCAATATCGGCCATTTTTCTCATAGGATAGACTTCAGATAGCCATACAAAGGCATAAAAAATTATGCGCCATATTAATATGCGACGATAAAAAATTTTTGCATCTCAATGCTAGTACAAAATAGAAGAAAATAGAAAAATATTATTTGCCTGAATTAAAGACCTTTCGTTTACCCTAAAAACTGAGATATAACTTTAATATAACCAAGCCTTCAACGAATTATTTAATAAATCACCTAAAACACACTGCAAGTGACGCCTTTTTCAAATACCATCCGAAATTTAATTCACAACAGGCCAATCCTTTTTATAAGCAATATAAATTAGATTTTACGAGTGGCTCATTAAAAACGTCAATAAAACAGGGCTCGCGCCAGATTTAGGCCCGGTTTAATCCAGGACCGCTCTCGACTTTAATAAGATGCCCCTGGTTTAGTGTTAAACTGGTGTCGTTTCGTTTTTAGGGTTCTGTAGGACGTAAATGCAGAGTGAGCCATGCTAGGAACGGAATTGACTTTTTATTTCGATTCCAGAATATACAGCCCTCTATTGGTCATAGCGTGATGTTATACAGCCTAAAACCTTCCTCGATAAATAACCTATCTAACACAAAAATAATTTTCCAATTCAAACGAGTAGTTCTTGAGATTAGCGTGAACAAACATACTAACTCTTCAGATTTATATATTACTATTGTTTATTCTTACCTTCACATACAATGCAGTAGCTTCCTCCAGCATAGTATCAATGAATCATTAATATTTTACCAGCTACATATTAAACACGAAACATTTCGACAAGTTTATGCAAAGTGCATGAAATTGGAATATGCAAACGTGTCGTTGATGGCGCGATTTTCATGCAAATACGCGTAAGCAGGTGACGCGGCGACAAAGGGCGAAGTGCATTTATCGCCCTGTTGTGGCGGAATGTGGCGAAAAGAGGCGGAAAGTGGCGAAAGGTGGCGGTTAGTGGTGGAATTGTCGCCCCTTATTGGTGATTGGTCGTTTGAACCGCGGACGATGTGATTTTGATTATCTTTTTTATTTTGTTACATTGGAAAAGGATTAATTGAAATACATACAAAAGTTATTTATTATTTTGTTTCATGAGTAAAATAAAAAAAATGTAGTGGTCGTCTACATTCAAGTCCATTGTTTATTTGAGTGCTGGTCTTGAGGGAAAAACACTATTTGGTAAAAAGTTCAAACGTCTACGGAATATACAAAATTCGGTTTATAGAAAAATAATCAAAATGTAAACATGGCAGCGGTGGGATTCGAACCCACGCCTCCGAAGAGACTGGTGCCTTAAACCAGCGCCTTAGACCGCTCGGCCACGCTACCCTTGAGGATAATTGTCTAAAAGCAACACTAGATCGAGAATGCATGAAGTGATTGATGAAAGTAGACGAAGCGAAAGTAGTATGTCAAGATCGAGTTCTCTGCCTACGACTCTGGGATACAGGCGTAATGTTTATATATGTACTACATCTTGACTTATGTTCCTAATATAGTAAAAATAATATACATAAAATCTTTGTGTCGCCGAAGAGATAGAGTTGATACTCATACAAGCCAATTTGCTAAGCTTATTTTCCTATCAAATTGTGACAGGAGCCTATTGTTATGTAGGGCACTAATATTACTCCCGATTTTTCATATCCCAACCTGGGAGTCAAAACAGGAATCCCACGGTTCACAGTTAATACAGAAACGCTACCATTGTATAGGATTTTTCTATTAATTATTATCAGCCCGGTGTCAGGAATTTGTGCCCGATATTGCGATAGGCTCGCCCCCTATCACATCATGGGACGGAACATGGAAGGCGAAATATGGGTGTCCTGGTGGCGCCTCTGCCTACCTCATCTAGGAAATAAGCGTGAGTTTATGGATGTATGTACGCTACCATTAAACCAATCAAAACGATTTAATAAAATTAATGTCTTAACATTTTCATTTCGTATCCACCAGGAATCATAAAGATTAAAAGTTAAAACCAATCCACTTATGACTATTAAAACGATACAGAGCGATCTAAAATGGTCATCAATTAACGTAATTGAAGGTTCTGTCCTTTTCCTGTTAAAAGCTTGTAATTTTTTTATTTATGTCCATTTTGTTGATAGGTAAAGCTTACTTTAATATTCCTGGGAGTCATTCTTATATGGCCTCTATGGCGCAATTGTTAAAACCGGCTGCGAAACGAGCGACCGCAGGTTTGATTCTCGCAATATTGATACAAAAAGTTGTGTGTGTTATGAGTTTTAAAGTCTTTTACAATAACTGGTGTCCATAAAACAATAATTATATGTTAATATTTGATGAACTCATCTTTTTAGTCAACCACAATTCTAATGCAATAGGTAAACTTCACTTAATTCTGAGCAACGCAAGGAATGCGATTCAATTTTTAAAAATTAAATAAAACCAGTAATGTACAATTCATTAATCGCGCGGTAAACAATGCTCAACAATTCACAACTGCAACGCAAACGCACCACTCGTAAACGCAAATTCGTTTGCAATAATTCCATTGTTATTATCGCGGACTCGCTAAATCGGACGTGCGGTTTGGAACTATAGACTATAGTCTATAGGGTCTATAGTCTATAGTCTGTCTATAGTCTGTGTGATAATGCAACGTCGACGTAACGACGCAGATTATTTGAATTTCGATTCTTTTGTTCATATCAGGAATTGTAAGGCCTTCGAATTTAGATTCTATAATTCAAATCATAAATTATTGGCTCTTTTATAGTATTAAAAGCGGGTCATGTGAGGGAATGGCTACCTACAAAACGTAAGGAGTAAAACGTTATTGACTTTTAATGGATTTTTTTAACTGGCACGGCAATTGACTTCGCTGGACCTGGTGATAAGCGCAAAGTCGTCCTGACAGTGTCGAATAGCATCAGACGGCGTGAATAATAATAATCATCATCATTGTTTTGTCTTCTAATAAATTAAAGATGGCGGCACGTTTGAACTTCGACACAGGCTGAACGCGACGGCTGACAGGATCCTTGCGTAAGCCATTGTGACGGTTTTTTTACCATAAAGTGGTCACTATCCGCTAATTTATTCTATTAAACATTATACATATTATAAACTCACGCCTTTTTCCCAGAAGGGGTAGGCAGAGGTGCAACCAGGCGACCCACGTTTCGCCTTGTATTTTCCGTCCCATGATGTGATAGGGGGCGAGCCTATCGCCATACCGGGCACAAATTCCTGACTCCGGGCTTATAATGAATAGATAAATACAATATCACTTTGCCCGACTCGGGACTCGAAATCGAGACCTCAGCTTTGCAATCATAACGTAGTACAACTGCGCCACCGAGGCAGTCGATGATATCATTGATTATACATTTTCGTGAAATTAAATAATTTCCATTGATAGTGAACGACACAAGGTAGAGTGTAACCCGACGTCCATTGTCGATACAAATTAGTTGGCAATAATTCCGTTTTCATTACCGCGCCGGTTCACAGCGCCAGAGCCCCGGCTGATGTGGTTTAGAACTCGGTTCACACACCACGGAGACGTAACGTTCACGCCACGTAATTTAGTATCGAGTAATTTTATTATTTTGTTTAAGGCATTGATAATATTGGATGATCCCAGTGTTGGTAATTTTAATTAAATGAACAGTTTGCTCGTTTGCCAGAAATAATTTAATTAGGTGCTACCTACTTCAAAATAAAACTATATTTTTGAAAACATAGCTTCACATGATTTATTGTGGTTTTGAATATTAACAAGATTTGATAAAACCAACGTGAAGTGACTTCATTGCGTTATAGTAAAATTTTCAAAATATCAATGTTTTCTCCCTCTTTCTCCTATGCCTTTTCACATGCTGGCTATGTACTTATCTACCATCCCCATTATTTATTATTTATTTATGTATATTAGGGAAACATACAGAACTATTACAATTAATCATAGATATAAATATGAAACATAATCCAACAAAGTTTCCACCAAAAGCTAATACATATTATTAGAAACAAGTGAACGGGAATATTACACTAGACAATGAATACAAAACAGAAAACAGAAGTAACAGTAGTATTTAACTTACACTTCACTTTCACTTCACTATGATTTTGTAGATGATGGTGACCACTTGCTTTCTGGAGACAGGCTTGCTCAAAGCATTATTTGGAAAAAGTGATTTTTTTCTTTGGAGAAAGGGTTGTTCTTTTGATTATTTTTTTTGATAAAATTTTTGGCCGTTGCGTTTGAACTAACCTTGTTTAGTATGTTGACGGGAGGGTTAATGAACTAAATTATCGCTAGTGATAGTGAGAATCCGTCATCAGTTGTAATCGTTATGCTGGCATGGTTTAAAAACCCATGGTCGTCGTATAAAATCCTTTACTCCCAATATAACCTCATAATTATTTATTTATATAACAATACATATTTGGATGGATGAGGGCTGCTAAAGACCGTGATGGTTGGCGCTTTCCTGGAGAAGCCAAGCAGCAGTGAACGGTGATAGGCTGAGAATATAATAGATATTTACGAATAAAATGATTACAATCTTAATAATACTTTACGTGCGTATTGAAATCGAGTACTTAAACAGATTCCGCGCAGTTTACGGTAATGTATTATCCATCGGTTTTAACTCGAAAACACCCTTCGATTTGTGTTGTAACCATAGAGAAAATTACAGGACTGCCTAGCAAATAGGCTTTTTTGAAAAACGTTTTTATTTAGGTACTAGGTATAGATTTTACGACAAAGAATTAGGACAAAAATTGCAATTAAAATCTAAAAACATATTCGGATTGAGTGTGTAGCATTTCTAAGGTAGGTACTATAATTTCAATGAATATAATTCATTCACATTTTTGCATGATTCAGCCTGACTGGATCAAGAGCCAGTGATCTTGGCTACGACGTGTTAGATGAAAGGCAGTGGAGTAAATTACAGACTGTGGGAAACTAATTTTGCCATGATGCTAAAGATGTGATTCAAATTTGTGAGGAATGGTTGACCTTGGCACCGAGCAGGATTAAAAACTGTACACTTACCCTTCAAAATTCTGTCTTATGTTTTATTCCGAGAATTTCCAGAAGTTTCCACGCCTCTGACAATATTCATATGGCCTACAGCCCCCCAATGCGTCCGCAGAACAAATACCTTGATTTATATGGAGCGGCCCGCGCGATCAATTCAGGTACGTTTGGAAAAAGTTAACGCGTAGTTCGCCGCTTGCTGTATTACTATCTTTATTAATGGAAATATTATTATTACTAATATAATCGAGAAATTACGACTGCCTCGGTGGCGTAGTTTTTTTAATGGCATTGTGTCAGTAACCACTAAAACTACCACCTGGCTTCGTTTTCGGTCGCAGTCTTGATATACCCGGTATACCAGTAATTCGCGTTACAAATACGGGTATCAAAAACACAGACTCCCAAGCCGATAGTACAATAACATGATTTATTTTCGAATGCAACCCGATGCGGTTTTCATTGCACCTCATCGGAATTCGGTTTGTTTGCATTCACAATGAGCTTATGAACGAGGTGGATGATTTAACGACGTGTTTTATACGTAAAATATACGTCAAGTATGTATAAATAAGAATAAAAATAATTATAAATGAATACACCTTACAGTCACATACATAGTCCTGACTCCACACTAAGATCGAGGGTCGTGTAGTGGGTATCAGGAACTACGAGAGACTTTTCGGTCTTACAAACACCGACACGCGAAACAAATGTATCGGTATGCAAGTTTCCTTGCGATGTTTTCCTTCAACGTTAAAGTGCGTGGCAATGCACATTATCAATACACACATGTCTCCAAAATGTAATATGTGTTTTTGGATTCGAACCCGCGACCACCATTCCAGCAGCCGCTTTCGATCCTTTACCATGATGCCACGCACGAACATATAAAAAAAAATGTTATTTTTCTCTGTAGAACAAGTTATATAGTGTTGGAAAAGTAATTTGCAGAATGCAGTGTCATCGAATAAAATACTTAACAAAACCGGCTTATTCTGAAACCAGAATCTTCATTCGTTTCTCTTTTACAGCGTGTAATCTTCTATAGCATTGGCCCATCGTTACTCGTAATAGAATTATTATCCACTAACTTAATAACCGTCATCTCGAAAGATTTAACAGCTTGTAGAAAATGAATAAATTTAAATAAATACACCCAACAGTCACATACATAGTCGTAACCCCACACTAGGATCGAGTCTTAAACGTTTTATAAAACAAATTCAAAAAGTATTTTGAAAATTAAAATGCAATTAATTTATTGAACCCATGAGATAAAGCTGAAGATCACGTCTGTGTCCTAGATGCCATTTTTGACTAATGATTGTATGACCACATTTTCATCCCATTACATAGCCTGCCTTATAGCCATGCCGGACGAAAATGCCAGTACTAAAATCTCTTAAGATTTTCGAAACGGAAGTCACAAACAACAGATCAACTGACTTGAAAATTAAACCCAGAATATCGCAGTTTACAGTCCTTCTCTCTCTCTCTCTCTCTCTCTCTCTCTTTTCTCTCTCTTTAGCTACAGGAAATCCACTGCTGAACATATCCCCTATGAATCTCAACATCGATCTGTTAGCCCTTGCTAACCCTAAATTCTAGTAACTGCATTATAAAAACCCTATTCAAATGCTTTAAATATATTATGTTCATAATTTCATAACCATACAACACCCAATAATAAACACTCCACACGTTTGAAGTCCATAAATAAATGTGTTCAAATTGCCTCCATTTGGCCGACATAATAATTTTGCCGCTAAATTAGTTCGATTCCGTTGCGGGGAGCAATTAATCACTTTATAAATTGCTGCTATGCATCATGTTTAGACTTGCCAATCCCATGTTTACTTGTGTATAAATAAATGTTAGCTTAGATATTGTGAATTGGTTGAAATTCTACAGTAACATACAAATATACAATCACGACTCTATCCCAGAAGGGGTAGGCAGAGGCGCCACCAGGACACTCACATTTCGCCTTGTATGTTCCGTCCCGCGATGTGATAAGTGGCGAACCTATCGCCATATTGGGCACAAATTCTTAGATAATGAATAGAAAAATCCAATATCACTTTGTCCGACCCGGAACTCGTACCCGAGACCTCAGTTTTGCAATCGCACCGTAGTAAAACATTACCGAGGCATTCGATCAGGCCGTTCTACAATAACTGTATTCGATTAACGTTATCATTATCCCGACAATTTTTTTTTTGCTATGGATTGCATAGAATAACTTTCGGTATTAATCTGGACACCTTAAATTGTCTTTATTTTAACCGTATGAAATCAACAAAACTGCAATATTTTTCCTGAAAATGTAACGCGCAATGAATTTGTGTTTTTCGGCGAAAACACAATTTTTTTGAAATAAAACGATAGTCTGTTTGTTTATACCACGCGTTGATTGATTCCGTGAATTTTATCATTCGTATTAATTGGAGCTGTATTTTATGTTTTTTATATAACAAATTAGCGGTCGGGCCCGGCCTTGCCTGGGTGCAGGTAGTGTTTAAGTCCAGTCCACATCAACAATCACATTATTTTACATCACATTATTTCGCATACTAACTGTTTTATATTTTAACTCAATGTAACCGCCGTCAACTATATTAGTTTTCCGATACCGTCCCGTTATATCCCAATCTGACCCATTTCATTCTGTCCCATGACGAAACATGCAATCCTATTTCTCTCCTGTCCTGTGCCATCCATTCGAATTTGAAAGAGTAGCAAATATGACGTATATTTGAATTGAATCGGTACATCTTTCCGGTAAAATTAAAAGTAAGCAATAAAAAGTAGCCTATATCCGTCTCCATGTTGCAATACATCTCTTTGTTAAATTTCAGCAAAATCGGTTCAGCCGTTTTAGCGTGAAAACGGAACATACATACACACTTTTCAATTTATAATGTTGGTAGGTATTTGATTATATTGAACTAAGTTGCTTCCGTGATGCATTTTGTTGGTGATGTTCCCGGAAATCAAATAAAATTATGCTTCCTGTTCACTACCCTTTCATTCTTAGAACCTCTGCCGACTTGGAGAATATAAAAAAGTGGAAATTACATCCGCTTGCAGATAATAACAATAAAATGTAAAGAAGTGATTCGATTACAAAAACAACGATTTTTTTTGTCATGGGTTTAAAGAAAAATATATAAATGATTGGGTTACTGATTATTGCTAAATATATCGACTATATTTTATTGTTTATCCTAGACAAAGGGACACACAAATCCATCGGTACAATACAGTATTTAAAAAATAGTTTTGATTAGGTGTTCATTATCAACCCGGAGGCAGGAATTTTTGCCCGATATGGCGATAGGCTCGGCCCCTATCACATCGTGAGACGGAACATACAAGGCGAATCGTGGGTGTCCTGTTAGCACTTCTGCATACACCTTCAGGGAAAAAAGCGTTAGTTTATGTACATATGCACTTAAATTAAAAGTACAAATAAATGAACGATCTACGAATACTTCTGAAAATAACTTATAACTAAAAAGAAACCAATAAAATTAAACTAAAACAGAATCGGCGCGTACATTCCACTAAAAGGCGTTAACGTAAACGCGAAAAAATGGGGAAAATAAGGGAAAGTGTCCGAAGGCCTACCCCACTCACTGTCTATGGAGGACTGTACCGACATAACGAAGCTTGAAAACTATTGAGCCTGTAATTTATTTGGGTTATCTTCAATATTCGGACGGTTAAAGATTGAGCTAGTGTTGCTTACTTAGCGTTTTTGAATTTCAATATTATATGAATATGTTGAATAGAAAGAATTTAATGTAATGGCGATTTAAGATTTTTCTGCTCTTTTGCCGACGCTGCCAGTATAAAGGAACTAAGTCTTTTGGTTGCTGTGTATTTTATATAAAGATAATCTGAACACGCTCAACAATTTATTTTTCTTGTTTCCTCGGCGGTATAGTTGAACTACGGTACGGTTTCAACGCTGAGGTCTCGAGTACGAATCCCGGATCGGGCGAAGTGATTTTTCTATTCGTTATCAGCCCGGAGTCAGGAATTTGTGCCCGATATGGCGATAGGCTTGTCCCTATCACATCGTAGGACGGAATACACATTACGAAACGCGGGTGTCCTGGTAGCACCTCTGCTGAGCCCTTCTGGGAAAAGGCGTGTGTTTATGTGTGTATGTATTTATTTTTCTTATAAGATTACATCTGAACGAGGCTGTACATTTAGTGGCGTTCATGCTAATAAGACAAGTTTTGAAATAGCCTTACGGTCTAGGTCTGCCCTGTATTCTATTTTTATATTCCGTCCAAAGTTGCCTAGAAGAAATTGCCTAGTGTGACAAGGCTGCCTCTTGTACTATTATTATGTCATTTCTTTACTGTAATTGTTTATCTACGTAGCTCAAAAATTGATTAAATAAATAGCGTGTATCATCTATTTAGTTCTTAAGTTCTTCTTATTTATTTGCATAATTGTTTGTTTTTTTTTTTATTTTGGCACGACACAGTGACGGCATTGCACTTGGTGGAAAGTGCTAATGCCATCCAGATTCCAGATAGAGTATCGAATGGTACCAGACGGTAGTCTCATACCATTCGATACAATCATGCCGGCCCGCTGAGATGCCTCACGCTACGTTATTCCAATAAATAAAAATAAATATTTTAGTAGATCTGGAATCCCACCAAACCCACGAAACCCACACAATCCCACCGTCTTCAGCCCATCACGCTAATCACACAAAGATCCTATGATGCGTACACGATTCACGGCAAACAGAGAGTCCAATTAAAGCCTGAAATTGCGTGCCCGTGTCAACCGCAATGCATACGTACCGCATTTGTAAGTCGCGTTAGTTTTACCGGCATTAAATATAGGCGACGAGCGTATGACTTTTGGAGGATAGCCTCCGTAGCGCAGTTGGTCGGACGCTAGCTGTGAAACGTGAGGCCGCGGGTACGATGCCCGCAGCCAAATGTTTGTGTGATCCACAGATATTTGTGTCGGGTCTGGGTGTTTGTACCGCAAAGTATCTCATAGTTTCTGATACCAACGACACAAGACTTGATGTTAGTGAGGAGTCAGAACTGTGTATGTTATTATGGAGTGTATTTATTTATTTATTAAGCGTAAAATGGAGTGGTTGGTAAAAACGTAGCGAGAAACGAAAAATCTCAATAGTATTTAGAAGGAGTTTTTAGAAGAAGTTTTTAGAAGCAATTTGATACATTGAGTTTTGTGTTGATATAAATTGTGTTACAAGACTTTAGTTTAATAATAACGTAGTTTTCTATTTTTTTATTAGATTACATAGCCGGCCTCTTGTTTGTTTTATGTTTATTAAAATATGTTTTAGTGTTTATTTAGAACTTTATATAACTTGTTCACTATTTTTACACAGCTTTTACTGGTACATATTTTGTTATTACGTATCTACACAGCTAATATTAAGTATTTATTTAAGCGAATTATTAGCATCGTCAGCTTTATAACCAATTATGTTTATTTTTCTTATTTATCAGTGGCGCCTTTTATCCTATCACCTTAAAACAGCAAATAACAGCCATTAATTTGGCTAGTTTTTTTTCAACCCACAATTTCTATAAATCTCCTGATACTAAAACTTCATTATTACAAACTTGTAACCTACAAACGCGGTGTTACTGCACAGAAAAGTCAAATACATACGCGTGGCTGTTTGTTTAGGTCTAATTGGTGTTCCCGTTGCGTCTTTTGTTCATAATTTATGTGACTTTCCTCCGTTTTGTTTCTGTCACTGAAGTGTGGCATGGGCCCCTAGTCGGTGGTCCAAAATACTCATATTCTATCAGTCTCCTCTAATAAGATGAGTATTTTTATAGCAATGAATGGCGAGACAAGCATGCCATTCGCCTGATGGTAAGCGATACTGACGGCATGCTGACGACTTTGACAATTCATTATACATATATTGACATGTAATATATAAAACTCACGTATATATGTACTTCTGTCCGTCACAAAAACATTACATAAGAATATATGGCAATCATATATAAAAATCATGCTATCCCAAATCTGTGAGTTTGACAAAATTTCTTATAGGAAATGATTTGTGCGCGGAAATGAGAACGTGAGGAAATTAAATTTAGAAATCAAGAATCGAATCAGACAGCGACTTTGATATGTTTCGTTCGTCTAAATTATGGCGTTGTACTGTTTCTTTATATTTTTTTATATACTGGCACGACTAAAAGGAACATGTACTTCACTACAGTACAAAGAATGGTCAAGCCGTATGACCAATCTTTCTAATATACGTCAAATTCTCGCTACCTGGGTCTAGGTTATTCACGTGGTCGACGGCCTTCGGGATCAATCGTATACATTATTTATATAAAAATGTAAAGGTCCATAAAACCTTTCAATTATCGAAAGTAGGAGCAATGGAATTGAATCAAAATACACCTAAAGTATTTCTGGGGTGTAGGGACATTTGTGTGATAAGGTGCGTGCCACATTACAAGCTATGAACGTTAATAAGTTGCCTCTGGGGGATAATGTCTAATGCAGGTATGAAATGGAGCTGTGTTTAATGTGTGAGATAAAAAGGTTTTTTTTTTATTTAGGTGGCCCTTCTTACTATAGAGATGTTTACTAGATAAATAAATGCACCCAACAGTCACATACATAGTCCTGGCCACACTAAGATCAAGTCTTGTGTCGTAGGTATCAGGAACTACGCGAGACTTTTCGATCTCACAAACATCCAGACCCGAAACAAATACTTGTTCACACAAACATTTGTCTCGGTACGGGGATCGAACCTGTGGTCTGTTGCTTCACAGCAGGCGTCTAACCAACTGCAACAGTGAGGCTGTCAGAAAGCAAAACGAATATGTTATGTGAATTCTCCAACCTGCAATAGGCCAGTATGGTGGATTGTAGACTAAATTCGCAATCGAACCCTAGATTGTAGATGAGACCTGAGCAATCAAAATCAAAACCAAAATATTCTTTATTCAAGTAGTCTTTTACAAGATCTTTTGAATCGTTAATTTCTGCTACTATCGATTCGGAACGTTTTGTAGCTGTGAAGAAGAAACGCGCAAGAAACTCTCTAAGCAACACGAACTGTCTTCTTTTATCTCTTTTTAAAGGCCAGTTTAAATTACAACGGTTGATTTATCTAAATGTCACAATGTCAATCAAAGGCTAATATTGTGTAGTACATAGAAATGAACCTATATAACTGGTCTTCGGCATTTTGCACGCAGTAACGAGACTTAAAATAATATCCGAATTAGAAAATCTCATGCTACTTTCTATGCTGGAAAAATGTCTCATTATTGTGGGATAGGTTGGGTAAAAACGGACGAGCATGCTCAGTCATAACTGACAATACCATTGCTCTACCACTTCCAAAAACTTTACTTATAGGTATTAGTTAAGTGCAAATGTAGATTGTTTATACCATCACGGAAACATACACGCGGGTTAGTAAAATCTAATTACATACAATACATACATAAACTCACGCCTTTATCCCCGAAGGCGTAGGCAAAGGCGCCACCAGGACACCCACATTTTGCCTTGTACGTTCCGTCCCACGATGTGATAGGGGGCGAGCCTATCGCCTATCGGGCACAAATTCCTGACTCCGGGCTGATAATGAATAGAAAAATCCAATCACTTTGCCCGGGACTCGAACCAGAGACCTCAGCTTTGTAACCGTACCGTAATACAACTACGGCACCGAGGCAATCAGTAAAATCTAATTAGCCAAAACATATTCTCGGGGTAGGTGTTGGGTAATACAATTCTAATAGAACAGCGCATCTTTCCCAATAGGACCTGGGTATGTAAGCGAAATGCGTCGGATATTGTAAAGTGAGTTACCGCAGGCCAAAAAGCCTCAGCGGCGCCGAATAGGCCGCGGGGAAGCTTTTAATCTAAAATCTATTCAATTACTCGCCCTTGAATTTATTTTATATTCTTTTTCACGAAGAGGTTTTTCTTTATTGCTCCCATTGATTCCTCTTTATCAAATTTAATTCCCAAAAGGAAATTTTTTGATGTTTTTTTCGTTTTGCCAGCTTTGAGCTTTAAAATAACGTAGATTAAAATGAAATGGTTTTGTATTTTTTGTAGAATAATTAATATTGGCTTTTCTGGTCGCACATGCGAAGGGAAATCTCGTTGGATATTAGTTCGGCCAATCTGCTTTGAGAATTTTTCATTTCGTGAGACTCGACTTTCATAGGTTTATTTTGACTTCGGATTCTCTCTATGAAATCATAATTCAAATTCTACTTTATTACAGGACTAGCTTCTGCCCGCAAACTTCGTCCGTGTGGTTAACTTTATTTTCCATCCCGTCCCGTTATATTTCGCCCGACCCGTCTCATTCTCACTAATGGACTGTAATCCAGTCCCGTCCCATCCTTTTGAGTATAAAAAAGTAGCAAATATATCGTAATTCCTTCTACATCCCACGGGAACACTAAACTTTTCGGGATAAAAAGTAGCCTACTTCTAATACCAAGAATATGTGTACAAAGTTTCATGATGATCGGTTGAGTAGTTTTCGCGTGAAAGCGTAAACAAACTTACATTCACATTTATAATATTAGTAGGGATAGGACCTAGTTAAAAGTGGTAGGGACTACTAAGATAATACGTCAAAGGTACGTTTTTCAAATCGAGCACCAATTACTTTTTAATTATTAGTATACAGGGTCAAGTGTCCACAATATTACTGAGAAATTATAGATAAATGTGTGATTAGGTAATGTAAATAAAAAAATCCCAACAATCATATACATAGTCCTGACCCCACACTAAGATCAGTTAAGTCTTGTGTCGTGGGTATCAGAAGCTACAGGAGACTTTTCGGTGTCACAACCACCCAGACCCGAGGCAAATACTTGTGGGCCTCTCAAACATCTGTCTCAGTGCGAGGATCGAACCCGCGGCTTCTCGTTTAACAGCGAAAATGTATGTCTGAATCTATGCAAGTTAATATGCATTTATTTACTTAACCTATCAACATCCATTGTTGTATGTGTAGTTCTCACCAAGCTACTATCCCATCGTAATTAACCGGCTATGTAAATCACATTATTAACCATTCAATACAAGCTCCGACATTAATAATTACAAAAGCCGTCTCAAACAGGTCCTTAAAAGAAATAATTGGAATTAGCCGTTCCATCACAGAAACACCTCATTCATCGAAATCGTTGTGCAAATCTCTACACCTTGACAAACGTGGAAACTCGACACTGCGACGCCACGGACCTCGTTTCACATGCTCCCATAATGGCTTATTATTTTCAATCAGAGTGTAAGATTTCAAAGCTTAATATTTTGTATATTAACAATATAATTGGGCACTCGGTCGAGTCGCGGGCACAATGGAAGCACTTTTAGACATCTGGCGTCGAAAAAAGGGCGGATATGGCGAACTGGGTATGAATAGACGCATGTCCCAAAGGCGCATTGTGTATGGTTTGTCCTCACATTAAGGTTAATTCACAGAACACTCGACTTTATCACAATGTTTGTGAGGCGCTATTTGCGTGCACGCGCGAAAATATTTCGTTCGAATGAAAAAAGTTGCATCTGAACATCCCTTTAAAATACATTTGTTTTGTAATGTCATGTTAGAAAGGTCGTAAGTGTGTTAATGGCTGTGGGATTTAGCGTCTTATACGTGTCGAAATAAAATTTATATTAGTGTGATAAGGGCATGTTTGTATGAAGTTTAAGGCATCACCCTTTGTGAAAAGTAGGTGTAGCGTATAATTAGCGATTTTATGAAATTGTTAGGTAAACGTACATAGAGTAACGAGCGGTGTTTGTCGCGTGTTCTCGCACCGACGGGGTTCCATACAATTTTGTATTATTAAAATGTTTTTATGTACGTGTAAAAAAATAAAATATAAGTTTTAAATTGCGCTCGCGAGTCTTTGTGGGACGGTTTTTATGAAGACATTTTAAAATAGTAAAAAGGGAAATGGCTGTGTTTTTTAAATTGTAAAACGTTAATGCCTGTGCTTTAATGAAAGTTATTATGAATAGTTTCAACTCGTTCTCCTGGGGCAATGTTCGGTGAGAAATTCGTTGGTTATTCTGGTTGTATTTGTATTTTACTACTTTTGAATTTAATGAGATTCTTTCAAGACTTCTCTAAGAAAACAAGTTTAAAATTTACGGTTAATGTTAGAATGTTTATGATCAATGTACTTATATAGACCCTCTTAAATATCTGGGCCAAAATTAAATTTCTCAGTTATATTTGTTTGGAATATATGGCCTAACCCCTCTCAATCGTACTCTTGATTATAGAGGAGGCCATTGCCCTGCAGTAGGACGTATATGGGCTCATACAGATACAGGGTGTTTATTTCGTGTAGTATTTAACTGGAGGAAGGACACTGACGGCCATATCAATGGTTCAAAGTTTCCTTCTGCTAAAATAATGCTAGTATTCGTTACTTTTTTAAGGCAGATTAATCGGTTAATCTATTTTAATTTCTGATAGTAATACCGGTGGTAGGTCTCCCATATGTGAGTAGCGCCTTGTATGTGCAAAATGAAACGTCTTACATTAAGAATATTAACATAACAATAATTTTAAAAGTGACAATTGGACAAACGTATTCATAAATAAATAATAATAAATAATAAATAAATAAATACACCCAACAGTCACATACATAGTCCTGACCCCACACTAAGATCGAGTCTTGTGTCGTGGGTATCAGAAACTACAAGATACTTTTTGGTCTCACAAACACCCAGACCCGAAACAAATATTTGTGGTTCACACAAACATTTGTCTCGGTGCGGGGATCGAACCCGCGGCCTCTCGTTTCACAGGCGGCGTCCAACCAACTGCGCCACGGAGGCTGTCAATAAATAATTCGGTACATTTTTTATAACGATGTCTTTGAATTTCAACTCATGTTTAAAATTTGTTAAGAAATATATTAGCATTAATATGTAATTTATTATTGTTATTAACGTATTTTCCCATAACCATAATAAACATTACAAAACCAACTACATACCTACCTTAAGTTCTAAGTCCTATATTTTTTATTGCAATGAAATGGCGATAGCAAAACCAAACAACACCATGAATTCCAAACAATGCTTGGCATTCCACTGTGCTCGCCATCCTGAGGCATAAGATATTAAGTCTCATTATGTCCAGTAGTTACTCTGGCTACAATGTCCTTCAAAACGAAACACAACAGTGCATTTACACTGCTGTCTGGCGGGAGAAATAGACATTGCGGTGGTGCCTACCCACGCGGCCAATCACATGACCTACCACCAGTAAAAATTCGATAAATAAAATTTCCTGAGTTCTTTTTTGCCCTTTTCTTCATCCCGTTAGTTTTCCTACTCTTTTACCTTCCATTTTGAGAGGCCTATAACGTACCTACAATCAAGGAAGATATTTAGGAGTAATTATCACTTACGATATAAGCAGTTCTCTCGTTTTCACCACCTTCGATTTTTGCATTGAAACAAAAAACTTTAGAAAAATCAATTAACACAAATAAGTGGCAGAATATAGAGAGATATGAAAAAGAATTCTAGTGTAGAAATAAACAGTTACCATCCTTGTACGGGAGCAATTAGTCCCCTTGCCTTCGAACCGGCAAGCCGTCATAATTCATCGCGTTATTGTATACAAATAATGCGTCGTGCTGAGCTAATAATTGTGGTAGGGGTCGGATTTGGGCATATGGATTCTATATCTATATCAGCCCATATACGTCCCACTGCAGGGCACGGGCCTACTCTACAATCGAGAGAATCGATTGAGAGTGGTTAGGCCATATAGTCCACCACGCTGGCCTAGTGCGGGTTGGCGGACTTTACATACCGTAGAAATTCTTTAAAATTAATAATTGTATTAAATAATTGTATTAAAAATGTTATAATTGCGAATAATTACGATGTTCGGGAGATGATTGTAGAACTAATATAATACGATGATATAACAAATATGGTGATAGGCGCGCCCCACACATCGTGGGACGGTACACACAAGGCGAAACGTGGGTGTCCTGGTTGCACCTCTGCCTACCCCTACTGGGAAAAGACGTGAGTTTATGTATGCATGATATAAAAAATGACGCCTGTCATTACCAATCGGATTGCGAATAATTAGGTCACGGTATAAAACCAAAAACACACTATTTTTGGAAGTTAAATGTGTATTATAATTGCTTGCTATAACGATGAAGTAAATATCATAGTGAACGTGCATACCCGAGAGTTCTGCGTTAGAATTTCGAAGGTATGTGAAGTATGTCAACCGTATTAGCCCGGCGTGGTGGACTAAATGTTCCCGAAAGGTTTGATGTCAGACAGCCAATAGTTTTGCAATCTAAATCATTCCGTGCCATAGGTAAAACATTATACCAACCCTATATAAATGTGTAATAAATTATATGCAATTTTTTCGCGTGTTTATAAAACCCAAGTGTCTCACGCACTTGCTGATTCTCACGACACATCCCATATATCAATGTGAGGTCAGGACTATGTGTATTGCGTGTATTTATTTATTAAGAAACGTGCTTGAGTACGTCCCTGTACCCAAAAGCGCATCCCATGAACCGACCGATAACCGTGGGGGGTACGATGCGACCATTACCGTTACTTACCATTTTATGACCATTTTTTACCATTCTTCGGGTTACACAACTCGTATCGAATGCATCCAAAATAAACTTTTTTTTGTTTTGTAATCTGTTATTAATTTATGAATGTTGACATTATTATGGTATTTTTATTGTTGAAAATAATGGAGTTCTATCGGTTCTTTGTTAAGGAGTTTTGTCGATGTTGTAATGGAATTTTGTATCGTTGAAGTGATTGGTTGTGATAAGCAAAGGGGGTAAATTGGTGACACTTAGATACCTACATTATCTATATTATTAGGTAAAATCTAAAACACTTTCTATCTATCTATATCAGCCCATATACGTCCCACTGCAGGGCACGGGCCTACTCTACAATCGAGAGAATCGATTGAGAGTGGTTAGGCCATATAGTCCACCACGCTGGCCTAGTGCGGGTTGGCGGACTTACATACCGTAGAAATTCTTTAAAATCGCTACGGTATGCAGGTTTCCTCACGATGTTTTCCTTTACCGTGACTTTACAAAAAAGGATGATCTTAGAATAAAAGACTTATACACATACATCAAAGAACAACAGTAAATGAAATTAAAAAATATTATCTTGATCTAAAATTTCGTTGTATTTTTTTAACCTAAAGCATGAAGCAAAGTAAAAAATATATACATATAAAATATTCTTACTCAAAAAAGCAAAAAAAAAAGTAGCAAATTGTGAATTACAAAATGTGCGTCCTTATTCCATAAGCCCCGCATTACTTCACGTTAACGTATCGACTGGCCAGCTGATCGACCAGCTGACCTCGTTCCATTGTCATCGATGTTGCCCAGTTTTTTCCACGCACTAGATTAATTAGCACAGTCTATTGCAAAAAGCTAATAGCTGGCACATACACTTTCACTACGATAAAGGAAAAAAATGTAGGTTAAATGGTATATTGATTGCCTTTTTGCTAAAACTACACTGAAGTTTTTTTAAAATAATATACTTTGCTTTTGTCGCATCATGTAAGCTTACTTTTTCAATCATAATATTGCTGTCTGTCCAAGGGTAGCCTGGATGAAATCGCTCATCGCAATATAGCCGCCGATTTTGCTTATAGTTAAGACGTATTGTATGTAGGCCAGCGTGGTGGTCTATGTGGCCTAACCCCTCTCAATCGTACTCTCGATGGTGGAGGAGGCTCGTGCCGCGCAGTGGGACGTATATGAGCTGACATAAAATATGTATTATAACTTGTGATTATAATTAAGATACATAAAGAATAGACCGTTATCACTCAAGAAACCTACTCCAAAAACATTACAATACCTCAGAAATAGCCATCCTTATTCTGTAAGCGTGATCGATCCAGGCCCGACCTCTGTCCATTGCCGACTTGGCCAGTTTTTGTCCGCGCACTAGATTAATTCGCGTCGGGAGACCGATGGCGCGGTGCGTTGACACCTGGCTTTTAGCGCTCGCTTCGATTTCAGAGGTGGGGCAGTTTTTTGGAGTGATTTGTAAGTGTCAATGGGTAATTGATTGTGTGTACGGTTTGTTTGAGAATTGGGTGGTGAGTAATTGTATGTTAGGATGGTTAGAGTGGTGTATAAGGCTTTTTTTAGAATTTACGTAACGTGTGGGCCAGGAAATATATTTAACTCATATTTTATTTTGCTTGCAAAGTTTATTTAACGCATGAATGTGAATAACTATTACTAAAAATATACACAACTCACACCGGGACAAAAACTAGTTGAATTCCATAAAAACTGTTCGGGTCTCGATTGTAATAACAATGCCATATTTTCTTACTTACATATTTTAATATTCCTACCAAACCATTACAATATTAATTAATACATAATTACCATACGCAGTATTTCGACTCAGTTGTCAAAGTTCGAGCTAATCGGCGTAGAGGTGGTATGTGGTGACCACTCGAGCCGTCGCGGGGCGCATTCCACAGTGCAGCGAAGCGTGAACTATTGAGCCGATCGGAACGTCAACGCTATCGACGCCTTAGACGATAGTCGATGCTGTGTGCAGAATAAGGACGTTTTGATGAATATCTGGGTATTGATGCATTGTATTGGCTACTTGGGGACCTAACGTAACGTACTATTCAGTTGGGACGTTGCAAGATAAAATATTATTAAAACAGCCTGCAAATTTTTCGTGGGTTCGCTGTGTGAAAATGAGTAGTATGGAGCGATAATTTTAAATAATTTCAATACAATAAAAAATGTAGTCTTCCTGTAGCTGAAGAATGAAAGAGAAAGAGAGACTAAAAATGTCCTTTTCCTATCGTGTCCTATTCAAAACGATGCGAGTTTCATTGAAATGTTAATCTAGCAGTATGAAATACATAATTATGAGGTAATGAGATCAATGTTTTAAAAAAGATTGAAGGAAGACTAAGTTGAAGTTGCTACGGGATTTTCTTGCCATTAAAAGACCAATTAATACATATTATTTTAATGTTAATATTCCCCATAAACTCATAGCGCTGGATGTAAAACTAAGTTTCATTAAAACCCACTGCGGACAAGGTGCAACAGGCACCTCGCGAATGGGAACTGAGAATTACTTCTTCGAGAATATTCTTTTAGTTTTCAAAGTGGCTGTTCAAATGTGGGACGAGGTAGGATCTTTCAAGTGGTTCAGTTCAGTTGTATTGTACATACATACACTCACGCCTTTATCCCAGAAAGGGTAGGTAGAGGCGCCACTACTAAATCATATTAAAAACACCTCTCCAGCAACAGGTTTTAATACAAACCTGCATGCCCTCGGCCCCGTCGATTGCGCCATGACGCACGCGAAATATTACAAGTTAATTGTGCATGACGTAACAACTCAATAATCAATATTGTGTTAACTCATCACGCTTATATTAGGAAGGCTTCAATCTTTCAGGTATATATTTTATATTTTAACCTGCCTCGGTGGCGTAGTCTGCCTCGGTGGCGTAGTCTGCCTCGGTGGCGTAGTCTGCCACGGTGGCGTAGTTGTACTACGGTACGACTACAAAGCTGAGGTCTCGGGTTCGAATCCGGGTTCGGTCAAAGTGATATTGGGTTTTTCTATTCATTATCAAATATGAGCTCGGATTCAGGAATTTATGCCCGATATGGCAATAGGCTCGCCCCCTATGACATCATGGGACGGAACATGCAAAGCGAAATGTGGATGTCCTGTGGGCGCCTCTGCCTATCCCTTCTGGGATAAAGGCGTGAGTTCAGTTGCTGTAGCTGTAAAAAGGTGGTTTTCGTCTTCAGTTGTTTGTACAGTTTAGGTAAAAAATCCTGCGGTAAAAACACTAGATCCCATTTCTTTATCTCACAGACTGAATATTTTAGTAACAAACTCGTAAGTCTAAAAGTAAAGAATTTTCAGCTCCCCAATTACACGATATAGCACCCGCATATTTCCAAGAAATATTACCTAATAAGTCTCGACCGGAGTGGCGCACAACGCAATGCGCCATAACTCAATTTTGAGTTAACTCATTAGGCTAATACATTAAGAGGCGTCTGCGTTGTCGCCTCAGTTCAAAGGATTTTAGTCTATTTTCCTCGTGATAAGCTATTTAATATTAATTCAGTCTACTTTAGAGGAGGTATTTGTGAAATTGCTACAAATTCTCAGCTCAAATTAGAGATGAAATATTATGTAGTGGCGTTGTAATTTGTAATATCTTTGTACAAAACATTCTTACAGGCAAGTACGGGTATTTTAATTTACTAAAAATATACCAAACACTACTAAAGAAGAATTACCTGATAATTATTAATATTTATGTTTTGTACATATACATAAACTAGCGACTGTATATATCAGTGAGGGTAGGCAGAGATGTGACTAGTGCCAACAATACATTTTACATTTTACAAACCCAAGACTTCAAACGGAATTCGAAGCCAGGACATAAAGGTTCGCATCCTTTATGTATCACACTGGGAACAATGAGGCGACATTTTATTACGTTAAATAATTAATAAGTAGATAAGGCGGAATTATTTTATCAATACAAATTATTAATTTTCTGTTCCTTACAATGTATTAATGTTCTGCTGTTTCAATTAATATTTCAACAAAAGCAATCATAATGTGTGTTTTGACAGCCTCCGTGGCGCAGTTGGTTAGACACCGCCTGTGAAACGAGAGGCCGCGGGTTCGATCCCCGCACCGAAACAAATATTTGTGTGATCCACAGGTATTTGTTTCGGGTCTGGGTGTTTGTGAGACCGAAAAGTCTCTCGTAGTTTCTGATACCCACGACACAAGACTCGATCTTAGTGTGGGGTCAGGATTATGTATGTGACTGTTGGGTGTATTTATTTATTTATTTATTTATTACGACACCAACTTAATTAAATCACCCAAATGTATGAAAATTGATAAAAGGAATTTTCTCGAATATTCCAGCACAAATTATCTACCCCCAATAACAATTGACTTTTAACATTCAGTGTAAATATAACGAAATTTCGTTTGTTTCAGGTAATTCGAGCTTCAAGTATTAAGCGTGTATTAACTATATGTTAATGGATGGTGATAAAATATTTTATCATAAAGGATTTTTACAATTAAGATAGTAATTTAGCCAACCCGCACTAGGCCAGGGTGTTGGACTGTATGGCCTACACACTCTCAAACGATTCTCTCGATTGTAGAGGAGGCCCGTGCCCTGCAGTGGGACGTATATGGCCTGATACAATACAAGATAGTAATTTAAGTACTTGGTGGGTTTTTGGTAGCTGTAATATGTGAAGGCGGGGGTCAAGGGTTCGAATTTCAAATTGAGTTGCTAAAGGGAGATTTCGGGTTTAATTTGTAATTGGTATATTTTGATTAATGGTAATCGGTGTGTTTATAAACCCAGCTATAACAGGGGTAGTTCTAGTATTGCAATAATTTTAAAAAAAAAAAAGTTCCTAATTCGAAAAGCTAGTTCGTAAGAATTGGTTCTCCTACGTTTGTATTTCATAGGATCATATCGTTTCAAATACAATGTTGCAGAAAATACTAAAACAATGCTTTAAAGTTTAAACATTCAATTCCTTTACCACGTAATAAATAAAATAAAAAAAGGCCGTAAAAATCAATTCCTTTGCCTTATTAGAATAAATTAAAAAATAAACACACAGACGCGACGTGAGCGTGCTCACGTCATTTCGCGTTGCGCTGTGAGCCGGCGCGCAACAGAGTGTGTCGTTGCGCCGTCAGCTGCGCCATCCTTGTGAGGTTACAGTATAATATATTGTCTAGAAAGAACGCTTACATTTGGCGTATTCAAAACCCAAACATGTCTGTGCTATTGGCAGCACTACTGTATTAGTGAAAATTAAGCTAATGATTTTTTATTATTAATCAAAACAATAAATTTAAATTCAGTTGGTAACTGCAAGTATATTCAGTTATTATCCGCTCAAAACGAATTTCAGTGGAATTCAATAGCGCTAAACGACTTTATTATTTTTCATTTTCAAATAACTGCAACTATATAAAATCCAAGCTGTCAAATGTCAGCCAATGGGCGGGCAGAAAAACACCGCCATTATTGTCTACGTTTTTGAATTTCGAACGCTCCTCTAGACATTAAACACTCTATGCCGTGAGTTATTTGTAATGTGTTGACGCAATGCGTTGTGACACACCCGTCCGGCGGTGCATAAAGTTGGCTCGTTACATGCCTCGCCGTGATTTGATGTTATTTGATAGGTATATCTGTGGTAACGTTTGGGATTGCCGGGTCAGTTTGCGTGACGTATGAACTTTGACGCGCGGTTTTGTCAGTACAGTTAGGCTGTTGTAGGCTTGGCTGTGTCGCCATTGCTGAATTTTGTGTATCAGGCAGCTTGCCCGTTTGCCTACGTAGAGATTTAAGAGTAAAACAGAAGACTTTCATATTATCAGGACAAAGAGTTGTAACAAAGTAACTAAGACTATGGGATTTATTTTTATACCCTTTCAATCCAACCAGGGTGTTATAAGGAGAACCTAGACTTACGTCAACCACCTTAGAAACCTCAAACCTCATGCAAGTCTTTATGCTTCATCTAGGAATCGAGCCCATGACCTAACGGTTCACAATCAATCCACACGGGCTGCTACTAGACCATTGCAAACGATAATGACGCAATTAATTCCCTAAATATCAATTTATTAAATAATTACTATTGAATATATCAACTACATTAACTTTGTTTACATTTAAACTAATTCACACCCAACTCCGCTTTGACCCCACAAACAACTTTACACGGGGTCCAAGTAGCCACCCGTGCGAGAGCGGACGGGTTAGCAGACGGTCGCGAAGACCCCGAAGTGCGCGTAACTCTATACGCGAAGCCGTGCAAACAGGTGGGGTTGAACACTGGCCTTTTTGACCCTCGCGTGCATGGTATGCGTTTTTACGGATTTCATTTTTTCGCCGATCGACATTGGTGGGTTGGTGACGTATGGTGCAGGAAAAATAACGCATAATTATAATCTGGCAGATTTAATTACAAAATAAAATATTTTTACATATAACTCGTCGGAAATATCTGTGGACCTGAATAATTGACGTCATTGGAACATTAGTTCAGCAAATTCAAAATATAGGTTTAAACAAATTGAATTAAAATAGAAAACAGAATAAAAAATAGAATTCGCATCCCTCTCAAAACGTTTTAAATGTAAAATAACATTGTCGTTAGGGGAACACAAAAAAATGAAATGTGAACCGCATTCTGGCTAGGTTTACACATATTTCCGACAGGTTATACATACATATATAAACTCACGCCTTTATCCCAGAAGGGTTAGGCAGAGGCGCCACCAGGACACCCACATTTCGCCTTGTATGTTCCATCCCATGATGTGATAGGGGGCGAGCCTATCGCCTATCGGGCACAAATTCCTGACTCCGGGCTGATAATGAATAGAAAAATCCAATATCACTTTGCCCGACCCGGGACTCGAACCCGAGACCTCAGATTTGTAACCGTACCGTAGCACAACTGCGCCACCGAGGCAGTCTACTTATATTATTAATTTCATTAATTTCAATACAATCTACTAATGACATAACATCACAATACCCACAATTAGGTCACTAATCGAACACATTACCCACCGTCCTGGATCGTCTAACCGGGTTAAACCCGCCAGGGAGTTAAACTAGATTCGAACGCGCAATTGCATTATTACCGTCAAAGCCAACCGTCGGTTTGGTTTAATTAATTTTACCCAGCCGAGCATCGAACTGGGATCCACGAGCAGAGATAATGTTTATAAATTGGCTAGCGGATTGATTAATTTGAATTTTAGAAAGATTGTGAAAATGTTTGGGTGTATGTTTAGTGGAGTTTTTGTAACTGATAAAGATTATTGTAATGTTAATAAATAAATTAAATAAATTCACCCAACAGTCACACACATAGTCCTGACCCCACACTAAGATCCAGTCTTGTGTCGTAGGTATTAGAAACTACGAGACGTTCCGGTCTCACAAACACCCAGACCCGAGACAAATTTGTGAGCCTCACAAACATTTGTCTCGGTGCGATCGAACCCACGGCCTTTCGTTTCATAGCTTTCGTAGTAACGGGGGGACTGAAAGCTGTAAAAAAAAAAAAACCAATTCCACCATGAAATCCGTAAAAAATAGTTTTATTTCAATGTGTAACGTTCGCGTAAATATAAGAAACCATTATGTATAATTTTACGAAATACATAAGTACAGAGAACACACAACTTCCTACTCCCATATTATAGCAAATGTCCCAATTAAAATGATCAAAAAAAATATAACGTTGCAAACATTTCACGGTTGCAGGGCCTAAATCAACATATTCGACAGATCAGCAGTGTCCTATTCCACACAAAAACTCCTTAATAACTTGAGCGGTGTTAAAAACCACCTGTTTGACAACACAATTAAAAACAAACCTTAGCTCCAAATCTAAAGGTTCAAAATGGAACACACTTGTCACGCCAAATCAATGGGACCCCAAGGAGATGAGTTTTGAAAATAGGATTAACGGTTTAAAAAACCTGGGATGGGATTTTTTTCAATAAAGTATGTCGGCGCGTTATATTTCCAGATAAAGTATACAAATAAGAAAAAATTACGAAGTGTTTGAGATCATGTTACTTTTGGGGCCGCTTACCCTAATGTAATCTTTGGTTTTAATCCCGCAGTGCTTGAAAGTGCCGTACACCCTATGGATTAAAATTCTTGATATTTGAATCACTATTGGCGTTTAGTAGTAATCTTGATTATAAGGAAGCTGTTTACACCAAGATATCTTGAAATTACGCAGAAGTCAGTACACACATTCTTTCTGCAAATATTGCGACGATGTATTTACCAAAATTAGATATATAATTTTATATTTTTACTATGTGAAAGAAAATATTGGAACTTAAACCTATTACTGTAGGCTTCTAACCGCACTTCAAATGTGAAGGGTTTTATAGTGCATGACGGCGTCCATGACCCAAGAAATAGGACGAAATCTTAATAACTTTTTACTGGTGGTAGGTGTCACATATGAGAGGCCGCCTGGGTAGGTACCATTTCAATGTCTATTTCTCCCGCCAAACAGCAGTGTAAATGCACTGTTGTGTTCCGATTTGAAGGACTATGTAGCCAGAGTAATTACTGGACATAGTGAGACTTGACACATGATGTCTCAGGTTGATAAGCGAAATGAAACGCCAAGCAATGCTTTATAATTCATGGTGTTGTTTAGTTTTGCTGCTGTCCATGAGCGGTCGTATCGCTTACCATCAGGCGGATAGTATGCCCGTCTCGCCATCCAACGCAATAAAAGAAAATATGTACCGGAAAAAGTTGCTTTACATCACTGTTCTAACTTCTATGACACAAACATTTCCCACAAGTAGCACAAAATAGCAACACAATTCTAGATTCACACCAAGAATAAAAGTGATAAAACTATGATCTCACAATAAAACAGATCTTATGCATTCCACACTCGCAAGAAGTTTTTCAAGCACAAATGGCGATATAAGGAAACCGAGAGAAACTCCACAACGTGGCAGTAAAACAATAAACTCGGCAACTAAGTTAGCACGACTCTCGCTGCGACATATTCATTCTTTGAAACGTCCCGAACGGCTTTAATAAAATGCACATGGAAAGATTTATGTTTTTGAAATGCGAATTTCGCCGAATGGTTACGGAGATTGCCGATGTTTGCCGATGGTGTATTGGAGCCACTGAGGACATATTTCGGTGATCTTTTTAAGTCTTATAATTTTTAATTCTAGCAGGACTTATTATGATTATTACTATTAAGTAGAGAATAAATTTTGCGTAACTCAGGTGAATTTATTTGGTTTATTTTGTGTGGACAGACAACTGAAAACAATGAAATATTTTGTTACTTACATCACTGCTAATCAATTTGAGTTAAAACGATTTTAGATACTTTTCAGCTATGTACATCTAGTGGATTATACTAATAATGATGAAATACTAATATATGACGTCATGTGAACAAGCAGCCAAGAAAATATTAACTAAAAATGGAACAAGTTTTTAATAAGTTAAATACACAATATCTGTAAAAGGAAGCTTTACCGTACACGGCATACAAATATTTTTCTAACTCATTAGTTTCTGAATACTAGGACATTCTATACTTATAAATCCCATTACGGCGAATAAAATTGACAAGTGGACATGTTTTTAGAGGCAACCATTTTTAAGTTTTTAGTTTGTAATTATATTTTACGCGTTATCAATCATTTTGGCCTGTGGTACCTTATTGAAGTATTAAAAGATTGTAACTTATTCACAGACAGTTTTAAAACCTATTTTAGTTATTGAATGTTTTGTCGCTTTCGAATAACTTTCGAATTCAGTTTGAGCGAAGACAAGACATTTGATAACTAAATGGGTTTTAAAACTATCTATGAATAAGACCATTAGTATGGGCTGTAACTCTTGGTTTTTTAGGTTCAAGAGTTAAGTCGGGCAACCTACTCTTTCCGTATTTTACGGTTAAAAGCGTTATTTCTTTAGAATTGGTGGAACTGCCTCGGTGGCGTAGTTGTATTACGGTACGGTTACAAAGCTGAGGCCTCGGGTTCGAGTCCCGGGTCACACCTCTGACTACCCTTTCTGGCAAAAAGCCGTGAGTTAATGTATGTATGTATGTATGTATAAAATTTTACTATCAGCCAAGCGGTTATAAAACTAAAACCCACACATCCCTTCAAAAAATCCTCCACCAACCCCACACAAACGTGGGGTAAGAAACATAACGTTATATCCGACGTCTGGAAACCTCATTTCTATTAACGCGAACATAAAAGTGAACTTGTAAAGTATTTCTTGGGAGAAACCGTTAAGATACTCGTGTTCTTGCTTTAATTAGCGAAGATATAATTAATTTGAAATGTAACTTAACTTATATTCCTTGAACAGGGCGTTAAACCTTAACTCCGTCGTAATTTATGTCTGTATCAGGTTTTATTTACTATTTGATGTAACTTTGCTTTTTTATGTCAGCTAGAATATGGGTCAACACTTCGATATTACAATCGTTACTGGCCTCACGCAATATGAGTGGATACGAAGAAAAAAGACAGAAGGAAGTATGGGGTCCCCGGCAATCTCTATAGTACATACATACATACATAAACTCACGCCTTTATCCCCGAAGGGGTAGGCAGAGGCGCCACCAAGACACCCACATTTCGCCTTGTATGTTCCGTCCCACGATGTGATAGGGGGTGAGCCTATCGCCATATCGGGCACAAATTCCTGACTCCGTGCTGATAATGAATAGAAAAATCAAATATCACTTTGCCCGACCCGGGACTCGAACCCGAGACCTCAGCTTTGTAGTCGTACCGTAATACAACTACGCCACCGAGGCAGTCAATCTCTATAGTTGATGGTACAATTCGAAACCTCCAATATATCGACGTGTATAGTGACATATTATACGCCTTATTCATAGACAGATTTAAAACCTATTTTAGTTATCCAATGTTTTGTCCTTTTTGAACAACTTTAGAATTCAGTTTGAACAAAGCAGACAAAACATTCAATAACTAAAATAAGTTTGAAATGTGTCTGTGAATAAGGCCCTTTAGCCTCTATACATCTTGTCTTGACCTGTATATATGTGGCTATGTGTAAGTCTAGGTGAAAAAACCTTTTGGACCTCACTGTACTAAATTAAAGAGAAATGTAGTCAATCTTTACAATTAAAATCTGACTTTATATTAAGTGAAAATCACGACCGATCTTTTTGTTACCTTTAAATTTAAATTCTCTTTGAATTCTAATTTTGCCAAACAACTTCATATGTACGAGGCCAAGTTTTGTATCGACACGGCCAGTAATTTCGACAATTCTGAACAAACAGGTGAACAAGATACT
Source organism: Deilephila elpenor (assembly GCA_949752805.1). Taxonomy (NCBI): domain Eukaryota; kingdom Metazoa; phylum Arthropoda; class Insecta; order Lepidoptera; family Sphingidae; genus Deilephila; species Deilephila elpenor. The sequence goes on from OX457119.1 coordinate 2,960,773, forward strand.
GAAGTTTCGCGGTCTGTGTATTCATACTTGACTTAGAACTCGTTCAAGTTGATATGTTTAAGTTTCCTACAGTTTGGAGTCCACAGAGGTTGGAGGGTAGGCAATGATTTTAATAATACTTAGATACACTTAGGAAATTATCAATACTTATTTTGGAAATATAAATTAAGTTTATTCATCCATATAGAAATGATTTAGTTGTTAAATATGGAGGTGAAACTATTTTATGAGAAAAATATAACATTTTGATTTTTCAATTTCCATTCTATCGACTTTTAGAAATCCTGAAATAAAATTAATTCCATGATTCCAGATCAAATATTTTTAAAGTTATCCTTTAACGACTTTAGATTTTACATAAAATTTCCATAAAATCTCGCCAATACATTTAAATAGGTAGGCAGAGACGCCCCTAATAGCACCCACAATTTTCCGATCTTATTTATTAATATTCTCGGTAATACTACGGATGTCCTATAAATAATTCAACCCCAAGAATAATAAATAGGACATACATGGGATGTAGTTAGAACTCGCCCTTATTTGATTACAGGAATCTTAATTCTTTTATCATTTCACATAAAAAGGAAATCTTTCTATTTCCGATGTTAATTTTTGTACCTATTACACCAGCAATCGACATGGTATTTGTAGTTACCATGACAAGTTACCACCCTTTATTCATACCCATGACATGTTCTAAAAATATTGTAAGAGTTGTGTATCTAAACTTTATTTATAGATCTTCAGCCATAAGTGTCCCACTGCTGGGCAAAGGCCTCCTCCTTTTCCTTCCAGATCTTACGGTCTTGTGCCTTGGGATCAATCCTGAAGTAACCTATCTATTTCATCTCTCCATCTACGCCTAGGTCTGCCGCGTCGACTTTTTAGATAGTCGGGATGCCATTCAGTGGAGATTCTTGTCCACTGCTCTGGGTGCATGCGGCTGACGTGACCGGAACTTGTGTATCTAAAACAGCAAAGATATTTAAATAAAACAAATTTTGACGAATTTTGTCCTGGATTTGGTTAAATTTTTTAATTTTTTAATTTCCCTGCGTTTCTTACTATACAGTTTTCGTGGTCACGGGGCGGATTCAGTCTCAGCGGACTCAGACTTACCGTAAAAAATAGTTTTATTTCAATGTATAACATTCGCGTAAATCTACGAAACCATTACATCAAAGATAATTTTGAAGTTATGGCCGGAATCGCCAGATCGATAAACAGATCATCTCCAGTTGTTCTACTTCTTAAATATCACTCATATCGATATTAATTTTATAATGATTCCTCGTATCCAGTAGCAAGGGTATTACGCCGGCTTGCACGAGTTCTCATTAGCATAATGTTTATTAAGAACTAACGGCGTATCGTTAGCTGGCTTCTCCGGGATGCTTTCCAACTGTTTCTTTAATTATTTTTTAAAATGTTTGGTTTTATTGACGGGAGTAGATTTAAGCAATCTGATTTTTTTTTTTTTTTTTTTTTTTTATTGCAATGAATGGCGAGACGAGCATGCCATTCGCGTGATGGTAAGCGATATGACCGCTCATGGACAGTAGCAAAACCAAACAACACCATGAATTACAAGGGAATGCTTGGAATTCCACTGCGCTCGCCATCCTGAGACATAAGATGTTAAGTCTCAATATGTCCAGTAGTTACTCTGGCTACAATGTCCTTCAAACCGGAACACAACAGCGCATTAACACTGCTGTTTGGCGGGAGAAATAGACATTGCGGTGGTACCCACCCAGGTGGCCTCTCACATATGAGAGACCTACCACCAGTAAATGATTACTGATTCAATACTTTTAAAATAAATTATAGTAGGATTTGAGTTCAAAAAGTCGTTCTTTCATCAATTCGTAATTCGTCAACGTGGAAGGTTTGGATCTAAAGAATGTATAAGGCAAAGACAAATAAAATGTTCTTCAAACCGGAACACAACAGTGCATTTACACTGCTGTTTGGCGGGAGAAATAGACATTGCGGTGGTACTACCTACTACCTACCCAGGCGTCCTCTCACTTAAGAGAGACCCACCACTAGTGAATATTTCCCAGAAATTCACGATTTCATGTATGACTGATGTTCACAGTGACATGCAATTTAACTTTCTGTGTGTAGAATGAGTGTGACTGTATGATTCATCTTTTAAGAATCTGTGTTTTGTCGCTTCGATTGTTAAGTGTATTTACAATTATCGCTGGTATTTACGATGAAACATCGTGAAGGAACCTGAATAGCTGAGTGTACAGTAATTTTAAAGGTGTGATATCTATGCGACCCGAATCTTTTGTGGCTGACTAAACGTTAATCTCTTAATTGTAAAGGCTCGATTGAGCATGTTATTAAGTATAATATTTCGATTTCTATAGGGCTATATTGTTGTCAAGCAAATCACTATTTCTCTACAGGTACTTAATATAAAGTGTTGGATGTTAATATCTCTAGATAATTTTATGGCCGTGGGCATAATCACTAGATATTTTTTTATGCTAGATAGATTATCTTTTTTTTTATTATTATTTTTTTTTAATTAAGCTTCATATACAAAAGTATACAAGGCGGACTTAATGCCAACTTAAAACTTTTTTAAGTTTATTGAACACTTTTCACGCGGTTTAGAAACTATTTATTTTTACAATACTTCCTGCGACGAAAAATTTTAATCGAGGGTAGCTGCGAATCTAGTTTTTAATATTCCCAATTCCCATGAATAGTCTGTCCTGCAAAGTCCCCTTTCTTCCCGGTTACCCGCAGGATGCATGGCGCACAGCTGACGATTATCCCAATTGGCCACCTGTGGTCCTTAATCGATTCCTTGGCGTAGAAACTAAGTTCTAGTGTTAAAGGATTTTGTTGTTATGCTTGGAATTTGTTTGATGAGAAATTTATGGAAAATATTTGAGTCAGGTATAATGGTCTTATTTATAGAGAGTTTTAAAACCTGTTTATTTACTTATTTTGTTTTCTTCACTCAAACTGAATTCAAAAGTCGTTCGAAAGGGACAAAACATTCTATAACTAAAATAGGTTTTAAAACTGTCTGCGAATAAGGTTATAGTTTCTGCTACCCACGGCATATGACTTGTATCTTAATGTGGGGTCAGAGGTTCGTGTGTGACTTATGCGTGTTTATTATTTTTTAATTATAGTAATTTTGCGGAGGAAATTAGCCTCAATGAAGCAGTGCCTGAGAAACGGTGCTGATGTATTAAACTTGTTGCTGGAAAGCCTAGTTAGAGATACTGTGACACTAGCTAATGTATTTGAAAGCCTCCGTGGCGCAGTTGGTTAGACGCCGCCTGTGAAACGAGAGGCCGCGGGTTCGATCCCCGCACCGAAACAAATATTTGTGTGATCGACAGGTATTTGTTTCGGGTCTGGGTGTTTGTGAGACCGAAAAGTCTCTCGTAGTTTCTGATAGCCACGAGAAAAGACTCGATCTTAGTATGGGGTCTGAGCTATGTACCTGGCTGTTGGGTCTGGGTGTATTTATTTATTTAATTAAAATCTGTTTAATGCCTTTTCTCTAATTCATCCCATGGTTGTATTCTGTGCTTTGAGCGATAAGACCGCCAATTGTACTTTTTATGTATGCTATTGGCAATAGTATTTCCATCTTTTTGTGTGCAATAAAAATTAAATTACTGAATAGCTGAATCTTTATGGTAGAATATTGTTATTGTATATGTAATAACGCACTTCTTTATATTTAATAAAAAAGGGAATCAAATAGGAGAATTGTTATGTCATTTCTTGTTATAAGCGAAATTGGTGTGTCATGTAAAAGAAAAAAGATTTTTGGTACTAAACATTTCTCCATTATGCGTAAAACATCATTATAATAAATCATTGCCAAAGGGGAAAATCATTATTGGATGATGGATCATTATACTCTTTTATTTTCTTTTTATTTCTATCTTATTATCATAACAAGCCATTACGCATTACACGAATAAAAATTACGACAAAAGATAATATATGAAAAATATATTTTATATTCATTACCAATAACAGGCGCCCGTAGGCAAACGCACATACCTCTCAAATTGAGATATTTCCCTTACGAGCATAATAATGTAAAATAAACATTATTTCTCCCCCCCATTATCCTGGGATGTAAATCATTACACAATAACAACACGTAATAACATTATTAGTAACAAAATCTACCATAAAATGCCATAAACTGTTAAAAGTTGGGTTGTAAATCAAGTGTCCCTTTTAAAAGGACGAGTCGAACTCGGCATTTGGCAACTAATAATTACTGTTCTAAAATATTAAACAAAGCATTTTCGAGTCTTTGTCTCTCGGTTGGTAATTGCACCTTCCGAGAAGTCTCGTGTAGTTTTTAACAATTCCTTTACGATTGCGGTCGTGCTGTTTTCATAATAACCTCCCCGAGTCGACAATTTCTGAATGAGTTGTTCTTGCGTCCGCCATTTTGAACTTTATTTTCTCGAAAGCAAAGTTTGTTTTAGAATTTTGTGTTGTTTTAAACATTTAAAATATATGTTTATTTTGTGAGTATAACATATAACATAGAAATCTCGGGAGCGTCGCTCGAGAAAGTTTAAAGACCAATTAACGTTTCATGTTTGTACTGTGATACTACCCTCTCGCTTGTCTTTATAATAAATGTTTTTTTATAAGTGCACTGACCAAAAACTACCACAAAGAAGTTTATCAATTTCCATACTCATTATCCATTGGGTAAGACAGCAAAGTTTATACATATAACAATAATATATCAACCTACGTACGCCCACTGTTAATTACAGAACTACTCTTCAACTGGGAGTATGAACAGGAAGGCTTAAGAAAACGTCTACCGCGCCGGCCTACCGCGGATGGGCAAATCTTACATACCATATAAATATATCTATCATAATGAGATATGTAGCCTAAGAGCCGGTGACACTGCAAGCAATTCGGCGTCGAATTCAGCTGTCTATAGTAATTGCAAATGACTCTCAGCTGGTCCAATTACGGCGCCTTCGGGCGTCCACAACCTGCGGTGAGACGGATCGTCCACACTACGCGAGTTTCGACTTCATTATATTTATTTAATAGCTCGATAAAATGGGTACAACTTATGTACCATCCAGATAGATGTCAATCATTCCGGAATTTAATCTAAAACTTGAATAAGCACGTGTATAAATCAACGAAGGAGTAGACGGGGGGGAAAGAGTGCTACCCTCAGTGCACCGAGGTTATTTTCACCCCCATAGGTTCAAGTCTATCGCCATGCATACAAAAACCTTTTTTAAGAATTGGGTTATTTAACCCTAAAATTACTTTTCAAATACGATTATTACTTTTAGAAATTAACGCGTACAAACAAACACTTCACCTTAATACGTTATATAGGTAAAGGGAAGATGAAGCACTAGCACGAGCGAGTCACACGCGAAAAACTCCTCGACAAAACACACAATCGTGACTAACCATCACGTTCGGCTTTCGAATGTAGTTTTGTACCAAAATCTCGTAATTTGTATACGTGCGTTGTGAGTTGTGACTATCCCACGTCGTTAAACGTGCTCAACGAGTCATTATGAAAGTGTGCGAATTACACGCGTTGCGAAAACTTGTATGTACTTGATAAGGTTTTTGGAATAATGTTGCAGGGATTGTTAGGAAATTAGGTATCGTGTTTTTCGTAATGATGCAATTGTGGTTTATTTTTGTGACATATGCTGAAGTAATGCTAAAAAAATGAACTTTGTGAGGTAATATAAAAGACTTATTTTTTACTGGCGGTAGGTCTCTCATATGTGAGAGGCCGCCTGGGTAGGTACCACCGCACTGTCTATTTCTCTCGCCAAACAGTGTAAATGCACCGTTGTGTTTCGGTTCGAAGGACATTGTAGACAGAGTAACTACTGGACATATGAGACCTAGTATATTATGTCTCAGGATGGCGAGCGCAGTGGATTGCCAAGCAATGCTTTGTAATTCAAGGTGTTGTTTAGTTTTGGACAGTAGGTCCATGAGCGGTCGTATCGCTTACCAGCAGGCGAATGGCATGTTGGTTTCGCCATTCATCGCAATAAGAAAAAGCTCTAAACTCTTACTCTCAACTCAACTCTAACCTCTTACTATTAAACTCTCTCTTGCCATGATCATGATTGTAGTATATAATATCTGCGACTGTTCTCTGCCACGATCGTACATAGAAAAACCCATGCGATTATTTTCCGTCCCGTGTGAACCGGCCGCTATCTAAACCCTCGCCAGTGGCTGTAATTATGAAGAAGGATTTTGATTCCGCATCCCCTGACGTTTTGGTTGTAGCGTGGACGGATTCGCGGAAACTGGTCGACGCAGCATATGCGGCAACGTTTCATTATCACTTGTTATATACTAGTAATTGAAACGAATATGAAGAAATCATTTGCTTAAAAATTTTAATTTTTAAGTTATCGAAACAATTTTGTTTTTTATTTCTATATCAGCCCATATACGTCCCACTGCAGGGCACGGGCCTACTCTACAATCGAGATAATCGATTGAGAGTGGTTAGGCCATATAGTCCACCACGCTGGCCTAGTGCGGGTTGGCGGACTTACATACCGTAGAAATTCTTTAAAATCGCTACGGTATGCAGGTTTCCTCACGATGTTTTTCCTTCACCGTTAAAGTGCGTGGTGATTGACTATCAATACACACATAACTCCGAAAAGTCAGAGGTGTGCCCTGGGATTTGAACCCGCGACCACCGTGAACATGTAGGCAGCCGCGTCTGGTCCGTTACCAACAGGCCACCACGCACGTTTTTTATTTATTAAACTTTATTTTATTTTATTAAACTTTATACAAAAAAATGTACAGGCGCACTTAATGACGTCAGCACTTTTTTTTGAGAGATGCAGAAATAAAACATGAAGGGCGTTTCGTAGATAACACATATAAATTAAACATATACAAACTATTAACATTGTTTTCTATAATACATAAAATATAACGATATACTATCGTAATATAAAATTAGTTTTACAATATACGTAAGGTATAACGCTATTCAAAACCAAAAATGGGGGACCATTTCAACATAACCCTGTGTCGAGTAGTACAGTGAGCTACAAATTACATTATAGTCTTGGTTTAGGTGTATTTTATTAGGGTAATTATGTTCCCGATCTGGGAGTCGAACCTAGCACATCACTATCCGGATATACCAACCAATAATCACATAGAAACACTAAGCCACATAAAATTACAAATATATGTCAACGAAACTGCTAAAATAGGTTTAATTCAGTGTAACTAGCGAGTCTAGATTCTAGATTCTAGCCTCATTAGTGAGTGCGAGTGGCGGTGGGCATGTGGCGTGCGGTCTCGAGTTCAGATCCAGCAAAAACTTTGTTGAATGGACACCGGAACATTGCTTGCGACGGATCATTAAGTAAACTCGCTCTTAGGAATTGGACTTAGTTACTTATAAGAGTAATTTTTGCTATAATTTACTAATATAATAGATCTAATTATATTTAGATACTTACTAAGCTATTTTTTTCTATAATCCTTACTAATACAAATGCGAGAGTGGTTTCGTTTGTTATGCTTCGACACCTAAACTTCAAAACCTATTTTTATTAAATACATACATAAACTCACGCCTTTATCCTAGAAGGGATAGATAGAGGCGCCACCAGGACACCCAATTTTCGCCTTGTATGTTCCGTCCCATGATGTTATAGGGGCGAATCTATCGCCATATCGGGCACAAATTCCTGACTCCGGGCTGATAATGAATAGAAAAACCCAATATCACTTTGCCCGACCCGGTATTCGAACCCGAGACCTCAGCTTTGTAATCGTACCGTAGAACAACTACGCCACCGAGGCAGTCGCATTTTTATAAAATGTCATATACATATTTCTGGGTGACTAAAAACAACAACAAAAACCTTATATCCCTACAATAAAAATTAATTAATAATCCAAACATTTATGTAAATTAAATCCCACTAAATTATGAAAAGAACAACATTGTCAAAAGTTTAGAATACGACAAAAACAAACTAATGTAACGAGATATCGATCAACGCAAACTTTGAAAGGAGCGCTTCCAAAAATGGAGGCAAAAAAGAAGTTAAACAATATTTTATGTTTAAAATAAGCCGACATCGTTTTATTAATTAATTCCTCCATATTTTATGAGGCTGCATCAGACATCAAACCCAATCTTTCCCCTTGAGCTAGCGGATAAAAGGACAGCGACTTGAATCTAACAGGCTGTGAGATAGTGGAAGATACGCTATCAAAATAAAATATAAATTCATAGCAATGGTACAATATGTCTGTCTTAAAGTGTGAAGGCACGCAGTTAAAAAAAATTTAGTTGTCTCCAAAATAATGAATTTGTATTTGTTTTTTTGATACACAAAAACTATACTGTATAAAAAATGCTTTCATTTATTGTTAAATTAATTAGTTTATAGTTCAAAAGAGATATGATTACATAATAATAATTTACACAACAGTTCGCATTTCTCATTCTATAAAAGACACAAATAAGTACAAATAACAAATAAATTTCTCGACTGCCTCGATGGCGTAGTTGTATTACGGTATGGTTACAAAGCTGAGGTCTCGGGTACGAGTCCCGGGTCGGGCAAAGTGATATTGGATTTTTCTATTCATTATCAGCCCGGAGTCAGGAATTTGTGCCCGATATGGCGATAGGCTCGCCCCCTATCACATCATGGGACGAAACATACAAGGCGAAATGTGGGTGTCCTGGTGGCGCCTCTGCCTACCCCTTCGGGGATAAAAGCGTGAGTTTATGTATGTATGTATGTAACAAATTTTCCATTTTCTATTACTGAGACAATTTTCATTTAACCAACTTCGCAAGGTTTCGACTACTTTACAGCTTTCGTGGTCACGGGGCGGTCCGCCAATTTCGCGATAAAATCCGATTTATTTCAATGTGTATCATTCGTTCGTGTAAATCTAAGAAACTATTATTCGCTTATTTATCAAGTTCTACTTAAAAAATCCTGAACCATTCGAGTGATATAAAAATCTACACTAAATCCATAGCTTAGCATCCCAAGGAAAACGACCCTGCAAATTATTATATCTTTAATTTTTTCACCGGCAAGTCAACGGCATTCCCTTCGGGTGCCCATTCCCTTTGTGTTCCACCCTTTGCTCTCTTTGTAGGAGGAAATTTTAATGGACCACAAAACGCACGGACTTCGGATCGTCATTTATAGGACACCGACTGAGCATTGTATAATTTAGTTTTGATTTCATATCTTTTGTTTTTACGAGGTATTTGTGTTTGTTTAGGATGTATTTAATGTGTTGTTGTTTTATTAAATGAAAATAAAAATTTACTGTTTACACTCACTACAGAAACTTTTGTAAGGCAACATAAGGCCATGCTTTCAAATGACACCGAAAATTCAAGTTCAACAATTGTATTAGGGACCCTAGCTAATTGTTAAATCTTCTTGTCTTAAACTGAATTCCATAAAAAATAAATCAAAAATACATTCATAAATAAATTTAGTTGAGATTGCTTTGACCTCACTACCTCTTCACAGGGTATGACGACGCGTCATACCCAGTTTACATCACTATCCAAAATAGAACACGAACTATTTTATGAATTTTAAAGTACACAATATGGTTGTCAGCGCTGTCTGCTTTCTTCACCAAATAACACGATATAACAATCCTGCGAAAATATATTTCACATCTTTCAAGATTTCACCCACCAAACATAATCGCTTTTCTTTATCTGATATCATTAGTCATACCATCTGCTACAAGACCCTATCTAACGTATTATTACATTTTCCCTGTAACGCTAGTGGAATCCAAACGATTCAAGAAATCGGTTATGCGTGGAATCTATATGATGCGTGAAATTACCTGGTAATGACGCGCGAGTTTGTACCAGCTTTTTGTTTAAGTATTGTATGATACTTTGTTTCAAGGTGGATCAGTTTTTTTATGAACTACTATGGACCTTGTGATGGGTGCAGTCCTCGTAGAGTATCTAGATAGAGGTTTAAAATGGTAGGACCTCTATAGATCGTCAAACTTGAAGTATGACTGGGTTTGTTCGACTGTCGAGGTGCTTCTTTATACAGGGTATATCAAGACCGCGGACCGAAAACGAAGCCAGGTGATAGTATTAGTGACTTCAGACACAATGCAAGTAAAAATTTCTCAAAAGAAATCGGCAACTTTTTTTTTGTAATTTTTTACTTATCGTCGTATTAGGGTGATAAATACATAGGTTTCCTAAAATAATGATGTAGACCTCTTTATTTCTAAATACTCAATGGTACGTAAGCGTTTAAATTATTATTTTCGCAATAACTAGGTATTTACCACCCAAAAAAGATTATTTCAAAAAAATTCTAAAAAAAAATCTGTCGCTGTTTTGGTGAAATTTTTATTTGCATTGAGTCTGTAACTACTAAAACTACCACCTGGCTTCGTTTTCGGTCCCGGTCTAGAGATACCCTGTATAAAACCAACGAGAATTAACAGATTAGTTATTGCTTTAGTATCGGCCCTGGGCGGTTACTCCGAAACAAAGTTCGAATGTTCGAACGTCCCACGTAAAACTGTACGAATGTGCTTAAGTACTCCCCAAAATGTTCGAATCATTCATCGTACGTTGTAACTATAGACTAAGTTCGGTGTGAATGATAAGTGTTATAGAGAATAGTATTGATTTTTGGAATTGAAAAGGTTAAAACTTACTTTGGACGTCGAACGTTCATATATTTGTGGGTTCCATAAGTATTTTTTTTCGGGCCCGAGTGTAGCGAGAGCAAAACTTCTGGTAGTTTCTAATATCCGCGACTCAAACATTTTCTCAAAGTGGGATCGAGACTACGTGGCTGTATTTATTATTATTTATTTTTAATCACAGCCCATGTACGTACAAATACAAACAGAACAAAAACAATTTTTAATTTCGTTGTCGGATAAAATCCCTTTTTATCTGTATTCGTGCCTATTACCTCAAAGATCTCACGTTCTCGTATTTACTCAGCAAGCGTCAATGCCACAAAGCAGTACCTGCTACTATTGACAAAGTCCGGCTTGTTTACAGGGGTGCGGGTTCGAACCCTAAAAAACTACCCCTCGGATGTTTTTGCTGGTTACGCTCTTATTAAATGGAAAGGGTTGTTATTACGACCGAATGTAAACTGTTGTTTTTTTGACAACTATTCTTTAATAAAACTGAATAGTATGTAGTATGTTTCTAAATAAATAAATAAATACACCCAACAGTCACATACATAGTCCTGACCCCACACTAAGATCGAGTCTTGTGTCGTGGGTATCAGAAACTACGAGAGACTTTTCGGTCTCACAAACACCCAGACCCGAAACAAAATATACCTGTGGATCACACAAATATTTGTTTCGGTGCGGGGATCGAACCCGCGGCCTCTTGTTTCACAGGCGGCGTCTAACCAACTGCGCCACGGAGGCTGTCTGTATTCATATATTATAGAAACGATTAATAAATAAGTATTCCATCTGATGAAAACTTAAGTACATTCTATTCCTTAAAAATAAAACCAATCGGAGAGAAAAACTGTAATATTACCCGATCGAATAACCGAACCCAAAACTTCATGGTTAATGATACATAGACCAGAGGAGCAATTATTTATACTTTACATAACAATAATATTTTATACATAAAATAAATATGTTGTCTACAGAGCGCATAAAATTAGTCGCAGTGTAACATTGCTGTGAGATTTTATTAAATATTCTTTTTCTCAGTCTAATAATTTCGAAGTCAAGCGAAAGCCTCTCCACATTTCTCCCCTAATTTGGATCATTAACATACGTTTGTAGGTTCTCAAACTTTTATCAATGTCTGCTCACTTGGTTAATAAAACAAAAGAATATGTCCCTCGTTTTGGCAACTAACCATTCAACTATTTACAGTAACATGTGTTCTATATGTTCCATGATTTAAATTAAAATAACAAGAATTCATGATATATTTAAAACAAACTAAAACTATCCATAGTTAACTTCATTTTTTGATAACTCCTATGTTTATATCTAAGCGTTTAAAAGTCGAATACTTATCTACAAACTTGTCTCCTTTCCCCTTTAACAGCTTCCGTGGCGCCGTTGGTTAGACGCCGGCTGTGAACCATGAGAAAGTGAGTTCGATCCCCGCACCTAGATAAATATTTATAATCTACAGGTATATTTTGTGTCGGGTCTGGTCGTTTGTGAGACCGAAAAGTCTCTCGTAGTTCCTGATACCCACGTGCCAAGTTACGTTCTTAGTGTGAGGTCAGGACTGTGTATTGCCTGTTCGGTGTATTTATTATTTAATAGATTTCTTAAAAGTCCCTTTTTATGCCTGAACAAGGGGGCATTCCACTTTGAGACCCACTGCGCCACATAAGTGCATGTAACATAGTCTATTAAAACCTACCTCTCGGTTCAAACAAGTTTCTCATTAAATTCTCCAAAAAAGTAATAAGAGCCACACTAGACGATATGTAATTAAGTTTCACAATTTTGACTCTTCGCGAAATTGCATACAAGCACAAAGGGGTCCTTTGCCGCGGCGGTTTTTAATAATATTGTGCCGAATTAAAACGCGTGCCGCCATATTGTGACGTCAGTGTATTTAATAACTTGCCGTCGTGGCGCAGTTGGGTACTTTAGTGTGAAACGAAAGGTTGCGGGTTTGATTACTGTAATGTGGAAAATTTGACATTGTATCGGCCCATATACGTCCCACTGCAAAGCACGAGCCTCCTCTACAATCGAGAGTACGATTGAGAGTGGTTAGGCCATATAGTCCACCACGCTGGCCTAGTGCGGGCTGGCGGACTTTACATACCATAGACTTTTTGCAAATCGCAATGGTATGCAGGTTTTCTCACGATGTTTCCCTTCACCGTTTTTTTTTGTGTGGACAAGTAACTGTTTTCTGTGTTTGTGTATGAAGTCTCTTGTAGATTCTGATTCACTTGACACTAATGATGTGTGGACTATGTATTCGCATACATAGATGATCAGTCGCCTGTTGGGTGTATTTTAATCTTTCATTCATGTCTAAATATAAAGAGTAATAATAAAGTTGGGTCTCGTCGACTGAACTGGTCGCGAGAGCAAAGCTTTGCCCTCACTCCGACTGTTGGACAACAGTACCACACCAGTTAGTCCGCTTTTTCTTACCATTTTAATCTAACCACAGCGCGAGCTTACTCCTTACATAAAAGTAAAAGTATTGTCATCATGTTTCGACCAAGAATCGAACTTCAAACCTCACAAATCACACTTCACGTAAGTAATTACTTAGTTCACTCCGCTGTGCTCATGAATATTATCGCTTCCACACTGCATTCATTATCATGAAGCTGTACCTTGCAGTGGCGAAGGGTGACATTTTTTAAAAGGGAAGCCGAAGCTCAAAACACAAAATATGTTTATTTTCTTTATCCTGTTACTAGCTTCTGCCCGCAAACTTCGTCTGCGTGGTTAATTTTATTTGAAATCTCCCATCCCGTCCCGTCCCATCCCGTTATATCCCGCCCGCCCCGTCTCATTCTCACTAATGAAATGTAATCCAGTCCCATCCCATCTTTTTGAGTATGAAAAAGTAAATCTAAACACTAACTTTATTTGTAAAATCGACAACCTAAACATATTAGTACGCTCCTAACGATTAGTAATTTCCATTAAAACCATAATATTAATATTACACATTTTGTAATTAAAAACATTTAAAACTAATTGCATGAACCATGAATATATTGTAAAAATGTAAATACAACACTTATAAATACATTAAACTCCGCATTTCGCTATTGTAATAAGTAATATCTATACCTAAACACACGAAATGCCGGAGAAGCTGCGGCTTGCCTCTTGCTTTTTTAGCGTAAATTGAACCTTAAATCATTATCAATTTAAGGTACAATTTTGCGTGGTTTGTTGCATACTATACAATGCGTAACGGGCGGCGCGGCGGCGGCGCGGTGGCGGCGGGGCGGCGGCGGGCGGCGGCGCACGGGCCGCGCTAGTGTTATTGAATAAGCCGAACAATTTTACAGGAATTCGCCAGAGGTCGCACCGCGTCGCAATAAAAAGGGCTTACTGTGCCGCTTCCTAGTAATGTTTACGTATCTGGCCGACAGATGTCGTTGAATGTAAAAAATAATAATTGAGTTTTGATATTAAATAAATAAGTTTGAATAATTTGCTTGTTTATAGTGTAATGATAAATTACAAAAGGGAAGCCGGTAGGAACTGGCTTCAACTGGCCGGTAGGAATTGATGACTTATTGCATATTCCTTTAAACTATCCAAGTTCTTTAATACGCCGCCCAGACGTCTGCGCCGTGTCTCGGCCGACACAATAGTTATAATGAAACATGCATTACCTCCGCTTTTGTGTCGCCCCTCCACGGCCGACCAATCAGAGCGCCTTTCATAGGTTAATAAATTTTAAATTTCGAATTGTGAATATGCACGCAAGGAATTCGCGGCGCCATGTTGATTTTATTACTTGATTTTCGAAATTTGAATCGTGGGGACGGTATTGAATTATTACTGTATAAATACGTTATTAGGGGCTCATGGCAGGAAGATTTAGAAAGCTTGTTTGTGCTATTGTGAAATATGTGTATTTTATGTTCGAATTGATAAAAAAACTTATTGGCTGGCATAGTATGCGAGATGCTGGCTGTAAAATAAAAAGCTGCGTTTTAAATCTCGCTTGGAGATCCATGAGAAGGACAAAAATTGATGTTTTGTGTGATTTTACTAGTGATACCCATAAAGAAAGACATGTTTATTCTGATAGCATCATGACTTCTTACATATTATCAAAAATATGTATTATTATAAAAATAATTTAGTTAAGTCCAAATTCGAATCAAAATAAATCGTCTTACTAAAAATCCAATTGAGCAAGAAAAATTGCGACTCGATCCTCACAAATTACAAACTCTTTTTCTCAGAGATGGTGAATTATTTAATCCTTTTTATCCCAAAGAGAACGGTCAACTACCTCTTTGAGAAAATAAAATCTTAAATTACTTGTCGGTACACGCGAGATGAGGTATCTGCAAATAACACCGGCTACATGTTGGGCCAACATTAGCTCCAACATCACTCGTCCAACATAAATAATAAAAATAGGATCAGCTGACGCGAGTTATTGTGTATACCAGAAATGCCCAAATTATTTTCTCTCTACTAGTCATATATTTTGATTTTAAATTAACACCCAATTTTTTTTTTTATTTTTTGTAAATTCAACGACTTGAAATGTACCGTTCCATACATATTGGGACGGAAATAAGATGAGCGAAATGTGGTTGGCACTACCGGTACCTCTGTCTAGCCTCTTGAGAATACTTGAAAAATGGCTCCTTTGAAAGATTGAAAAAAAGTCAGTTTTTTGTCTACCATGTTTTCGTGGACTGCTACCGTCGATTGAGACAACTTTGGCCACCAGGCCCTTATGCCCAACATATTGGACAAATATTATTGGACTCAACGTTGGAGCAAGAAGAAACAGCGTAAAACAAGTTAACAAGTCCCAAAACTCGTCTCAGTGCATGCGACGTGGGTTCGAATGACGGATGGGGAACGCTGCTGAGTGACTAAAATCACGAGAACTTTGTGGGTAATTAAATGTTGTTAAATGCATGAGACGGTCGTCTTGATAATACAGATGTATTTGTATGTCAAATTTAAAGGTTTTTTGGAACATAAGATTGGAATCTTGAAGACTGAATTTAACAGCCTCGGTGGCGTAGTTGTACTACGGCACGACTACAAAGCTGAGGTCTTGGGTTCGAATCCCGCATCGGGCAAAGTGATATTGGGTTTTTCTATTCATTATCAGCCCGGAGTCAGAAATTTAAGCCCGATATGGCGATAGGCTCGCCGCCTATCTCATCATGGGACGGAACATACAAGGCGAAATATGGGTGATCTGGTGGGGCCTCTGCCTACCCCTTCTGGGATAAAGGCGTGAGTTTATGCATGTAAGTAATTGTAAACCAAGATATTTACAATCTTTTAATTTCAATGTTTTAAATACTAAAGTTTAAACTCTTTCTACCGGTGTGTTGCGTGTTAATGTTATTCTCGTGCAGGATGTCGCGTGTGAAGCCTTAAAATTAGCAGAGGGACCAGGTTCGCTTCTCGTTTTGTCATTCCGTGCCCCAGGATGTACTGAGGTTTAGTTTTTATGTTTTTTGGCTTTTGTGTGATTGCTGGGAATTGTGAATATGTCGGACGGTTAACTATAAAACTGACAGTGCCTGCAAACCTAATGGTAGGTATAATACTTTCGAAATATAATTGTTTATTTCTCGCTAGTCGTCACTGTTATGCCGGCCTGGGAGGCCTACTCTATGATCCGAAACTAAGTTCAGAATATTAATAATTAATAATATGAGTACTGACTTAGTCAAAAATATCACACCGTCTAATATAAAGCTTATGTTGAAAAACTTCTACTTAAAAATCACAACTTTTTATAGTACTATATCTGTTCATTTTAGATCGGTATTAATAATAGTTTTTAAGTATTTATGTAGTGTTGTAAACTCGTGTTTGTTGTTGTATAAATCTTACTGGTTTCTTTGATGATGTTTATACAGGGTATATCAAGACTGCGACCGAAAACGAAGCCAGGTGGTAGTTTTAGTGGTTACAAATACCATGCAAATAAAAAATTCGCCAAAACGGTGACAGATATTTTTTTAGAATTTCTAAAAAATCATCGTGTTTAATCGGTAAATATGTACCTAGTTTTTGCGAAAATACTAATTTAAGCCCTTACGTACTATTGCGTGTTTAAAAATAAAGAGGTGTACATCTTCATTTTAGGAAAACTATGTATATATCACCCAAATACGACGATAAGGAAAAAATTAAAAATAAAAGTAGTCGATTTTTTATGCGAAATTTTTATTTGCATTGTGTTTGAAGTCACTAACACTACCACCTGGCTTCGTTTTCGGTCGCGGTCTTGATATACCCTGTATAATTACTAATGTATTAATAAAATTGAATGTTTTCAATTAAAAAAATCTATGATTAAGACTACACTTCCTATGACTAATAATAATGTATTAGTACATATTACTCATGTAATATATGTATAATGTAGGTAGGTAATATGTGTAATGAAATATGGAAGTGTTGTCTATTAATACGCCGGATGCGATAACGTAAGCAGACTATCGTCCCATTAACCTATTTCATTGTTTTTGCGTTAAAAACATCCCAATCTGGTTTTTATCGCAATAAGTAGGGTATGTTGCGGATAGACTGCTTGGCACAAACGAAAATGAGCTGAGAAATGACAGGTCTAAGGTACATTTTTTTTTAACATAAACCACAACTCGCCCGCGATTTCGCTTGCATTTATTGTAAAAAGATTAATTGTGTATTGGATTGAAATATTACACTTTCTTACTAAAAATATCAAAGAACAAATAAAAAAACAATTTATTGAAAAGCTTAGAGCCATACAAATATTTTTCCATGATCGAATTTGCAACTTTAATTGGGTCATCCGCCATATTTAAATGTATATTACTCATCGTTCATTACCGCCCTTGTTACAATTCAAAGGCGATTGATTTCAAATGTCACAGTCAATAATCGACACCGGCAATTTGTAATACAAGCCGACGCGCCGGGCCGCGCTTGTGGTCGCAATCGGATGGCAATATCTAAGTTTCCGAATAGGATCGCATTCCATAATCCGGCAACAAACGGTTCAGGTTTCCAATCGATTGTATCGATACTAGTTTAATCGATTATAAGTTTACGTAATCGGGGAGTTAGTTGCTACGTTAATTTTGATCAGATTTTAAGATAGGATATAAATGGAACTTAAGAGAATTTTTGTTGGCGTGGTATTTGTAAGTGTTTTTTAATATTCATTTACTTACGAATAGTATTAAAGATTATTATCTATTGAAAACACTACACATTCGTGATGGTAAAGATTGCATTAAAATAATACAAACATTAATTCGACAGTAAATCGATTCGAAGTTACTCAACATCGTTAAATCCGAGTATGTTAATATTAATGTCAAAAATGTGTGTAATGTGATACCGAATTCCTCTGAGATCTTATCGATGATCGTTTTAGAATCGATTTGAGCATCGATGGTTGGAATCGATAAGGTTACGTCGCGTTTAACGGTGTGATTGGCCGCAAATGATCCAACTGATAACGATTATGTAGTCTTCGGTGAAACTGTTAAACGCTAGTACTGTGGAGTGGAATTATTGTTGCTCGATGGAATTTTATTAGATGAGTTTTGTGGTTTTTAAAGAGGTTTGTACACGTGGTAACTTCTATATTCCATACAGTTGGAGGTACTATATGTAAAGTTGATTAAGTGATTTAGTCTTACACCAATTTCTGATTCTTCTTCTGGCCTTATCCCGGCCGGTGCCAGGATCCGCCTTTCGGCAAATTCTCCTCCATTTCGCCCGATCTTCGGCATCGTCAATAGCAATGCCATTGACCCTCACATCATCCTTGACGACATCTACCCAGCGCTTCTTTGATCTACCCCTCGGTTGAGGTTCGGTAATGTTGAGGCTCAAGCACACCATTTCCTGATTTTTGAACATAATTCATACAATTGAACTTAAATCCATATGTGTGGGATTATGGTAGATCAGGAAACACGTGACGCAATAGGCCACTGGTTCAAACTTCGCATTCAAGCAAATATTTTGTCTGTATTTGAATCATTATTAGTTAAACGTTTAGCTTCCTAAAACCTATGTGGTCAGTAATATGCTTTTGTTTTGTTAGCCTAAAAATATTTCACGGGTCTATAAATATAATCTAGCTCAAACTAGAGCCTAGACTAGACACACGGATGATTTGATCTGAGTAGTTATTCAACCTCGTTATGCCGAAAGCATTGACCTAGTTTCTACGCCAGGCCCTATTCAACTTAGAACTATTTCATAATTGGGAAATAAGTTCAATACATATACATTGTTTATAATACTGACTGCCTCGGTGGAGTAATTTTACGATTACAAAGGTCTCGGGTTCGAATCTCGGGTCGGGAACGTGATATTGAATTTTTCTAAACATTCCAATTCAATTCCAAGCATTGCCTTGTAATTCATGGTGTTGTTTGGTTTTGCTACTGTCCATGAGCGGTCGTATCGCTTACCATCAGGCGAATGGCATGCTCGTCTCGCTATTCATTGCAATAAAAAAAATAAAAATATTCTTGAGTGAAAACAATACAGGATTAATATTTCTATATCTCTTCTGGTGGGTGGTACGTCTCACATAAGTGACTTGTTTATAAAAATCCGACAATTTAGACGAACTCACCAAGTAATATTCAATAAAGCTACTAATATGAAAATAAGTTAGGTTTCTCAAACATACTTGAAGCATGTTTTTCATATCAACGCAATACCCGATACGTAGGCGCTTAGAAATCAATTTCATCTCAATATCGGGGGCGGAAGTATCGGTATCAAATATGGATCTGCAGTGTGGCAGTAATGCGGTCGTTACGTAGCGCGGGGCGGAGGGAGGGGCGGAATATTCCGAATATTACATTTATATTTGAATTTTAATCGGAGTTAGGCATCAGGTTTTTTGATGTTTTAATGGTAAATGATAAGATATTTTGTAATGTTTCATTGTATCTTTGGAATGGTGAATGTATGGGCTGTGAACCGTGATGTCTTGAGTTCAATTCCCAGACATTATACTTCCGAATGTTTCGATGCATAAATTAGTTATTCAAGACAAGTTATTTTCCACTAAACTTGGCGTCGAAACCAGTCGTAAAATTTTAAGTTTTCTTATTTTGTACTTAAAAAAAAATGTAACACTCACGAAAATTTGATAAAAAGTTAGCTACAAATAATGTTACAATATTTCTTTCTAATAAACCTTCGCTGAGATTTCTATAATAAGAATACATTTGCCCTTCCATTCTCAATCTTCTCAGATTCGAACCCACTCTCCTGCAAAACCAACTAAGTTTATATCCCGCGGTATTGCGCTGTCTGCTCCCGTGCAGTGAAAGATTTATGCGCTCTCCGCGGATGGCTCTAAGTGATTGCAGCTCGATTGTTTGTCGGAGAGGATAAGACTCTGTCTGGCCTCGAAATGCTAAGGGATTGTGATATTTTACGTGTTGGTGTTTGATGTAAACCACATTGGATGTAATACTGGGTGTAAATCACGTGTTGTTACTACGTCATTGGATATTTATCAGCCATTTTTATCCCTTTTTCAGTCGCAAAAACACCCAAATGTTAGACATTGGCATGCAAAGAATTTACGTCGAATGTTGAACCTCGGCGAATCTATCAGGGACACTACAATGTCTTCAAAGTTATGAAACGTATTGCAAAACAAAATAATGATATAATAGCAAACATATAAATAAAGTAATAAATATTAAATAAATACAACAGTTAGATACATAGTTATGACCCCGCACTAATATCGAGTCTTGTGTCGTGGGTATCAGGAAAGACGAGAGACTTTTTGGTCTCACAAACACCCAGACCTGATATAAATACGTGTGGTTTACACATATATTTGTCTTGGTGCGGGAATCGAACCCACGGTCTCTCGTATCACAGCCGGCATCTAGCCAGCTGCGTACGAGTAAATATAAGAATATAAAAATCCATTCTGAAGTTAGAAGCATCAAAGTGGCCCGTCTCAAATAAGAGTTTACGAAACGAACTGTTTCTAGTAAACAGTAGAATATTACGGGATTTCAAAGTAGACATAAAAGTATAAATTTCAGAACTTTTCTGAATATAGACATCAGTTTTCACTCAGTTTACGACTATACTTGAAAGTCGTAAAATAGATATAAATTCATACATACATAAACTCACGCTTTTCCCCATAAGGGGTAGGCAGAGGTGCTACCAGGACACCCGCGTTTAGCCTAGTGTGCCGTCCCACGATGTGATAGGTTAAAATTTAAGTAATCGTTATTTTACAGATCGAACAGTTACATGCCACGATAACTTGAAAAAAGATAGATAATTCCTACGCCGCGCCGTGTGGGCGCAATAGTGGACAAAACCTGGTTTAAAATCAAAGGAAAACGCATTCAGAAAAACGCATTGACGTGATTTAGTGAGTCAGGCGTAGACAAAGCTATCGATTGAGTCAACATCGATAACTGACATCATTCACACGATAACTGACTGACTCACCGGTACATTGACTTATTGCTTATCACTGCCCTATTTGCTTAACGGTTGGGTCAAGGAATGTGACTATCGCTATTGGAATATTAACACCGAAATAATAGGGTATTTGACTATCATCGAATGTTTGTATTATTTTGTAGACAAACAAAAGTGCCATTAAAACAAAACATATTTGTGAAAACAGTATTAAAGTAGCTTGTAACATGAGGCAAATATTAGTATTTTAAATGAAAGAGTGTGGACGTAGTGGGGACATCTTACCGTCTCTTTCACACCCGCACACTATAATGCACAGTGACGTCACTAATTTTGTTTTGCATCCCTTTTCTATTAACCCCACTAAAAGATTTAAAACGTTTCTAACTTGTTTAATTCTCAAAGGATTTACAAAATTCTTTGTTTGCTAGATTTTGGTTATGGATACTTTTTGATTAATACAATAAAAAAAATGAGTCAAATACCCTATTACAAAATCTTACTACATATTTTCCGCTGCATTTGTCACGTATCAGAGTGGCCTAACCCTTCTCAATCGTAATCTCGATTGTAGAGGAGGCCCGTGCCTTGCACTGGGACGCATATGGGTTGATGTAGATTGATGTTGTACAGTTGATGCAGTAGTACTACGGGACGATTATAAAGTTGAGGTCTCGGGTTCGAACCCCGGGTGGGAAAGTGATATCAGATTTTTGTATTCATTATCAGCCTGCAGTCAAGAATTTGTGTATTATATGGCGTCAGGCTCGCCCCTATCACATCGTGGGACGGAATAAACAAGGCGAAGCGTGGGTGGTGTTACTGCCTACAGCTTCTGGAAAAATGGCGTGAGTTTAAGTATGTATACACAATTGCGTTTTAACCAGCTAATTCCTAACAAACCCGTGAGTAATCAACGGAAGCCTGTAAAAATACGAAACAATTTTCCAACCAATCAATCCGCTTAATACGACTTAACCTTAAGGCTCCGACACGCTAATCCGAAGCCTTAACAGTCGAGCTCCAACCCCATTTAATATTACATTTGGTAATCTAATGCTGAGCGATTGACGGTCAAAGTATGTTTTGTTAATAATTATTGCTATTTTGAGTAATGCGAGATTAGAGTTTAACGAAGGAAGTTATTAACCAGGACAGATAGAAAATGGTCTATAATCCGAGAATTTTTGGCTAATTTACATACATAAACTCACGTCTTTTTCCGCGAAGGGGTAGGCAGAGGCGCCACCAGGATACCCACATTTCGCCTTGTATTTTCCGTCCCGCGATGTGATAGGGGGCGAGCTTATCGCCATATCGGGCCCAAATTCCTGACTCCGGGCCGATAATGAATAGAAAAATCCAATATCACTTTGCCCGACCCGGGACTCGAACCCGAGACCTCAGCTTTGTAACTGTACCGTAATACAACTACGCCAGCGAGGCTAATTAACATTTTCAATACCTACTTTAGAAATCATAGATCTAGATTGTAGAAGAAACCACTTTAATGTGTTGTGTTATGCTTTTTCAAGTAGGATTTTAATATATAGGAAACCTAGCTTCATCAGTAGAATTCCTGCGGCTGAAGATCTTGATGATGATACGCATACGCTATCAGGACTGGTGTGAGGCTGCAAGGATCAAATCTCTTTCCGAGATCAGTTAACAACGTTTCCAAACGTAGTCTTAACACGAAGGAATCTTGTGAATCAAAAACGATAATCGATCCTATAACACCCACATCAATACATATACAGGCTTATTCATGGACAGAATTAAAACCTATATTAGTTAATGAATGTTTTGTCCCTTTCGAAAAACTTTAGAATTTAGTTTGAGCGAAGAAAACAAAACATTCGATAACTAAAATGGGTGTTAAATCTGTCTATGAACAAGGCCGATAGATCGTATAGAAAAGTATTTTATTAAAAGTTTTAAGTTACTCTCATTTCGCATTCACCTCCAAAAAACATCTACTTAATAATTCACATTTCTATCAAAATACAATTTCGTTTCCATTTAAAGATTGCATAAGTAAGTTAAAAACATCCCATGTCACCAGCATCAAAATTCAACAGAAATACACCATTTCCAATATTTAAATCGAATAAAACTTCCATCAAAATGAACCGCATCTTTAATCTAAAAAATCAGGAATCTGATCATTTGTGTTATTCAATTTTTGCGCACGAGGCCCTCCGGTGCGGGGTTGATATTAAAATCTATTTCAATTTAAAAGGGAACCGTGTGTACTGGGGAAGAAAATCTCGTTATGCCTGATGTTTTGCTTTACTGTTTACGGGTGTTTTAGGTAGATTTAAGCGAAAATTTAGAAGGGTGATTAGAATTTCTGGACGAGATTCAGGGAGAAATATAGAAATTAAATTACTGGTAACTCCCGAAATTTCATTCGATTTCCGATTCGCCACTTAAAGGATTTTTAAAATGTTTTTAGTGAAATAGGTTACGCAGTTGAGGCAAAAAATTTATAAAAATAACCCGACCATCTATCCATGGTGTAGCATTATAGGTATACCGTATATATAATTTCTAAGTCTTTTTATGGAATGGAGGACAAACGAGCAAATGCGACCATGATTAGCCATGCTCATGAACACCCACAACAATAAAGGCATCGTTACTGCGATGCCCGGCTTTGAGAAGTATAGGTTCTTTGTTAATAGTACTTAGGTGTCTGATACATGTAACTATGTACTTTGGTACACATGTATCTATAGGTCGTTCATAAATAATATTATACAATACGCCCGAAAACACAGACCAAATTAAACATTTATTGATCTATCTCCTTATGGAGCAAAGTAGTCTGTTTACCGATTCACACCGGCTCACCCACTATACCCCGAAACGAACGCAAAAATAGTATAAATTCTGGTGGTAGGTCTCTTGTATGTGAGAATCCGCCTGGGTAGGTCCCACCGCAATGTCTATTTCTCCCGCCAAACAGCAGTGTAAATGCACTGTTGTGTTCTGGTTTGAAGGACACTGTAGCCACAGTAACTACTAGATATAATGAGACTTAACATATTATGTCTCAGGATGGCGAGCGCAGTGGAATGCCAAACATTCCTTTGTAATTTATGGTGTTGTTTGGTTGTTACTGTCCATGAGCGGTGGAACCGCTTACCATCAAGCGAAGGGCATGCTCGTCTCACCATTCATTGCAAAAATAAAGCAACAATAATTTTAACAAAAGACACGATGATGCGTACTGAAGCCCGTACAATACGGCCGCGCCTACGAAAATATGCTAATTAGCGATATTCTCCCATTCATTTGTATCATTTCCATTGTTTCAGGTAATTGGAGCCGCTCGTGTTCGATACTGATATCAGACTGTTATTTATTATATTGCTTATTTAATGTTTCATCCCAGTGCGGAGTGAAAAGTAGTTTGCGAATGTTTCGTGTCAGAAAGGCGTTCGTTTTTTAAATAAAATAAAATACAGTGGCGCCAGCGCCAAGTGTGGGATAAGGCAGAAGATCTCATAAAATAAGTATTTAATAATAATTAGTACTATCAGCCGTACGTATGAGAAAAGCTCTCTTTTTTTAGTTAGTTTTTAATCCAACTTGGTCTAAAACAGATTTGGGATATTTTTATACATGACAAAGTGAGTACAATGTATGATGGTAAGTCGAGTCCAACCCAAATAATTATCGGCCTGGGTGACTCGTTTTGATTTTTTTATTACGGTAAATGGAGAAACATTCCACAGCGTTCGCCATCCTGAGACATAAAATGTTAAGCCTCATCATGTCCAGTATTTACTCTGGTTACAATGTCCTTCAAACCAGAACACAACAGTGCATTAACACTACTGTTTGGCGGGGCAGTGGTACCACCTTGGTCGAGCCGACCCATTCATACCTTCGCTTTTACTACTCACAGCAAGGCATAAACTCAAAATACACACCTTTATTCCAGAATAGGGAGTACAACATACCTACCTTAATTAAAATACAATTTTAATCCCACCTATTTCTGTCCCAAATTATTTCGGTAGTTACTAAAATAATTGTACCTGTTACCCCCATATCACTTACGTTTGAAAACAATATTCCAATTTGATTACTTTTAAATACATAACAATTCGCCTGGGAGTTGGTAATGATAAAATATTATCCTTTAGTTGGCACTCCGAGAGGTCCAAAAGGTACCCCAGAGAGGGAGTTTTCAAATATTCCACGAATTCTGCGACAGAGCTCCCTCTTTTTGGGTAGGCGAATTCAGCACCATATTTTGGGTGTAAAAAAAAACATGTGTACAAATAAGCAATCAGGAAACTGAGTGTCCAATTTGATTCATTGTTTTGATAACCATTTGATTCAAAACTATATAAGCATCAATCGGGGCACTTACGACTATACAGCGCGGAAGTTTCACCATGTTGATTTAAAAAGTCAAACTCATTCCAATGATTGACCATTAATAAGTATTCAGTGAAATTCACATTTACATGGTCCATTTGGACCAACCGTCCGCCCTATGACTAGGTTAATCGAGCCCTTGAATATTCTCGTTATAGTTAAAAACTCGAGGATAATATATTTTTCCAAGTGATATCGAAGTGCAATTAGATATCACTACTGAGTAATTTCAGTCGTGTACTATTAATAGTCTGACAGGTTAATTAATATTTTTCATCTGTACTCTTAGAACAATTATGTTAAAGCCTTTTTACTTTACAGGAAATTATAACGTCCGTGGTTGTATAATTATTTTCTGAGAAATTAATTTTATGTGTGTGTACTGTGTAACGTGATTTCTTAGTTAAGTATAAATAGGAGCATTATATTCTTTCCTATAATATATTATACTACTTTTACCGGTTTTTGGGATAATGCAAGGGTAGGGATGTGTGGGTGTGATGGTGATAGATGTTTGATGGATGTAATGATGGGTGTGGATGTGAAGAATAGAAATTACTCTACATCTGACAATCTGCTTGACTGAATGAACTCTACACTAAACTTCTAGTTCAAGACTGTTTTCTTTGGCAAAATAGCAACTCTTTCATGCCTACATTTACAGTCAAAATTACATCGTACCTTAGATGACTTAAAACTCGCTAATATGTCCTTATGCAGTCAAGTCTAAATTCCTTAAGTCAACACCCCCACCCCCTCACGCAAATCCGTCCCTGCGTTGCGGTCTGAAGCGACCCCAGCAAATATTTGCCAGTCGACCCTCGTTGCGTATCCTTCTCGTCACTTAAAATGCTTTTCTAAATACATTGAAATTTAATCACACATGTATTCGCCTTTTTATATCTACAATGAGTTTTTATTGGAATTACGTTTTATTAAAAATGCTTGAGAATTGATTGGACATTCCGTTTCTAGATTGGATTTCTGGAACCCCTTTAGGTTTTTGTTCCCAGAATTTGTCTTCTGAAATATTTACGTCGGGTCGAACTTCAATTATTTTTATGAATGATGAAAAATGTTTTGTTTTATAATTTAAGTCGGTCCCTTGTTTGAACCTTGAGATATTGCTCTTATCGACATGTGCGGTGCTTTCAATTTACCACGCCAGAAACAAGAAATAGTAACTACCATTACAATTACCAAACGTTTCTACGGTATTCTACTTATTATAGAGACTGTCCAGCCGTCATACCCGCCACTGCAACTCCTGTAAGCTGGGATCAACAGCACGCATCATAATAACATCGAGTTTTGAACAAGTTTTTATGAATGTCGAACTTTTCATGTATTTCCAACTTCTATTATTTAACTTTGTGATTGATTTCGTTGAGGGTTAAAGACTAGTTAGACATTCCCGAAGACTCGTTGAGCTTCAATGCTCAGTGTCATTAAAATGCGTGCCACTGTTGATCCTGGCTTACAGGAGTTGCAGGGTAGGCGTATAGGGCATTTTGCAAACATTACATTCATGACTAACTGTCCCGCTCTCACAACCGAAAGCCTAGTGCACTCCTTATTCCTTCCCGCTCCTTTCCTGATTTGATGAGCCGGTAACACATCTATGAGCCAAGCGTTGTGGATGTTCATGAGTGACAGTCATCACTTACCATCGTTACCACAGGTGACGTGTTTGCTCGTTTGGTCCTGTTGAATAAAAAATGGGTTAACCGCACCGAAACTAATCAAACAGTAAAATGAATGGGATTTTGGAATGAATTTTACATGTACAAATATTAACACGACTAAATTCAAATAGTGAGTCAAAATACACAATATCATACAGAAAGACCGATTTTTTGTCGCGATGCGTCAAGCCCCATTTCGGTAACTCGATAGGAATTTTACCTGATCCGTAGACAAACCTTTAGTTTTTTGAAGTGAAACTTCTTTATCGGGGTTGGAAAAAATTTAGCGTTCGCGTCACATTCTTCCGTTACGCGCCGTCTTTTTTTATTTAGTAAATTAGTACCCACTTCAGTAAGCCACACCCCCAACCGTTTCCAAGCCCCATCCAAAATTTTAAGTCCCACCCACTTTTTTGTAATTTGATCCTTACCCCCCCTCTGGCCTTCCCCCACCCTAAATCCAAAACAGTGCCCAATAGCCTCCCCACGAAACCTCCCCCCCCCGCTTACCCCCACCCTAAAAATTTTACCTCACCCCCCCTACTCATATCTCCGGCATTATCCATCGTAGACCCACCGACCTTGGGTTCATTGGAACCGGCTCGGTGAGGGCTACAATCCTGCCCCAACAGAATTCCCGAATTCCCCCTCCACAACTTTCCCCACCCAAAAATATTTTAAGGTGCCCAATAGCCTCCCCACGAAACCTAACCCCCCCCCCCGCCCCTACCCCCACCTAAAATTTTTACCTCACCCCCCCTATTCCTATCTCCACCAATATCCATTGTAGACCCATCGACCCTGGGTTCATTAGAACCGGCTCGGTGAGGCCTACAATCCTGCCCCAACAGAATTCCCGAATTCCCCCTCCACAACTTTCCCCACCCAAAAATATTTTAAGGTGCCCAATAGCCCCCCCACGAAACCTAAACCCCCCCCCCGCCCCTACCCCCACCTAAAATGTTTACCTCACCCCCCCTAAACCTATCTCGGCCAATAAAGGTCGTGGACCCACCGAGCTTGGTATCCTCGGAACCGTCTCGGTGAGGGCTACAAATTGGCCCCGATAGAAATCCCAAATTCCCTCAAAAATTTCCCCCCTCCTAAACTTAAACTTTATTTAATTTAGCTTTATTTTACCAATTCTGTAAATTTTGTAAATAGTAGATCATTTTTCGAAAAATGATGTCATAAAGAAGTTTCACTTCTTACGTGTGTACACTAATACACACACACATTTTTTTTTTTTGTATAAATATCACTAGTCACTTGTTTTAACGATGTAACAACGGATTTTAAGTTTGAAGCGAGCCTGATATTTGATATTTATACTTTAGTGGGTTTTGAAGTATATTAAGCTAAGGAAAGATTCTAATGTTTAGATATTTGGTAGACAAAAACAATTGAATGGATTTAAAAGAAGTTCAGTGCACAAAGAGACTATGCCCTAGATTTATTTTATAATCCTAGATTTTTGCTCCCATTTATTGTGGAACAATAGAAGCAATGGAAACCACGGCCTTAAACTAGTAATATCAATATAAAAATGTTTTTATTAATTCGTCCTTTCACGCCTCAATGATCATTTAATTGTTTGTACCAAATTACAGGGCAGAAAACATAAGCCTTTTTTTTTTAAACGCAAGTAATACATGGGGTCATAGATAGTTCTTTTTTTTTTTTTTTTATTTCAATGAATAACGAGACGAGCAAACCATTCGCCTGATGGTAAGCGATACGACCGCTCATAAACAGTAGCAACATTCCACTGCGCTCGCAATCCTGAGACATAAGATGTTGAGTCTCAATATGTCCAGTAGTTACTCTGGCTACAATGTCCTTCAATCCGAAACACAACAGTGCATTTACGCAGTGTTGTTTCACGGGAGAAATAGACATTGCGGTGGTACCTACCCAGATGGCCTCTCACACGATTTCACGATAATTATCTAACGAGTAATTATAAAGTGTGATCTTTTGTTGTTCCTATAATGGGATATGAAGAGGTTTTCGTTGAGTCAGTGTATCATTTGCGTAATTATTACGTTCTTTGTTCGTTTGGATAATTGAAATATGTAATTCTACGGCATTAGTATAATAGAACTCGTTTGTAGCCTCTTGCTTTTTGAATTGGTAATTTCTATGGAAATGTTAATGCGGGTATGCGTCACTTTGGCGGCATTAAATGGATGCATGTTTAAACTCACGCCTTCATCCCTAAGAGGGTAGACAGGACATAACACGATTCACATTTTGTCGAGTCCAGGTACGTCTTAAGATGTGCCCTGGCAGGTACAAATTTCAGTTCCAGGCAAATTTTATAGCAAGCCATGTTTACCGGACTATACAATCTTTAATAGCCTATTTCCCGACACAGGGGTCGCACCCAGGATCTCACCAATCACCGCGCACTAATGCTGCCACTAGACCAAAATTTGGGTTCTATGTAATAATAAATATGATTGTGTAGAACTTACAAATAATATATATTATAGAGTACCAAGAACTTTGATTAGGCGAGGGGTGCGCGTGCCTCAGTTATTTTTCACTATATCTATCTATCTATATCAGCCCATATACGTCCCACTGCAGGGCACGGGCCTACTCTACAATCGAGAGAATCGATTGATTTTTTCACTAGTTCATGTAAAAGTAATGCCGGGGCACGTGTACCAATCCGCCGTCTATTAAATAGCTACAATTCACAGTTTGCTAATATTGATATTTTCTCCCTCTCAAACCAAAAATTTAAGAAAATTTCCATTCTCGAAATATCCAAATAAATTCATAAATAGCGAGTATTCTGCGTTTAATATGACTTTCCTGTTCATTAATTTTATCGTCAATATGTGGACAATGGTGTGGGCTGTATGTTTATTTAATTTCATTATTAAGTTAATATTTTTATTTTAATGTTTTAGCATACTACCGTTTCTTGTCCCTTACAAATAAAATAAAATAAAATAAAATTTGTCGCTTCGAGCATACAGCATGAATTTATAAAAGCTTTCTACCTAAATCTAGTCCCGATATTAACAAACAGAATTTCAAAGCCCACATTACTCGGAAGGTGCGGGTGAAAAAAGGGGATATTGTGTTCACGGTTGAGAGGAGAAGGGGCAAAACTGACTGAATCGGCTTAACACGGCGCATTAGAGGAGATTTGCCCATGCGATCTGTGCCTCCCGTCGGCTTATATTAGCGTCTATTACGCGAATGCATTACATTACTGGTTGCGCAAAGCCTGTTATTGTTGATGCTGGTTGCCGCGCGTTAATGTAACGTGGATTCGGGTAATGGAATGTTGGGGATATTGGTTATTTGGTGATGGATTAATTTTAGTTTCGGTTTCATTATATTAATTCTAGTTTTAAAACTGACGTGTTTTGGAGGTTAGCTGTTTAATAGTAAAAATACATACATAAGATAATGATTAGGTCTGCATGGTGTAATTTGAATTACGGTTATCACTGATTACAGCCCAAATTAAATTTTCGACCGGCTAGTGATGCGATTTTCAATAATGTAGGAATGGGTCTCATCAAATACCTACATCGCTGAAAGCTTGGAGTTCTTTAGTTTTTATTGCACCATACTAAATATTTTGGCCATTTAATTTCGGGATATCTTACAAAATAGCACTATTTTGTCTCTATGAAATTTCCATCATATCACAACTTTCTCTTTTCGCAAATATCTTTCTTAATATATATTTTTATTTTATAATATAAAATATATAATTTTCTCAAACTCAGACAACCGTCCATTCCAGTCGTGATTTCTCAAGAACATTGTTCAATGTTCCGTGGCCAAGTTTTGACTCCTGAAAACCAATGGCGCATGCCCAAAATTATTCCGAGTGTACCCGAAGTATTATAGAATAATTTTAATTGAATAAACCGGGGTATTGTCCCTTCCAGAGCAGTCCATTTCGGGGTATTAGAAGTTAAATATTTGAAGTCTAAATGTCAGTATTTGATTCGGTGCTTCATTTGAATACGGTCTAGTTATTAGCCTAGTGGGTATTGCTACTTGCCTGATTATTTGACTATCGTTGATTACGTTCCTTTTAATTTTCTTTTCGATTCAATCACAATTTCAAAATGCAGTAAAAACTTTATTTCCATAGTCTTAGGTCCTTTAAGGGGAGTAAGTGGCAATGAAACAGCTTGGCAGAATTCTGTCTTAAGCAAAGCACTATAATCACGTATTTTTGTTTTTTTTTTAAATTTTTTTTATTGAAAAGCGCTAAGACCTGTGAGCTACTACTCCAGGAAAAGTCTCCCTTCATAAACCTCGCGTAATCCTGTACAAGCGAAGTCATCATGAGCAATTGTAAGATAAATTGGTACATGAACTGCTCTTAAAATAAATTCTTTGCTGGTTGAATACAAGCTGGTCTGTTCTTCGCATGCTGTTGATTCTGGCAGACAGGAGTTGCAGTGGGGGATGTGAACAGTAAAGCAAACACCTGCATTATATAATACGCGGCGCTCAAAACGCTTATTGCAACTCCAACAATCAAAATTGCAACTCACACAAGCTAGGTCTGCTTTATTAACTTGCAGGTACCTTAGTTACATAACGTTTATAACGTCGTTTATAGGTCCGGTTTCTAAGAATTAATTACGCTTCAGTTATTGCCAATCGTGTTTGTATATTAATTTTGGAAGTCTTATAAGTGCGAAAATATGGTTGTCGTAAATCCAATAAATGATTTTATCTATTTGAGAATACTGATTGGAATTTGAGTGTATGTATATTTGGTTTGGTTTCCAATTATTGTCGTGAAGTATTTGACACGTGGCATGCTGCGGCTTGATTAAGCCCCTGGCATGACAAAAACCATGAACTTTCTATGAATTTTTCCATCACGCGTTTTCATCTCCTCTGCCTACACCGACAATAACAAAAGAAAGGTTATAAAATAATCAACCAAGATTTAAAGCGAAATGAATTTCACTCTTTACAATTACCCTCAACATCATTACAGAAAATCTTAAGGTAAAAACACGGTGCAAAATTACCCACCCAAGAAAACTTCCTAACCCTTTGATCAACTTTGCCTCGACCAGTTCTCATATTACAATGGCTGAAAAGTAAGAAGAACACTCGAAAATCCAGAGGAATCACTCAGGTTAACAACTCGACGTAGTTTGAGCAAATTTCAACTTTGCCGGGTAATAGTCGGCTATCTAGGGCTATTTCCTCTCAAGGAGTTGTTGGAGGGTTGATGGAAATTGTCGAGGCGCGGGGGTCGCTAAGGCCCGCATTGCTAACGGAGCGTGCGCCCAATGAGAAATGCGTACCTAATTTGTTTAAGGGTTAATGCTTGAGATTTTTGAACATTAAATGAACGTTGCTGCAATGTTTATTGTTTTGTTATTTCTGTGTGTATTTTGAAAATTGTACGGATATTATAAATTATTTTGAGAATATTTTTTTATTTAAGATTACATAATTTAAGCGAATTCTACACATTGAAATAAAACTATTTTTTACCGATTTTATTAGCAAAACCAATTTCGCGATAAAATCCGTAAAAAATAGTTTTAATTCAATTAAGATTACATTTTTAAGTTAAGATAATAATTAAGAAATATTATGAAATTGCTTACGCTAATATCGGTGGCATGAACATCTGTATAAACGTGATCGTAACTTCATGATTCGAAATACTATCAACATCTCCCCTTTGTTCTATCGTCTTACCCCTCTATACCCTCAACAATGCTTCTACGCTTTACTCATGGTTTCTGAGAGTTCTTCCTTCTTGTTTCTCTACAGAGATCTAGTGGAAGGGGCTTGAGTTCAGTGACTTCCAGCATAAAATTACATTAATTATGAATAATAGGTATACCTTCATATCATTACGAATACGTTTATGTATGTTCATGCTCGCTACTTAAAAAAAATATTTAATATATAATATTTTACTCATATTAAACGCAAACTAACAAATCATTTCTTTCTTTTCATGTATCTCCGAAGGGAGAAAAGGTAAGTCCTTTCCTGCTTTCATTATTTTCTTCTAGTTTATTTATAATACACATCAGTTTACATTTATTTACTTATATCGCTTGTGCTATAAAACGTCACTATTTCGTCTGGATTTTACCATCAATTTGAGTTTTTGTTGATAAATAATATTATTTAATGGTTTCTTAGATTTTCTTATTTAAAACAAGACAACTTTTTTTCGGGTTCTATCGCGGATTTGGTTTGATTTCTAAATCCTAAATTTCTTTTTATCGCAAAATCGTAACCAGCCTACAAATTCATACAAAAACATCATACAAATTAATTTTAGTGCCAGAATATTTTAATGACGTGAAACCTACCCTTAACTAAAGTAATGCTTTGACATTAGAGCTGAATCCAAAGTTAAGATATCTAGGCCCTCATTGAAACCCTGTTAACGCGCCCTTCGCATACAAACGTATAAATAAGTGTAAAAGGTCTTTAAGCGAAGGGAGAAGCAATAAACCGGCTGGCCGGCATTCTTATGTCGATTAGAGATATATCTTTGAAGACAGTTCATACTTTATATTGAAGATATTAATATGCGTAGTCATTATTGTGGGCCTGAACATTTTTTTATTGCAATGAATGGCGTGGCGAATATGTCATTCGCCTGATGGTAAGCGATACGACCACTCATGGACAGTAGAAAATTAAACAACACCATGAATAATAAAGCAATGCTTGGCATTCGACTGCACTCGATGTTAAGTCTCATTATGTCCAGGTGTTACTCTGGCTAAAATATCCTTCAAACCGGACCACAACATTGCATTTACACTGCTGTTTGGCGGGAGAAATAGACAATGCGATGGTACCTACCCAAGCGGTCTCTCACATATGAGAGACCTACCACAAGTAAATGTGATAAGAAGCAATCCTATCATCATTTCACACAAACTCTAATCACGGGCAACTTATTTGGGATTTTTCAAATTCATAAAATTTGAGTGCCCACTGCCTTGCCTGGGATTCGAATACAAAACCTCACGATTCAAAACTCTACTGTTATAGACTAGCTCATGCTAACAAATATGAAAAAAACAATGACTTGAACATTTAACTGACCGGTTTGTTCATACAATTCATTCTCAATACTTAACATTGGAAATATTCATCCCCATTGCCATATGTGCGTAAGGGTTGCAACGGTTATCAATTGTCTAACTAGAGGGTTGTTCGATGATTCGCCGGTTCGAACCCGGGCAGTCACGTTTGATCAATCAATCGCAGTATTTAAGAGTAGCTTTTGATTTGTCAGGGGTAGTTGATTGAAATATTTTCTTTTGACTTCTGTTATCGTGGTCTGAGTTGCCCAAATTTATTTGTTAAAGTATAAACGGATTTGCCATTCGAATACCTAAAATTGTAGTTATATTGAAAAGCCATATAAATTAAAAAAAATATTGCCTCGGTGACGCAGTTGGACGGTATGATTACAACGCTGAGGTCTCCGGTTCGAATCCCAGGTCGAGCAAAGTGCTATTGGTTTTTCTGTTCATTATCAGCCCGGAGTCAGGAATTTGTTCCCGGTATGGCGATAAACTCGTCCCATATCACATCGTGGGACGAAATACACAAGGCGAAACGTGGGTGTCCTGTAGCACTTCTTTCTACCCATTCTGGGAAAAAAGGCGTGAGTTTTCTTATGTATGCACTAAATTAATTCGTATTCGAACCTTGTACCACAAAATTGCAACTAGCATTAACAATTACGTAGTCATCAGCACTTGATAAAATTTTGAAATACATATACCGGGTATATCAAGACCGCGACCGAAAACGAAGCCAGGTGGTAGAGTGGTTACAGAATGTAACTAAAAATGTCTGAAGATACCACCCGGCATCGTTTTCGGTGGCAGTGTTAATATACTCTATATACTATAGGTCTATACAGTCCATATACATCGGGATCCTACACAAGAACACTCCTTTAATCAAGAATGATTGAAAGCCCTCAGTTTAGTCCACGCTGGCCTTTTGCAGGCTGTCAGACTTCACGTACCTATCATAGAATACTGCCCCGTGACCATGATAACTGTAAAGTAATTGAAACGTCGGGAAGTTAAAAATGTAAAAATTAAACCAAATTCGCGATGAATACGAAAAAAAATATTTTATTTCAATAAATTTTCTATGGTATCAGCTTTTCTCACTATATTTTTCTTCTCTGTTATTAAATGGTAATTGACATACAAATACATATTACTGATACCTATATAAATTGGTCACGAAATATCAACGAATGGATGAAATAAATGAATTCCACACATGTTTCATTTCATATAATATTTGCTATTAAATCGATTGCGCGGCCCGTATGTACATATAATTTAAACGGCGGTTCATTTAGCGCAATGTATGCGGAATTAATAGGGCGTAATACACACTATCCGACGCCGGGGCCAATAGTAAAGGATTTCCAAAATGCGCGCCGATTTAAAAATCGCTACAAATAAAACCGACCGTACGAAACGAACGGTACTGTTTCGATTTGTAGGGTTGTCGCTTGTCGGTATTTTGGATACAAATATAGTATTTTTGACAAACGATTGCTAGAAGAGAAATAAATTGCCTTTCTTCGTTTGAATTTGCAAGATTTATGGCAATTGAAACTACAAGGCATATTGTTCCTTTCATAACAGGCTTAAGTTAAAGCAGTAAATCCAATTATCTGTCCATATGAAATAAACCCATTTACACATTAATTGTATGTATGAAATGTCGATTGTCGATCGAAGAAATTACAATCAAAGCATCAGCTATGTGATTACAAAATTGCACTTCTAGACTAGTTTTCTACATGATTTAGATGAGTTTAGTTTAGTATCCCACTATTTTTTTTTAAACCTAAGACTCTTATAGTTAACAATCGCCTCGAACCAAATGCCACTATCGCTCAATATAAATCCCTCAATTCCCGCCAACCCTAAAATCCGTAGCGGAATAAATGAAATGAAATGCAAGGATTGTTTGCTTTCAATCGGATATTAAGGTGGATTCATTGCTTTGTCGAATGTAAACTATACTCCCTTACGTACGAGCTGGACAAAAAATATTAGAAGAACCAAACACAGTGAGAAATAACGGCCAAGGTAAATCAACATTTGTCAAAGTTGAATTTAGACTGTTATTGATATTTACGTCTTTTATATGAGGTGTAAAGATTAGTTCTCTCTCTCTTTCTCTCTCTC
This sequence comes from Deilephila elpenor, assembly GCA_949752805.1. Lineage (NCBI taxonomy): Eukaryota > Metazoa > Arthropoda > Insecta > Lepidoptera > Sphingidae > Deilephila > Deilephila elpenor. The sequence goes on from OX457119.1 coordinate 2,997,290, forward strand.
TCTCTCTCGCTTCAGTCACAAGAAGTCCACTGCACATTGACCTGTTGGAAGCGGCTTGCTTCCAGCACTTCCTGGAACCTTAACCAGGTCGTCCAACCTTGTGAGCGGGCATCCGACACTTCACTTGCCTGTACGTGGCCTCCACTCCAGAACCTTTCGGCCCCATCGGCCATCAGTTCTTCGCGATAGGTGCTGGGCAACTACCACTTCAACTTCTTCAACTTGCTAATCCTATTACTTGGTAATCTTGACTTGTGATTTACTAGTAACTGCTAGGCTATTCGTACGTGTCAAGATAGCGACCATCATGTACAGTAACTGTGCAAGTCTGAGTTTGCATTAGTATACTGGAACGTGTGTGGCCAAATAACTGCGCAAACTTCGTTCCAATTTTCGATTTGAGACTGGTGCAAACTCGCGTTTGCGCAAACGCACTTGAGCGTGTGTGGCAGGCTTCAGTTTGTTGCATTCTTTCTATATCTGGTATCTGGATTCAATCAACAACGATGGACTGTTAAGTCGTCATCATATTTCATAATCATCAGCCCGTTGCAGTCCACTGCTGGAGGTAGGCCTCTCCCAAGGTACGCCACAGACCCTGTCCGCTGCTTTATGCATCCAGTCGCTGCCGGCCCTTTTGTGCAAGTCGCCGTCGACTGTCCAGTATTCATTTTATTTTTACTTAACTAGTTCTTTTTGTAATCCATGATTACTGAGGGCCTAAGTACGTTTATTTTACTGTCTTACAATTTAATGTTTTATTATCCTTTCTTAACCAACCGTGGCGCATTTTCCAGTACTAATAAAATTGTTAAACCGACCCGAGTTATAAACCAATAGGCAGATGGCCAGACCCATGTGAAAGTTTGAGTGGAATATCCGGAAATTAATTGATTTAAACTTACAAGGCCGGTTACTCCAGTTTAATTGATTATATAAATAGCTCTGAAGTTAGTTGTGTTTTGATCGTTGAAGTGAAGTAGGTTGCAAGCCATCACACTAGAGTTGCGGGTTCGAATTTAACTCTAGGCAAATCATGGTTTTCAAAATAGATAATATTACAAACAGTGAAATTCCCCTTTATGATATTTTTGAACACTGGCAATTGATGTAAAGACATTCCGATTCAAAATCTATACACGATACCGCCAGACCAATAAGGTGCGATGAACTTACAACTTAATTCCAAAATAACAGTAAAAAACTAATAATAATTAAGTGACACTAGGCAGAGTAATAAATGATTATTTTGTTGGTGTAAAAAAATGGAACACATTATAATTATTAAGAAAACAATAGAACGGTTTCAAAATTATAACTGGATTGTTTACGAGTCGAATCTGTTTTTTGAACGTCACAAAAATGGATAATAATTTTAAATACTGTTGAAAGCTTTAGAATTTAAAATAGTAGTTTCTATTTATATAATTTAAATTTTAAATTTAAGGAAAATAAAAAATACCCTGTACAAAGTATTAGCCTGTCAACGATATAAATGATTGTATAATATGACAGCGGGGGGCGACTTTTTCCGGCGGGACGGAACAAAGCGTCGCGGACTAAATCAGCAACGCTGTGCAAACGCGATAAGTGATCGGATAATGACGTGGGGGCGGAATTTACGCCCATTGATTAATGTGGTCAAGACGCTGTTCGACTTAAGGTCTAAGTAGAGTGGGTTCGAATCTTGGGGTTGATAATTATTATGAGGCATACTGAGGAAATAATATTAGGTTATTATTGTATAGTTAAAAAGCGAAGGAACACAATGTGAAGAAACTTGCATATTTTATATTAATATTATTAATTCTACAATACATTTATAAACGTACACAATATGTGAATTTCATCAGTCCAGTTTAGACCAACCTAAGCGAGTAAATTTAAAAGATTGTTGTATTATTATTAATATTTACTCCTGAGAACCAAACCTAAGAACTTTCCTTTCTCACAAAACGTGATTCATACATAATATAAATAACTATTTTAACCCTCAATTTCCGACTTAACCCGTCATTACAGTAACAATCTTCCGCGGTCCCTTGCACCCGTTCGCATTTATGTAAAACGTGCGTTAAAAAACAGGGGGTAATTTGTACCCTTATTAACACTTTAGTTCCAGTTACCTGCGTTAATGAACGGTCAGCGATACAGGGTTGGCTTATTGTCGACTATTATTAAAGATGTCTGAAATTATGGGTCTAAGTGACCAGTGTTGGCTACTTTGTCTACTGTTTTCAGGTTAACGTTGGTTTAAAAAGTTGCTTTTACATAAAAACGCAATAAGTATTATTAAGTGATATTGGGTTTTTCTATTCATTATCAGCCCGGAGTCAGGAATTTGTGCCCGATATGGCGATAGGTTCGCCTCCTATCACATCATGGGACGGAATATACAAGGCGAAATGTGGGTGTCCTGGTGGCGCCTCTGCCTACCCCATCTGGGATAAAGGCGTGAGTTTATGTATGTATGCAATAAGTATATGATTACTTGACAACATATTTTAAATTACAAAATGACATACTAATGCCTATTTGTTAATAGGATTCGAAGCCACTACATTACAGTTACGTTTATTATTAAACACCGCTAGACCAATAAAACTATGAGCGACTGAAGTGTCGTAATAAATGATCACGCACTTTATAAAATCCCAAAACTTATAAAGCAATTAAACACACGCGATATAAGGCGAAAAATATGTAGAAATCATTAAATTATACGCAATCATTAAATTTATCACTAAATTTACGCGTGTGTCAATTTGTTGAATGCATTAATTTATTTTATAAATAGCTATTTTAAACAGATAATTTTAGTTTCAACACAATTGTGTCTGTTAAAAAAAATATACTGAATAATATTTTTATCAAATTAATAGTTGACAATTTTATTATTTGCCTTTTAATATTATCCGCTACAATTTTAATAAAATAAAACTAAGTTAAGAAGCAATCAATTTACTGATGAAATAAAACTATTTTATACGGATTTTATCGCGATATTAATTTTTACATTTTTTAACTTCCCGACGTTTCGATTACTTTACAGCTTTCGTGGTCACGGGGCGGCCAAATCGCGATAAAATCCGTATAAAATAGTTTTATTTCAATGTGTAACATTCGCGTTAATCTAAGAAACCATTATGCAATTTACTGTTGTTAATTTTCGCGAGATTTTCGGAATACTCAAATTATACAATAATTTAAAATATAAGCCAATTTATCTTCACAAATAGATAACGTACCTACAGATGTAGGTATTCTAATCACATTGCATGAATCTTATTTGCCGCTCCCAGTACGTAACTGCGTAATAATTGCTATTATGAAATAAAATAACATAGTACTACGAATCAATGCTGAATGCGCAAAGGTTAAAAGGCGTGAGATCGTGCGTGCAGGTGTTCGGCGTCGCGTGTGCGCAGCGGCCTTCGCGTAAATTGCGCGGGTTCGATGACTCGGCGAGTACATGTTTTGTAATTGTGTTTTAAATGTAGTCAAGTGAGAATATGTATGTGAAATATCCACTGATAAAGATGGTTATATTTTGCCGGCCGACACAATTTGAAGGCCTATTTGTATTTTGTATCCAGATATATTACAGGTAAACCCGAAACGAGTTATACTTGAGCCACAAAGATGGGTTCACAAGTCCATCCTAACGGATAGGGATAACCAGGATATCACCAGCACATAGCACTGTATCATTCCCTAATGGCCCACTGTTGGGCATAGGACTTTTCTACAACGAAGAGCTCGATTGAGACCGCTTAGATCATATGCTATCATTATGGCCTGGTGCGGGTTGATGGACTTGACAATCTACTACATACGGGTTAAAGACAAGTTGGAGATTAATTTATTTAAGGACCTCCAACGAAGAATACACGGCATTATATAATAATTAATAAACACAATGGTGTAGCATTATTTTAGTTTACATTGTGACGTGATCTTCAATTACAGGAGACTATATTGAGACTTGGTGAAGTTCAATGCTCGGTGTTGTTAAAATGCGTGCTGTTGATCCTGGCTTACAGGAATTGCAGTGACAGGTGTAAGGGACAATATTAAACAAAATATCCTTACAATGATAAATCAGACAGCCTGCGCCAGTTGGTTAGACACCGGCTGTAAAACGAGAGGCCGCGGGTTTGATTCCCGCACAGAGACAAATGTTTGTTTGAACCACAAGAGTTTGTCTCGGATCTGGGTGTTTGTGCGACCGAAAAGTCTTTCGTAGTTCTTGATACCCACGACACAAGACTCGATCTAAGTGGGGTCAGGACTATGTAAGTGACTGTTGGGTGTATTTATTTATTTAATGGTACATGTATATCTACATACATGCATAAACTCACGCCTTTATCCCCGAAGGGATAGGCAGAGGCGCCACCAGGACACCTACTTTTCGCCTTATATGTTCCGTCCCACGATGTGATATCCGCGAGCCTATCGCCATATCGAGCACAAATTCCTGACTCCAGGCTGATAATGAATAGAAAAACCCAATATCACTTTGCCCGACCCAGGATTCGAACCCGAGACCTCAACTCTGTAGTCGTACCGTAGTACAAGCACCGAGGCAGTCATGTATATCTAAAATTAAATAAATTAAACGTACAACAGCAACGTCGACCAATCAAACCGCTGCACTGGTTTATAGTGTCGTTAAACTTTTACTACACGTTCGTCTAGTTGCTAGTTAGCATACTAAAATATAATTACGTACGATCATAAACTGGGTGGGTGTCTGTTCGTCAGATTTTTTGAATTTTGACGCGATTAGGAATTCTGAGGAATAAATCTCTCGTTTGCAAAATGATTCTATCTATCTATCTATATCAGCCCATATAAGTCCCAATGCTGGGCACGGGCCTACTCTACAATCAATAGAATCGATTGAGAGTGGTTAGGCCATATAGTCCACCACGCTGGCCTAGTGCGGGTTGGCGGACTTACATACCGCAGAAATTCTTTAAAATCGCTACGGTATGCAGGTTTCCTCACGATGTTTTCCTTCACCGTTAAAGTGCGTGGTGATTGACTATCAATACACAAAATGATTAATTTGTATAATTATGTCAACCAGAGAGAGGACGACTATAGCACTTATAATCATATACATTGTAACTATTTTGTCGTGCCCGTGTAAAATAGCATGACCGACAAACTCCATGGGATTAGTAGGATGTGGAACACACAGGACATCATTAATTGATTTAATATCTTGGTATATTAAACAGTTCCTGAATCCTATCAAATAGAGCTACTTAAAATCTGATGCCGCAACTACAATCTTAAACTATAATTCATAGACAGGTTTAAAGGTTTACGTTATCGAATGTTTTGTCTTCTTCGCTCCAACGAAACAAGTCGATCGAAAGGGACAGAACATTCTATAACTAAAATAGGTTTAAATCTGTCTATGAATAAGACCGTTAGTGTTGTAGATGTGTATTGGTGGTTATTACTAATGATAAGTTGATTCTGTTACTAGTTTTATCGTTATAAAAAAAAGTAGATCAATATCACAAAGATTTCTTTACAAAAACACTCAAAGTCGAGACTAATTGTTAGTTCAAAGCTGATAAAAACAATGTTCAATCAAACAAAACATTAAAGACATAAAAAATTACAAGTAGGCCACTTAATTTGACCTTCCACCTTAAACTGTATAAAATTGTTAGTTCGTTTTATTTGTAGTTAATTTGTTGTAAATGTACGATAAGCTTATTTTCAACGTACAATGTATAAACAGCAAACAATGTTTTTCTATTCAATATAATAATTATTTGTCTAATAGCGCAAATGTACATAAGATATTACAATTTAGATCGGGTCGGGCAAAGTGATATTGGATTTTTTTTATTCATTATCAGCCCGGAGTCAAAAATTTGTGCCCGATATGGCGATAGGCTCGCCCCCTATCACATCATGGGACGGAACATACAATGCGAAAGTGGGTGTCCTGGTGGCGCCTCTGCCTACCCCTTCTGGGATAAAGGCGTGAGTTTATTGTGTTTAAACAAGTAAGTATTAGATACAATTATTATTATTATTTCTCTTTATTTATTTTATATTATTATTATTATTTTTATTTTTATATTCGATTTACGTTAATCTCCCAAAGATTGGGGAGTACACCAAAGTACCGAGCTTTTGGCCAAAGTACTTTAGTATTTTGGTACAGTGCAGTTCCTTTTCAGTCTATAGAGAGGAACTTCCGGACAATTCTGCATGTGTTGAGTATGACAGCTTTCTGTAAGAGTATGTAGGTGAGTGGATGGATGTTTAATGTCTTTAAGCTTGTGTGCAGTGTTTTGGGGATGACCCCTGTACTGGATATGATGATGGGTATAGTCTTCACCGATTGAACTCTCCACTGAGTTTTGAGTTCAATACTTAGATCTGTGTATTTAGTTAGTTTCGTGGTGTGTGTGGAGGCAAGATTGTGTGTGTTAGGAATGGCGATGTCTATGAGGTATACAGTTTTATTTTGTTTGTCGTGTAGTGTAATGTCAGGTCTGTTATGGTGAATGGTTTTGTCAGTCAGTATTGTTCTGTCCCAGTATAGTTTGAAGTCTGACGATTCGAGTATGATTTGGGGTGTATATTTATAGTATGATGTTTTTTCTGTGATGAGTTTGTGTTTGTGTGCTAGTGTCTGGTGTATGATTGCCGCTACCTGGTCGTGTCTGTGCTTGTAGTCTGTTTGTGTAATGAATGAACATGCTCCTGTGATGTGTTGTATTGTTTCTGGCTGTTTATGGCAATGCCGACAATGGTCACTGACAAGAGTACTATCACGAATTATATACTTCCTATAATTTTTGGTATCAATAACTTGGTCTTGGATCGCCAACATAAATCCCTCTGTTTCTGGGAACAGCTCGCCTTTTTTCAACCACGCGTTTGACGCTACTTTGTCAACATTAGGGTTGATCAAATCGAGCCGGTGACGGCCATGGAGGGATTTTTTGGACCAAGTGTCAATTCGTTCATGGTTGGTGACTATTTTCAACTGTTTGTTTTGGTCTGTGAGTTTCAGTGGTGTGTATTTGTCTGCTTGAGACACAGCTTTGTGTAGTAGGGAATGTTGTGAGTGAGAGTGAAAAAATGTTCTGAGTGTGGAAATCTGTTTGTTGTGTAGATTTGTTATATCTATGAGCCCTCGGCCACCCTCGTGCTTAGGCAAGATTAATCTTTGGATGCACGCTCGCGGATGGTGCTTTCTATGTTTAGTCATTGTAGTATTAATGACTCTTTGTAAGTTTTTTAAGTCTGTTTGTGTCCAGTTTATAATTCCGAATGAATACGTAAGTATGGGTATTGCATATGTGTTAATGGCTTTGATGGTGTTGCGTGCATTTAAGTGAGTGTGCAGTATTTTATGTAATCTATGTTTAAAATTCTGTTGTAGTGTGGTTTTTATTTCTTTATGGTGTATGTGTCGCGACTGATAGTATCCTAGATATTTGTATCCTTCGGTAGGGTCTACAACATCAATTATTTCCTGGTTACCTAATTCGTATGGAGTTGATTCTACTATTCCTTGATTAACTGACTGTATTTTACATTTGTTTATACCAAACTCCATGTGAATGTCTTGTGAGAAAGTATGTGTGATGTCGGCAAGTGTGTGTATTTCGTTAAGTGTGCTTCCAAAGAGTTTAATATCATCCATGTACATGAGATGTGAGAGTGTACTTTGTTGTGTATTGTGTCTAATGTTAAAACCAATATTATTTTTATTAAGCATATTTGAAAGGGGGTTCAATGCCAAACAAAACCATAAGGGACTCAAGGCATCACCTTGGAAAATACCTCGTTTTATTGGGATGAATTCTGTTTCAGTAGTTTTGTAATTGTTACATATTTTTAATTTAGTATTCCAGTTTAACATCGTATTTTCCAGAAAAAATGTAATTGTGGGATGGATCTTATAGTGCTTTAATATATATATTAACCAAGAGTGTGGTACAGAGTCGAAAGCTTTTTTATAGTCAATGTACATGGTATGAATGTTTCTTTTCTGACTAAGCGCTTGGTTGGAAACTACGGCATCTATTATAAGTTGTTCTTTACACCCTTGACTATGCTTGCGACACCCTTTCTGTTCCTTTGCTAGGATGTGGTATTTATGTGTGTAATGGTATATGGACTCGTTTAAGCATGACGTGATAATTTTATAAATGTTCTGGAGGCAGGTAATTGGTCTGTACTTAGCGGGGTTCGCGGTGTCACTTAAGTCTTTTGGTATCATGTATGTGGTTCCCTGTGTGATGTAGTGCGGCATTGTCTGAGGTGATTGGATGAATGAGTTTATATGTTTAAGTAATAATGTGTGTGTGCATGTAAACTTCTTGTACCAGAAGTTGTGGATGTTGTCTGAACCAGTAGCTTTCCAATTGTGGGTTTTAGATATAACTGATTTCAAGAGATCTATGTCGATTTGGTCAAACTCCATTTCTGGTATATTTCTCAAATACTGTTTATCTTCCTCAATCCATTGGTTATTGTTATGTTCCACGGGGTTAGACCAGATATTAGACCAGAACGTGTGTAATGATTCAGGGGTAGGTAGCGATGCGGTGTCTATTGTTGAGTTATGTTCTTGTGCAAGTTTTCTGTAGAAAAGTTTTTCGTTAGTGTAAAACTGCTTATTTTGTGTCTTCCTCAGAGTTGTCTCTTTATATCTTCTTAGCCTACTAGCAAGAGTGTTCAGTTTTTGTTTTAAAGTGTCTAGGTAGTGTGTTATATCCGTGTTTTGTGTTTCGTGCTGTGAGTGAATTTTGTACTGTTGTTTTAATTTTTCAATGTGTTTTTCTAAAGTTTTTGATTTAACTCCCCTTGCATATTCGGTCATTCTACCTATATTTATTCGAAGGTTATTTATTCTTTCTTCAAGGCGTCTTTGCCACCAGGGTATTTTATGTTTTTTGGGCAACAGTGAGTTCCTCTCTGTGATTCTAGCGCCATTAAATTTAGCTGAAGTATACGCCCCGCAATAAATGATGGTTTGTGTGGTTTTAAAGTCGGTTTCAGAAGATAATAGCCTAGGGAGTAAATTAGAGTTGAGATGAGATATAATTGTAGATAATTTCTTTGAGGGTTTCAATTTTGGTAAGCTCGGTCTGGATATAGGTGACGTATCTTGGAATTTATTAATCGCATCCAGAAACATAGCTTCTAGTTGTTGTTGTAAATCTGTAGTAAGTTCTCGTATATAATTTGTTACAGGTCTTGAAAGTGAGTTTGGCTGGTCAGTTATGATTTGTCTCGGTTCAGAGGCAGTTGTTATGGGGTTCTCAACTACTGGTAGAGTTTTGTTTACAGTATAATTTATGTCTGCATTACCTATCTCATTCCTAACTTCTTCAAGGATTCTATTCAATTGTTCAGAAGATAAAAGTTTATTATTGACAATAGACCGCCGTTGGTCGGAAATTCTTTGAGCACTAAGATGAGCTAACGTAGGATATTTAGAAATTATTTCCTGATGTAACTGAGGTCTGTATGATGTTAAATCGGTTTCTAGTTTGGTTAGTTTGTAATAGGTTCTCATTATGGCCTCGTTTAGTTCAACAGTCCACCTCATTCTTCGGGACTGGGTTTGTTCTAAGTTTGTAACATCGGAGGGTGGTTGATTTTGGAGTAGATTTCTGACTTCTGCTTTAATTGTATCTATTTCATTTTGGGTAAGGAAACTACGTTGAACTATAGCTCGTCGCTGATCACCGACTCGCTGCTTACCAACTTCCATTTTAGGAAACTGTTCTGTAAATCGTGTATGTAGATGTGTGAGGTACTGTGTTGTATTAGTTTCTAAATCGGTGAGAATGAAATATTGGCGCATGATGAAAATATTCATTTCTTTGGTCCACGTTTTACGTGTGCGCCGGCCTCCCGTGACGGGTGCAGTAACTTCGGCTGAAATAGCCTCCTGCACAACATCATGGTCGGATTGAAATGATGAAGATGATGATGAACGAGAAGAGTAAGTAGCAAGGAAAGATGGTGGTGATGAAGGGGCCGATGAAAATAGAGATGATTGTGACGAACATGACAAAAACTGGTCATGTGGGACTGCAGCAGTCCGTGACTGGGCAGTTCGATGCGATACGGTGCCCTCCCCAGAATACGTAGGGCAGCCCGAGCCGGAAGGCCCGGGGCGGGGTTCTCCATCGTATTCCACTCCGGTACCCGCCTGGGGTAATGTTCTGTTTCTAAGACGCATCGCATGAATTTCTTTCAATACTAGAGCTCCGTTGGTCACTGGTGAGTATGTAGCAAGAAGCTGCCAGTGTCCGCCCCTCACGTGGCATCGGGTGGTCGTGCCGGACGTGAAGATAGATTTTTAAGGGGCTTATTATTATTATTATTACAATATTTAAAGTCTGATTTTGCTCCGAAATTCGGACATTGGGACAAATCTTTAGTTGGCAAATATTTGGTATAGGTTTTGGTGGTAAGGGCCAGAATGTTCCACACAAGGATTTACGACTTACGACCCAAACTGCTTACCTATCACAGCATGGGGTCGCGAATATTCCTTGAGTAAAAACAATATAGAATTAATCACAGCCTCCGTGGCGCAGTTGGTTAGACGCCGCCTGTGAAACGAGAGGCCGCGGGTTCGATCCCCGCACCGAAACAAATATTTGTGTGATCCACAGGTATTTGTTTCGGGTCTGGGTGTTTGTGAGACCGTAAAGTCTCTCGTAGCTTCTGATACCCACGACACAAGACTCGATCTTAGTGTGGGGTCAGGACTATGTATGTGACTGTTGGGTGTATTTATTTATTTATTATTTATTTATTTATTTATCTTTCTATATATCTACTAGTGGTAGATCTCTCAAATATAAGAAGCCACCCGGGTAAGTACCAACCTAATGTCTATTTGTTCCGCCAAACAGCAGTGTAAATGCACTGTTGTGTTTCGAAATAAAGGACATTGTAGCCAGATTAATTACTGCACATAATGAAACTTAACATCTAATGTCTCAGGATGGCGAGCGCAGTGGAATGCCAAGCATTGCTTTGTTATTCATGGTGTTTGGTTTTGCTACTGTCCATGAGCGGTTGTATCGCTTCCCATTAGGCGAATGGCAAGTTCGTCTCGCCATTCACTGCAATAAAAAAATCTGTTTAAGCCCATATTCGTCCCACTGCAGGGCACGGGCCTCCTCTACAATCCAAAGTACGTTTATGAGGGGTTAGGCCATATATCCACCACGCTGGCCTAGTGCGGGTTAACATAAATCTTTCTCCCATAAAATTATTTTGTGCAGCACATGATTTCACTCTCAACAATAAGATAGACAGGTGTGTTACAAAAAATCACCACCGCACCGCATCTGTTTCGAAAGTCATAATAACAGGTTTGCCGTCAAAATGGCCGATAATTGAGCCGGAATATCCCATGAGCGCCATCGACATCGTATGGGAATTTTATAACACCCGCCAAGTTGATTAAGACGTACCAATACTAAAATGGATTTTTCTATTCATTATCAGCCCGATGTCAGGAATTTGTGCCCGACATGGCGATAGGCTCGCCCCTATCACATCGTGGGACGAAACATACAAGGCGAAATATGGGTGTCCTGGTGGCGCCCCTGCCTACCCCTTTCGGGGATAAAGGCGAGGGTTATGTATGTAATACTAAAATGGGAAATGCTCAATTATTGCAGATTATTTATATAATTGCAATTGTAAATCGGATATTTTGTGGTTTGGGTTGAAATTTAACTTTTACAGTAAAATATAATGTGTGGCGTTAGCCGTATTTCACATACCAAAAGTGAGGTTTTTTTTTTTCTTGAAAAATAACAGATAAAGTGGTGTATTCACGTAAACATTATCTTTTCAGTACTGAGACTAAATGACTTAGCCCTCTCAATCATACTTTAAAATTGCCTTTCATCTTTACTGCAAGATTAAGAAGGCTTTAACCCTTAACAAAGTGTGGAAATGGAATGACCAGGATGTAATACAATACATACAGATATACTGAATGTAAGCGTCCGAAGCAGATTTTTGCTTATACTAAACAGGGTGCACCGCGATCAGGTAAAATTGCCTTTGTCTTCGAAAGGTGTTATTTCTACCCTTTCACACCCCTCGATAAATATACAATTATAATGTAAATTCCACCCTCGGTATACCTTGCTACGGGGTGCACAAAGCCCTTCATTAGTACGTAAAAATGCAAATTTCCATATAATTTGCATCCAACTGTCAAATTTTCGGGCGTAAAGTGTGAAATTGGGTAATGAGTAACCGGACTCTGTTTGTCAGGGGTTCACACAACCCCGCGGGGGTGTACGATAATTTATTATGGATAAAAACGCGACGTTTGACGACTAAATCATATTAAATTAGCAATTTTATTAGCATATCTGACCGGGTCTCTACGATTAAGAGGATTTTGATCTCAGTTCTAATCTCTAGCCTTTTCATAATTATTGTTGTCCAAAAAATGTCCAATACACCGGGTAACACCTGATCATGCTGGAATTATGACGAGAGAAGAAAAAATCGGCTATGGTCAAAGTAGACTGTTTACCAGAGCTAGTTGCTTTATAATATAATAGCTTCTGCCCGCAAACTTCGTCTGCGTGGTTAACTTTATTTGAAATCTCCCATCCCGTCCCGCCTCGTCTCATTCCCACTAATGGAATGTAATCCAGTCCCATCACATTCTTTTGAGTATAAAAAAGTAGCAAATATATCGGAGTTCCTTCTTCATCCCACGGGAACACAAAACTTTTCGGGATAAAAAGTAGCCTATGTTACTTCTAATACCTCCAAGAATATGTGTACAAAGTTTCATTATGATCGGTTGAGTAGTTTTCGCGTGAAAGCGTAACAAACAGATTTACATTCACATTTATAATAGTAGGGATTATAGATCTGCGCAGATTGCAAATTAAATTAAGACCTCTTATTACAAAAAAGTCAAGTTAAATTCTTTAACGATCGATCATCCCGCTGCGCGCCCGTCCGAAATAAAACCCCGTGTGTTTCCAAAGTGATTTTAATAATAAACAACGGCGGCGTATCCGTACCGTTCGTTCGGCGCCTACGTACATCAGATAAAACAATATTTTACAATACGCACCTCCATTAATCTTGATTGTATCTGCGCTTTATGTTCAACTTATCTCTCGTGTGTATGTATGCGGTTTTTTGGAACGATTGCGGGTTCGATTCCTTGTTGAGTGTTTTTAATTAATTGCATGGTTTCATACGGTAATGTTCTTATTGTTTTAATTTAATGTTGAAAGGTTTCAATTTGCATGACTTTTCGGCACAGTTGGTGGTATTATTAGTCGAAATACCACGAAATTAAACGACTCAAATGGTCGTGAGTTTGATCCCTGCTCAATTATATTCTGTTCTCTTTTCTACATCTGCCTTAGGAATAATAAACCGTAAAATAACAATTTCGACATTTTTTTAAATATTTTTACTTCATGCGAACTTCATTTATCGGTGGGATAAACTAAGCACCGATAAATATATATTGAATACAATTCCTAGCCAACCTAGACGACCTGACCTATCCCTCGCACTATTTTCATCCAATCAAAATTCTTATAAAATATAAACCATCGCCACTACACAGAGTACCGAACTACAAAATATCGTCAGAGCAGTTTAACACCGTAACAAAACGGAATTTTACGCACCGCCTAAATATTGCACCGGGCAGATATTCAATTAAAACGAAGCGTTGGTCCACGTCTCCTGTTACCTGCCATTGTTCCCTCTCTCTCTTTCGTTCGTCGACCCGTTTTTGTTTCGAAAAAATCCAAAAAAAAACAATATGTCTGAGTTTACACCGTCACTCCTGATTCTTGTCGTAGCGTGAAATATGACGTTTACAAATGCACGTTCTATAGACATATTTGAATTTAGAACTCTATGATCGTAATTAGAGCATTGTATTTTTTTGCGGCTTTAGAAGAAGGAAATTGGTTTTAAATCCAGAAATTATGTTTTTTAATCTGTATTGAATGGATCGAAATAATAATTAATATTAGACATAATACCAAGGCTGCATTGAGAAAGGAGTATACGTATAAATGCAAACTTTGTCATGTGTTTTCATATGTTTTAGTGAAAAATTTAAATTAAGGTAACGGCGTTTTAAAAGTCTGTCATATTAAAATTAATTTTTCGCGTGAAGGATAGTAAAGTAAAGTATGAAAGTAAATTGCTTTTTATTTTTACACCTATGTACTTTAAAAAATTCCATTCATTTTATCATCCCAAAAATCGGCACTTAACCTACCACTTACAAAACATGATATCTCCGTACTGACCTATGATCATAAGAAACAATGAAAACCCAAACCCAAAGATAAAGAAAGACAAAAGATAAAAGATCAAAAGATCGCAGTAAATACAGAAAAAAAGGTATACGTTGGCCTTTACATCGGTGGGACATTAATTTGCGTCGACTAAGTGTGGCGCGCGGAGCCGTCCGTCTCACGATTTATAGTCGGGACATTCTCTGCGTGTGACGTCACAAGTCACTATTTGCTAAGATCAAGGGGTTATGTTTTGTGAGTAAGTATTTGTGAGACGGGTTTGATGTTTGTTTGGGGTATTTTTAGTTGAATTTTTTTAGAGTTGTGTCAAATATTGAAACCTATAAGTTTGTATGGTGTGGTAAATTATGGGTTTCGATTTTCACTGTGAGAAATATTTTAGTGACGAATTAATCATTTTGGCCTAAATGTTTCCCTGTGTTCATATTTTAATTCTTATAATATCATATTTTGCGTAAAAAACTAAGCAATTGATAAAAGACTAGTGAAAAACCAGAAATAGGACATGTTTAAATAAGAGGAATAAACTGCATGACTAACATGTTTTTCAAATGAATCCCTTATATTATTTAATACTTAAGACTCAGGATTATTTAAACAATCAAACTACCTACTCCAAAACGCAACCAGGCGTAAAGATATTTAAAAATATACGAACCCGTAAATATTTCTGTCCTTTTTGGTTTTCAACCAGAGGCATCTACTATACAAGTAGTTTTTTTAAGGGTTGTTTTCACAAAAAAGCGGTCGATACCACTAATGGTTAAGTTAAACAAGAGGTTATTTTTTTGTTATCCAGTCAAACTTGAACGCTTTCAGATCGTTAACGATAACTTCGTTTCTAGTAGTTATTATTTCTTTTCTTACTTTTTAGGTGTTTTTGATCCAATGAAATGAAAAATGAAATGTTTTTTTTTTTATTGGCACATAGTGGAACTAAAACACATTAATGATATAATTAATAGAAAAACTCTATCACTTTTCCCGACCCGGGATTCGAACCCGAGACCTCAGCTTTGTAATCGTACGTACAACTACGCGACCGAAACAGTCTATCCATCATCACCTCTCTTTTATACGGGTGGTCGGTCGTGGCGAATATCTTGGAAACCAGTCTTTAAGTGGTCATTTGAAAGTGTCATTACTAAGTGGTCCCGGATGTTTCCCAATTTTTGTCCCTAGTGGGTGGTTTAGAAGAAATAAATTGTCCTGAATCAATCGACACATGGACTTAATTGAATATTTTATGTATATGAAGTTTTTAGGTCTCACTTACCGTCCCGGAAGGGATGCATGAAATAGATTTTTCGCGGTAAAGTTGAAGAAAAGTCCCTGGGACAGATTCCTTCCTTAGTATAGATTATCTTTGTAAAATCTACACTTAGTAATCGTAGTAAACCAGCGTTGCGCTGTGGCTCGCGCCGCAGTACAACAATAAGCTGAGTGGTCACCTAAGTGTCACTTTTTTGCGACGCACAAACTTTTTTTTTATTTCTGTATGGTGTAGGTAAATTTATGTTATATGAGTGTGTGCGTTGTGATAAGTGACAAATAAATGTGTTTTCTTTCTTTCTTTATTTCTTTCTTTAGTAGTCTGTACCACTTTTAAAAAGACGCAATACCAGTCCAGTTTTAAAACTCACACACCACACATTCTAGTCAATATGTTTTATTAAGAAATGTTACTCCATATACGGTAACAATAGGGTTAAGAATAAAGTTTGAACCAAGTTTGTGAATGGCGGTCAGCCGCTGACCCAAATATTGTTTGGTAACCAAGTCTTAGTAACTGTTGCGTTTGCGTTTCCCGTTGGTTATATATCGTATATTGTATATAACTGCCTATATACTGCCTCGGTGGCGTAGTTGTACTACGGTGTGATAAGCTGAAGTGTCGGGTTCGTCCCGGGTCGGGCAAAATGATATTAATTTTTCTATTGATTATCAGTCCGGAGTCGGTAATTTGTGCCTCATATGGCGATGAGTGTGCCCCTATCACATCGTGGGACGGAAAATACAAGGCGAAACGTGGGTGTCCTTGTTGCACCTCTGCCTACCCGTTCTGGAAAAGAGCGTGAGTTTATGTATGTATGTAAGGCTGATAACTACAATCTCACAATGGTAATAATTGAAACCATATAGAATCAAGAGCAAATAAAAAACACATATGCAACAGCCATGGACATAGTCGCAAACCCGTTCCAACATACATTAGTTTCCTTAGTATCAGAAACTACGAGAGACTTTTCGGTCTCACAACCCAGACCCGACATATCATGTGAATCATATATAATACATATGTATAATCAATGTTATTTAGCGGTATCAGGCCATATACGTCCCACTGCAGTCTCCATTTACAGTCTCTATCTCTATTTTCTTAATATACCTTGGATATTTTTACAAATCGCTACGGTATTCAGGTTTCCTCACGATGTTTTCCATCACCCTTATAGCAGTGGCGAAGGGTCCTTACAAGCCGATTCCTAGCAGCACGCCTTATAATTTAAAGGAAATTATTAATTATTTACATTTTTTTAAACAAGTTATATGAAGAAAATAATCAAATAATAAACAATATTAAAATAAATATAAACAATAAACAAATGTTATTCGATATTAATAAACAAAATATTATCGATCAATTAATAACACAACGACAAACGCATTGCGCGATGTTCAACGTAAGTACATGCATACGAAACACGCGGCCGCCTAGATCCCGATGACGTCACGTCAGGCTACAAGGACACAGCACGAGTTCCCGTTGCTCTCGCGCTCATTTCCAACGCATTATTTGCCATCTCTGTTACACGTTTGTTGCTCAGAACTGCATGCAAAATTGCACCTTATAACCATTAGCTTTTAAGGTCTAAATTTATTTGTAGAAATACGACGGTATTCGCTTGTGAATATGCCGGTGGGCCTACGGCTTATAAAGTAATTTGCCAGTTCGCGCCTCTTTTATTTCGTGTTTATAATTAGAAAATATTATTTACTACTGTGTTGTTTCAGTGTATATGTATAATGCGGTGTCTATTTTTAGGTTTGTATATAATTAGTGGGTAATTTATGAAATTTTACTGGTTTCGAAGTGCAAACAGATCTATCTATTTAGCAAAACTTTAATGATGAATGAAACTTGATAATGTCGTATGTATCGTTTTATCTCATGAATTGCATTATTATGAGGTAATTTTAAAAATGCTGCATTTACGTAATTAAAAAACGCACTGGAAATTATATTAAATTTGATAATACATTTAAGTACCAGAGAAAGAACGGCAACTGACAAGTTTTAATTATTTAATAAATATTGTAATGCCGTATTTTTGTTAGCGTTGATTCAAAATAGGACATACAAACATAACCCACGCCTGCATCTCATGTGGGTTGCCAGATTCGATAGATCTCGAGTTAGCTCTATACTGGCATCGTTTTACTTTCGTCCACTTACATCAATCTCTTCATCTTTTTTTTATATATAAGGAACGTTTGAATTTTTTTTGTCGATCAATTTCAAAACAGGCTAATGTTGTCTTTTGCATTGAATCGAAATTTACTTTAAGAACGTTAAAAAAAGCACCTAACGGGCACAGTGCTATTCCGTGCAAGTGTTGTATGAAAATATAATAAGTATTACTAAGCAAATATGTCGCTCAATATCTTACGTACATAACGGAGTAAAAATATAAGTATGAGTACTTGTTAATTTAATAAAACTAGTCACCAGAAGTATCGGCTTCCCTTTTGAAAAAAGTCACCCTTCGCCACTGCCTTATAGTCCCTGGATATTGTATACTACATAGATTTCTATAGGATTCATTATTGTAAAGAAAATTTTCATTAATTGTTGTCGAAACTTGATTCAAAAGTATATTTTAATTTAAGTCAAGAATTCGTGCTCGATATCGCAATAGGCGAAATGTGGGTGTCCTGGTAGTACCTCTGCCTACCCCTTCTGGGAAAAAGACGTGAGTTTATGCATGTATGTATTTATATTTATTTTTGAATATTGATCTAACATCGAATTCAATCTTCAAAGTATTTCGATTGCCTATTAACGATCTTGTCTTAGTTTAGTACGTATATTCATTTTGCATACAATACATGCATACATACATGTTTACATACATACATACATACGTAGTCTTGTTAATAGTACGTGAAACGAGAGGCCGTTGCCGAAAAACCTTTTATAGTTTCAGATGTCCACATGACCATATCACATGCTACGTATTGTTTCAGTGTCGGGCTGAAATATCTGTCTGGTTGGAGAATATTTCTTTCAGTACTGCACAGATTAATATAAAGAATAGGTACAATGTTATTGGGTCCTATATCTGATAGAAATTTGGAGTGTAGTCATATTTAAATGTATGTACTATGTACCAAAATATAAATTGCTTTTGTGTCAGAATATATTATGCACTACTATTTTAAATATAACTGTCACACAAATTATATAACATAAGGAGTCCCTTTTCACCGACCTCATTATATGACTTTCTTTAATATGGAGTGTGTGCAGCGGGCGTATCTATGAATATCATAGAAATAAAAAGCTCTAACAGACTCCTTTTAATCCAATTTGCAGCCGGAATGTACTCGAGACCATCCGTCTCTGTCATAAACAGTTCTCCAAAAGCAAAGTTTTGCACAAAAAAATGATTTGTCCGTCAGCAACGTTGCACAGTTGTGAAATTCAATTATCTAGCTAATAAAAACTCAACAGAAACAATTATAAAAGCGTTAATTACTACAATTTCACACTCGTAAACGATTTTAAAATTGAAAACGATACGATATTTTGGTTTTTAAAATGAAAATCGGAATCGAATGCATTGTTCCATTCGCGAACGCATTTAAAACGGCGTCAAATTGAACTTGGAACGCATGGAATATAAAAATTGGACGTTTCGAAATCGTGGCAAGAAGCACTGCGCGCCGCGGGCCTGTTTACCTGCTTTTTTTTATTCGAAAACTCTTAGTGGCCAGAAAAGGACGGAGCGCTCCCAAGTAATGGATGTATGGCTACAAGCGGCCAAGATCGAGGGCGACGCCACCGACAATGCACGGGCCCGCGTCTGGTTATATTACCCGGCGGCGTCGAAAACCCACCGGATTATTGTAAATTAGGTGTTCGAGTGCGCCTCTCCATTTCGGCCGGTGTTCGAGTCGAGCGCGGCCGGTGTGGCAACCATGCGCGGCGCATTCTTCAACAAACTGAAGCAACTTCACGCCAGTTGCGTCCCGACCGCCGCGCGAGACGGGTCATTGTCGGCCGCTCCGCCAAAACTATCGTACAATAAACAGTTAAACAATTTACAAGTGTGTAAAATCAGTTTTAAACACGTTCAATCAGTGTTAAACGTGTAAAGTGATGACAATTGTGACATATCTACAGAATATTGATGCACGACGATGAGCGAAACTTTCGAGTTTGGGAAAAAGTTACGGTGCCCGATGCACACGAGTTTGGAAAAAAATGTGTGCTCGTAATATAGTGATGGTCTGATGGGATCGCAGTGCGGCCGATATCGTGTAGTTAGTGATGTGAACTGTGATAAAAAAAATCGGCAATCGCGTAGATGATTGCCGTACCCCTGTGTGATACGTTTAGTTTATTAGTTACCAAAGATTCCTCATGATCTTGTACATTAGTTTGTGTTTTATATTGGTAGTTTTAGGTGAGTACAAAGTTTGCTTGTATCATAACGGGAATGTGGGCTATCTTGGAGATTTATTGTTGAACCGAGCCGACCCGAAACTATACATTTGCATCCATGAGTAATTGCGGTGCAGTTAATAAACACGCGGACAATAAACGCATTTATACGATTAATAGTCGAATGATGAATGTGGGTCGCTATATAATGACCATTGTGACGCAAACACATACCAGCACACACTGTTGGCTGTTGCGAAAATTTATAACGGTGCAAACTAATTAATCTGCCTAATTAATTTTGATAAATTGATAGGCTGATAAAACAATTAAAATCCTTATGAAAACCTTTTTACTTCATAAATATCGAGAATAAAATTGTGTATTTCCTAATTTAAAAATAATTATATTGAAAAAAGATTAATCATTAATTACTAGAGATAAAATAAAAATTTAAATGTATTTAAATTTATATGAACATAAAATTCCAATTTCAAAATTTATTTTGTCTACCCAAAACCCATTGCGAATGTTAGGCCGCGTTCGAAACGAAATTTAAAAAAGGAACACGATCTCGGAAACTAAAATTAGTGTACATAAATCACTCGACCGACCCGCATGCACCAGTTATGGACGGACTAAACATTTCTAAATTAACTACGGATCACACAAATTCAGTTAAACGTGACATTATTGCCGTGGCTCGGTTGCTCGCGTCAATTAGTAGATAGTCAAGTCCATGTGATGGACCACACTGGAAAATTCGAATGCATGTAAAAAAAATCTACCTTTGAGTGATGCATTACTGGCGCCGTTCGTTAGGACATTTTGCTTGGGTAATATTTTCAAATTATTTAAGAATAAATATATGTATGCGAGTTAGTAAAGACCGTTATTTTACGTCATGTCGTTGCTTTACAAATCAAAGAAGATTTAGTTTATAATTTTATGACCGTCTGCCTTATTTGAAAGGAAATAGTATATCAGTATATTTCCTTTAATTGATAACATGTGTTTTCGGTATATGAATCGAATAAAATAAGCTTGAATAAAGAATTAGTGAATATTATCAACGGTTTAATGAGGTGACGATGAATAATTAACAAAAATATATTTTACTCGTAAACGATTTTTATTAAGGTGTTAAAAATTGTAAATTCAAATCACTAGATTACAATAATTTATTAAAACGACTGTAATAAAAGAAGTAAATGAAGAATTAAAAATAGTCTACAGTTTCTTGGATACCAACAGCGATTTTGAATTCCGACAAAATATATTTCCTCCACTACAAAATGATATTTTTACAATATCAGACTTAATAGCATGCAAAAATGTATTTTGTGAACAATATGTAACATGAATTTTAAATTGCCGTATAGTAAGCCTACGTTGATCCATTTGAACAATGCAATTTTAAGAGGCTGGTCCAGTATCAATTTTGATATGCATTTTAGGTACAACATTTATGAGCTAAATGTCTATAACGTTAAGTCACTGCGAACCGAAGCTTAGAGAGTCTCTTATGGGCAATTACTTATCTTTAACCCGGATAAAATTAATCAGAAAGAAAAATACAGTTGAAAATGTATCGATTAATGTTGAATCCAATACATACATGCATTCATCATCATAACAACATCGACGCATCATTTTCTGAGGAGTAGGCAGAGGTGCAACCAGGACACCCACGTTTAGCCTTATGGGTTACGGCCTTATGGGTTCATATTGCTGAAATAAACAGTAAATACAATTTACAGTATTACGTAATCTTTGTGGTTACCAGCAATTAAATCGCTACCAAACTTATCGATTCATGACACATCAAAAGGTGATCTTCGAACAAAACCTAAACTAGACAACCTTCAAAGCTCGAACATTAGCAATAATTAATTTATATTTATAAACAAAAAACATAGACATAAATTAGGTACGATTAATTAATTAATAAAATATGGCCGCTACCATCGAGCATTAGTAATATTTAATAAATAAAAAACAGACAAAGTGACATCATTAATTAATTTAAAAAATTCTGTCTCGCAACACTCGTTAAGTTACATTCGAAATGTTTTTTAATTAGTTGTAAATTAATTGCAAATTGCGCGGTTTACGAGTAAAGTCTAGTGAAAGAAAAAGCTTGTACGCGTTAGACACAGTTATTCATGACGGGATATTACGTCCTATTAGCAACCGTATATAACGTGTTATTCCGTGAACACATATCTCAGTGCATTATCAAGATGAGACTTTCTCGTGACGTAACAATCCGTCGTAATTTCTGAGAAGACTTAAAAACTCGTCATTAGTGTTTCTGTTGCTAATCGCTTTAATAGTAGCTACTGCGTTTATTTTTGCTAATTGTCCAATTTAGTCGAATCGTAATTACGTCCACTATCCAGAATTTCTTAGACATACATTAAAGATTTTTATATATAATTACTATCTTTATGTATGTGTCTACTATAAAATGTATAAGTTGTTACTAAGAGTAATGTTTCATTTATCTAGTTTAAAAACTATTCCGTGATTTACGATCTAACATAAATTGCCCTAGTGCGAAACTTTTGAACGTTATACTACCGAAATAAAAACAATAAATGAACGTAAAAGCAGGTTATAGATTTGTTATGTAAAAACTTTATTTGTGTTATATAAATCTGCTTTTGAAATTAACTAAGATTTTGAAACCTATGACGGACTCGATTCAGTCAAACACCTAGCGCCGTCTGTTATCTAAAAGCGGAACCAATAGCAGTTTAAAAGCTTTTGGTGCTTATGAACTAGAAAAAGTTTATCGAAATGTTATACAAGTAAATTATTACTAAATTGTTATTACTACAAATACATATATTTAATATATTTTACCTTAGATAAATGGACCGTGAATATTAATAAAGTATAAAATTTAATGCAAAAGTTTTGTTACCTGCAAAAATACATATGTAGTAAAAACCAAATATTTAAAATTAGACAAATATGTTTAACTAACCTTTATTTTAATCAATTCTATTACACAGCATCCTTAAATAACACCAATCTTAAAATTTACCTTTAAACTTATTTTATAAACGCTTCATCCGTAAAGTTAGTTAGTTAGTTTATAGTTAGTTTATAAAATAACAAAATAGGATGAAATAGATTTCAATATCTTTTAGAAATAGAGTTACGGCGTATCGGGAGTGAATTAGGCGACGTGACTGCGTGGCACGACTGTGTCCCTTTTTAAATAGTTTTCTTGTTTTTGTCGATAGTTCGAGGTTGTATCTCGATTTGTTGGGATCATGTTTTTGAAAGGGTTTTTTTATTTTTTTGGCAGTATTTCTGCCTATTAGATTTATAAAAATAATATGGCTTCGTTTTATTTTTAAAATTTAGCATGGAAACTTACGGGTGAGCCAACGTTTACAACTTTTACTCATATTAAGTTGATATGTGCAAATTGTACGGGAGTGAATATTTCTCTTGATTTTATGACAAACCTTCGGGTTATATTTTTAAAATTAAACATGAAGGTAAATCGAAAACAAAAGTTTTACATCCCACAACCTATATACGTGGTCATGAAACATGTAATCGGTCTACGTTAATGCGTTTATTTATTTCATTAATTAGAGACTAGATATTAACGGATTATAAACAAGTATTTATAAGTCCCTCCGAAAAGTCTCACGTAGTTTCTGATACCCACGACATTAGACTCGATCTTAGTGTGGGTTCAGGATTATGTATGTGACTGTTGGGTGTATTTATTTATTTGTTAGTTGTGCACTTGAGTAATTTAAAAAATCCTTGTCAATTATTTTCACTATATACTTATGTATATTGATCTTTATTATTTTTATGAAAGCCCTAACATAGCACATAAAATAAGCCACGATGTTTAACTCCAATTCCTAAATTACATACATATTAAGTTGGAAATCTGTCTTCAAACTTAGACAAGAACGAGGTCGTGACTTCAATGTCGCAGGATTTTATGAACAACTTTATTTTATTCATTTATGGGCTATTAGAATCTAGAATATATGATGAACTTTATGGTTGTCGGAAAGCGATTTGTGGATATAATGTATGGAGTCTGTTGCGATTTAGACTTACAACATGTCAAATCTCTATTTGGGAAATAAATTAAAATATACATCATGTATATGTAAATTACATAATAGAATACATTAAAATATATGCAGTTATATTATAGGTAAACATAGGCTCTGAACATTTTGAATCAAATAAATCTAAAGATATTTTGTCTTTATTCGTTTTCGACCTCTATGGGGAGAAAGATAAGTTTGTAAGGGATTCTGTATATTAAAGATTCTTATTTTATACTTAATCTTAATTTATGGTCTTAAAGATGCCTCTATAATACGTCCAAACATAAAAATAAGGACTTACACCCTACAATAGTAAAACTGATTGAAACTTGTATTTCCATGCGAGACACAGCGAGCTTATTTCATACGTTAATAATTCTGTCATAACAGAATAATATCGTGTATTATGTTGTTTTTTCGGTAAACAAGCTATTTTCCGAACCAGTGGTTCTCCATTCGCGAGAACGCAATCTGCGTCTTGATTTTAGGATGTCTATGCATGATTTTTGACTGTGTTTAGATATTAGATCGAGATATTTTTTTACTTACATCATTTCATCATCATCATCATTTCAGCCCGTATTTATCCACTGCTAGACATAGGCCTCCTCTTTATTACACCACTTTGTTCGGTCTTGCGCCAATCTCGTCCATGCATTTTTACTTACACTTAATGTTTTGCACTTAAAGTGGAGGGCAGTTGGAGATTTTTGTCCCGCTGTGAAATTAAAAATAAGCTAATAAATAACAATATTTGTTGCAATGTTGCATAAGTTGATTAAAAAATTTTAAACATCTCAGTCTTTAGGTTTTTATTTATATTCAGTCGTTTTCATCTTTACGTGACTTCCTTAAACTTGGCCTTTATGTATGTAAAAAGTAAATTACCCTTATACTACAGTTCCCACACTTTGAATCGGGGAGGTCTACATGAACACAGGATGCGGGCGGTCCTAAAATATAGTGTATTTGTTTACATTCTATTCCAAGTGGTTGTATGACCTGAGTGTTTTCAAGTACTAATACTAGAAATTCTCATTATTAAGTGTCGTAAGCGATGAGGCGGCAATTTATCTTGATTGAATAAAGGAACGGAAGTAATGTTCACGAAATCGATAACCTAAAACATATATAAAATAAATTGTGAATAAGATACCTCTTGAATACGGTGTTAATAACGGATCGGAACAATATTTATATGAAATAAACGTGTTCTCTGTTAACAAATTGTCTGCTCGTATTTTGAATGACGAAAAGTATTTTAAAATACTGCGTGTTACTTAAGAATGTAAAACAAGAAGTGTCTGGTTCGTTTTTTATATAAATGTTTGATTAAAGATATGTCTTGTTTCTGAATGCTGTGGATCTTCAAAATTCTTAGTGCTTTCTGATAAAACCGACAATACATGTATTCTTATTGTCCATTCGATAATGTGTGAGTGGGTGTTTGTTAAAATGTCAATAAACTAAATACTGGTGGAAAACTTATGACCTTTCGTAATGCGATCTCGTTGATGTTCAGATCCATTTAAAGAGTAATTTTAGACGTGGCATTTCCAATACGACCTTGCAAAACAAGTCTAGCATATCAGAAATGTATTCGTAAGAATTGATCGAAGTTAAATTAAGTTAAGAATATTTCTTAGTATTCTTGTATTCATAAGCAAATTAAGTGATCGGCTCATATTTTAAATGACTATTTTAAGCTATTTATGTCCTACTGCTGGGTTTAAGTCTGTCCTTCCATTTAAAATCGATTCTTGCTAATTATCACCAGTTCGGTAGATTTAAATCAAGTTCTTAATTAAACGAATACAATCATTTTAATTTATTTTTATTAAAGCTAAAATGAATTGTAATTAACGGCATATAAAATTTACATTCAATGGTAAATTATGAAGTTATTTATAGACACACAGACATGATAAAAACTTGTTATTGGAAAGCTGTCACTGAAACAGTCCAGTCAAGAAATTCAACCTGAGTTACTTCTTTACTTACGTATAAAATTTTGTTATAATAACCCTCCTTTTGCAGTCGGGTAAAAAGTACCCCACCTTTCACGTTCAGGTGTACCTTTTCACCTAATTTCATTAGCATTGGTTCATAAGCTTTCTCGTAGACGGCAACAAACAAACAGTTACTCTCGAATTTATATCGGTGTGGATTCGCGCGGAAAATAAAATTTTATTCTTTAAATATTTTATGCCCGCAAATATCAAAAGGAATATAATAAAACCGCGCAAAAACACAAGTGGATATCTGAAAACATTTCAGTCGAGATATTTTCACGTCGTCTCGTAATATTTTATGGTTGGTATCTCAAAGGTTCTTCGGTACGAATGCGGTTCGGCCATTCCTTTGATTGAATGAATCGGTGGAGCCGTTCAAGCGGTGTCTTGGCTTTGATTGGTATCCATTTGAAGCAGCGCCATCTGTTATGCGATATTGGAAACTTATTTTCGTTTATGAATGTTCTATCTGTGAGTTCTGTGACGGATCATTGGTTTTATGCTAGTAAGTTGACTGTGTTTTTCTTATCGAAAATATTATTTTCATTTTATTTGAATCACACGTGGAATTGCCCATTTTATACTTGTTTTTAAATCACGAGATTACATTGTAGTATAATCTACATGTCTTATCCATCCAGTCTATGAGATAATTCATTAAGTTCTTTCGACAATGTTAGTATTGGCATTTGCGAAATAACACAAAAAAAAAAGGAATTAATGCTTCTTGAAACTGTAACCTGGTTAATTAATTCTAAGATTTAGTACGATGCACGATGCACGCAGACACGCAGATTGTAATTGCTTTGCCTTTCTAATTTTTGGTCCATAGGTTCATCCGTAAAAACGTCTCGCGGTGGTGTGTAGCGCCATCTGTTGTCGAGTAGCGCTACTAACAACATTAAAATGTACGAACATTTATGATTAACAATTTTGGCATTATTACTTTTATGGATTTTCTATAACGGCAACCTAATTAAAATACGTGTTTGCTCGGTACTGCTATGTAAATGTTCTAAGGAATAAAGGAAAATTACTAAGTAAGTAAATAACAATTCAAAGGCAATCCCGATGTTATTTACCGGTATTATTTAAATCTTGAGAAAGCTTCGTTATCTCTAATGGTTCGCCGTAGTTCCAAGTTTACAGAATAAATATTTAATTCATCCCTTGTATAAATTTCTTTGAAAGTAGCCACATATTTCAATGTATTAATTTGTATTCCCGTTTCTATAGAGAATTTATTAAGGAACCTTTTGTGTTTCGCTTTTCTGAGTAAATTATGTTTGTTGTTTTTTGAAGTCGACCTCATTTGTTATTGTAATATTGAAAACGTAATTTATATTTTCTTTAGTAATGTATTAATATAACATAAAATAGAATCGTATTTAATTAACTACGAATACTTACATTAGGAATCCTTGAGTGTTCTCAAGTATATATTAGATTGTTAAAATAAACCCTCAGCTAGCTAAAACCTAAGCCCGTCTAAATTTGAGTGAAACCATCTGCCTAGCATTGAGGCTAATTTAAATGTAGATGTTATTATTATATGCTATTTCGATTCAAAATGTCTAAATTTAGTCTAATTTACTTAATATATTTTAATCGGTATACACATTACATCTCGTAATATTATGTCTGTGTGCATATAACTGGGAACGTAATGCTAAAACAAAATATATTTTACGCCGATGTATTTGTACTTATTTCCACCCACAAGACATATTCATATTTTGTATCAGCCTATATACGTCCCACTGCA
Source organism: Deilephila elpenor (assembly GCA_949752805.1). NCBI lineage: Eukaryota > Metazoa > Arthropoda > Insecta > Lepidoptera > Sphingidae > Deilephila > Deilephila elpenor. The sequence goes on from OX457119.1 coordinate 3,025,180, forward strand.
GGGCACGGGCCTCCTCTACAATCGAGAGTACGATCGGGAAGCCAGGCCATTTAGTCCACCACGCTAGCCTAGTGCGGGCTGCCAGGCTTTACATACCATATTCTTACAAATCGCTATGGTATGCAGGTTTCCTCACGATATTATACTTCAGTATAATTATTCAAGTTAAAATGACTCGCCCCGTAACCTATTTCCTGACATATCCCCAAGAAAAATGTTATAAATACCCACAATAAAAAAACAGAATAATTTCGCTTTCAATTATTGTAAACTGCTTCCTATACAAACACGATACATCAAAGGAATGTCAAACGGTTGGCGCCCCGGTAACCCCCCCCCCCCCCCCCCTTCCACATCCCCGTCGTCGCGGCTTCCGGCCGTGTTTTGTTTATGGGCGTTTTCGGTACACAAACGTGAGATATGTTATTTTTGGTATGACGAATTCATATCGCATTTTGCTATGTATAACAGTCTAGTAGTTAAGAGCCTGTGAAACGAGAGGCCGCAGGTTCGATCCCCGCAAGCGAGATTGTTTGTTTCGAGTCTGGGTGTTGAGACCAAAAGTACCTACAGTTGTTTTTTTATTTCACGACACAAGACTAAATATCTTAGTGTGTGGTCTGACAGGCGGGGATACTGACCACTATACTACCGAAGAAGACAGCGTGGTGGACTGTATGGCCTAACCACTCTCAATCGATTCTCTCGATTGTAGAGTAGGCCCGTGCCCTGCAGTGGGACGTATATGGGCTGATATAGATATAGACATAGTGGTCAGGACTATATTCTTGGCTGTTACGTGCATTAATTTACTATATAAACATACTAGGCTCAATAAAACCCCCTCTTATGTAAATGTAAAACACAGCAAGCTCTAACCATTTCTTCGGGCCACCAAATATTTTTATAAATATCTAATAATACTATCAACACCTCCACCTATCGGGATGAACATAAAACAAAAAACCCGAGAACCTGCAAGAAAACTTTGATCAAAACCGATATCTAACTAAACATGTATTAAAATTAACTTTGATCTAAGACGCAATTAAAAAACACTTTATGAAACATTTACGACCGCCTCGTAAAACTGTTTATGGATAATCCAGCAATGTTTAGTTGGCTAATTTTACTTTACTATAGTAGTTAAGTACAACGTTCAGTTAAAAGTTACGGGCATCCATTTAAAAAAAAAGAATACACAACATTCACATACATAGTCCTGACCCCACACTAAGATCGAGTCTTGTGTCGTGGGTATCAGGAACTATGAGAGACTTTTCCGTCTCACGAATTATTTGTTTTGCCATAGTTTATCTACTCGTATAGCAGTTTCTTTTATCCGTGGCAAAAGGACTTGGTTTCTCTTGAAAATAAATAATTATAACCTTTCTTAAGGAAGCAATAAAAATGTAGTAAACTTATAATATTTGTTTATTACACATTTGTCTGTATACATCGACCCTGGCATTAAAACAAGTATCTTAAAACAGATTACATTCACAAAAATAAACAATGTATTCATAAATTCAAGAGCTTAACTCACACATAAAATGTTTTTTTTTAAACTTCCCACTCGAAACACGAAACTTGAGTGTAAATATCATGAAATATGTAATTGGCAAAATAAACTTGGTTACAACAAATTTTTACTCAAGATGCTGAACTTCGCGCGGTAAATTCGACCATCCCCGGAGGTAACGTGAGATTTCCCCTTGTTAAAAGTACAAAACAAGTTAAATTTACGTTATTTTATTAACCCATAAACAAGTTTGCTTGGAGGGCCGTAATGGGAATACATGGTGAATTTCCTACAAGGAAGACAGAATGAGGTTTGATATGAATTGGAGAGAGAAATGACGCTGAGAAAAATTGATAATTGAATATAATTTTTTGTATGTGATTTTCATTAATCACTTGGCATGACGTAGAATGATGAAACGAATGAATTCTTGAATAATATATATTAATATATACTACACACTGAATTTCTTTTTGTGTATATAAGTATTGCCACATAACTATATTCCTTCATAAAACGAGTAAATCAAAGCTCATAATCTGTCATCTTTTAATCTCTAAATCCAAACATTTAACGTTTTTACTTCACATCCGGCTCAAAGGACCGAAAATAACTGACCCCAATAACAACAGTTAAACAAACGATTGTATCTATTTTGCAAGCTCAATGGTTGCTATCGTCGAAAACGATCAAATTGAATGTTTACTTTCCCACAGGTTATCAGGTTTAGAGTTCACGCGAAACAGATAAAACGTATTGTTCTTCATACGTCAGCGTGTGCGGGACGCATTTGGGGCTTAGGTTGTGGGCAATTTTTTATTTTTTTGTCACCGTAGTAAAGCCGAATAGGAAACAAAATCAGCTTAAATAATTGATTTGATTCTGAATGAATCATAACTTATGATGTCAAGAAAATAAAAGGTATTATTTTGGTGGAGAATTGGAGTTTTAATATTTATATTTTTTTATCTATATAGCTTTCTTGTTATGTTTGATATTTACGCAGCTGTACTGAAGTAGTACTCTGCATCGATAAAAATCTTCTTAATGTCAATGGATCCAAATATATACTGGTAATTAAAGTATCAGTTTCAACCGATCCATCACTTCTTATACGGGTCAGTGACCCACGACCCCCCACCAAATCCGTCCGCATTTGTGTTTATCATTGGATTCTTTGTTCGACGACCTACATATCGTTTGACTTGTGAACTTCTGAAAGCGTGCAACATTGTGTATTACAAATTAAAAATGACAACGGCCAACGGGGTCGCGTTCGAGTTTCGGAGTTTTTTCGCTAAATAAATGTTTGTAACGGACTTTGAGTTGGATGTTGGAGCAACTTTTGATTGGTGGTTGGTGCCAATATTTGATCTCATTCAGCTAACAGCAAATTTATTCATGGCATAATAATAAGATACTTCTTAGGTCTAACTATAGGACCTTTTCCAATTCCATGCGGTAATATTTTTTATTGATAACACAACCGTTTGTCTTTGTAATCGATTTCGGAAAAATCGCTTTAAAACTCTCACAAAACATCACTTTCTTATCCATAATACACGAAATAAATATTCTGATACACAAAATTTACAATACTCAGAACCATCCGTTTCTAAATAACGTTTTTAACAAAAAGTCTCTAAACAAAAATCAATTTTTACGCGCTCCAATAACGTTTTAGCTCGTTAAATACTCCGAGGAAAAACATTGATAACACAAAAAATGTTTTAAATACATCGTTTTCGGACATAAATTTCAATAATAGCGTATCGAAATTACCATTTTTTTCCCGCGGCGTACAAGAGAAATAAAAAATGGCCGCCAATGCTACGTAATTCACAAGCCACAATTACTCAGTCGGTTATTATCAAAAGAAACGCGTGAACAGAAAAAATGGGACGGTCAAGCGCGCGACGTTCTAACGTGTTCCGTAGATTTTTAAATTTAGAATGTTTTTTTGAATGTTCGAATTTCAAAACGAATCGTTTGTGGCAGTATTATTTTGCTACGAAGTAAACAAATAGTATAGAGAATGGACCGTGATTGCAAATTCTCAACCTGCATATGCGATTTTTATTCTTTAATTTTTACTTAGTTAGTTATATTCACGTATTGAGGAAAGCATTTTTTATCCTCCTTGAAGGCTACCCAAACCTCGGTAATGATCATGTTTTTTGGTAAATATTCGACTTAAAACACTCATGGCATCGGCATTTCAAAAAAGTGTATATACAAATACAACAAACCGCATTAATTACACTCACTCGAATTATTTGACTCACAAACCGATTCGAATCACGACAAAACCGAGCCATCAACTTTTTTGTTATTCCAACATGACTAAGGAATACGACAGTCGAATTCCGCGAGAGTGGAATTTAACGATTCCGCGGAATCGAGTCGCAAAGTAAGCTTTTTACGAGGACCCCAGGCAGGTAACGGCGTAATAAAAAAATGGGGAATATCTCCAGGACTCTTTCGGGTTCATTAAATGCGTAGTTACAGTTTAATGCTGGGACGGATTCGGGTCAAGTGAGGGGGGTCGAGGCGCACTTTAGTAAAATGAAGATTTGTTTTTTTTAATATGTTTGTAATGATTAATCTATGGTTATTGTTTATTTGATTAAAGTTGAGTGTGTTTAAAACCATTTTAGTATCGAATGTATTGTCCCTTTCGAACGACTTTTGAATACAGTTCGAGCGAAGAAGACAAAACATTCAATAATTAAATAAGATTTAAAACTGTCTGATTAAGGTCGTTAGAATTGATAATCCCTGGTTAGCATTAGAAATGTCTGCTAAATAGATACAAATGAAAATCGATTATTAATTGTAATCCGTATGAATATACTTTGTTCCTGATAGATAACTATTACAAGCATAATTTGTCTCCCACTTTTGAACCCAAATTTCTACCTTTTTAATATCGTACAATGTTTTAGTGTTTTGTCAAAGAACGCCCGGGATTATGTTGTGTTGTAAAAATGTAGGTTTGGGACGGTCACGGCTTGTACACTGCCCTTTATTGTACTGCCTGATAAAGCATTTACTTTATACACCTGGCTTAGTTTTTACTGCTATTTAGAAACGTTGTTCTTTTAAGAAAATGGTAGAGCATCGCTTTAACCAGGCCAGATTGTGGTACCGACCCGACTGGATTGGTAAGAATATTCCACTTCAAAAATATTTATATTTTTATTGCATTCATACGATGAGACATTTTCTACCTGCTTGTATGTTATACTTACTTAGGGTCGGTACAACATATTTTTTTTACGTACCGCCTTGATACGTTAACACTGTTCTAAAAAGGCAAACCAATTTTATAGCTATAAAATCATCCGCAACGGTACCCTAATTATTAATAATTCGAACCGCGGAGGTGTTAAAAAACGAACAATAATAAAAATTCAGTTAGTGCGAAACACTTATTGGTGATTCATTGAGTCATTAGTACCGCGGTTTGGTTCGATGAGTCAAGAGTCATGACTCGAGACTCGAGAGCGAACGAGTGACGACTGTCGAACGTGATTCAATCAAATAGTTCACCCAGTTTTGTTTGAACATTTTTAAAAATGGAACGACTTTTTTGCTTATTGGTACTTCAGTTTTATAGTAAAGTCACTTTTGTAGGTAATAATACTTTTATAGCGAAGGCACGTTTATAGTAAAATTACTTTTATCGTGATATTACTTTTGTAAGGGATTTCACTTTTATAAAGTATTTACTCTTAATGTGAGAATTTCTAAGCGATTTGAAGCCTACCGACCTTTACGAGGGTCTAGCATCGTTGACTTAGGCCTTACTCCCTTTTAAAAGTAGAGGAGGTCGGTGCACAGCAATGGAAATTATATTGACCTAGTATTTTTATTTTAAGAAATAGTAAGTATGTACTTGAATGGTTTGAAGGACGTTGCGAAGTAACTATTGGACAAGACTTAACATGAAACAACTGCCTCGGTGGCGTAGTTGTATTACGGTACGGTTACAAAGCTGAGGTCTCGGGTTCGAATCCCGGGTCGGGCAAAGTGATATTGAATTTTTCTATTCATTATTTGCCCGGAGTCAGGAATTTGTGCCCGATATGGCGATAGGCTCGCCCCCTATCACATCGTGGGACGGAACATGCAAGGCGAAATGTGGGTGTCCTATTGGCGCCTCTGCCTACCCCTTCGGGGATAAAGGCGTGAGTTTATGTATGTATGTATCTTATGTCTTAAGATGGCGAGCGCAGTGAGATGCCAAGCAATGCTTTGTGATTCATGGTGTTTTTGGTTTTCGACTCTCCATGAACGGTCGTATCAAATTCCATCACGCGAATGGCATGCTCGTGTCGCCATCCATCGCGATAAAAAAAAACTTAGTAGTTGTTTCTATATAATTCCAGTCTTCACCGCCTAACTGTACCTTAATAAAAAAGTCCGTCGTCTCTATGGTCTTTGGTTCCGATTAATAGAATCAGCTTGCTAATTCTGATTCGCCTCGGTGTAACAATAAGCGGAAGAGAGCATCCTATATCTGACCGTAACAAAATATTGAATAGTTTATTTCGTTAACTCAATTTCACACACATTTACTTAAAATGCTTGAATCCTTTGCAACACAATGCTTTTAAAAATGGCTCAAAATCGTAATATACGTACACAAACTCACGCCTTTATCCCAGAAGGGGTAGGCAGAGGCGCCACCAGGATACTAACATTTCGCCTTGTATGTTCCGTCCTACGATGTGATAGGGGGCGAGCCTATCGCCATATCGGCCACAATTTCTGACTCCGGGCTGATAATGAACAGAAAAATCCAATATCACTTTGCCCGATCAAAATTGTAATATCTAATGTACATTTGCCTTATTAGACAAATAATTATGCACAATAAATGTGTAATTCAATACAAAAAGAAACCATAATTGAACCACTTTTTGAGTATTTGATAAAAATAAATTGAATCTTTTGACTATTTGCTAAAAATAATATATCAAATAACATTATATATTACCATACATGACCAACAGGGCACAAGCCTCTGCAATTGAGATGGATTAAGCCATGCTCCTCCACGGTGGCCTATTGCGCCTTAACCAATAATCGATATATGTAATAATATACATACGTAGCAAATCTTTAAAGCAATAATCCCCTTGCTAAACAACAGTTTCTTATACAATTGAACCGAGCAATCATCAAGGGGGATAAAAACTCTACTGGAAGAATAAATCCGGAACACTTCAATTAATACGCCAGACGACGCAATTGATGGTTTCGTATTAATTGAAAATGGCTATGTTTAGTGAGTCACGAATGTTGTGGGTTCATTAGCTATATAATTTGTATGTATGCTTTGCGCGGTGTTAGACAAAAAGTTTTGTGTCAATAATATCTTAAGTTTTCATCTGTGCGTGTTTGTTACATCGGGACTAAAAGACGAATAAAATAAATGCTCATAATTACGTAAAAATGAGTTATAGTATTTTTATACCTAATTTCTATGGTATGTAAAGTCCGCCAACCCTCACTAAGCCAGCGTGGTGGACTATATGGCCTAACCCCTCTCAATCGGACTCTCGATTGAAGAGGAGTCTCGCGCCCTGTAGTGGGACGTATATGGGCTGATACAATACAATACAATTTTTATCCCATGACGTTAAAATAGTTAAATATTATTGTAAGAAAATAATATCGTTAGTATTTTATTTTATTAAGCTTTTACTAATAGCATTCACGAAATGGGAAGACAGAGTTCTCAGTAATGTCACCCACAGTTATGTCTGGTCTGAATGCGTAAAATCCAAGTTTCAATTCCCAGGTGGAGCAGGCGCATAACTTTGCGTGGCATTGCAATTTGGAAAATCTGATTTGAGTTATTTGATGGACTTTTTAAAAAGCCTACAAATATATTTTCTGAGGTTCACTATTATAATTACTAGTTGCAATTTTTGCGACTCAACGTTGTATTTTTTATCTGTAAAATTAATTTGATGCCTACGACAATAATAAAACGATTGTTGAAACATTTCGTTTCGTCGGCCCGGAAACGGAAATGAAGGAATGTAATACAGCTTCCGTTTATCTCTTTGTAAACAGATGATTTTTATTCAGTTATAAATTGTATAAAGTGTCTTTACAATACAAATGTGTAAACGAAATTTTCTTTGAACCATCCATATAAAAAATCATTTAAATCAAATATGATAAAATAACATTTGTATATTTTACCTGACTTAAAATACCAATCACAAAACATACGGAACAAAAGAGGGCATCTTTTTTTGTAATTCTATATAATTGTAACCGACTTTTAAAATGGTGAAGGGTGTAATTTAGACCTATGGGTTATAAGTAATGCATATAAGACGATGTATGTTTTAGAAATACCTTTAAAATCAACCTCATTAAAAACTTAAAAACATCTGCCCTTGTAGAATAACTTTCAAATCAAAGAAGACAGATCACATACTTACCCTTCATCTACATCTTTACATAGTCTATATCTTTACATATGTATTCGTTATATAAAGCCTATCTGAAACTACAGCCGTCACGTACAACTGAAATGTGAATAAATAATGAATCGCGGAGTGTCGGCCCTGGAGTGTGCCCAATGCCTCTTGAAATATTCGCCACTCGTTTGTGAGAACTAGATCTGTATTATTAAAGGATGGGTTCCGCTTTTTATGCCGGCACGACTGACAATGAATCGATGGCGAGAGAGTTGGCAATTTTGTCGGCCTACGTGAAACTATGCACCGAAATGTGGTGTATTTGTTTGTATACAGGGTGTCCCAGAACTAGACGATATACCAGGAACGGGAGATAGACAAATTGTGACAGCACAGCAACAAAAAAAATGGCCTTATCCCCGATGGTTTTTAAGTAACAGCCATTCTGGTAAAAAATCAAAGTAACCTACTTTTAACAGTTTATAATATTGTGACCAGTGATTTCCATAATTTACAAGTTCATTTGGAGTCGGATATTTCCCATTAGTTATCAGCCAATCTTACGCACGAATTGAAGAAAAAGTTTACCGGTACGTGTATTGAATCCTGTAATACTGATCCCATCAAAGTATGGGATACGGAATACGTTGAACATCAAATCTTGTGTCAACAACCATGAAAATGTTTTTTTAGATAAGGCTAATTTGTAAAATAATCGTTATATCGAGTACATTGTTCACACGTTCTCACTCGCTGTACTGTCAATGTCAATGTCAACTTAATGTCAGTTTTAATAAAGTCTAAATTTCGACGACCGCTATAGCGGTCGTTGCGGTCGGTGACATTTGACACCTAGATACCCATTTAGGTTTTCGAATAAGATCTGATAATAAGAAAACAGTAGCAAATACAAAACAAGCACACCGTCTCCAGTCAAACAGTAATGTAAATGCACTGTTGTGTTTCGGTTTGAAAGACATTGGAGCTAGAGTAACTACTGGGCATATTGAGGCTTAACATCTTATGTCTCAGGATGGCGAGCGCAGTGGAATGCCAGGCATTTGTTATTCATGGTGTTGCTACAGTCCATGAGCTGTCGTATCACTTACTATCAGGCGAATGGCATTTACTGTCTTTAAAAAACCTCAAACCCCACGGATCTCTAACTATGTCACAACATACAAGAGCAACCGTCAGGCAGATTTCTCTCCGAGTACAGACTTATCATTGAAACGACATACAAGTGTCGCGCAATCTCGCACTTCGTAACATATTCCAGCGCGTTGCTTATCATATTACACGTCCTAAAAAAATATGGAGAAATTCGCGAGTTAAAATTTAGTAGATCGTGCAGAGAGTAAAAAAAACTTGGTTTTCTATGCTTTAGAGTAGGAATTATTGAGGGGAACGTGGATTGAATGCATGAATACATGTTTATAAGGTATACTAATATTAGAATATTAAATTGTATTTTAGTTTTAAATTGTAAAGGCATGAATGATACCGATCTACTGAATAAAACGAAAAGCAATTACTAAAAATTAAGTATTTCCAAATAGATTTTAATATATTTAATTGAATGTAAATATATAATGGATATTTATTCAAATTTAATATAATTTGAATTTGTATATCTGCAGATAAGACACGGGATCCAACGCGACGGCGGACTTTTTATTCGTGAATTAATTTACTTATATTAAATATTCTCCTATTTATTCCCACATAATTTAACAAAATAGCCAGTAACAACAGGTACTACAGTCGATCCATCGCTAGTGAACGCCACAAGGTCTTAGAAACTTAATTATACGATTCATAGTTGAAGGAAAACCACATAAGGAGATAAACTAAACTTTGTTATTTATATTTTGTATCCTAGGATGTATTTTATCGAGTTGGTAAATAATAAATTAACTTACAGTCCGTTACATCTAAAAATCCAGGGACAGTGGGTGTGTTTATAAGTTTAAAGGTTAAATTAAGTGAATGAAGTAGGCGTTGGTAAATATCTGTTTACGCGTTCGTTTTAATTTGGTGAATGACATCTCACTACGAAACATTCTCCTCTTCTGCTAACTTGACATTAACCCACTCAAAATGAGCCGTTTAATCTAGCACTTTGGTTCAATTTGACTAGACTACAGATACCTTTCGTATTTTATGCGTAAAACACTCAGGTATGAAAGTTTCCTCTCGATGTTTTTTTCATTCTTAATGAAACGATAATTCGCTAAGAACACGGTTGAAACTAGGAAAAGTAACTCTACTGTCTAATAAAACAACATTATAAATTAACCAAACAAAGGGCATTGTCAACAGTACTTAACAAAGGGCGTTAAAAACCACCCTAAAATTCCGCTAAAAATAATCCGTTCACAAAAAACTGTTTCCTCAAAGTTTTACAACAAAAACATCGATAAATATTAAGCACTTAAAGGGTTGACATCGGGAATTTATAAAAAAGGAGTCGTCCCGTATCCCGGTTGTAAAAATAACTTGCTCCGGTACTAAGTGGCTTGATCTCGGACGCCGTTATGGGAGTTGTGTAACTAAACGAAATCTCTCTAAGTCCCTTACGGTTTGTTTTACGAAAAATTTTCAAAGACTTCATTACTCATGCACGACGAAGTTTGAGGCTAGGAAATAGGGCTTAAAATCTTTTTATATAGAGTTTTAACAGGCTTGGGTACGTTTTGATTTTTTATACTTGTTAAAGTGACGAATAGTACATTATTTGTTAACTGGCGACAACTGTCTTTCGTCATTAAATACTTTTATTCTGGTCTATTTTGCTGTTAAATATGGATAACCCGTAGATACAGCTGGTGCATGTAAACACAAACTTTCATTTTAATCCTCTAATAATAAATAGAAGTTGAATAAAATCAAACCATTATATTCCATTAGGTGTACAATTATATGAGTAGAATTTAGAAAAAGAAATTTATACAATAAAATCAGTATTTAGTTTGTACTCTGGGAACAAAGTCGCCGCAAACAGTCCCTTTACTAAACCAACGTATCTACGGAACACCTTATTCCACGAAACCACACTCATTGCTTCACGTCGTAAAAACGCAAGTTATATATAAAAGTATTAATTGTTTACACTGAGCTAAAACCGGCTCCATTCACGATTCTCAGTAGAACAATTGTTTACGCTAACTTGGTACTTAAACCTAAGAGCGTCTCGTAAACAAATGTCGGGACGTCCGACTCTCAGACGACCATTGTTTAAAATTACTAGTTGTTTTATAATGTATCCTTTTCGGTTGTTTGGATTTTTAAAAAGAAAGTGTGATGGAAATAAATTTAGCTATGACTTCACATAAATGATTAACGTTTAATGACTTTAAAGTACTGCATCTAACCCTTAAGTCTTTAGTTCGACCCCAGATCGGGCAATCTAATTTGTGTGAGTTTTCGATAAAAGTAATTTCATGAGATATCCGAGAATTTGTGCTCGGCATACTGGTAGACTTGCTCCCTGGAAGCAACTACATATTTAGTCGAACAAATTGCTAGATGCAGATGGTACTACTAGCACCTTCACCTACCTTTCGGATAGAAGTAATACCTTATGTATGTTTCCTTACTTAATGTACTTATGATATTAACACCGATATTATATTTGTTTCGGGTCTGGGTGTTTGTGAGACCGAAAAGTCCCTCCTCTGACACTCACGACACAAGACTCGATATTGTGTGGGGTGAGACTGTGTAGGTGACTGTTGGGTGTATAAAAAATCACAGTAAACGAAACAGACAATTTGGGCTGATAAAGTCAGTTCAGTTAAATTTTTCTAAGTCTTAAATAGCAAAGCGTCTCAAAGTTGTGACAAAAAATCATCAATAAATTCTGCGATTCTATGGTACTGTTGTTTAATGGTAATTTCGACGTATTTTTATAATAATATTCTGTTTGTTTCAGCCGACCCACTGCCAGGCAAGCACGTGCCGCTTGAGAGCTATGAGAGCGAGTTGGAGAGAGAGCACGCGCTGCCCACGTCCGTGCCCAACGCTGACATACTCAAGACCAACAGCAATCCCACTTACCACAAGCCACGGTGAGTTACCATCACCATTATTAGTAATAACCCCATTATTACTAGCCACAGTGAGTTGCCATCATTGGTAATAATAACCACACTAGTTAAGGGCCACAGTGAGTCATACACAATTTAATCAATAGCAGTAGTCGTAAGAACCGCGCTTACCACACGCCACAGTTAGTTGCCATCATCATTAGCAGTAATAACCCCATTAACTACAAGACGCAGTGAGTTGCCATCATCATTACCACTAATAACTCACCATAAGCTATGGTGAATTCAATACAACTTCTTCAGTAGACGTAAGAATCTCACTTACCAAAATTACCACAAACCACGGTGAGTTACCATCATAATTACCACTAACCCCACTTACCACAATCTATACATTTAATAGCACATATCTAAAAAGATAAATCGATTCTTTTCAAATGAAATCCTCTGTCAAGAGTAGGTCAGAATCCTCAAAATTTCTGTCGAAAAATCAAGCGCCTTATTTCGATGAAATTACGCAGAATATAATTTAGATTGATTATACCCATATACCCACGCAATTTCGATAATTCGACAGTCAATTTGGAGCCGTATTATCTCGTACTCGGAGCATCTTATCCTTGTGTTATTGAAACGCAAAAAACTTTATGATTTATTACGAGAGTTCGACAACATGCGAGGTTTCCGATGTTTTCCTTTGTAAAAGAAAAAACAATGCTCCAAGGAAATTGTATGGGGGAGCATATTCTCTGAAATATGGGAGACTTATTGTTAAGGTTTTTACGGCAGAATTACACCGTACTTTGAAAACCAGGGATGTGTGGTAGCTTCTGTTGTCACACAGCTCAATGCTGATGTTGTTTACCTATTTAACCGCCCCCCCCACCCCCCTTTTTTGTATTTCGTTGTGTTATGTATTGTGCTGTATGCGTAATGTGGCTAACTTCGCGGTAATAGAAGCATTTCATTTCTTCTTCTAATTTATATATTTTTATATTTTTATTTTTACCTTTTTCATTACCAGTATTTCTGACCAACACAATATATACCGAAGCTTCTCATAGAATTGCTAAACCAACTAGTGTGACAATAACAAATGATTATAGCGGATAAATAACAAAACTAAATCAGGAAAGTCCGAATTGACGTATGGCCACCCTCTAAGTAGCGCATTGGCGAGTTTCGATCAATCACTGCCTGTGTCAATTGTTTTTGTTCGCAACTCCGAATGTTTTGAGTATTTGTGACTTGTTCATTAACGCTCCCTTTATTTATCGCGGAACTTTCTGGAAATCTTATTAAGTGTACTCCCGGGGGATAATTTCGAATTTATTTGGGTAAATATATTATCAACACTCACTGCCTCGGTGGCGTAGTTTTATTACGGTACGGTTACAATGCTGAGGTCTCGGGTTCGAATCCCGGGTTTGGCAAAGTGATTTTGGAATTTTCTATTCATTGTCAGCCCGGAGTCAGGATCTCTGCACGATATGGCGATAGGTTCGCCCCCTATCACATCGTGGGACGAAACACACAAAGTGAAACGTGGTTGTCTTGGTAGCACCTGTGACTACCCCTTTCTGTGAGAAAAGCGTGAGTTTATGTATGTATAATTATCAACACTTTCTGGGGCCCAAACTAATGTTCCTTGTTTACTGTCTACCCTACTAACCAATGGGCTAATATGGCGCCAGATCAGTGACAGAATCAGCTCAATCAGCTTTATTAGGGACTGACAACTCAATAAAGAATGCCTTTATTAAGCGTTTTCAAAATAGGTAGATATACTGCGTAAAAGACATACGAGTATAAAATCTAAATTTAGAACATCTAGACACCAATCTCGTACAATATAACCAGTAACAATGTCATTTGAACAAAGGTCGACTTCTTAATTAAAACACTATACAAACTGAAATTGACATTGAAGATAATATTAAAGTACAATCTTTTTTCTTACCAATTAATTAAGGTCTTTATGTATGAAGCTCCCACGGTCCGCGTTTAGATGTTAATCTCGGTTTTTGTCGTTAAATAATTATTTCTTTGGTCGAAACTTTAATGTAGCTCCCGCCGGAGGTATTCTGAATGTTGTAATTATTACGTTACTGTAGAATGAAGATAATTATGTATAAAATATTATGTCTGTTACTGATTGTTAAAGTTTACAACGACTTCGCTGATTTAGGTCATAAACTTAATGTATATTTTGTACTATAGAAATGTTGGTTTAGAGTTTCTATACCACTTCGTTCTCGTTGAATAGATGGATCCACTTTTATTCCCAAAAGTTATATTTTATTGCGTTGAATGTCGAGACGAGCATGGTATTCAGCTGATGGTAAGCGATACGACCGCTCATGAACAGTAGAAAACCAAACACCATGAATTACAAAGCATTGCTTGGCACTTCACTGCGCTCGCCATCCTGAGACATAAGAAGTCTCAATATGTCCAGTAGTTACTAATTTGGCGTATGAATTTTGTTAATCAATAGTCATGTTTAGGTACATAGATGTCTAGCTAGTTGTCGTTTAATTTCGTGTTTCAATATTTATTCGTATATTTTTTGAGCCCGCCAACCCGCACTAGGCCAGCGTGGTGGACTATATGGCCTTACCACTCTCAATCGATTCTCTCGATTGTAGAGTAGGTCCGTGTCCAGCAGTGGGACGTATATGGGCTGATACAAAAAAATATTAGTTGAGAAATTTCTTATTAATTTTTTCCGTTGTTGTTTTTTAGCTTTTCTGAGTCTTGTTATTAGTGGTAAATATTAAGAGATATCGTAATAACCCTATATTAAATGCGTTATTAGTTCTTCTATAATTTGAACCCGTATTGAATGTTAAATTAGTCAAGAATTGAAGACACCTCATTTTATTACGTAAAATCAAGGAAGCCAATAAATTAACTCAAGAATTCGAATAAAAAAACAATTCCCGGTAAACTCAGGTATGCACGAAAACAACAGTTATCCAATCATATATTCGTGGCACATCCATTTCACACTTAGTCGCAAGTGTTAATATCATTTGTATGCAAAAAGGGGATTATAAACTCGTCGTTTTAACGCCAAGTTTTAGAATAACGCGACTACAGCTTCTAAGGCAATCGCGAGTTTTAAGTAAAGGTATGGTCCTATTGTTTGGTGCAAAAACGTGGTATGACCAGCTACCTTGGGTTATTGTAGAAATCGCTGGCTCCACCGAGGTGGCTGTCTCATAAAAACATGAATCGTTTTAATGATTTCTTATGCGAATGTTACACATTGAAATAAAACTATTTTTTACGGATTTTATCGCGATTTGGTAACAGTCACATACATAGTCCTGACCCCACACTAAGATCGAGTCTTGTGTCGCAGGTATCAGAACTACGAGAGACTTTTCGGTCTCACAAACACCCAGACCCGAAAGAAATATTTGTGGGCCGCACAAACATTTCTCTCGGTGCGGGGATCGAACCCGCGGCCTCTCGTTTCACAGCCGGCGTCTAACCAACTGCGCCACGGAGGCTGTCAAAATACAGAAGGAATGAGCATATTACAGATTTTTTCTAATTAGCTTCATTGAAAATTTTGTTATTACTTTTTGCATCTCCAGACATTGCATACATACATATACTCACGCCTTTATCCTCGAAGGGGTAGGCAGAGGCGCCACCAGGACACCTACATTTCGCTGTGTATGTTCCGTCCCACGATGTGATAGATATGTCCAGACATTGCAATATCTTGTAAAATACAGCTACTCACAGCATAAATATATATGCTATGGTACTCAAATATAAGTAACTAACCATATAACCCAGACTAGATTTTTATTTACAATATTAAATTATGAGAACTAAACTGATTATATCAAGGGTCGGTAGGAGTTGAACAAGGGTCAGGTCAAAAGTATTCTAAACCGTCGACAATGCTTGAAGAGGTGGATGAAGCCAAAGTAACGTTTCAAGATCGAGTAAAGTGATCCATAGTCTCTGCCTACCCCTTTGAGATACAGGCGTGACGATTATCTACCTCCTTCATCCGAAGGTTTTCCAGGATGAGTCAATTCAGTAAGAACCCTACCGTTGATTATGCAAATCGCTCTTAGTTAACGACGGCACGACTTTGATATAATCGTGTTTGTAATCTGTTTTTGTAATTTAAATTGTAAAACTACCGGAGTGGCTACCGAACTTGATTGTTCTTTACACGACTTGAGAAATCTTACGTAAAACTTAAGAATAAGAGGGTGTAATTGTACGAATGGCTTGGAATAATCTCGCTTGATTAGACGATTGTCTATCGAAGTCACGTTTATCTGTTGTGTAGTTGGCTGTGCGAAAATGAAACTTAAATTATAAACTACATTTAAAATTGACAAAAGTGGTTGGATGTTTCTATTCATTATCAGCAAGGAGTCAGGAATTTGTGCCTGATATGGCGATAGGCTCGCCCTCACATCGTGGTACGGAACATACAAGGCGAAATGTGGGTGTCCGGGTAGCACATCTGCCTACCCCGTCTGGGAAAAAGTCGTGAATTGATGTATTAAATGATTGACTTTGTTTATATCAGAGGTTAAAGAGCATACGTGGGTTTAGGTCCGAATGCAGTAAGACCGAAATTGCTATAAGAATTTTTGTTAATAAATACGTGCGTTTACTGTATCAAAAGTTCGGTTTCTATTGACAAATATCCATTTATAGCCAACACTGGAGCTGTCTTTTGTCTTAAACAATATCCAAATCGATGAACAGTTTGTTAAGCTTTGATATTCTATATTTTTTATCGTATTTATCTAATTTTATGTAATAAATATATAAACAATAACTTAACACGTATATAAACTAAAAACATTGTAATATGCGGTGCAGGGAATAAAGGACATTTTATTTTTATTTTTTATTTTTATGTAAAGCACAAACAAGAAACAGTCAAAGAAACCGTGACAACCCAATTACCCTCGTGATTTTTTATACAGGATCAAATCGATTGTTCTATAACTTGATTATTACATTTCATTTCGAGTAAATACTTTCATCCATCAATATTTGTCAAAACAGGCGGAAATCTTTTAAACGTTTGTCAACGTAGGCGCGGATTGGGCGACCATCTGTCAATTTCCGTGGAAAGCTTGAAGGGGGGATAAAAAAATTGGCAGGGATAACAAAAAAGAAAACAATGTCGTGTGGATTTGATTGCAGGCAAATACTCGGAATTTAAGGCTTTGTGTGATTGATATTTTAATTTGAGGTTTCAATTTTTTTATTGAGATTACAACGTGGCAAAAATAAGTTAAATAGCTGGTGAAGTATTGGCTTCTGGCTACGACAAATAATTCATATTTTTAGATTTATATAGGTTTCAGTTCTAAATTACTTTATGAGTTAAGTCATATATTTTAAATATAATTTAATAAATCCCAACAGTTAATTTTGTATTCAACGTATTCATTAGACTATGTAGAATTATTACTTAATTTTAACATTCCAGATATTAATTAAACCCTCCTAAAAGTGCCAACATCGTCAGCAACTTCATTTATATCCTTTTAAACCTCGCATATTTCCAAGAAAGTGTTATTGCTGCTCGGGACAGTAATTTATAACAAGATACACCCCGACTACAATTCTACATTGTTTCCACTGGAATACAATTTTTATTGCCGCAATGTGCTAAAAGTTCTCAGAATCTGTGAACAGACTTCTGAATGGTAATGTACCTTGACGAAAATATAAAAAGGCATTGAAATTCTTAATGTCATAATTAGTTTTTTCATGTTGAGCGCGCAATGTAAAATTATTTTTATTAGTGCGTGTCGTAATGTGATAATTGCATTACATTGCGTTATTTAAAATAAAGTATTTTAATGACTTTTATTGTTGCATTTATTTATCTACGAATACTGCATAAAGAAACCGAAAAGTGTTTTTTTTATTTGCATGTTGTTTTATTTGCAACCACCAGCGCTATCGTTCATTTTCAATATGGGAGTAGTCCTGGAGATCGTACATAATCATTCATTTATTAAAACCAATATTTATATAAAGAATCGATTTTAAACCACTGCAGTTGTTGTTTCCTTGAATATGGTTACTGCCAACGCAAGTTCCGGGAAGCTATTGATTTATTTATGAGTTTATTCGGCCTTAATATGTCCATTGTTAGATATAGGGCGGTTTAAACATGTTTACAGACAATTCACTAGAAGTCATTTAGCTAAATAGGTATTAAAGCATATTTGGGTAAATGTCACCATAACATTAAAGCTCCACCAAGTGCTGGAAAGATGAAACTTAACCCAGGAAAATACTATTATCGCCCTGCGATTATAAAACTATCGTTACTATAAATTTTAGTCTATCACGTTATATAAATAATTTTTAATAAGTTAAAATCTATTTTGCTTACACATTTGGTTATCTAAAGCTTTATTACAAAAGCAATGCCCGCAAGATACACGTAGCGCCATCTACCGTCCGGTAGCGGAACTCTACCATAAGACATTCAATGCGCTTCATACAACAAACAAGAAACGATTTTATTGCGGCACCATTGTGTGTTTTACTGCTGTCATATTGGACAATACAGATAATTGGAGCCACACATAGCGTTTGTTTCTCGGAAGACAGACATAAAGTGCACTTTGGGGAGGTTCTATGTCCGAGAAGGGACATAACATAAATTGGTAGCGTGAGAAAATATTTCTCTCGCACAGATTTATTAGATATTGTAGAATGTAGGTTTTATTTATGCGACCTTATGGTATCATCTTCTTTGGCTTTTTATTAACTTCAGAAGTATTTTATACATTAACGTGCAATAACAATTTAAGTGTTGTTTGGTTTGTTCTGTGGAGTTTTATACCCACGACACAAGACAAATACATTGCTATGGATTTTCTTATTTATTATACATAAACTCACGCCTTTATCCCCGAAGGGGTAGGCAGAGGCGCCACCAGGACACCCACATTT
The DNA here is from genome assembly GCA_949752805.1 of Deilephila elpenor. Classification (NCBI taxonomy): domain Eukaryota; kingdom Metazoa; phylum Arthropoda; class Insecta; order Lepidoptera; family Sphingidae; genus Deilephila; species Deilephila elpenor. Next base: position 3,044,163 of record OX457119.1, read on the forward strand.
CGCCTTGTATGTTCCGTCCCATGATGTGATAGGGGGCGAGCCTATCGCCATATCGGGCACAAATTCCTGACTCCGGGCTGATAATGAATAGAAAAATCCAATACCACTTTGCCCGACCCGGGACTCGAACCCGAGACCTCAAGCTTTGTAGCCGTACCGTAATACAACTACGCCACCGAGGCAGTATTTTTTTTATTTATTATACGTCATTAAAATTATACTATAATGTGGGTAAAAATATAAAAAAATCTGAGTGATTTTATCTTGAATTTATCTTGTATGGGGATGTATGCTTATTACGCTTATGGCTAAAATTGTTTACATAATGCGGTAAAATTAAATTTATTGTTTTATAAAATTAATATGTAAATTCATTCCCGTCCGTCCAAGATCCGTCCAAAAAATCTTGAGACCGCTTCATAATCAACAAGTAACCGACCACAATCCAAGCTTTTTTCCCGCGACCAACTTCATTAAAATGCGCTTCTCGTACTGAAAATAAACCGCTCTGAATGGCGACTATGCGGGCATTTTGCCAATTTTTGTATTATCATATCCTAGCACTATACCCTGATCCCTATTCGGCAATCGTATCTTCCAAATGAGGGGTCAAGATAAACTGGACGTTTTAAGGCCAATGACATTTTGAGAAATGCCAACAAATAATAGGGTTACCCGCTCAATAATACAAAGTACCGGGTATTTTATGAGATGTATTATTATGATAAAATTACTTGTCGGTTATCTGAATAAATAATCTGATCGTATTTGCTTACGGATTAGGGATGTTGCGAAACTCAATTTTATTTCTATCGACAATTACGTGATAAATATCAGAACCGTACTCCTTCGGAAATTATTTAGAAATGTTAATAATATTTATTTTTTGAGTAATTATCATATATTAAATGGAAAAAAATCGAATTAATATTAAAGCTAATCAAAAAATTCAAATGGATTATTACAGTTTACGGTATAGTAAAGAAATCATAATTTTTATCAGTATGCCTCGTGGTATTTTTACTTTATTAAATGGGCAAGAATTCATCCCTATATACAGGGTATATCAAGACCGCGACCGAAAACGAAGCCAGGAGGTAGTATTAGTGATATCAAACACAATGCAAGTAAAAATTTTACAAAAAAAAATCGTCAATTTTTTTTTTTGTTATTTTTTACATATCGTCGTATTTGAGTGATTAAACATAGTTTTTGTAAAATAATGACGTACATCGCTTAATTTTTAAACACGCAATGGTACGTAAGGGTTTAAATTACTATTTTTGCAAAAACTAGGTTTTTACCCCTCAAAAACGATGATTTTTAAAAAATTGTAAAAAAAAATCCGTCGCTTATTTTGCAAAACTTTTAGTTACATTGTGTCTGTAGCCGCTAAAACTACCACCTGGCTTCGTTTTCGGTCGCGGTCTTGATATACCCTGTATATATTTAATACTTTCCAGGCTGATTATACAAAGTTGATACGACCGATGGGCATTTTTAAACTGCATATACTAGGTACCATTTCCAAGTTCTGTACTAAAAATCAATTAAATAGGAGCACTAGTTGAGTCATAAGTGATTTTGTAAGTTTTTGCTCCATTTGAACACGATGTAGCTTTTCTAACAGCTGATTACGTATAACGCACAGGTCAAACACCTTAAAACGATAGATCCTACTAAAATCTACGCGCTGTTGCCGCTCTTACACAAGTCACATAAATAAGTACAACTAAATTACTTAAAAAGTTGGCGATGCAAATAAGGAAGCAATAAATACACACCTGCACTTTCATTACGAGAGAGACAAATCATAGCGAAACATCCCGCGCGTAAAAGAAATAGAAATAGGTCAGTTTGTTGCTATTGCATCTTAACAAATAAAAATTGTTTGCTAAAGAAATTGTTATTTTAGTGCGCCGTCGCTATCCTTTCGGAACGGATGTAACACGGAAACTCCTGCGCCGCCGCGCCGCGCCGCTTTTATCTTGTCGATCTCGCGCCGACAATTGTGATTTTGTATTGTTGTTGACTGTTTTTATTGTCGAGGACACGTAATTAAATTGTGTTTGTGTTTGTAATTAAACTGTTTAACAATGCCTCGTGTTACTTACACCGCGTCAGAATACACTGCTTGGTTTTTATTTACCGCGAATGCCATGGAAACACAGCTTTAGCTCTGTGTACATACCGCGAAAGGTATGGTGACAGCCACAATTGCCCCAGGAACGCCCGCACAATAACATTGGCAGTACAAAGATACGAGACAACAAAAATATAGTGCCTTATCAGGAGGGAGTGCCAGCGCGGCAAATACCCGCTGCTTGGAAAGAACGAATTTTAGACTTAAAACTACCTTCAAAACTACGTAACTACGCGCGGCGTCTCGCCACGACACGACGATAACACACGCCCCGCGCGACGTTGCCAGTTCAGTTCATCAATGGTCAGTGAAATTTATTTACAAAGGATGGTTGCGTTTTACTCTTATTTGTAGGTGATTTAGTTTGCTTGAAACAAACAAAATCTCATTTTTGGTATTATTAATTTTGCCGTGTCGAATTAATACTAAGGACGTATAGTATACGTAGTGTAATTTAATGCCCATCTGTCGTATCAACGCGGTATATTTTGTTCGGCCATCGTTTTGCGTGAAACATCCCTAGAATGTATATTAAGGATTCTAGGTACGAATAAATTTATTCGCAGTCCGCACCGGATTCCGAAGTGAATGCTTTTAATAATCACGCAGGCTGAGTTCGTTTTGATGGCTCTAAATTGATTTCGCTTTACGCACGCGGAATTAAAATATTTTTGCGATGTTACGTTTCTGATGTTAAATTGATTTGGTTTAAATGGTTGGTTGAGCTAAGATTATGTCATTAAATTATTATTATCCTGATTCGTAACAATTAGCTGTTTTTTGTTGTATTGGTGTATCAGATAAATTTAATAAAGCCCTTCTGCAAACAAAATAAATTAGCTTCTTTTTCCACTACTTGTTTTAATTGGATTAACATTTTAAAAATGTAATGGGAGCATCTTTTACCTAAAGCTTTAACTAAACAATCGAATTGAAATCTTATGGTGTAATATAAAAACTAGCAACACCACAACCAATTTAATTTTCAATTTCCCATATGCAAATGGCTATTTAAAGCTAGCAACACTAACAGTCGGTACAAAATCACTGGCACACACTATGAATGCCAGATGAGAACAATTCCATTAAACTTCAAGCGAATCTATTTTTGTTGGTTGGCCGTATGCAGACGCGGCCCAAGGTTTGAGCAGCGCGGGTCATTACCCACAATTTCATTCACTATGAATCTCGCGTCTCTGTGATTTATATAGCTTTCTGTATCTTGGGAAAATATTTAGTGAGATTGTCTGATACTTAAAGTTTCATTCTGTTCTTTTTCTATCAATGTTCTAGATGTTCATGTGCGACTGCCGTTTGTCGTATGCAATTAAAAGAACATATCTATAGATTTCACTAAATATTTTTAAATGTCCCATATCACTGACAAGAATAGGACTTGCTCTGTCATATACAATTTGTCTAAAGTTACAGACAGGCCCTTTTCAGTGTAGTATTTAGTAGTATTTAACCCCCTTGAATTCTAGGTCTTGTGCCGTCACTGGACACTAGTCATACAAATTGTTATGTGTTTGTACAGGGATCTCCATTCGTCGCGCGGTCACGTATCCTTCGGAGAAATGTTGCATAGGCTCCACAATTTACATGGCTATTTATAATGTTTACATCATTTTCGACATTACGAATTTTGTTAAGATAACTGTATTTTTCCTTTTGTATTTTCAAAAATAACTCTTAAATCCCTCTTATTGGTAGAAGTGGTCTAGTAGTAGGCTGTGGGACGTATACGGTTATTGATTCAGTATTTAATATTTTTATAAAATATTCAGTTTATTTTGTCGGTAGATTAAGTACTATCTTAGTCTAATTGTAACATTTAAGACTACGCGATACACTAGGTAGTGTTCTAGGTTAAGTTCTCAGATCAAGCTATCCATTTTATCTGAGTATTTCGATATAAGAAGCAATATTTGAATACTGTTCATTTCCTAAAGAATTTAAATTACTGGCTGGTCATAAATAAAAGCCTAGTACTCTTGTTACAATTAAATAAAGTCTCAAGAAAGAATCATATCTAAAATTTTGGTATTGTTTCAGGCCCCCACAGCACCACGGCGCGGCGCTGCTGGCCGGCGTGGGGGGTCCGGGGGGCGCGGTGCCCTCCTACGCGCCCCCCGGACGCGCGTTCTTCACTCCACCCCTGCCGCCGGAGTATAGGAACCCATTCGCCGATAAGCCGACACTCAGAGGTAAGTAGTATTTTTAGTTCACGTATTAATAAAAGTAGTAGTAAATTACTTGCGTTTTGTGGGCAAACGAGAGAAATTTATTCCATATGAAAGTGTTTTTAAACTTATATAAGTAGATATGTTAAAAAACTTAATAAGAATATCTTAGTTTGGTTACAATAGTACAACTACGTCATCAGACACAGGTTTCTCAATAAGACATTATTTTAATCCCTGGTCAAATCCATGGGAATTTCGTCCATCCATATTACCATTGGGTCGCTTACTCATTTGTGTATTTAACAATTAACAAAATCATTGCACAATTTAAATGTTTCACTTTAATACAAATTTGATTGCTAATTGCTTTCAATTTGCAGGCACAAACACGGACGGGAACAACTATCTCAACAGGCGGCCGATCCCTCCGCCCTCGCTGGGGCCAGGCCACGAGAGGATACCTATCCGACCTCCTGGACAGGTAAGTCTGTCAATTATCTCCTTACTCCTCGAACATTGGCAATACATGTTGACCAAATGTTGGATCCATATCTTGTTGATGCCAGACCAACTCCAAACAAACATGATTCGATTGAATACGACAGATTTTTTTTGTTAGATAAGATCTTTACTCACTTGATTAATCCTTGCTTCAAACGCATCACCATTTCTTGCTTCCATATCTTGATCCATCCCCACCCAAAGCAAACATTTGGTATGAAAGTTCTAATGAACTTGATGATGTGTTTTCAGGAGACATCGTCGCCACAGGTGCCAGCGCCTCCCCCAGCGCCCCCTCAGCCCCCCGCTGGCCTCGAGCCGCAGAAGAAGAAGCCGCTCAACACACCCAGCCATAAGGTAATAGTTCAGTTCAGATCTTAATTTCTAGACATAAGAGTACATATTCCTTAAATATCAAGTCATTTACGGTTCATCTGGACTTGTGGGTATTCATGACCAGCGGTGATCATCTCCAGCCTATACCAATGGATGCTGGATAGGCCTATTCTTTACTGCATTAAATAGTATATTTAGTTGATTCAAATCACTCCGCCACCGAAATTTACATATGAACAATGTGGTTGATTAAAGCTCAAGTGTATAGCATACTTATGTTATTCTCAGCATTGCCATTAATAAAACTAGAATCTTGATTAACAGTCTATTATATTGCAATTGCATTAACAGAATCTCTCTTCTTTCTTCCAGCCTGACGAATTAGACGACGTGAAAACGCCCGATCAGGCGAACTTCACAGACTTCGTGCCCAATTCGCTCAACATACCGACCATATCGAGGATACTGTCCGGATCCAACGGGAGGAAAGAGGATATTCCTGATGTCCTCCTCAGGACAGTCACAGCGAAGCCCCAGCATAACCAAGAGAAGACCTCCAAGAGTGACATCTATGTCACTAAAGATGCTGGAGTCACTCTCAGCGATTCGAACAGAGAAGCTTCGACTGAGGGCTCAGTCCTGGCCGTACTAGATCCGGATATGAACAATCTAGACAGGCCTCTCATAGTCGACCAAAATGGCGAGACGAACACGCGGCGAAATCTCCAATACTCGACCAACAAACAAAGCGAAAGGAATGAAAGCAGGAAATATTTCACTCCAGCAACGACCATAGGATTTGAACTGAAAGATCCTGAGATGTCTACCGAAAGGTATCACAATCTAGCAAACGTGAATTCAGATAAGAAAATACTCAAACAGGATCCGAAGAATAGCGGGCCTGTTCAAAGAGCAGGAGCGACTTGGCCCTTCGCCTGGAACCTCCACATTTATTTCGCATCTATAATGTTTACTTTACTAGCAGTGTATTCGATATTCAAGATAATTTGCTACAATAAGTTCACGCATCTCTTCACACAGTACTATTTTATAATCCTGCATTTGATTCTTGTATTTGTGTGTCTGATGCGAATATTCTATATGTGTTACGATCCGTACAACATTAATAACTCCTTGCCAGTTTTCATAAGTGAGATATTACTGCACGTTCCTGAGATATTCTTGAGCGTTGCTTTCGCTTGCACTATTCTGTTCTTGCTCATGAACAGTACTAATTTTAAGAATACCTGCTGTTCTTTCCTTTTGAGGCCGCGCACGATAATCGTCGGCGGAGGCCTACACGTGCTTACGTGTGTAATGTTGCATATCTTCGAAAGTAACGACACCATATACAAAAGTCAGGGTGTCGAGAAAAGGGTACTAGGTCTTACGTGTCAAATTATATTTATCATAGCGTGTCTCACACTCGGGCTATGCTATCTTTATGTATATAAAACTTTAAAAACTGTCTTGCAAAAGAAGAGTCATACGTGCATGAACGGGTTCCAGAATTTGTACCAAGCCATTCATATTAATCTTGCCACGGCGTTACTGTTCGTCCTGATGGCTACGGTACAGATATACGGAATCTTCGGCATCAACCAAGTCAATATGACGAAGTTCAACTGGCTGCAGTGGGGGTACCAGTTCTCCTTGAGGTTGATAGAGATCAGTATAGTAGCTCTGGTGTCCTGGGTCATCAGTCTGAAGGTTATAGTGACTCTACAGCATGAAAAAGCTGATGGTAATAAGATTTCAAGACTAAAACTGTTCGCATGTGCGGCAGGCAATGAACAGTTCGAGTCAGATTACCCGGCTATATGCAACACCAATACGAACCTCCATACATATACCTTGAGAACTGGCAAGCCTATATATGAAGGTGGTGGTCACCACCCAAATATGCCAGACCCCTACTGCGGTCCGCCAATTGAACACCAGAGGTTCCAACTCAACACACTAGCGGGCGCTTGTGACAATAATTCCGGAACGGAGAATTATTCTGGTCACAGCTCGATAGCAAACGCAGGCCACAGCAGCTCCACTGAGTCGAGCAATGCCACCTCCAGCCAAGGTGTCACCAACCATTTGATCAAACATCCAAACTTGGCCTACAACGGGATGGAATCCTCAGACGATCACTATTCCAACTGCGATCCAGCTATACAAAGTCTGCAAGGAGACGATCCATTGGATCACGAGTACAATGTCATACAATATGGTAGTAACAGCGACTTCATGAGGGACATAAAGAACCAGAACTACAATGGTGGGTCCAATAGATCATCGCACAACTTCAAACACATGTCGTATGACAGGGTATCGTCTCGGACCAACAGCAATCCGCGCAAGAAGCATCGAGCGAAGAGCAAAAACCCTCCCAATTGCATGACAATGGGATACGAATCAACCATGGGCCACCACTACCACCAACCGCACATTCCTGATGAATACGGTAACTATAACACAGAGAACACCTCGTACCATACATCAGGTATTCAAACCCTCAACCCGAATAGGAGTTACAGCAACGAATGTCAGATCCGAAGCTCTCAGCGCCGCCACTCGCCGTCCACTTCAGTGGTAAACTCCAGTGGGAGTCAAAAAAGGGGAAAGGGGAATGGGTTCCCCGATAGGCCTAAGTCCACAGACCTGTACGGGTTCTCCGAAGACCCTAATGAGAGGAGCTACCCATGCGCGTTGGGGACCCCACAACCAGCTCCAAGGAATTGTAGCTACGAGGCTTCTTACTCCCAGCCTCAGGATGAGATTCCTAATGAAGCTGAGGTGAACAGTATGTTGGTGGCCCAGGATGGTTTTGTAAGGTTCCGACCTTTAGAAGATGGGCCTTCGCAAACCTGATTTACTATAACTCTGTCGTGCGCGGCAGAAAACCTTAGCTTCTGATAGACGCAGTCGATCTCTGGGGTATTTGAAGTTCGTTTCTATTAAAAACTAAATTGACATTGTATACTCTTAAATCTTGCCAGGGAGTGAACATTGCAATGATTCGTTCCATTGTATCGTTTAGCCGGTCGATGAATAAGAACATTTTTAATACAAACGCACACGTTCACCCAGAGACATTGGATACGTAAAAAATATTATTGACGTCGTAAAATATGAGAAAAATGTAAAATTGTAATTTTATTAGTTAGGGTACTATTAAGATTTAATCGGCCTCTTGTAAATAGCTTATTTTTTAGTTGGTCACCCCATGTGTGAGATACGCCACCTTTATTTTCACTAATGTTTGACACTCGATTTTGTGTACAAGGTTTAACAGTGTTGCCAATTAATTGATTTAAAACTGCCAATCAAAGGGATTTTTGAAAAACTTTTTTTATAATTTGCTTGTACGTGTAATTTATCAAATATATGTGTTCTAATTTAGTTTATAAAAATATAAAAAATCACAAATGTTAAAATAATTCGTACTTTTTTATAAAAATGAATGCAAAATGTAGAGAGATAATATTTCTACATGAAATACATTAAGGTCAGCACCTTGTATACAGTATTATTTTAATGATAGCTACACGTATAGTAAAATAAACTTTTCATTCATAATAATATTTATCACATTGCTTCATGTTTGTGTGATCCCAAACAAGGATCCAAAACTTGGCTTAGTTGATCTATTTTATTATGCATAATCTAGTTTATTTTACCATACATAGAGCAAATGCATATTTAAAACTATTTTCACCCATCAAATTATCACACATCGTCCCTTATCGGTAATTGCCATTTTAAGAATTTAGATAGAAAAATGTTAAATCTATAAATCATTTAGTATAACTAGTATGTGATATTTATGTAATCGTTTTGTTCGAAACAATTTTGTGTCCATAGTTTAAGGTTTTATATGAAAACTTGTGCACTTTTTTATGTTTGTGTTTGGAACATCACAATTTTATTTCGATATAAAAGGGGAAATTTTAAATCAAAGGATGGCAACATTATTAACAACGAAAAATCAAATCAAGTAACAATTATGTATATGTATATTACTATTTAATCCATTAATCGTTTATGTTTTAAAAATCGATGTACCTATATGTTTTATCAAAGTGAAACATTTGGACTTAGCTAAAAAACCTGTTGACACGAGTTGCCAGCACGAATAATTAACCAAATATTAAAAAGTGCATACAGTACTATGTCCATATTTTCACTTAATTTGAATACACTGTGTCTGTCCAATGAGTTTTATTATTACAATTTATGATAATTTCTCATTTCACAATTTTAAAGTCTTGTCACAGAAGTTTTAAGTTTAGATCGCCAAAAGAACTTTTTCCAAATATTTTATTATTAAATTACATTTGTTGATCCACACTGTGCAGTCTATCACTCAAGAAATATCTCGGCTATACAATAATTAAAAGCAGTCTTTGAGCTATTTAAATATGTCTAATTGGTGTGTTAAAATGAGAGAGTACTCGCTAAATGTGACAATCTTATTTATTATCAATATTCTCAGTGAATTGATCAATAACGCAAATAAGACTTCTTTTGGCGACTATAGGTTTATATGATCACATTTGAATGTCCTATCGAGTGTTACCAGAGTAGAATAACACGATATAGGTAAAGTGAATGTTTTGACGTCACTACCTAGTCTGAAAAATGGAGGGTGGCTATATATATAGCAATTTCAAACTATTTTTTAACTTAATGGCATAGAATATAGCCTTTTTGTTATAAAGTCCTGGGGTTTCGTGAAATTTAAAAAACAGTTTCAATTTAAAAGTAAATAGTTTTTTCATTAAAGATATCTGAAAAAAAACCTATGGTTATAATATTATGTTTAAAATATTTTCTATTAAATCGGAAAACATTACTCATTTTTTATGGAGCTGTACTTAAAAATGAAAATATGATTTTGTTGTGTTATTTCCTTTTTTTAACAACCCTATATGGCCACCCCTCCATAATAAATGTACCATCATCCTGCCATAATTAAATAAATAAAAAAATATATGATTTTGTAACAATCTGTTAAAATATCATAATATGTATAAAAATGAAGAAATATATTGATGTAGTTATTGCCGTATGAATGTTGATTATGTAACATTCACGAACCCAAATGTTCGCGAATAAGATAGATAGAAATTATTGTAAAAAATAATACATTAGGAGAATAAATATTTATAAATTACCATACATAATTGAACGGAAAATGGCGATTTCGATGCTCACGTAAATTCCTATGTAAATAAATGATTAGATTAAGTACCACAGTACCACGTATGGTAGTATAAAAGCTGAGCCATACACAATGTTTGCGTTTAATTTTGTCCTTTTTTATATATTTTTAAGTGTAAATAACGTATGGGTCAAATGGCCTTTATTTAAGGACCACATGTCCTGTTTGTTGTAATTTATATTATAACTTTTTTTTAATATTTCCAAGACTGTACCTATTTTCATTTAACAAAAATGACAATTGAAATATAATATGTATAAAATAAATAAAAATCGATACCGGAATGTGTTGTTTCATTGATACGAACACCTTGGGTAAATTCCCACAACATTCCATGACTTCAAGTACTCACCGGGCGCGCGGTCTTGGTTCCAAATGACTTAAAAACCACATTAGGTACAATGAAATCTACGAACCCAAGTTACATTTATATGCGACATGCAACAACAATGTTGCAATACTGCACTTATGTTACTCGACGAACCCAAGTTACATTTCTATGCGACATGCAACAACAATGTTGCAATACTGCACTTATGTTACTCGACAAACCCAGGTTACATTTATATGCGACATGCAACAACAATGTTGCAATACTGCACTTATGTTACTCGACAAACCCAGGTTACATTTATATGCGACATGCAACAACAATGTTGCAATACTGCACTTATGTTACTCGACAAACCCAGGTTACATTTCTATGCGACATGCAACAACAATGTTGCAATACTGCACTTATGTTACTCGACGAACCCAAGTTACATTTCTATGCGACATGCAACAACAATGTTGCAATATTTCACTTATGTTACTCGACGAACCCAAGTTACATTTCTATGCGACATGCAACAACAATGTTGCAATACTGCACTTATGTTACTCGACGAACCCAAGTTACATTTATATGCGACATGCAACAACAATGTTGCAATACTGCACTTATGTTACTCGACAAACCCAGGTTACATTTCTATGCGACATGCAACAACAATGTTGCAATACTGCACTTATGTTACTCGACGAACCCAAGTTACATTTATATGCGACATGCAACAACAATGTTGCAATATTTCACTTATGTTACTCGACGAACCCAAGTTACATTTCTATGCGACATGCAACAACAATGTTGCAATACTGCACTTATGTTACTCGACGAACCCAAGTTACATTTATATGCGACATGCAACAACAATGTTGCAATATTTCACTTATGTTACTCGACGAACCCAAGTTACATTTCTATGCGACATGCAACAACAATGTTGCAATACTGCACTTATGTTACTCGACGAACCCAAGTTACATTTATATGCGACATGCAACAACAATGTTGCAATACTGCACTTATATTACTCGACGAACCCAAGTTACATTTATATGCGACATGCAACAACAATATTGCAATATTGCACTTATGTTACTCGACGAACCCAAGTTACATTTATATGCGACATGCAACAACAATGTTGCAATACTGCACTTATGTTACTCGACGAACCCAAGTTACATTTATATGCGACATGCAACAACAATGTTATTAAAATGAAACATTTAGGATTTTGGGTTATTTACATACATACATAATCATCACGCTGTGTCATCACGCCTGTATCCCATAGGGGTAGGCAGAGACTATGGATCGCCACTTTGCTCGATCCTGACATACAACTTTCGCTTCATCCACTTTCATTATTCTCTTCATGCATTCTCGTCGGTTCAGGGTTCATTTTGAGTTATTTATGTCCTAATATTGGACTTATGGCCTTGTATAAGATTGGCCGCCATTTTGTCTTTTTTAGTTATTAATCCGATTGTTCTAATAACTATAGCAATGGGACCCTTTGGGTTGAGTTTGAGCCCTTGGGTTTGAGCAATCTAAATTCGTATTCGGAATTGAAAATCTGAAATGACCTCGGTGGCGCAGTTGTACTACGGTATGATTACAACGCTGAGTATGAGAAACTTCGATATGGCGATAGGGTCGCCCTCTATCCCATCGTGTGACGGAAAATGCGAAGCGAAACGTGGGTGTTCTGGTTTCACCTTTGCCTACCCCTTATGGGAAAAAAAACTTGAGTTTATGTACTCTATGTATTATGCATACAAAAAAATATTATGTATGTATGATGACTGATGTATAAACTTTTTATTTTTGGTACTTGCTGTAATATTTTATAATAAAATATTATAATATCAAGTGCTTGAACCAACATTCTAAAATGCTTAGTTATAGCTCTACAGTAGTCAGCACTCAGTAAGTACGAAGTTATAAATAAGTTAAATATATACCGCTAGGTGGCGCTGATCAATTTTAAGCGATTTCTGAATCGCGGTGTCAAGATTCACCGCCGGAAGTATATTAACATCGAATGCCGATAAATGCGTGAAGTGTATTGCACTACAGCCTCGTGAGGCACAGTGAACATGGTAACTTGCAATTTTTGAAGCTCTGCACTAAGTCGGGGCCCAGAAGTCATTAAAAAATGTGTTCAATCATCAATGAACCTTCAATGCCATTAGCACTCACTCATCATATTATTGACATTGATAACTGATTAGTGACGTAGGTAGGTTGGCCGTAGATAAAAAAAATTGAAATCCCGGCTGGCGAATTCTAATCCTCAATTCTAAAACGTAAAGATAGGGGCGTCTGTACTCTAGTATAAATAGATAGGAGTTCAGCAGTAAGCACTACATTAGAAAATAACAAGTATAATTTATAAATACTATACTATAAATACTAACAACATCATGGAACGGAACATACAAGGCGAAATGTGGGTGTCCTGGTGGCAACCTCTGTCTACCCCTTCTGAGGAAAAATGGCGTGAGTTTATGTATGTATGTAATATGTATAAATACTAACTAGTCTCAAACTGGTAACTGCTATAAATTAAAGTGCCTTTTACACGGAGAGAGTGTCTTGCCGCGAGAATTGTATGACATTATCGCATGACATAACCCCCAATAACAAACAATGACAGCTTTGTAATAGTTTGTCAACAGGTTTTTGACCGACTTCAAAAGAGGAGGTAATCAATTCGACTGAATTTTTTTTTTTTTTTTTGTATGTTTGTTACTCGATTACGCTGGTATTTGGGATCCGATTTTAAAAATTTCTTTTTTGTCGGAAAGCATGATGTACTAGGTTGGTACCATAAAAAATTGGTGAAGACCTGATGAATATCTTTGGTCCTGAAGACCAGAACTCCTCAAAATTGAACGGTACAGCAATAATTCTTTTTGCACCTGGTTCAGTATAAGTGTATTACTACAAAGGGGGGGTTAAAAGGGGAAAGGGGTGTATGGGGGGGGGGAGAAAATAGATACTAATGTAAATACTCAATATCTGTGGCAGTACTTAAACGATTTAAAAAATAATAATTTTGTCGACAAGTATGATATGTTAGATTGGTGTCATTAAAAAATGGTGATGGCCTGATGAATATCTTCGGACCTGAAGAACAGAACTCCTCAAAATTGAACGGTACGGCAATAATTCTTTTTGCACCTGGTTCAGTATAAGTGTATTACTACAAAGGGGGGGTTAAAAGGGGAAAGGCGTGTAGGGGGGGGGGGTAGGTAAAAGATACAATTAATTTCCGTTTTCAATATAAAAGTTTTACTATAAACAGTAGGTGAAGAAGAGGGAGAGTGAGAGAAATAGATACGTAAATTACCGACGTAAACTAAGAGAATCCGACCTGGTCAGTGTCTAACAATAGCGGATATCATGATTATAATGACTTACAATTTTCTCATAATTTCACAGCAATAATATCATGTTTGGTCTGAAGGATTCGAAAATTTTAAAGACTACGTTTTGATTATATTATGATCACCTTTCTCATCATTACGATGCCTATGAAAACTAAAAAGGGACAAATAAAATAATTTTTAATAAAAAATAAAAACCGACTTCAAAGTGCTACTACAAAGTAACAAATAATATATATTTCATCGTGCTAGTACACAATGATTAATGTTCTTATTGACTTGACTAGCTAACAAATCTTAAATACGTAATATTTTGAAGGCGGGTCGCTAAATAACAAACACGTATAAATTTAAGCAAATGTTACACCATTTGATATTACATGTAGATCCTGCAATGTTGGCTCAGAAAGGCACGTAAGTAAATTAAACAAAAATGAATATAATGTGAATATAATCCAACGTGTAAATTTTTTGATGTTTTGATAGAATTTCTATGTGTCTTATATGTGTGTGGTAGCCTGTTGATAATTATCTAGATATGATCCACGAGACGGTTGACCACCGTCTCGGTTATAATTCCAGGGTATACACCTCCGGAATTATCGGAGTCACTTGTGTGTTGATGATATTCAATTACTAAACTCTTTAATAGTGATATATTTAAATCATAGTCAGGAAACCTGCATGACATAAAGGCATTTAAGTACAAGAAAGGGTATGTTGTGTCCCATGCTCAACAGTGGACGATTACGGCCTGATATATTAAGACAAATTAATATTCCGTGTAAATCTTGCGTGTTTTTCGCTAGAATTTCTTTAACAAATTAATGTTAAGCGTAAGGCGTAGGTACATGTTCAGCACTTAGCGACCCGCCTTCAAAATATTACGTATTTAAGATTTGTTAGCTAGTCAAGTCAATAAGAACATTAATCATTGTGTACTAGCACGATGAAATATATATTATTTGTTACTTTGTAGTAGCACTTTGAAGTCGGTTTTTATTTTTTATTAAAAATTATTTTATGATTATCGTGTTTTGACAAAAGACAATGCTTACCCGATGCAACCTAACTTATGTTTCTGCATTTCGTTTCTGTTGAAATGTCCATGTCAGACATTAATTGCTCGACGTCATTAAATGCAATTCGACATGGAATAACAATTTGCTATACACTAGATCTCTCTTTCTCTTTTCAGCCATAGGATTTAGGAAGTCCACTACTGAACATAGGCTTACCCCAAGGATATTCACATTGATCTGTTGGAAGTGTCCTGTATCCAGCGATTTGCTACAACCGTACCTGCTTTTGCTATACTATCGTTATGAAACACTTAAGCCTCATTTACACGGAGAGTTTTTGCAGCGATTCGTTTGCGATTATCGCTTGACTTAACCACCATAGACTATTATGTTCTGACAAACGTTTACACGATGTAACTTTTTTATATCCTTGCGAAAATCGATTTAAGAAAAAAAAAAATTAACCAGCATGTTACCGTTTTCAGAAATATTTATTTACTATTTAACGACAATATTTTGTATATCCTTGACTGCCTCGGTGGCGTAGTTGTATTACGGTACGGTTACAAAGCTGAGGTCTCGGGTTCGAATCCCGGGTCGGGCAAAGTGATATTGGGTTTTTCTATTCATTATCAGCCCGGAGTCAGGAATTTATGCCCGATATGGCGATAGGCTCGCCCCCTATCACATCGTGGGACGGAACATGCAAGGCGAATTGTGGGTGTCCTAGTGGCGCCTCTGCCTACCCCTTCGGGAATAAGGTCGTGAGTTTATGTATGTATGTATGTATTTTGTATATCCGAATTATAGTTCGATTCAAATTGGAGAATTAACTTTTAGGCTATTTTACACAAATACAAGTTTATTGTCTGTTACATTTTATTAAGTTAAAATAATAATCGACCCCAACAACGTGGTCTGACGACGAGGTTGCAGAAAGTCGCTGTTTTATATTCAAGTTCAATTTTTGAAAATCGTGGTTTATTAGTTATCTATAATAATATTTTTGTGATTTGATTAAAAAATAATAGTAAAGAGTATGGTTTTATTTATTTTTCATTTTCTCGAGTGTTTAATAAGAGCGGATTGGTCTAGCTTCGCTCGAGTACAAATTAATTGTTTTATAATTCCTCTCTAGTTCCTTCCACACCGATCGTAATTTTCCTAACCTGCACCTTAAAAAGACCCTACAATTTTCTTCAATCTTTTAGGTAGGTATTATGTGTCTAGTAAAGCTAGTGCATTAGTGCGACGCTCAGACATAATAAGTAGTAAACTCTGGTTTAATTTCGTACCGCTAGATGGCACTGATCAGTTTTAAGGCATTTCTGAATCGCGGTGTCAAGATTTTCCTCGAGAAGTATATATGAACCGTAGAATGCATTCTCAAAGTTATCAGCAGTGGATTTGACCTGTGGACATTCTGTTCACAGAAGATGATGATGATGAATTTTTAAAGCCTCGCATTAAGTCGAGGTACATAATTACAATAAACAATGAATGAATATAGTATATACGGAATGTTCGTATTTCCTATTCCATAAGAATAACTGTATATTAATTATTATCTATTACATTTCTCCATCCGTTTAGGACGTTTAGGTTACATGTGTGATGCGGTGAAGCTGGATAATGATTAATGGCAAAGCATGATATTAAATATACACAACAGCGTCGGTGGCGCAGTTGTACTACAATACGATTCAACACTGAGGTCTCGAGTTCGAAGTTCGAACTCGAGACCCCAGTACAACTCAATACAGCTGCCCGACTCGGAGTTCGAAGTTCGAACTCCGAGTCGGGCAGTTGTATTGGATTTTTCTATTAATTATGTATAAGCCCAGAGACAGGAATTTGTGCACGATATGGCAATAGGCTCGCCCCCTATTACACCGTGGGACGGAACACACGAGGCGAATACTTGGGTGTCCTGTTAGCAACTTTGCCTATCCCTTCTGGGTAAAAGGCATGAGTTTATGTATGTAAATACATAAAAATATACATTACACATACACAATACTGAATCTTTCTATACATACTCACCAACTTTTGAAAGAAAATAATAGAATCGGGCATCGGCCAGCAAGTACGTTAATCTTTGTGTAATGTGTAAGTTTATATCCAAAATTACCAATATGTAACTTATCTATACATATTAAGTATAATAAATAACTGTTTTTAAGAAATAAAACAGAAATAAGTCATTATCATTTATTTATATTACAAATTGATGTCATAAATTAAGTATCCCAAGGACACCGCTTAATAAATTAAAAACATAATATTTACATACAAAACCATTGTACAGTCAATAAAAAACAACTCTAGATTTCGATATACAAGATTTTCACAAATATTTCTATTAATTTTGTACAAAGTTCGAGGTATTGAAATAAATATTGGCACCTATAAATCTGTGTGTAGTTTAAATGTATTAAACCTATGTGATAGGGTTATTTCTTCACATTACTGGTCAATTTGCTTATCTCCGCTTCCGTGGAAATTCAAGTTTCACACCTTGATGCTAAAAGTTAGACTAAAACGCAGTAGATACATATAATAAAGGAGAAATATGCTAAATTTGCTTTGTTTACAAAAAATGAAACTTCAAAGTATTATGACATTAAATCATCCATATTAAAACAGAATTGAAAACTTTTCAAGTAAACATTTCAATAATATTCCAAAGCGTACTAAATATTATTTAGTATTCTGTGATGTTATTTTCAGTGACTTTCTTAACTATATCAGGAATTGATACATTAATTCTATGGTCTATTATGCCTCAAGCCTATATTTGAATTGGCCTATGTACACATTGTACCTTTTTTACGCGATTAAGCTGGTATGCGGGAACCTATTTTGAAAATGTCTTTTTTTACACACACATTTGGTAACCAGATCTACAGGATTAGTCATAAAGGGATATAAAGACAAAAGGGGTATGCTACACTCATCAAAATACACAACTTTTGTTATGGGTCCAAATCTAAAACAGAGAAAAAAATCATCTGTTCCATACAAAAATAATCGTTTGAATTCGCAAAATGTATGGAAAAGCAAATTTTTTTCTAGATTTCATGGTTGGACCCATAGCAAAAGTTGTTCATTATGACGAGAGTAGCATCTCTTTTACAGCTTTATATACCCTTTCGGACTAACCCTGAATAAGATCATAAAATAGGGAGAAGGCATTGGTTCTTTTTTATAAATATGCCTTAAAATAGTAGGGTGGAAGCATTAGTCATACATTTAATAGCCAACTCGTCAATTCATTTTATATTCGGAGACATTATCTACATTACGCTTATAATGACTTATAAATTTCGTCCATTAGATGATACATACATACATAAACTCACGCCTATATCCCTTTTAGGTAGGCAGTGACCATAGGGGGCCATATTATATTGACTTTTGTGGTAGATAGTGTTTAGAAAAAAATATATCATAATTACACAATTTCCTTAACATTAGTCAGTCAGAAATACATTGTAACCAGTACAATTGTCTAAATATATACAATTATAAATATTTAACAAGTAACAAAAATGTATACCTACCTTATAAAAATAAACAGTACTTCTAAAATGGTCAATATTCTACTAATTGTATAGAACACATTGGTGCTAATCTTGGTACAAAATATTACTTAAATTTTATGCTAGTAAATGATAATCTTCATGTCTTAAATGTAATGTATGTCTGTATGTTTGTGTGCATATAACCCAAAAATAATATTTGTACATTATGAGTCATTTTTGGCTATGTTTTGACTATAATTTTGGTTGTGATAACCTTTCAAGTTGCACCATGGGACAATATAAATCCTACTTAGATAATAAACATTAACATTTTAGGCTAATGTCAGTCAGACATGCATTTTTCTATACCATGCAACAACATTTTAACAAATATAATTACATTTTAGTGCTATAAATACACCTAAATATCTGTCAAAAATTAACAACCAACTTTTTATAACATTTGGCAAAGATTGGCACAAATTGACACCAATGCTACACTTTATCTTTCTTCATAGCTGAAAATTCTTCGCCTAATAACTTCATGATCTGAGCATGAGTCCTGCCTTCTTTCTTTGAAGCGTAGTGTTCTTTAACAAACTTTGCAAAGTCATTGGTGCTTCCTTTTCTTGCAGGCGTTGAGACTACAATGCCATCTTTGTTTTTCTTGTTGACTATGATCTCGAACATGCCTCGACAGTATCCGCAGCATTTCTTAGTGATGTCAAGGGATTTTGAGTGCCTTTGGACTCTGAAAAATTAAATGTTGATTTTAAATTGTGTTAACGTTTTATATTTCCTAGTTCCTACTGACATTCAACATTTTCAGTCATAGGAAATTTAGGAGTTTTTTTTTGCGATGAAGGAAAAAAGACGAACTTGCCATTCGCCTGATGGTAAGCGATACGACAGCTCAATTTCAATGTGTAAAATTCGCGAAAATCTAAGAAATGCAGTATTTTCTTATTTTTAAAACTAAGATAATTTTAATGGATAAGTACCAATAGGGTATTTGACTCCAATTATTTTAATTGTATTTATCAAACGTTATCCATATACAAAAATCTAGCAAACAAAGAATTTACTAAATCCATTCAGAATTAAACAAGTTTTAAATGTTGTAGAGGCATTAAAAAAATAGATACTAAAATAGTGATGTGACTAGTCTTAATACAGTGTACGCGTGTGAAAGAGATGGTAATATGTCCCAACGACGCTACAATATTTTTTTAATTAAAATACCAATATGTACCACATTTTACAAGCTACTTCAATAAAGTTTTCAGAGAAATTTAAAGATATTTGTGTTTCAACAAAAAACAACGATCATACTCCAATAGCCTATTGTGTAATAGTTTAATAACATTTAATATGGACGTTTACTTACCTATATCCACATTGAGTACATTTGTACGTATATTTAAAATGTATGGCCATGTCATGACACCGTGATATTTCTCCCAATTCAGGATACACCCGAAGCGCCCGTGTTGCCCTGAAAATGTCAACAATGCACATTTTAATTGCATCCATCCATCCATCAGCCAAAGGAAGTCCACTGCTGAGCATAGGCCTCCCCCAATGATTTCCACAGTGACCTGTAGGAGGCATTTCATCCAGCGACGTCCCGCGACCTTTACCAGGTCGTCTGAAGTCTGAACACCTTGTGGGTGGACGTCCTACGCTGCGCTTTCCGCTACGTGGCCTCCATTCGAAAACTTTTTGGCCCCATCGGACATCAGTTCTCCGCGCTATGTGCCCCGCCCATTGCCACTTCTACTTACTAATCCGCTGGGCTATGTCGGTTAATTTAGTTCTCCTACGGATCGCCTCATTTCTGAGTCGATCTCGTAGGAAAACCCCGAGCATAGCCCTCTCCATAGCTCGTTGAGTGACATTTTAATTTACTTCATACTAAATATCACGAAAAAATAGTCAGTCGAAACCTATGAATCGAAATGAATGCATTTTGTACAAGAAAACTCAAACAATAAATACAAAAAGTGACAGAGCCTGATTTTAGTTACCTTGAAATTTGGACCATAGTAGGAATGGGTCGGCCAGACCATATCACTGTATAATGGAAAATGTACGATAAACGACCGAAAAGTCTCTCGTAATTTCTGATACCGACACAATACTCGATCTTAATGTGGGGCAGGACTATGTATGTGACTGTTTCCATTTATTGTATTATTATAACATATAATATCTTACCATTTCTTCCACAGGGGTCCATGTCCGGCTTTTAGCTCGCCGTCAATCAGCCAGGTTGCAGCATGACACATCTCGTGTATAAGTGTGTCTCTCAACCTCTCCGGAGCGTCTAGAACTTTAGTGCATAGCTTTATGCTAGATGTCCTAATGCAATCGCCTTTAGCAGTCTTGATTCGCCTGTTTGTCGTTGTACTGAAATATTGGAGGGTGTTTTATTAGTCTTTTTAGAATTGGTATGAAAAACGGACTATAATTATGACGGCATGCTTATAACTATGTATAAATAGGCTCAACCCGAAATGATACGTAGGTTTTTAACATGCAACACCCCCATACATAGTCCTGACCCCACATTAAGATCAATTAAATTTTGTGCTGTGGGTATCGGAAACTACGAGTTACTTTTTGGTTTTACAAACACCCAGACCCGACAAATACTTGTGGCCTCAACATTTGTCTCGGTGCGGGGACGAACCCGCGGCCTCTCGTTTCACAGCCGGCGTCTAACCAACTGCGCCACGGAGGCTGCTATGAGATGGATACAAATATCTTTGCAGCAGCAGTCACTAATCTAGTGGTAGCATGAATGGGCTATCAACTTTAAAGTCCCAAGTTGGATTATTATGTTGGGCAGCCAAATTGTAAGTTATTTTAAGTTTCAATAATATACGTATATGAATAGCCTTGGGCTAGATTTTTTGCTCATCATGGCAATAGGCTTACATTTTATCTCACATTTGGACTCATTTAAGCATAGAGGTTCACTAGCACCACTAAGAACCCTACTACCAAAACTGAATTTCAGGCTGAAATCATGTAATGCCTTTTAATTGTGAAATAAAGGCGGGCAGAAAAAATCTGAGACTAGTGCGTGGTGGCCTGTTGGTAACGGACAAGACGCGGCTGCCTACATGTTCACGGTGGTCGCGCGTTCAAATCCAAGGGCACACCTCCGACTTGTGTACCTCTGTATTGTGCAATTACCACATATTATAAAGGTGATAATTTGAGTAAAAACAAGACAATGGTATAAGTGGCCTGCAGTGAGACGAATATGAGCTGGTACTAGAAAAAGACTATATAAACTCACCCAGCGGTACTGCGTAACTTTGTGTCCCATACTATAGGCATGTCAGCGTCTAAAGCGTCTCCAAAAACTTCCTTATTAAACTCGTTATAAAGTCGTCTAGTCAATTGTTCTCGTAGAGTTTTGTAATTATCCCTGTATTGTATAGATTCGGGGTGGCACCGCCATGACGGCACGTTTTCTGGAAAATTAAATTGTTTTGTAAAATATATTTGTAACCTTTTGTATTTTATTTAGATTAGATAGGATAACGGTCTAGCAGTGGACTGCAACCAGCTGATGATGATGATGAAATGAGTGATTATCAAGGCAATTGCATTAGGTATGATATCCATTTTTTAGTAAAATAATTAAATAATAGTTTAATGAACTAAAAACACGCTTTATTAAAAGACATACATATATACATAATCTCACGCCTTTATCCCCGAAGGGGTAGGCAGAGGCGCCACCACGACACCCACATTTCGCCTTGTACCTTCCGTCTCACGATGTGATAGGGGGCGAGCCTATCGCCATATCGGGCACAAATTCCTGACTCCGGGCTGATAATGAATAGAGAAATTCATTATCACTTTACCCGACCCGGGACTCGAACCCGAGACCTCAGCTTTGTAACCGTACCGCAATACAACTATGCCACTGAGGCAGAAAGGTAAAAGACCCAACTAAAAAAGTTAAAATAATTGTTAATGTGTTAAAGATTTCCAAATTTAGTGTAAATTACATTGTGAAACACATACATTTTAATAGGTAATAATTAAAAATTCTCAAATATGAGAGACCTACTACCAGTAAAATTGTTTTTCTTAATAATAGTTGATCATACCTGCCAAAGAGCCTACAAAGCTAAGTCTCTTTACATTATCCACCATTGGTGTTACAGCTACTTTTCCAACCTTCTCACTAAGCATGTCAATATCCTTCTTCATAATCTCAACCAACTCCGTAACAGACATTGCTTTGTTCACGGGTTTCTTCTTCGTGGTAGAATTAACATTTCTTTTCACAGGTCTCTGTTTTGGTTCCGGAGTGCTCGGGACTTTCTCTGTATACAACTTTCTTTTTGATTTCTTCTCACTATCCAACATGGCTTCTGCTCTTTTCTTAGTCTCAGATTCGGTTAAATAAAGACTTTTAATGTGCTTCAAGTCCTGTCTAACTTTAACTTTGTCGTTCTCCTCATCTTCAAACTGCAGTTTCTTTGTAACACCATCAAAATTTGTGTAGTTCTGTGATATAGCTTTGAATAGCTTCGGTATTGACTTCCATGTTTCACCGTATAAGTCACTTAATAGTTTCTTTTGGGACTGTTGTATTTTCTTTATAGAACATTGTTTGAATGACTCATTGGCAACGTCTTTTGGTGTGGATGGGACGGGTTCGTTCCGTGGTGTGGCACATAATATGTTTTGGGCCGGAGACCATCCTCCTATGCTGGGTTGGCTTCTATCTGCAGGAGATGTTTCTTCCAAGGTGCCATTGAATGACACCTGAAATTATTTTGGAAAAAATATCCATTAACTTTGATCACGAAATGTAGAGGTGACTTTTTGTAGAATACAATGGATTAAAATCCATATACCGGGTATATCAAGACTGCGACCGAAAACGTAACCGGGTGGTAGTTTTAGTGGTTACAGACACAATACAAATAAAAATTTCGCAAAATAAGCGACAGATTTTTTTTTGCTATTTTTTTAAAAACATGGTGTTTGGGTAGTAAATACCTAGTTATTGCGAAAATAGTAATTTACACCCTAACGTACTATTGCGTCTTAAAAAATAAGAAGGTGTACATCATTATTTTAGGAAAACTTATGTATTTATTACTTAAATACGACGATAAATAAAAAAATTACCAAAAAAAGTTGACGATTTTTTTCCTTAATTTTTAGTTGCATTGTTTCTGAAGTCACTAATACTACCACCTGGCTTCGTTTTCGGTCGCGGTCTTGATATACCCTGTATAACGATATAACTTGTCCGAACTATATGTTAAGAAAATTATTTAACGTAAAAAATTACTGCCTATTATACAATTATTGTGAAACACTGCCAATCTGCTAATTTATATATGTATTGTTGATTGTCTTTATAGTATAGGAAGCAAACAAGTGCACTGACCACCTGAAATTAACCATCATCCGGGATCACAATACATGAGAAATAGTTAAAAATAACTACATGCAACCGTCACATACATAGTCCTAACCCCACACTAAGATATATCTTATGAAGAAGTTAAGTCTTATAACTTGGGTATCAGTAACTACAAGAAACAGTTCGGTTTCAGAAACACCCAGACCCGAAACAAATTCCTGTGGATCACACAAACATTTATCTCGATGTGGGAATCTATCCGCTCTCTCATTTCACAGCTGGAATCCAACTGCGCCACGGAGGCTGTCGCTCTATGTACCTTACGTGTCATCAAAATCAATTAGATGAATTTAGTAATAATGATAGACAATTCCAATTTCATTAGAATGTTATAATTATGATTTTTTTATACTCACATTACCATCCTTGCTGGGGTTTTTATTTCGTTTGGACAAACTATCTTGCACTGACAGCCAATCATTGTAATTTTCCTCATCGGAAGAATTCATTTCATGAATACTCTGCAAAACAAATTGTCTGATAAAATACAAACATTGACGTCTTGCTATAGTTATTACATAATTAATTTTAGATGTGGAACTGATATTATTTTTCATGGTTTATTCTTGTTATATTACATTTTTAATATCTCTCCTGTAAAATATACCAAATAAAGAAAATAAATTTATTATTCTTAGTACTGCTCCAAGTATTGTTTTAATTATGTTGGATGTGGTATAGTGGCATTCCTGTCTACCTATTAGACATGCTGGAGTTTTTTTTTACTGCGATGAATGGCGAGCCTGCATGCCATTCGCCAGATGGTAAGTGATACAACTGCTCATGGACAGTAGAAAACCATACAACACCATGAATTGCAAAGCATTGCCGGGCATTTCACTGCCCTTGCCATCCTGAGACATAAGATGTTGTCTCAATATGTCCAGTAGTTACTCTGGCTACAATTTCTTTCAAACTGGAACACAACAGTGCATTTAGGTTGCTGTTTGGGAGAAATAGACACTGCGGTGGTACCTACTCAGGCAGCCTCTTACATATGAGAGATTATCACCATTACTTATTTAGTACAGTAATTTAATATACTTACTTTAGTATCCATATTTGATTTTATTTCAGATCGGCAAAATTTTGGAGTACCAACTTCTTTTGACTGTCTATGAGAGTCATCAATTATTATTGGAGAATACACTTTTGGCACTTTCTGTAAACAGAGTAAAGAATGGATAATTTTAATTGATATTTATAAAATTGTTTCTTTATTACAATAAGATTAAATATGAATCACCATCACATTCCCCTACAAAGTCCTTTATTAATCACAGCCCTTCCCTAAATTATTTCACAGTCATGTTGGAAGCTTTCATGTTGTTGATGAATGTTCATTAGACCTGTAACCGTAAACAATTCTTACCTTCTTTAAGTTTTTCCCACACATTGGCACATTTGGCAGACTATCATCCATTGACAGCTCACAAGAGTCATTTATTATAATAGGAGAGTATATCTTCTGTGTTTTCTGTGAACCAACCATGTATAATAAACAAAAAAGGCTATAATAAAAGATAACAATAAACAAAAAAAAAAAAATACACCAATTAGTCTTGTGTCATGGGTATGAGGAACTACGAGAGATTTCAGTCTTACAAACATTCAGATCCGAATCATATTCATGTACCTATGGATTACACAAACATTTGTCTTGGTGAGGGGATTGAACCTGAGGCATCTCATTTCACAGCTGGTGTCTAACCAACTGCACCACATAGGCTTTTAACTATGTAAAACTATGCCACACTAGGGCTGTCCCGTTTGCCGAGCTTATTTTAATTACAGAATGTGATAGTTGGTGAACCTATTACCCCAATTAATAAAATAAATCTATAGAGAAGACAGCATCAGGATCATTTGATTCATGTATTTGTATATCTAGGCTCTAGGGAGTATAATACAATTAGGGTCTATTAATTTATGTCTAACTTTAACAGTTCATGCTCCTTAGGCCATCAGCTGGGCGATCGGAGGGCGCCTCGATGGCCGTAGTCCCGGCATACGCTTTCGGGGAGATAGGCCTGTGGTTGCGCATTTTAAAAACTGTGTTTTTATATGTAGTAAGTACTAATTATCATAAAAAACTATATACTACTTACACTTTTTATAAATTCCGATTGAAGTCTGTCGAAAGATTCGTCGAGTATGATTACATCTGAGCTGCGGTTCATCTTGTTTGTCTCTTCATTGGTTTTATGTCGATTCTTCTTCAATGATAATTTTAGGTATTCTAAAAAAATTATAACACCTTCACTATGTATAAAAGTTGAAAATACTCAAACTTTTTAATATGAAAGTTGGAATAAAGCCTATGTATGTATTATTTCGCTTATTCGTAGGTAGTAAATATAAAAATAATGTGCTTAGTAAAGCATGTACGGTTCTAAATTATTTTCTACGAAGTTAGACTTGTCGTATTTAGCTTCAAAGGGTTCGTAATATACAAATACTCACTGTTTTTGTTACTCTTCGTTTTGATGTCCATTTTAAAATAAATTAAGAAGTTTCAAATAGTCATAGTCAATAAAATAATACGAATTTTTAAAATCCGAGCCGTTGGGTTGAACTTTTGTGACAGTCGTAAATTGACAATTTATGGTTTTAAATTCCAAAGTGACGTGGCAAAGGTACCAAGTTCAAACAGACAATAATATTTCTAATTTTATTTCCTACTTAAAGTAATTTGCAATAATTCTAATACTAAGGCAATTAAAAATAATAGTTTTTGTCTTAGTTGGCCATGGCAAAATAATACCACAATATTTATTTATTAGTGATACACAGATGACAGATCTGATAAATACTTCTCTCATAACTAGATGTCTCTCTCTGTTTAGAAGACCTGCTTTTTGTGCTATTGATAATACTACTTTCTGTCACAAGATGTCGCTGTATTGATCTACAATAGAAAAAAAGGTTTATTTTTATTTATTCTTATCAACATGGATAGTGATGTCAATTGTCAAGTTAAACTTACGATAAAAATATATAATATTCATTACAATTTAAACCCAGCGTATTTAGAGTTATATACCTACCTAATTTACATACCTAATTTATCCTTATGGTATTGAACCGTCTATTTCACAATGGTCCAATTATGTATACTAAATGAAGTGGAATAAAACAACTCATATGAGTATTTTATAACTTTCAATAGGCGTTATGAGCTTCTAAAACCTTCGTGGAGTATTTTCGCCTTTCATTTTGTTTACGCAAGCAGGCAAATTGAACGGCTCTCAGTGCACCGTCGCGTAAGTAGGTCAAGACGAAAAAAATACAATTATGAAACATTGTCTTAGGCAGATTCACGTATAAATGCAAATTAAACTTTTGTTTTCTTTTGGGTATACGATTGAAACATTACTTCTGTTTTCTATAGGCGATACGTTTTTATCATTGCTATATTACGAAATAGTTCAAATAATCGATATCAATAATAAGTCAATGGTTCAAATGCACCGGCATCGGTATTATCGAATACAGGTGTCGGTTTTTAAAAGTCCTAAAAAGAGAGACAGCATAGCATTTCTATGGCACCTGTATTATATGTAAAGTCTACATACATACATACATAAACTCACGCCTTTATCCCCGAAGGGGTAGGCAGAGGCGCCACCAGGACAACCACATTTCGTCTCGTATGTTCCGTCCCATGATGTGATAGGGGGCGAGCCTATCGCCATATCGGGCTCTATGTAAAGTCTATATTGGAAAAAAAGACGGTGCACTTAGAAATTGAGCCTAGAACTGCACGCATGACCCATAAATGCTGTGACTAGAGTCCAGACCGAGGTTACAGGAAGTTGCTGGATGCAAGCCGCTTCCAACAACTCGATGTGAAGACCCTTGGGGGAGGCCTGTATTCAGCAGTGGACTTCCTGTGGCTGAATAGAGACCTACAGGGTGATGCTGCTTACTTAAATTTACATTTGCAATAATTTAGGTTTAATAATTTTTATCAGCCCATAGTAGCGACCTGATGAGCATGGAGTTTCTACTACCCATAATTCTGTGGAAAGGGCTTATCCCTATATACATGTTGACGAAGTTTTCCTTCAACTTTTAATTGCATGTTAAGTGGCTATCAATTCATACTTGCCTCTTACACCTTAGAGGACGTATGCTCCGCAACCACCATTTCGGCAGATTGCATCCGGTTCGTTACCAAAAGACTGTCACGAAGTGTTGACATGAAGTACAGACATGGCCTGTTAGTGACGGACGAGACTCGGCCAACATGTTCAGGTGGTCGCGGGTTCAAATCCCACGTCACATCTATTACTTTTCGGAGTCGTGTGTGTATTGACAGTCAATCACCATTCAAGACGCACTATGACGGTAAAAAAAAAAACTAGGAAACCAGAAAACCAAAACTACCATCTGGCTTCGTTTTCGGTCGCAGTCTTGATATACCCGGTATATGAGTTACATCTTATATAATCTAAGGAGTTACATATTGAAGGCGGGCCGCCTAGTGCCAAACATGTTTTAGCAGTTTATTTAAATTATTTTTAAAAGTTTCGAGCGGGTCAATAAACACAGTTTTAAATTTGTATAATAATTGACAGTCAGAAAATAACCACGAGTATCCATCAATCATTATTTATTTATTTTCATTTACGGTGTTTCGATTCGAATGCGTTTCAAAGAAGTGCCAATGTATTCGCCGCGGTTGGCAGGTCGATAACTCACGCTGTTATTTGGACGTCCGCGGCTCTCGCGATCGTTTATCAGCAAAAGTACCAAAATAATATAATGAGAAGCATCGATAATTAAATATTTGAAGAATAACTTCTCATAGTTTAAACCTTCATGGTGGAAAATAGTACAAAGTATTAATATTTATATGATATACTTAAATAGCTATTTTTCTAACTTTTTATCTCTTAAAAATAAGAGTAGGTTTTACGTTCTGAAATCGAATTCTTCTAAAACACGTGCGAATAGTAAATGTATGTATCTACTAGTTCTTTCGTCATAGGTCTTAGAAAATGACATTTTCACGCACACCCTTGCCCTTAAACGCACGCATGCGCAGTGCTAAATTTAACCGCCTGCCGCGACATATAATGGCGTCTACATCGTGAAATAAAATTATAATTCGCACTAAAACCTTAAAATATATTTAACAAGCAAAGAATTTTGTAATGTTAAAACACCAAGAGAAAAAGTTAAGCCATAGACAACCGTATACAGTTCCAAATTCGAAATCAAGTACGGCAGTGACCTTTGACACAAGTGAAAACCAACGCGGCAAGAGCTGCGAGGAACAAATCCCTGAGCGTTAGTGTGAACCAAGTTATACTGGACTCAGCTGTTTTCAAAAATCGAATGCCCGTGTCGAAAAGGCATCGCTAGTCTGACGTCAGATTTTGTTGTGAGCGGACGAAATAAGCTAACGACCATGTAAATGGTGAGTGAGTTAAAAAATCGGTGAAATAAAAATTAAATCTTAGTGCCGTAGAAAATAGAGTAGTGATTTAATTTGATCGCGGAATGCTAAAAATTGTGCTTTATTCAATAGAAAGTGAATGTTTGGTGTGTAGATAATGTTTTTTTGGATGTTTCATACATTAATTTTACTTACAAAACCCAGAATGTGTGTTGCGTATGGAAAAATCAATAGTGACGTCTGGTTCCCCACGTGGTTTGCTAAATTGCTACGCGATAATGCACCCTATAATCTCCCTTTTAATATTGAGCGGACTATTCTGTGTATTTTTTTTTCAATTATTTTATGCATGTATGTTGTCATGTTATTTTTATAAATTATCTGGTGAAATTGATTTGACATTTGAGTGTATAGATTTTTTTGTTTCTATTATAGATCTATAGTCATAATTTCATAAGTATTAAAAAAATATTGATAGGTGTTGTGTTAGTGCTAACAAATTTGAAACAAAAAACTTTAAAAAAATAATTAAAAAACTCTTGGCAGCGGTGGGATTCGAACCCACGCCTCCGAAGAGACTGGTGCCTTAAACCAGCGCCTTAGACCGCTCGGCCACGCTACCTGATGTCAACTGTGTTGAAATTATCAAGTAATTTTTAAACATTGTTGGTTTTAAAATATAGACCGAGAAATAACTCTTTAATTATTATAATCTTAATAACAAATGATAATAATTTGTGCGTATTAATATATTGTATTTTAATTGGCATAAAACTAATGGTTTCTTAGATTTACGCGAATGTTACACATTGAAATAAAACTATTTATACTATTATATTCATGTCCGCCCCGTGACCACGAAAGCTGTAAAGTAAGTCGGGAAGTTAAAAAATGTAAAAATTAAACCAAATCGCGATAAAATCCGTAAAAAATAGTTTTATTCAATGGCAAAAAACTTTTATTCCTGCCAACATATTTTCTCACAAAATCAAATAATGAGATTAATTTAAAAAAATCATACATAATTAAAACATAATAATATTATGGATGGTTAAATTCTACAAGTTTTTTTGAATTTTAATGTATTTAATAACGCAGTCCGCCCCGTGACCACGAAAGCTGTAAAGTAATCGAAACGTCGCGTCGGGAAGTTAAAAAATGTAAAAATTAAACCAAATCGCGATAAAATCCGTAAAAATAGTTTTTTTCAATGTATTTAATAATCCAACATTTAACGACTAAAAAAAATTGCTTTTTAAATATTCGATTGCTATTACAATTTTAAGGTTCAAAATTCAATATGAAACAAAATTAAATATAAAAATGGCGTTTAAAATTAAATAAGTTTAATCCTATTACAACAAGCAGCAATTTAATTTTTTTTTAACTTCACACTCCATACTTTTGGTACATGTCATTAATAATGTGACATGCATTTTTTGTTTCATTTTATTGATATTATTATCTATTAACTATCTAACCTCTGGGTTGAATAAGAATATAGGTAGGAACTATAATTAAAACTTTCGTCTCGGTGGGATCTCTGAAGTATTGCGCCCCACCAAATAGTACCTATAAATCCTAACACGTCAAAATGCACACGAATTGTAATAAAACTGTAAAAATGTAGTTTCTTACTATAAAATTATTTTCTTACTTATTTTAGAGTTTATTTTATTTTCGCGATATTACAGAAACTTTGTCAGGTTACCAGGTAAACAAGACTACCCAACTAAGGTCTAGAATATCCCTTGTCCGTTGTAAGAGGCGCCCTTAAGGTGTCATCGTGGTGGCTGGGGACACTAAAGGGTCGGTGCGCGCATGCCGACAGTGACTTCAAGATTTGCGACAGAATGCGTGGTTTCATATCTGTCGTAATACCAAGGAAATGCTTTGTTAATAGCAACATAGGAATAACATAAATTGAATGCTAACTTGACTGATGTTTTGAATCAGATAAATCTTGGCGAAACTATTATGTCTAAAGTAAAGAAAACTTTATCGAATTTCGATATTTATGATATCAATTGATAATCCATGACGCTTAAAACATTTACCTTCAATTTCACGGAAAAGAAATGAATTGTAAATCTATATTAATGATGCATGTAGTTGAATATATTAATAAACTAATCATTGATTTAATAACATTTAATTGATTTTATTAATTTAATTTTTAATTTAACCTGTAATATTACCATAATAATTATCAAAGTACAATATACCAGGTTTCATAGGTCTACAATTAATTTTGCCCCAGCTATAGACACGCAGGTCAGTAAACAATAAAATGCTTTCATTTCCTTTTTCCAAGGCGAAACTACCTAAACCCATCAATACTTGGTTGTAGAAAAGCCCAGCGCCAGCCGCTATACCGACGAAATTATCAATATTTAACAGGCAGATGAAATTTCCCCATTCCCTGGGGATCCACTCGTCGCAATCAACTAACACGTGTTCCTCGAGATAGTCCACCACCTCCATCTGAACGTTTTCCTTGACGTGCTGTCTGTCGATGAAACCGAAACCAGCGATCGACCAACCTGTGGAGTTGAGGGGTTCTCCAGTAACCCTGCCGTAAACATAAGTCATGGGCGGGGTCCGTTGTACGAAAGGTAAACGCATTTCGTATGGATACTTGGTCGTCCAGGGCCGCATGTTGTTGATATACTTCATGGAGATGCATATAATGTCGTGTAATGTGTAGTGCAATCCGTCAAAGCCCACTCGAAGACCCGTATGACTCTTCCTCCTGAGCTGGTTCCCGTGAATATTGTCTATATCAAGTTTCCTTGACACGTTGTATTTTACATGTATTACGTAAACTGATATTCGGCTAAAGTCATTGACGTATTGCTCTAGAGGGTTTGCAGCTGTCCAAATGTGTCTGTAGTGTAGATACACTCCGCTTGCCACTGGTTCGTCGTCCACAGTTATTCCTGCCACGCAGTCGTAGAGATTCGTGAATTGCGGCCACACGTATTGGGGTTTTGCAATAATAACCACGATCTCTGAACATAATACGAAGATGTATCTGAAATATAAGGTGGAAATTTGTGTGTTAGTTCAATTTAGTTCAGATCGACTGCTGGCACACAATTACCTTGCCATTCAACATTAACGTAGTAAATATTGTATTGTATTGTATTGTATCAGCCCATACACGTCCCACTGTAGGTCACTGAGTGGTTAGGACATATAGTCCACCACGCTGGCCTAGTACGGGTTGGCAGGTAGTAAGGTAGTAGTTGGTTAAAATTTTGTGGTTCTTGTTTTGCCTAGCATTTAATCACTGCATCACCTCATGAAAAGTGCAATAACGCCCAGAAAGAGTGCCGATTGGACTTGGATTTGCCACCATCATCTCTTGCCAATCGACGTAAATATTTTTAGGTACCTCGGAAGTCGTACAGGCCTCTCTGAGGGTAGGTCTTATTTGATACCATTACTTTTTCTATTTCCTCTAAGCAGCAGTGTGTTGGTAGTGTAATATCTAGGTATTAAGATACTTAACACCTAATATATTAGGGAGACGTATGCGGTGCAGTGTAAAGTTAGGCATATTATTGCATGAGCGGTATCGTACTTGTTTTAGGTTTGCTTCGGCGCTTACGACAATTCGAGCGGCCTCCTATTACTATTAAGTATTTCTGCCATAAAATGTTATGGTATAAATGGTTTAATTACCTTTTTAGCATAATTATTAATACCATTGTTGATTTTGGTTTTCTCTTGTGTTTATCCTATTTAAGAAAAATATAACTCCTCAACGTTGTTAAGTACGAATGCCCACAATAGACATTTTATGGCAATTGCTTTAAAATGGTATTTTGGTATCTGACTTCATCTGTAAGAAATATAGTATTATATTCTTCATTAATTAGTTTTACTTGGGATGCCAGGGTCTGTTTCACAAAGTTGTGTCCATTTTGCCTGATCTCCAGCATCGTCAGTTGTAGAACCATTGACTCTCATATTCTTTGGACGATTTCAAGTCAGTGCTTTTTTGGTCGATCTTGAATCCGAGGACCGGTAGTATATTGTAACCCTTTTTCGATGCAATTGTGCTGGCTTACTCGGAATACACCGCATGTACACAGACTGAATCAGAAAAACTAGTAATCAATGTGATGTTTTTTTCGCCCTAGAGTACGTTGGACACTGTCAGGGCGAATATAAATAAATAATACACCCAACAGTTACATAGTCCTGGCCCCACACTAAGTGGAACTGGCCCCACTGGGGGGTCTTCTGTCGTGGGTATCAGGTATTACGGGGAATGTTTGGTTTTACAAACACCCAGGCTCAAAACAAATACACGTGGAAATACCCTACAATTATAAAATTGTTTTACACAAGTAATTAAAGTACAAAAATTACCAGTATATTATTGGCACTACACTACACCTGCTTCTGTCAAAGCCAAACTAACGAAATGCTGTATTGTTCCCGCGATGACAATTTATATCGGTGTTTAAATTACATTGCCATGATTATTGAATATTTATATAATTTTGTTTGTAAACAGATTGATCGCTCATAAGTCATCAACTAGTCAGATGAAGTTGTCAGAACGATACGCTCTGGCTTCGCTCTATCTTGAGAGACTTTCCCGCCCACTTACCCACCACTGCAACTCCTTTCAGCCTTAACAGTGGCTCGCAAAGAATTGGCGCCAAGCTCCTGAACTCGGCGAGTCTATTAGGTATACTAGCTTGTCTATCTGTTCAGCCACAGGAAGTGCACTGCTGAAGATAGGCCTTCCCCAAAGATCTCAACATAGATCTGTTGGAAGTGGACTGCATCCAACGACTTTATGCAACTTTAACCAGGTCGTCCGTCCACTCTGGCTTCGCTCAGATGCAATTTCAATCCAGTCAACTATCTATCACCAAATTAAAGTTTCCTAAAACTCCAATAGAATTTCTTTTCTCCATAACTATCCAAATGAAATGCTATGTATCGATAACTCTGTTTCTAAAAGGACAAGGTGACAGTTTTACCAGATGAAGTTAGAGTTGCATCAATACTACGGTGGAAACCGCATCCATTGTCGTGCAGCACTTTTTGTGTAATGCACCTTAACGACAAGGCCTATGGCGGAGTATGGTCTCCGCTCAATTAAACCCTCGGTTGAAGAGTCCTTAGCAGTGGGCACTTATGGATGATTAGAGTTTTTGTGTGATGTTCTTACAAACAAAGAGACAAACAAACAATAATGCATATTATAGGAAACATTAGGAAGTGGTAGAGCCACGCTTTCATCAGCCATAATTCAGCATGAATGGACAGGTTTGCCCAGGGTACCACTGTCTCACAGGAGATAAATTAATAATAAATAAATGAAACTCGCAAAAGTCAAATAGATAGATCGACGTTGTACCTTTGCTGTCTCGTTTCGTTTGGCTAGTGAGATTGCTGGATGTCCAATACCTTTTTCCTCTTTCCATCCTTCATCCTTTTTACTTCCTCACTCCCCTGCTGATTTGATGGGCCGGCAACACGTCTATGATCCAAGCGTTGTGGATGTTCATGGGCGACAGTGATGACTTACCATCAGGTGACCTGTTTGCTCGTTTACCGATGCTATTGAATAATAAAAATAAAAATCATATAGTGACTGCCTCGGTGGCGTAGTTGTATTACGGTACGGTTACAAAGCTGAGGTCTCGGGTTCGAGTCCCGGGTCGGGCCAAGTGATATTGGATTTTTCTATTCATTATCAGCCCGGAGTCAGGAATTTGTGCCCGATATGGCGATAGGCTCGCCCCCTATCACATCGTGGGACGGAACATACAAGGCGAAATGTGGGTGTCCTGGTGGCGCATCTGCCTACCCCTTCGGGGATAAAGGCGTGAGTTTATGTATGTATGTATGTATGTAAAATCATATAGTGTGGTATTTGCAATGCATTACAGTTGATTACATTTGAAGTTGTTTGGTTGGTTGCGGATAAAATCTCAAACGCATTGTATCGCCGAGCTGTGAGTTGTGACCCACATCGCATTTAATTTTGAAATTTGACGGAACTCGTGCAAAATTCTGCTCCTTTTCCACGATGTTACTATTTGAAATTGCTGCTTCATTTTGATTTAATTTGATATGTAATTCTTAACATTATTTAACATTGCTAGAACATCAATTAAAATAGAAATCACTGGTCACATTGATATGAAATGTTGGTCGAGGTAGATTTTTGACTATTAATTAATTTTGGGTAGAAAGGTTGTTAGTTGAAAACTATCGGGGATAGGTCTTTGATTTTTTTGTTGCTGTGCCGTTATAGGACCATGTTTCTCCTACTACCGGTTTATCGTTGAATTCTGGGACAGCCTGTGTATGAAAAATGGTTAAAAAAATACAATTGTTATACGTACATTTTAAATAGCAAACAAATAATAGTCTTTAAGTTTATTAATGTAGGTTTGCAACATTTTTTTAACATTGACCCAATTAAAAATGATAAAGCTTTGCTAAACATGTCAAATTATCTTGTTTTTTTTATTAAAATTAATGTTATTAGGTCTTTGCAGGAATTGTATTTTTTCAATAAGTTTAGCCTTGTGCCGGTTATTCAAGTCTAGTATTCCTGACTCATGGAGAAAAACATTTTCTCCTATAATGGCACGATACAAGATATTTTATTATTATACCAGTACATACACATAATATACATAAACTCACGCCTTTTTCCCAGAAGGGGTAAGCAGAGGTGCTACCAGGACACCTACGTTTCGCCTTGTTTGTTCCATTCCACGATGTGATAGGGGGCGAGCTTGTAGTCATATCGAGCACAAATTCTTGATTCTGAATAGAAGAATCCAATATTACTTTTCCCGACTCGAGATTCGAACCCGAGACTTCAGCGTTGTAATCGTACTTTAGTACAACTGCGCCACCTAGGCAGCCTTATACTATAGTAGATATCCGTACCACGACCACCAGTGACCACCGCTTACGATGGTGGAATGCCCTCCAAAATAACCCAAGCGTGAGTGTCATGTGTTCGACTTTTTATTGAAATGGTGGCATTTTATGATACAGCCAAATCTGGTAATATCGTTGATAGTTTCATAATGTGTTCGCCTATTGAAATGTAATTTAATTGTTATTATAACGTCATTGACCAAAGTAATATTAACTATGTCCGATCTCAATATTGAATCTAGCGCCACAGGATTTGTACGATCAATGAACTACCAATTTTACAATCCTTTACCAAAGTAATATGCATAGGAAGGACACATGATAAAGTTTTATCTGATTATGTTGATTTGCAGCGTGAAAGAATTCTTTATAAAAAATACATATTGTAATACTTATAATTACTAGGAAAACTGTTTAACCTTTCGATAATCAGATTGTCTATGGTAAATCGATTGAGACAATTAATTAATTTTATTGTTAATTTCCGGTATTTTCGTTTTCCTTATTTTAGACATAGGAATAAAAAGTGCCCTCGAGATAGATAAATTGGCATTGATTCGAGCCGATGCAGTGGTAAGAAGCTATGGTTTTTTAAGTCAGCATGTGTGGTTCTGCTAGGAAAAGGAGAGGAAGGGATAAGTTAAAATAGTTTTCAAAGTACGACACGATACAGACGATAGAACGCTTTGACGATACGCCGAAATTTATAGTTATTTACAGATATTAATTAATCTTTAAAGTCTTAGATTTCCTGCAATTTATCGCTTCATATTGATATAAAAATAGTTATTCCACCAATAAATTATTGTATTGCCTTATTATAATCGATAACATTTTATATCGAAGTGTCATACATTGACGTCAATCATATAATTAATTGGAGCCATTAATTTGGCAATTACATGGCGTGATTGGTACATTTTTTGATAATAATCATGGCCGCCTGTAACAATGACGGCCCTGAATAGAAACTATGATACTGAAGGATGGAATCAGGGTGATTTAAGCTAAAAAAATTAGCGATCATAATCCCTGTCTTCGAATCAGAAATGTGGAGATCTTTGGGGGAAACCTATGTTTAGCAGTGGACTTCCTGTGGCTGAATAGAATCCCAATCTAAGGATCGGTGACGTAAACAATCCAATCGAAATAAGTAAAGTATGGGCTTGCCGATAACTCTTATCCGATAATTTCAAATTCAAGACCAATTGTTTTTATTAATTTTGATTTTTGACTGTTCGTTGACTATGCAGCTCTGTTATAGTTTTTTTGTCGGGACGTACGACAAGCTATTCTGGGCGTTACTTGCCTAATGCCTGATTTTGGTAAAGCAAACACCCTGGCACTAATATGTGCGTAGTGCAAACTGCACTGTAATTGTCATTTTCGTATGCAGGTCTATTCACCTTTAAAATAGTAAATGACTAAAAATACATGACTTGTAAGTCAGAAAGTGTTGGGATTCTAACATCCGACCCCCGGGGCAAAAGTTGTCCAGTTCGTCACCAACAGTCCACAATTCATTTAGTAAACATTTATCTCGCCAGGCCGTATCCACTGCTCAGTATAGGTCATCTCAATCTCGTCATTCTTTTCTTGATGAACATGCCCCTAGTTAAACTCATTTGCATAGTCATAGTCTATTAGCGCATTGAAATGCAAGGAAACCTCTTTGGCTTTATGCAAAGCATTTTCCTTAAAACCCGACGCCCTCGTTTGAGGGGATTTTGTGAATTTTCCTCTTCATTACTTGGCAACGTTAAATGATTACGCTGGGATATTATTGTCAGATATAGGTATTGTATTTTCAATGTCTTGGTTTATAATTACGTTTGACAAACGTCAGTTGCAGGGATTAATAAAATACCCTTATGCATCCGTGTTTGTAAACAATCTTTGTATTTATTCTTTTATAAAACTATCCATTCCCGAACGGTACGTTTCCAGCGTTCTTTTCTACCACGCACGTGCAAGCTGGAATAAACTCCCTGCTTCAGTGTTCCCTGTGGGCTTAGACTTGTCATTCTTTAAACGAGGCTTAAAGAAAGTGACGGTAGGCAGTAACATGGATGTGCTGGACCCCTGGCGAAGATCCATGAGCGGTGGTGGCCGATTACCATCAGTCAGGATCTTGTCTATCTGCGAAGGTTATTAATATTACAATAAGATAAGTGAATAAAAAGCATTCACCAGTCGAAGAGATTACCGTCACCCATGAACATCTACAATACTTACATTACTAACAATATTAAAATAAGAGGGGAAGAGGGGTAGAATAGACGGCAGGAGGAAAAGGATATATGTAGAAAGGGTCTCTGACAATCTCTCACCGAACGAAATACGACAGCAAAATTCCCGCTTGATGTCGGCTTTTTGTACGACAGTGGTACTAACCACCTAAAGCAATATTTACATGGGTAAAGTTTCTCGCTGCGAGAATCGTATGCCATTATCGCATGACATAACCGCCATAAAATTATCTGTGTTCTCAATGTTTACACGCTGCAACTTTTTTTGTATCCTTACGTTAATCGTAACTTCGAGGCGGGAAACTACCCGTGTAATTGGGACTTTAGTCGAACCAGCATATTTTACCGTAGTTTTTCAAGGGAACTTATTTTATTTTTTTATTTATTTATTCGCCAAAAATGTTTCACATACACTTACAAATAACATACATTGGTAAAATGCAAAAACTTATAATAGTGTTATTGAACACTGGTACCCAAAGTAAGATTGAACTTGTGTTATGGGAACTAGAGTGTGGTTCCTCCACTTTTTATAAAGGCATAATTAAAATACTATTTTATTTATAAACTTGTATTGTAATAGGGAAAGTGTAGCAAAAAACCGACTCGGTTCACTTGAAGAAAAACCCTTAGCAATTACATTGTCAATTATCCTCCATTTGTAGTAATACTTTCGTTGCTGTCATTGTTCTTCATAAATCTTACTTTATTTGCATAATGATGGAGGACTAAATAAAAAAATGATAATTATTTAATTGCATAATTATTGCCAGTTCTGGAAAGAAATGCAGCCTCATTTCTGTAACTCAATATTGCATGCGACTTTGCTTCGGTTTGTTGATTTATATTCAGCTGCATACATAAAAATCACGCCTTTTTCCTAGAAAGGGTAGGCAGAGGTACAAAAAGGCGTGAGTTTATGTACTTATTTAAGTATGTATGTCAAATCACGTGGACATGCCTCATCGCGGTTGAAGGGATTTTCCTTTACACCACATCTTCTATACAATCGTGATCGCATTATATTTATACTCCAGGTAAATTTCAATATTTAATCATTGTTTACTGTTTTAATTCTAGTAATTACTTGTTAACTAATAGCTTTATGTTTAGCGTGTTTTTAATAAGCGCAGTATATTTTATTTTTAACTCAATTAAACTATGTGTTGAGGAGGCCCGTGCCCTCCAGTGTGACGTATTTGGGCTTGATTGTAATAAGAAGTGCTGCCTCTGCCTCTCGACTGCCTCGCTGGCGTTGTTTTACTAGAGTATAGTTACAAAGCTGAGGTCTCGGGGTCAGACAAAGTGATATTGAGTTTTTCTATTCATTATCAGTTCGGACTCAGTTTGTGCCCGTTATGGCGATAGGCTCGCCTCCTATCACATCGTGGGACGGAACACACAAAGCGAAACTTTGGTGTCTTAAGAGCATGTATGCCTACCCCTTCTAGGGAAAAAGCGTGAGTTTATGTAAAATAAATTAAAGTAGTTATTTTTTGCCTACGTAATCTGTACACAAAAGTTGTGATAGGTATCATCAAGTTTATTACGAATATATATCTTATTGGAACGTAAATTACAAAGTTATTTAATGTCGTTAACAAAGTGCTTTAGTTGGGGAAAACTGTTTTCCAATCATTTACCCTCCTTTAAAGTGGACGACGATATTCAATATCAATATTACATAATATGAAAGAGGTTTTTGTACATTTCTTACATTGTATTTTCTGTATCTGTTTCAGACCATATTACCCCCCGAAGGCTCAAATTGTGCTACATTTACCATAAAGAGAAATTTAGTCACTATTATCTAGAAACATGAACGGTTTTCCCTAAAACTAATGATAATTATTATTATTATTTATTTTTAATTTTTATGCTCGGATGTACTTCGGTATACTCATGCACACGAGCCTAAGCCAAGTGTACATCAGGAGGGTTCCCTGGGCTGCAGCTAATCTTATATTAATGATGGGTATGTCAGACTCAGTCTGTAAGAACTTTCGGACGGTACGGCATGTATTATGTATGGCAGCTTTTTGTAGCCAAAGGTAAAAATGTTAGGAGGTAGATTTAATGTTTTAGCGATTGGTGTAGCTGTTTGGGTATTACCCCTGTGGTGGAGAGTACAATAAGGACTATAACAACTTTACGGAGGTGCCAAAGACGGGTAATTTCGTCTTTTAACTCGGTGTATTTAGTCAATTTCTCTTTTATTGTTGTCTTTAAGTTGTGTGTATTTCGTACAGCTATGTCTATGAGGTATCTATTGTTATATTACAGGAGACAGCCGTAACACACTAGGTAATTTCTTACAGGTAACAATGAGATGGATATATAAATTAATTATTATAATGATAGTTGTAAAGTTTTCAAAATCCCTTGGAGTACATGTGTGTTTTCCTTGTTAGTTCTTATTACCTGACCAGCATTAAAATAACAATGAGCAATATTGTCGGCGTAGGCTTGTTCCGTGTTGATTGCAAGGTTGTTTTGGAGTTTCCGTACTTGAAGGATCTTTATATGTGTAGTCAGATAGAAAGAAAGAAAGAAAAACTGTTTATTTGTCATTAACAAAAGGACGTACATATACAGATGTAAAAAAAAGAAACCTACATTAAAATTTAAAACATAAAAGAAGGAAGAATTTTGCACGTCGTGTCTGTGACTAGTAGGTGATCACTCAGCAAAATGTCAGCAGAAGATCCTACTCTTGATTGTAGAGGAGGCCCGTGCCTTGCAGTGGGACGTTTATGGGTTTACAGTACAGTACAGTGGTCAAATCACGCTCGAGAGGCTTTGTAGCTTGCAATGAAATCTATACTTTTATACATAGCTGAAGAATTTCTTTGTTTGAACGCGCTTATCTTAGGAACTACTTGTTCGAGTTGAACATTTCTTTTAGTGTTGGACGGCTCATTTATGGAGGAAAGCTATAGGGTACATATCATCAAGCTATGGTCAATAGGAGCGGAGCATTAGTCAAAAATATTGCAAAAAAGGTGATTTCAGGTGTGGTGTGAAGTAAAAAATATATGTATCTGCCTCTTAACTAATATCCGTTTTTTCTATTACAAATTCACGTTGAGTCATATGTATACTGGGTAAAGGGATTTCCTTGAGTTCTCAAAACATTTGGCTCCGTTTCAAGGAAAGAAGGAAAATTTAAATGGTCATGACGTCTTATTGCAACAAAAAGTTAGCATTTATTGGTTAAAATCTATTCCGGGGGTGAGCTTTTTGAAAATGTTGTTTATTTGCACCTGTTTACTTACAAAATTAATTTAAAAATTAGTGATTGGCAGATTCATGAAGTATATTGACCACACAAATTAACACGACCGCCGAAAAATCAAGATGTTATTGCCTTTAGACGTTAAGAAAAGTCAGGATAGAAAACGAATAATATAAAATTTACGTACCTTTGGTCATTTCACTGATTGAAAGACAAATTAGCTTTACTTGATTCTAAGTAATCAATTTAAAATTGAAAATCAACATTAATGATTATAAACAACATTGATAACAATTAAAAAAATAGTTATATTTCTCAGTTGCGTAAGTTACACATACAGTCCCATGATGTGATAGGGGGCGTGCCTATCGCCATATCTGGCACAAATTCCTGACACTGGGCTGATAATAAATAGAAAACCTCGATATCACTTTGCCCGACCTTGGATTCGAACCCGAGATCTCAGCTTTGAAGTCGTAAAAAAAAACTGTAGTCGTACCGTAGTACAACTACGCCACCGAGGCAGTTATAGAATGAACACATCTTTTATGTTGCGAATTATTATTTTTATTTTACCCGTATGCTGTATGTAAATACAAAGATATTAATGAGAATCAATTTTAACATTGAATTAGGTACATATATTTATTTAGTTATCTATCTTTTGACTTTTCGGGGTCATGTGTGTATTGAATATTTATTCATAGTAATTGATAATCACTACGCATTATTACGTGAAGAAAAACATTATGAGGAAACCATCATACCATAGCGATTTGTAAGAATTTATAAAAAGAGAGAATGGATACATAATATGTACGAGTATATACAGTATACTTAATTGTATCCGTGAAAATTTCCCCAACCGCAAATCTTCAATATTTTTACAATACTAACAATCGGTGCTTAATATAATATACAGATTTTCCTCAACCACGTCTATTGTGACTGGCATAATAATTTCGATAACAATGGTTATTGGCTGCTACATTCGTTCTGGACTGTCCCGAGATACATGGTATTGAAACCGATAGTTTGTTAAAAAGAAAAATCCCCGTTCCTAATACGTGAGACAATTATTATGTTAACGATGACTATATGGAACTAACAAAGCAGTGTAATACTTTTTATTTTATTTTTATACATTGACAGCTTGACTTCGGCTCAGTTGCACAAACTAACTTTGCCCATAACTTTAACTTTGACATTGTCATCGCCATACATTAGCCATCAAATACTTCTTAAATGTATAGGATTGACATTGTTAGAGTCAAAGTTATGGGCAAAGTTACTTTGTGCAACTGAGCCTTACTTTTGATAACAAGTGCGGTGCAGCTATAACTCATCTATCATCTATTGGCGTGTGGCGAAATTTGGAACTAATGTTAAAAAATTCTAATTAAGGCATTGTTTAAGATATGTTTTCATAATATTACCAACAAGCATTTATACCCGTAATCTAATGCTAATATCTAATAGAATTTACATGTCCAATATAATAAAATGTGGAGAGAGAATTTTTTTTTACAACAGCATAACAACAACGCATGTTCGAATGCCAAAAGACGATCTTTAACCATCGATATGGTCTCTCTTGCAAGTCGATATAATTTTAATTATGACAGTTTTATTCTATTTGCATATTCCATTGCTAGTCTAAAGCGAATTATGTTCCAAGTTCTACAATTTTGGGCGATTTGTAGCAAATTTTTTATAAAACGGTCAATTTTATCTCCTCACACGTCGACATCTGCCATGGCATCAATTTTGTTACTTATATTAGGAATTTACTGGAGTTCTGCGTTCACTGGTCTGGTCGCATCCCGCATATGTGACCGTTTCATTCCTTAGTGCTGCATTGCTTGGTGTCTCTCGACGTTGAT
This sequence comes from Deilephila elpenor, assembly GCA_949752805.1. Taxonomy (NCBI): domain Eukaryota; kingdom Metazoa; phylum Arthropoda; class Insecta; order Lepidoptera; family Sphingidae; genus Deilephila; species Deilephila elpenor. The sequence goes on from OX457119.1 coordinate 3,087,978, forward strand.
ATTATTTGTACGTTTATCGGAATTTTTAATCTGAGAATAGTTCTTATATTATATTCTCTTATCGGATTATTTTATCGCACGTCAATCATTAATTCACTAATCAATTTAAACTACGTTCAATTTACTCTAATTATTGGTACAGAGATTAAAGGCTTTACGTTATTTACTGTATGTGATGGATTGACGTCAATAAGTATATTTTGATTGTAATCTATCAAAATACGTAAATATGTATACAATAAAAGGCTTATAGCTTAGAGTAGAGAAAATCTACGTATAAAGTTGTTAATCCTGATTATACAATCAAAAGAATGATGTTACATTTTTAATGTGATTGACAATAGGACTGAGCAATCAATTTTACAGCAGCGGACCGAAATGTAGAAAATGACTACAGGTTCGAATCTAGGTGAAATATCTCTGTCTTTTTATAGTTTAACTAATAATCTGGGTACAAATTCCAATCCCGGAAAATTAATGTTTTCAATCCCAAAACTCAAATAAAACCTATTGCTATACCCAGGAACTTAGATTTCACGCTCCTAAAAGAGGCATGAGAATTAGATATTTTATGTTGAATATCAAAGCGTAAATTATACCACTAATGCCATGCATATGAAACATATTCACACAGGTTCTGTTCTCGTTTGTTTAAATATTCCATATTGAATCCGTTCAGTGAATTCGATCCGTGGGAACCTTATAAACATAATGTTTTGCTAAACCGCTTCTTGCCCGTGGAATTTGAATTTGGTGAAACAATATCTTAGGAGAATAACTAAGCAAATATACAAGGGGAGTGTGGATGGAAGAGTCGGTAGGGGTCGACTTCATCGAACCTACACCATCCAAATCGGTGATACCCTCAAGAAGGGTCAGGTCAAAAGTACCCTGAACCGACGAGAATGCATGAGGATAATAATGAAAGTGGATGAAGCGAAAGTTGTATGTCAGGATCGAGCAAAGTGGCGATCCATAGTCTCTGCCTATCCCTATGGGATACAGGCGTGATGATTATGTATGTATGTATGAAACAATATCTTTGTTGCACTAGTATTAAAAAATATTTTTCATTTGGTCGCTGGATGCAGGCCACTTCCAACAGGTCACTGTAGAGATCCTTGGGGGAGGCCCATGTCCAGCAGTGGACTTGCTATGGCTGAAAATAGAGGGAGAGAGAGTGAGAGAGAGAGAGAGAGAGAGGTACCTATATGGGTGCGGCAAACGTAATACTTAAATAAAACATAGACCCGTTGCGAGCCTTTCAAAATATAGGGGAAAAGAAACGAAATAAGACCGGAGAAGGATCAAAGCATTGAGCTCTACGGCAATCCCATTCAACAACAAAGCTGTTGCTTCACGTCGGTTTCCTCTGCAGATATCGGTGTATCCAGGCCGAACCGTTCTATTCCTACAATAGTTCAAGGTACTACAGACTGCGGTGAAGGAAAACATCGTGAGGAAACCTGCATACCGTCGCGATTTGGAAGAAATTCTATGGTATACAGTAAAGACCAATTCGCACTAGGCTAGCGAGGACTATATGGCCGAACCCCTCAATCGTACTCTCGATTGTAGAGGAGGCAGGTGCCCTGCAGTGGTGGTATATGGGCTGATACATATAGATATTTTTTGCTGTTACTATTTGGAACAGAGAAAATTATACTACCACACGACCTAATATTTTAATAGCGGGGCAATCATTATCGGTCTTAGAATTTCCAAATATTTTATTGGATTTCTTGATAACGGTATCAGAAAGGGATATTTCTCATACGGATCACTGGTGGGCAATAAATCATTTTTATCAATAATAATTTGAATTATTGCGTCAGTTATGCAAATTGAATAAAGATTGCTTGCGTAATCACGTGTTCTGAGAAGTTTTATCGAATCCGCCACCAGTGGCGAAGGCTCCCTATAACTCGATTCCTACCGGCTTACCTTTTGTAATTTATCATTACACCATTCACCATATACCCAACGAGCACAGTGAAATTCTGTGCAAGTTTGTAGCAAGTGTTTATGTAAATATAGTAAGTACTAATAAGCGAATATGTCACTCAATATCGTACGTACATAACGGAGTAACGTGTAAGTATGAGTACTTGTTAATTTAATAAAACTAGTCACCAGAAATATCGGCTTCCCATTTGAAAAAAGTCACCCTTCGCCACTGTCCGCCACATTCTGGTAAGGCGCCCGTGTTGTGTCCAAGAAATATGTGCTGGTGGCAGGATAAATCCTATTGCGAGCCAAAGAGCTCCCCCAATATATTCTTTTATGGAAAGTGGGCAAAAATACTTTATCGCAATTTATGGTTGACTGTCTCGGTGGCATAGTTGCACTACAGTACGACTACAAAGCTGAGGTCTCGGATTCGAATCTCGGGTCGGGCAAAGTGATATTGGGTTTTTCTATTAATTATCAGCCCGGAGTCAGAAATTTGTGCCCGATATGGCGATAGGCTCGCCCCCTATCACATCATGGGACGGAACATACATGGCGAAATGTGGGTGTCCTGGTGGCGCCTCTGCCTACCCCTTCGGGGATAAAGGCGTGAGTTTACGTATGTATGTATGATATATTCTGGCCTGGATTATATCCAGGTGTACACATGACGAAATGTGAAACTTACGTGGGTCATTCAGATGGGTTTGTGGTATGATTATGGGATGGAAAGATGGGATCGAACAGTGGTCGCTATCAAGACGAATATACCACCAAAACGTTGTCTTTGTCAAGTAATTTCGGCTACCCAATGTTGTCTAGTTAACCATTGGTGATCTTGCTATCTTTTCATGGTATTTTTCATCACCACTATCCATATTGAGGCAACCATTACCCAGTAGTCTTTGCCATATCGTGGACATTTCTATTTTCTACTCCAAATCCATCCATCTTAGTTAATTTCTACATTAAAAGAGACATTTTACTTTTATTATATCTTTTAGAAATAACATGTTTCTTAAATGCAACGTATATGGTCACCCGACTGCCGTTTAATCTTGTGATAAAATTGTTTGCAAACCTACTGATTAATTAGAAGAGGTAGATCCGGTTTTGGAATTTTGAATTACGAATGTATTTTGTATACAACTTGTATACTCCAGTTAAAAAAAATCTTCGGTAATACGCTATACAAATCACGTAGCTATTGTTTGCTCCAAAATTCCTTAAACTTCAACTGCTAGGTTCGACGTCAGAAAAGGCATTGACGTAAAGCAAATCTGCATACATCACGATCGGAATACCTAATTTATAGTTGTTTTGTATTGTTCCGATTACGCCATTGTTTTTTTAATGGAGGGATTAATTGAATGGAATTATTTAAGCAGTTAAGTTCTCTTGTATGTAAGAGGTCGTGTGTACCGCTTTCTCTATTTTTGTCGCCAAGCAGTGTGCAAGTACTGTTGTATTTCGGTTTAAAAGAACTTGTAACCACTTGTTGTGCGCTTCCTTGCAGCTTACATATTGCCAGTCGTAGATCTGTACATGAAAACATGCCGCTTGTTTGCCACCCCGCAAATTAAATGATAGACATAGAGCCCTCGGCTTCAGGCTTTCGTCATTTTATAAAAGTTGAAAGTTTGTCTGCGCCAGCGTCTGAAATAGGCGTTACTCGATCAACTATTATGAAGTTCCGATCGTAGTGGCTTTGGAAGTTATCAGATTTAACTATAACGCTGGCGAAATTACATTTTATTAAAATTTGAAGATACGGTTATATAATATCATTTCAGCTTTTATAAAATGATGAAAGTCTGGCGGCCACGGCCTCTAGGTCTATGATGTCGCTTTGAGGACTGAGCTGCGTTTGTGTAAAGGCAAGCTGCAAGCAAGCGTACAACAAATAGCAAACGAGGAAAGCGTGCTTATGAAGTGACACTACGTAGTCGCTAAGATCTGAAAAGTCCTTCCTTTCTAACATCTACATCACAAGATGTTGAATATTATACATAAACTCACGTCTTTTTACCAGAAGGGGCAGGCAGAGGTGCAACCAGGACACCCACGTTTCGCCTTGTATTTTTGTCCCACGATGTGATAGGGGGCGAGTCTATCGCCATTTCGGGCGCTAATTCCTGAGTCCGGGCTGATAATGAATAAAAAAATCCAGTAACACTTTGTCAGACCCGGGATTCGAACCCACGAATCTAATTCTTAATTTAAATCTGAAACTTATATCACTATGAATGATTATTATTGAGTGTGAATATGATATTGTTTGATGAAATTACAACACAATAGATTATTGTATAGTTGAAACACGTGTAAGAGTTTCCAGTTGAAAGTAATATATAAACTACACGCTGAATGTTATTGGATTTATGTTGTATGGTTTTCTTGAGATATTTATTGAGTGTGATGTGTTATTGTTGCATTGATTGAGTGTTGGCATGTTGTGAATCATTAGCCCCTTGTTTCGAGTCTTGTTCCTCTTCAGGCACAGGAAATCCATTGCTGAATATACCTCATATCATTTCTACCTCACCCTAGGTTCAACTGGTACAGAATGCCTCAGGCATTAAGTCTACCTATACGTCATTTGTATAGAGTGTAAATAAAATACAATCTAGGTCTTCCCAAGAATCTTCACAGCGACCTGTCGGAACTTAGTCGTTCCGATTACTTTCATATATTTTGACATAACTGGTTTGGATGAAGACGGATGATGAACGGATGATGTCATTGTGTGTGACGGCCACAAATTCTTACAAATCGTTATGGTATGCAGGTTTCCTCACGATGTTTTCCTTCACCGTTATAGTAAAGTCCCTAACCGTTTCTTATAAGTACTGATAATAGGGAGAAAAGTGTTTTAAGTGGCTGTACAATTATAAAAACAACTTGAAAGGTGATAAAGTTATTTCAAGTAACATTCATAAATTAAGAGCAAGGTTGAGATTTATTTGTTTTGCAATCACTGATATATTTTATTGCTTCGATTGTCTTTTTTATGATCACCGTCACGTGATGGAATGGTGGTTGTAGGATTCGTATAATAATAAATAAATAAATACACCCAACCGTCACATACATAGTCCTGATCCCACACTAAGATCGAGACTTGTGTCGTGGGTATCAGAAACTACGAGAGACTTTAGACTTTCTTTTTCTCACAATCACCCAGACCCGAAAAAAATGCCTGTGGATCACACAAACATTTGTTTCGCACCGAGACAAATGTTTCTATGATCATATAGGGTTAATATGAAAGGATTTCGTGTCACGTTACCCAAATTTATATTTGAATGTATATATTGAGTGTGTCATCATTATAAACATAATTAAATTGTATTTATTATAAAATTGGTTGCAATTAAAAAACACTTGGGGTTTTGTAAATCGGCTGGCGGGATTTTTATAAGTATTTTTTCTCGGTAACATTAACATTTTATAAAGGAAATCATCATGAGAAAACCGGAATAATTCCGAGCTTCTTTGGTCAGATTAATAGAATGAAGTCAAAGCTTCTTAATCATAGAACGTGGCCAACACTGGATCCGGTCGTATAAAAGTTGAAATATTTAGGTATAGGTAAGGATTTTTCTTATCTCATAGTTGAGATATTAATGTTCAAGCTTATTGGCTTGTAAACTTTAAGGTTATCTTCTATATTGTCCAGGTACAGCAGTGTAAATGCACTGTTGTGTTCCGGTTTGAAGGACATTGTAGCCAGAGTAACTAGCCATAATGGGACTTAACATCTCATGTCTCAGGATGGCGAGCGCAGTGGAATGCCAAGCATTGCTTCGTAATTCATGGTGTCTTGTTTTCTTTTAAATATATTAGGGCAAACGAGCAAACGGTTCATCTGATGGAAAGTGATAACTGTCGCCCATGAACAATATCATATTGCATGGAGATGCGATGCTGGCCTTTAAGGTATACGCTCGTTTTAGGACGCCAGGTCGTTACCTGGATATGGCGCTGCTGGCAATTTGTAGTCTATATCTATATCTATATCAGCCCATATACGTCCCACTGCAGGGCACGGGCCTACTCTACAATCAAGAGAATAGATTGAGAGTGGTTAGGCCATATAGACCACCACGCTGGCCTAGTGCGGGTTGGCGGACTTACATACCGTAGAAATTCTTTAAAATCGCTACGGTATGTAGGTTTCCTCACGATGTTTTCCTTCACCGTTAAAGTGCGTGGTGATTGACTATCAATACACACATAACTCCGAAAAGTCAGAGTTGTGCCCTGGGATTTGAACCCGCGACCACCGTGAACATGTAGGCAGCCGCGTCTGATCCGTTACCAACAGGCCACCACGCACTGATTTGTAGTACGTGGAAGAAAGTGTCGGGATTAACGTACTGTAGTGGATTCCAACATCCAAGGTGTTGTTTGGTATTGCTATTGTCCATTAGCGGTCGTATCGCTTACTAAGCTGAAAGCAATAGAAACGTCGGAAAGTTTAACAATGAATAAAGTAAACCAAATCTGCGTTAAATCCGTAAAAAATAGTTGTATTTCAAAATAACGTATTCCTACTTGCACTCTTCGACTATGCTTCCACGAATGTTATACAGGGTATATCAAGACCGCGACCGAAAACGAAGCCAGATGATAGTTTTAGTGGTTATAAACACAATGCAAATAAAAATTTCGCTAAATAAGTGACAGTTTTTTTTTTGCATTTTTTTAAAAATCATTGTGTTTGGGTAGTAAATACCTAGTTATTGCGAAAATAGTAATTTAAACCCTAACGTACCATTGCGTCTTAAAAAGTAAAAAGGTGTACATAATTATTTTAGGATAACTATGTATTTATCACCCAAATACGACGATAAGAAAAAAACTACCAAAAAAAAGTTGACGATATTTTTTGCAAAATTTTTAGTTGCCTTGTGTCTGAAGTCACTAATACTACCACCTGGCTTCGTTTTCGGTCGCAGTCTTGATATACCCTGTATAGATTAATGATTAGAAAGAGTATTGTCCAATTGAGTGTCTGATTAGACAATTCCAGAACTTTCTACTTCTACTACAAATATTACGTTATTGATATCGATCAGTGTAATCTAAATAGGTACAGCACTTGACAATGTTAGGAAGATTAGTTAATGTTCGCAAAGTCTTTTCAAGGAGTTATTTATTGTTAAAAAGCACTTATTACACATGGTCTGGTAATACAAACCCGGGGTGTCTTGTTTCACAACATCCACTCAAACAACTGCGCTACGCAGGTTTCTATTTACTATTTATTTTTTATTTATTGTTATTTTAAAAACTTTATATACATTTGTATACAGACGGACTTAATGCCATAGTACTATTGTACCTAGATATAAAATAAGTAGAACAACGGTATACAGCTTGAATGGGTCATTTGGAAGAGATATACACCACTGTCTCACAGAAAACCTACTAAAATTATTTTTGTGTCAGGAAGCCGCTGGTTGAAGGAACTTCCAACGGGTTCCAACAGTGGAAATCCTTGGAGGTCTATGTTCAGCAGTAGACTTCCTGTGGCTGAGGTCTATGTTTATGTTGAATTTTTTTGGCTAAAGAAAGAGAGACAGCTTTGCTGACGTATTTTACGTAGGGGTGCTTTCTCTGCATTGCCCAAATCATCAGTGGTGGCTTACCATTGGGCAGAATAGTTTGTGTGCCTATGCACGCAACAATTCATTGGGTCATTTGGTTAGCCAATAAAGGGCTTGCTTGCTTTCAGATTGTGTAGTTTGAAAAACGCTTTCGTAAACGGACCATAAATCTTTTAATATCACAGAAATCTCTTTAAAAACATTTTAATATAAGGTATAGTACTGCAAAGTGCAAGTTATTAAAAAATATAAATATTGCGACGAATTGAGCACCTCCTTTTTGAAATTGATTAAAGAATATTTTAAGTCCCAAGTTTAATCTGCGTCTCAATTTTGGAAGCTTTCGCCTTGTCAGAGCGTATTTCGATAAATTCTATAATTTCGTATGTTTTCCGACGTTGTTTAATAACTTCTGTCACATTTTCGGATAAGTTATTGCGTCGATTAAACTTTGTGGGTGACGGAAGCCGGCTGTGATTGTTTCTTTTATAAGATATTGTTATAAGAATTTTATTATGTTGCACGTTTGTTGGGACATATCCTTTATTGAAGTCACGTGGAGTGGAGGCATTTTACTATGTATACCGTTAAAAAGCCAAGGATATTTATTAATTGACATTTTCAGTACATCCCGTGGTGTGGTTGAGCCTCTAACAGTAACTATTTTGAACTTGAAAAAATGGATATTTTTCAATTGATAAAATATGTATAAACAGGGTATCTCAAGACTGCGACCGAAAACGAAGCCATGTGGTAGTTTTAGTGGTCCCAAACACGATGCAAATAAAAATTTCGCCATAAAGGTCACAGATATTTTTTTAGAATTTTTTAAAAATCATCGTGTTTGGGTGGTAAATAGCTACTTTTTGCGAAAATACAAAATTAAACCCTTAGGTACCATTGCGTGTTTAAAAATAAGGAGGTGTACATCATTATTTTAGGAAAACTATATATAAATCACCCAAATACGACGGTAAGTAAAGTTTTTTTGCGAAATTTTTAATTGCATTGTGTCTGAAGTCACTAATACTACCACCTGGCTTCGTTTTCGGTCGCGGTCTTGATATACCCTATATATGTATGTAATTCAGTTACAGCGAAGAAGACAAAACATTCGAAAACTAAAATGGGTGTCAAATCTGTCTATGAATGAGGCCGAAAATGTTTAAATTTCGTGAAGTTGAGAACCATTCTGCCGCAGTACTGTACTATTGAACAAGGTTAAAATAGTTTATATGACTGGCAAAAATAATGCCTAGACGGAAGTTTCCTATGAGATCATGTTAATACGTGATTGAATACGGTGAAAACCTTAGCTTGAACTTTGTAATGCGCTTATCCTTCAGAAACGTAGGTAACTTTCATAGTCACTACATTCTGACTAAAATACTTCCTACACTTTTGTCATCTTTAGTCACAAATAGTCGAGTATTAAAAATAGGTCTTCCCCGTGGGTTTCCTCGGCGGTCTGTTGGAAGCGGCCTACATCCAGCGATTTCCTGTAACCTTCAATATTAGGCTTTAGTAAGGATGGAAGGTGGTGGCCTGTTGGTAAACGGACCAGACGCGACTGCCAACAAATTTACGGTGGTCGCAGGTTCAAATCCCAGGGCACACCTCTGTCTTTTCGGAGTCCTGTGTATTGATAGTCAATCATCATGCACTATAACGGCGAAGGAAATCATCGGGAGGAAACGCATACCGTAGCGATGTTAAAAGAATTTCTACGGTATGTAAAGTCCACCAACCCGCACTAGGCCAGCATGGCGGACTATATGGCCTAACCCCTCTCAATCGTTCTCGCGATTGTAAAGGAGGCTCGTGCCTTGCAGTAGGACGAATATGGGCTGATACAGACAGGGATGGAAGTCCACAGCTGTGCTTGCTAGTACATGGCCTCCATTCGAAAACTTTTGGGTTTCCAACAATTTCTACGTAAAGTCCGCTAGTTGCACTAGGTCAGCGTGATAGACCATGGCCTAAGCCCTTACAATCGAACTCTCGATTAGAGGGAGACTCGTGATCGGCAGTGGTGGTATGGAAGTTATTGATAACTCATTCTACGTAAAAAATTAATTACTTCGTACTCTAAGATATCCATAAGACGTTGTTATCAAAATCCTGAAACGTGCTATTTTTTATTGATATTTATCAAATAATTATTTGCTTATCGATAGTCGTAGATCTCATATAATAAATTTTAATTTGATACATATCAGTAGAAATACCGAGATTACATACATACATACATAAACTCACGCCTTTATCCTAGAAGGGGTAGGCAGAGGCCCACCCGACACCCACATTTCGCCTTGTATGTTCCGTCCCATGATGTGATAGGGGGCGAGCCTATCGCCATATCGGGCTCCAATTCATGACTCCGAGCTGATAATGAATAGAAAAACCTAGTATCAGCCCGATCCTGGATTCGAACCCGAGAACTCAGCTTTGTAGTCGTACCGTAGTACAACTACGCCACCGAGGCAGGAATACAGAGAACCGTTTTTTATTTGTTTGTTAATGGTGAACATGATGCACTTCCAAGTTCCAACAATTCGATGTGGAGATTCTTGGGGACGAGATCGTTGGGGGAGGCTTATGTTCAGCACTGGACTTCCTATGGCTGAAAAGGGAGAGAAGAGAGAGAAATTTTAATTCCGATTTGAATATTTCTCGTGTTGGATTTTTCATTTATCGAGGAAGGCTATAGGCTATATAACATCACGCTATGACTAATAAGAGCTGAGGAGCAATTAAAAATGTTGCAAAGAAGAAAAGGAGGATAGGCACAATTAATGTATGAAATCTGGTACGGAGCAATTTGATAGAATGATACACCGTTGGAAAGGTATTTTTGTCTAGCTTAAGGTTAAATGGGCTGAAACAAAATATTGCGATGAATGACGACACGAGCAAGCCATTCGCCTGATGGTAAGCAAATGGCATGCTCGTCTCGCCTTACCATGTTTATTCCGAACCCTCTCATATTAAAATATTTACGCGTGAATTCTCTTAATTATAATAAGTAGATGATTGATTTGTCGTTATCAGATAAAAAGTCAATTATGATAGCTATCGCGTGCAGTGATTAAGATGTTGGTAATAATTTTCGGATTGTTGTATAAGATGATATGGTGCTTACGTATTGTTAAAAAAAGAAATGATATCAGAATTAATAGTTTCCTGTGATGACGCTAATGTTGTATTTAAACTAATTTTACGGGTATTATTGCGAGTGTCCGTATCGCCCAGAACTTATTGAAAATCGGTTCGGAAACTATTTCTTGATGAAGCGGCTGAATCATCGAACTAGTGTGTCATTGTATACCGGGTATATCAAGACTGCGACCGAAAACGAAGCCAGGTGGTAGTTTTAGTGGTTACAAACACAATGCAACTAAAAATGCTGCAAAAATTGCATTTTATGTCATTTATACACAATGATGTTAGGTTGCAGGAATTCGCTGGATACAGGAGAATAAGTACCATGATATTTGATATATTGTGCTCTAAGATTGTGCTAATCTTTGTATTGAAATGTGCTCCTAGTGACATCGTTTTTATTACAATGTTGATGGATATTCTCCATGCGTCGCTTGTCTACACTGAATATAGTTCAAGATCTCAGGGCCCCCAGACGTTACTTATTTTCTCATAAAAAATATAAATGGGATAAAGTAGTGTTAGTACGTACTTTGAGTGTGTGCATACCTGCTAGCTTGGGTCGTCGGCCAATTCATAGGTACGAGGTGCTAAAGGTAGATAAATACAGTACTGATTTTTCTTAAATTCTCAGTGCTGATTTTTACATATGCTTTAGATAATTTTGTTAAAAATTAATAATCATTATTGCCAGACACTTTCCATCGGCGCTTACCCTTACCAGACGCTTTAAAGCTTCAAAAAAAATAACATATTTTTACTTATAATCTCACTCTTGATTTTTATATATGATACTTAGGGAACTATTTGAACACCCCTGGTCAGCAGCCAGACCAATTGGAGGGGCCAAACATCCCCCCAGACACACATAAAGTGTCGCTATGTGTATGAGCGCGAGGTCATTATTTGTACGCTTGAATGTGAGAGAGATATCTATGTGCCGTTAGAGAAGTAATAAAAATGATTGAGATTTAAGAAGAAAATTATCAGTGGTGTGTAATGAACTATTATCAGAATCACTATTGTAAACACAATGGAACCACGATACCTTCTAAAATTCTGCTCTGTTCGATATCAAGAGAGATTAAAGATTCGTTACATACAAAATAGAATCGAACCTGAAGATTACAAGGTATTTTAAAGTGATCTGAGTTGAGAAAATTTTATAAATAATAAATATAAGTTTCTTTAACTTATGTTTTATATCTTATCATCGAGTAAAATTGAATACTACTATTAAAAAATTCATGTTTATTAAATCTTGAAATTACACAAAGCTATACATGTCTTTCTTCTTTCGGATTATTTGTAGTTTGAACGTTTTACAATTCAGCGTGATCTTTACTGTCATCATCGTCTAAGTTTGATAAGTCATCATCAACCCAATGTTGGCATTGACTATCTTCATTATCATCCTTATTACTTTCATTTTCTGTAACAAAAATAACATAATTAAGAATCAAAGAGTTACCCGGTTATATCAATTATTCAAAGTTAAAATATAATACCTGATTCTTCTTAAAGCGATCCACTGACAAAGCTCGGCAAACAAATACTTTTTCAACGTTTCTTCCGTAAACAATATTAAATTCACATCGGAATTCTCACAAAACACACACTTTAATAATTCTGCCATTATTTATTTATTTATTTATTTAAATCTTTATTGTACACAATAAAATATAATACAGGAACAGAAAAAAAAAAAACAGTACAAATGGCGGTCTTATCGCATAAAGCAATGTCTTACAGACAACCATGGGATGGATTTAAAAGACGGAGAAAGAGAAACAGAGGGCAGTGTAAAAAAAGAAATTAAATAAATAAAGAATGGAAGCCAAATAAAACTAATTAAACATATAAATATAAATACACAGACATTACATACTTACATAACAAATAAAATAAATACATAATAAATAGACATACATACATACATATATAAATTTATATACTAAGAGATACTATACTAAAATATAAAGAGAATTCTGATGTAGGAAATAATAATAAAATCAGTTTAAAGAGAGAGGTAGTGTTCTTTAGTAAGCCTCTTGAACGATGACAGTGTTTGCGCCTGTCTCACCACAGTAGGAAGCGCGTTCCACAAACGAACTGCTTTGACCGTAAAGGACTTGTCCATAAATGTCGTGGTGTGCACAGGCATTCGCAGGTTAAGATTCTCAGACGACCTCAAGGATCTCGAATGTGAGTCATGAAGAAAAATAAATCGTTCTTTAAGATAAGAAGGGGTAAGAGGATTAAATAAAATGTTGTAAAGAAGAGAAAGAATGTGAGCATTCCGACGAAGTCGTATAGGTAACCACTTGAGCTTAGCTCGAAACTCAGACACATGATCGTATTTGCGTAAACCAAATATGAATCTTATACAGAAATTTTGAAGTCGCTCAAGTTTATTAAGTTGGTCTTCGGTGAGATCAAGATAGCTGACATCGGCATAATCAAGGGTGGGGAGAAGGAGGGATTGCGCAAGCAAAATCTTCGTGGTAACGGGTAGAAAGTTGCGTAACCTTCGCAGGGACCTTGCTGAAACGAACAGCTTACGGCTTATTTCACGAAGCTGGGGACCCCATGTAAAGGATTTATCAATGAGTAGTCCCAGATTTCGGACGGTGTCACTATAAGGGATGGTTATACCATCACAATAAACACTGGGAAGTTGAGTCCAATCCAGCTTCGAGATCATTATATTTTTTAGAATACTATAAATATTTTTTCTTTTATTTCAACACGTTGTAAATAAAATCACAGATGCACTGAATCGAGTAGCACTGAATAGAGTAGCCTAGAGACGACAATAAGTATAAGAAAGATATCGATAAATAGATATCTCTCTCACACTCAAGCGTACAAATAATGACCTCGCGCTCATACACATAGCGACACTTTATGTGTGTCTGGGGGGATGTTTGGCCCCTCCAATTGGTCTGGCTGCTGACCAGGGGTGTTCAAATAGTTCCCTAAGTATCATATATAAAAATCAAGAGTGAGATTATAAGTCAAAATATGTTAATTTTTTTAAGCTTTAAGGCGTCTGGTAAGGGTAAGCGCCGATGGAAAGTGTCTGGGAATAATGATTATTAATTTTTAACAAAATTATCTAAAACATATGTAAAAATCAGCACTGAGAATTTAAGAAAAATCAGTACTGTATTTATCTAACTTTAGCACCTCGTACCTATGAATTGGCCGACGACCCAAGCTAGCAGGTATGCACACACTCAAAGTACGTACTAACACTACTTTATCCCATTTATATTTTTTATGAGAAAATAAGTAACGTCTGGGGGCCCCCGGCCCTGGGATCTTACTCTAATAGTTCAACAGTCGATAAGAGTGAAAACGTAGTTACTACAAGTAGGTCTATAAACTGTCGGAAATATCTGTGAACATAGCTGGAATGCGGTTCACATTTCATTTTTTTGTGTTCCCCTATGTACTATGTTATTTTACATTAAAAACGAGATGGATGCGAATTCTATTTTTATTATATTTTCTATTTTAATTCAATTTGTTTAACCTATATTTTGAATTTGCTTAACATAAGTTCCAATGACGTCAATTATTCAGGTCCATATTGTTAGGTTTAGATATAAAACCTTTAAAAAATAATATGTGACATTAGGAATTTGACGTGTAAATTATAAATGTTGAATGGAAAATGGATCATGAATTATTAAAGATATTCTATCGGATTGAGTCAATATTGGGTGAGGAGAGAATGTAAAACAAGAAGGAACAATTTGTAAAGAGGATAAGATTGTATTGAACGGTATTGGAATAATAAATTGTAAAAAGTACATGAAGACTTTAAGTGGAGTAATTTCTTCTGCTGAACCCCTTTAATATATATTTCCGACGGGTAATAAATACAAAGAGTCGCAAGATATATCGAATAATGTCCTAACCCAGGCTGCTTCCAATAAGTCGCTGTGTAAATTCTAGGAGGCTTAAGTTCCGCTGGTGACTTCCTGCAGTGATGATGAGAAATAATAGTTGTGGGAATTTGCGGAAATGATTTAGTTTTTAGATAAAAATAGATTTATCAGAAGTTAAACAGTATTTAAGGGAAATGACGAAGACCACGCATTATTACACATTCTAAAAATATTTAGGAAAGGTTATCGTATTGATATCTAGTTCCTTTTTTCTGTGTATGCTTTCTTAGTCATTACTTATTCAATGCATTATCTTGATAAGAAAGCAATAGTTTTTACACGCATTGATTTAAAAAAACTATTTACGCCAACGAACGGACGGTTTAAAAAACGCTTGAGAACGGCTTGAATGACCCAGTACAAATTAATGTCATTAAATTAACGTAGTTAACAGTTAATTGGGATCGTACACTAGATGGCAGTACTATAATTAGTTTGTGGGATTTAGCAAACAGAGGACGCTATTCAGAAATTGACATACATAAACTCACGCCTTTTTCCCAGAAGGGGTAGGCAGAGCTGCCACCAGGGCACCCACATTTTGCCTTGTATGTTCCGTCCCTTGATGTGATAGGGGAGAGCCTATGGCCATATCGTGCACAAATTCCCGACTCCGAGCTGATAATGAATAGAAAAATCCAATATCACTTTGCCCGACCCAGTATTCGAACCCGAGACCTCAGCTTTGCAATCGTACCGTAGTTCACCTACGCCACCGAGTAGTCAGAAATTTGAATCTAATGAAACACTATTAAAACCTGTAATTTAGTAAAACAACGTCGTGTTATAGAATGCTGTATAAGCGTATTTACACACTAAATACTTCATTTTATCTGATATGAGTATAGAGAACTACGGTTGGTTCTTGCCCAACCCAAGATAATGTAATTTTTGACCTAGATTTTTGTTAAATACTAATCGATTTTTAAGGATAGGCAAACAAAATTATTAACAACATCACTGATGGAGTCCAACCTTGATTGTTTTGACCAATATTTTTTTAAGACAGGCCATTTTAATGCCCACACAAATGCTTGAAGTACTTTTGTTCAACTGCGAAATTATCATTTACCCGCCAGTGAAAATATTCTGTAACTCATATTTTATAAGCGAGTGCAAAGTCTTTAGCGTCCTATAATCAAAAAAATAGGGACTATTTTAATCCTCATTTTAATGTACCTCTCCACACCTGTCTCTTCAACTCCTGTAAGCTAGGATCAACAGTGGCACGCATTTTAATGAGACCGAGATTTGAATTACCCAGTCTCCGAGAATGTCTAACTTGTCCTTAACCCGAAGCGAAATTACTCAAAAGTAAAATTAAAAGGAGTTGGAAATATTCTTGTCTACTTCCCTCTGTAGCAAAACGGGAGACAAAACTATGAACTAAAGGGGAAATCGCTATGCTGGATTAAAGTAAAAAAGACCTGAGACCTAGCACGAAAAAGTCCAGTTAGAATGATACGTCATTCCCGTTATACAGTAATTTCCCTGTCTATTGAAATCAGAATGAATCATAAGTTCAAGTTTCTCCCACGTACTGGATTCTAAGACATTGAAATGCGAGCTAATACAGCCTGTGTAAATTCCCATTATAGGTAATGATTATGCGGTAATGACTAATGACTAGGGATTTCTCCCGTGTCAAACCATAGGAGTAGAAAGTCGGCGATTAATCAAATTATCAACGCAGGTGCAGATGTCCGTTAAATGACATTAATAATGCAGGGTTGCCAGTTTTTGGCTCCACTGTTGTTTTTAGTCCTTGTCTCTCCTATAGTATATTTTCTCCCCCACTGGTTCCTGGCGTCGTAGGTACAAAATACATGACAAGTACGCATAGATTTTATTGCTTTGTTTTTTTGGGTAAATAAAATCGGCATAATTAGTCGGTCCTTGGAAAATATCAGAGTAGGGTAATGACCAAAAACTCATTAATAGCGACGTATCCGAACGCTATTAGATTATACACCAGTTTTTTGCTGAGCCATCCAAAATAAACGGAGTGCTCGTCTCGTCATGCCAAAACTTAATAGGTGATTGGGAAATGGGACAATATAAAAGATGAGCGAGTCCCGGGAAAATCGAAATAATTGGCAACCCTAATGGAATGAGATAAATTGTGTAAGATGTATAACCTTATTGGCAGTGGCAATTTGAATTGATCATGAACTATACGATTATTTATTATTTATTTATTGAATTTGTGGAAAATCAATTTAATTGATAAAAAATAATAATTGTTTATGTCCGCTAACTACATTATCACCTGTTTCGTTTCGAACCCCGTTTAGGACGCTAAATTTAAGTGTAATTTATATATTTGCTTATCCTATGACACCCACTTTGCCTAATACATGGTAATTTCACAGATTTTTCAGTAAAGTTTCAATAGATGGCGCGTTTATACAATCTTGATATAATTATGTCACTACATGAAAAAATCTTTATTAAAGTAATGTACCATGCAAAATTAATTTAATGCCGATATTAGAAGTAAATTTATATAATGTTTTAAGTGCTTACCTAGTGAAATATTTGCTGCACTCGATTTAATTGCAATGTTGATTTTTTAAAGTCCTCCCTTATCCCAGAATCAATAAGTCTCCTAATACTTATTTCATAAAATGCACCATCTTGGAAATTAGAACAGTATTGTTGGCTAGTGTCGGACTAGTTGAAGTGGGGTTGAAACCCACATGAAAGAGACTGTGTCATTCCGTTCAAAGAAAAAAACCTGGGTAAATTTATTGACAAGAACCTGCGGTCCCCAACTGCAAGAACTCAGCCGGAAATTGTTCGCTATAGTGGGGTCCTTACGAAGATTACGAAATTTTTTACCCATTCCTACAAAAATTGCGCGTGTCTAGTCTAGTCCCTTCTTTTTCCTCTCCTTGAATAAGGTGACACTAGCTATCTTGATCTCACCGAAGCCCAATTCTACAAACTTGAGCGCCTTCAGAATTTTTGTATACGGTTCATATTTAGACTTCGCAAATATGATTATGTCTCTGAATTTCGAACTTAACTCAAGTGGCTATCAATGCGCCTTCGCCGAAATACTTGCATTCTGTTTCTTCTATAATCTATCTTGTTTTATCTCAACACACCTCCTTAAAGACTCCTTAATTAACCGATAAAGACCGCTTTAATTTCCTTAGCAATACACACACGAGATCTCTTAGATCGTCAGAGAATCTGATATTGGATATTCCCAAGCATAATACAGAATTTCTTGCAAATTCTTTCACTACAAACGCTGCTCGCTTGTGGAATCAATTGCCACTGTCAATTCGTCAAGCTAAATCCCTGCTTATTATAAAAAAAAAACTGTTAGTATGCATTTCTTATAGTTGTTTCCTTTGTCCATCTGTATTTCCATTTTCTATTGCTTTACTTATTATCATGTTCGTCAAGAATTGGGCAATCAAAGTCAAAAAGATTTTTCAAATCCAACTGGGAGTTTCAGAGATTTGCGCATACAAACTCTTCAGCTTTATATTAAGATAGAGATCTAGGAACTTAATGCACCAAGTTTTGCGTTCAGTTGAATAAGGAAATAACCATTACTATCCTCAACTTGTTATAACTGGTGTCCCGATAAAGATCTCATAACATTCCTTATTGCAATGTGGCGTAAATCTTGATTTATAAAATGCACCAACTCAAAATATTATGTACAAAGTTTCTAGTAGTGACTCATTTCTGATTCGCGTTGCGGGATTGTCCTTTCATTGATTTTCAGGGCCAACAAAAAAATCACGTTACTTGGTTGGCTTTCACCCTGCCTGTGAACGAGGCATGCCTTGTGAA
Source organism: Deilephila elpenor (assembly GCA_949752805.1). Classification (NCBI taxonomy): domain Eukaryota; kingdom Metazoa; phylum Arthropoda; class Insecta; order Lepidoptera; family Sphingidae; genus Deilephila; species Deilephila elpenor. The sequence continues at coordinate 3,106,471 of OX457119.1, forward strand.
CGAGGTTAAGGGCTGTCGAACGGTAAGCTCCTGGATTCTAATCCCAGGTTGGCTACTCTAATTGATATGATTTTTCGATTAGGAAAGCCCGTGATAAGACCTTATGCTCAGTTAGGCTTACCCCTATCACGTCTTGGGACAAAAATTACTTGGTGGAATGAATAGGACTAGTGACATCTTTGTTTAATGCTTACCCTTCGGGCATACAGGCATGAGCATACGAATGTAAAATCCGTGGCCATTACTAAATCCTATTGAATTAATGATAAATAGCTTTGGATAGCAAGAAGCTGGCTTTTACAACATTCATTTAAATAAATCGAAAGTAAGATTTATAACTGGTTTCTCCCAGCGAAGCTAATCTGCCTGTGTACCCTATAACCTTGTACTTTCAATTGCTATCTATTGTCTAAACTCTAACTCACACTTGGGGGCAGCAAGTTAATGAATAAATATTCCCAATAGTCACATGTGTGAGTTTATGTATGGCTATGTAATATTTCTTGTGTACATCCAGGTTTGTTAATGATTTTCTACTCGCTTTCGGACTCGGCGACTGTTACATTGGACAGACGATTTCTTAAATAGTTGCTGCTCTAACTTCTTGCTCTGTCGGACTTAAGTACCCAAGTTTGTTTATAAAAGTACAAGCGTATTTTGGACACGTCGACACCCCGCTGACGTAGTTGTAAGTAATGGTGACAGGTGGTCCTGGCTTCCAGGAGTTGAAGTGGTGGGTGAATAGATTATTAAACTCCTAATAATAAGACAATTGTAAAACAGTCGTTGAAGGAACGTTTCTTTAGCCGCCTGACAAAAGTACTTAATAGTTTTTTGTCAGGTGGAAACAAGATTCGCGCCTTTAACGGTTGGGTTATGCCTGTACTTATGTACTCTTTTGGCATACTCAGATGGACTCAGACCGAATTGGACGCCCTGGATCGTAAGGTCCGGACTCTACTGACTGCACATCGTATGCATCATCCACGTTCGTCAGTGATGAGATTGTACATCCCGCGGAGATGCGGAGGCCGAGGCATTCTTAATGCTAAGGTCCTGCATAATCGCGAGGTGTGCAATCTCAGGGATTATTTCCTTCACAGTGACGTGGGTATGCATAGGGCTGTAGTCTCGGTAGATAAAGGACTTACCCCGCTTTCATTGGCAAATGAGAACTGGCGGAAACCTCTGGTGATGAGCGTGAGGGATCGCGAGGAAATATGGAAGAGCAAAGAGCTGCATGGTCGGTTCTATCGGGCCCTCCACGGGCCTGATGTGGACCGTCCTGCGTCTGTATCTTGGCTACGTTTCGGTAACCTCTTCGGGGAAACTGAGGGTTTTATCTTTGCAATTATGGACGAAGTTATTAAGACGAACAACTATAGGAAATACATCCTGAAGGACGGTACGGTCGACATTTGTCGAGCATGCCACCGTCCTGGCGAGTCAATCAGGCATGTTATCTCCGGTTGTTCGTATCTTGCTAACGGCGAGTACTTGCATAGACACAACCTAGTAGCCAAGATCATACATCAGCAAATTGCTCTTCGGTATAAACTTGTGACTCCTGAAGTGCCATATTACCAGTATGTTCCCCAACCAGTTCTTGAAAATGGTCATGCTACGCTGTACTGGGATCGGTCTGTTATTACAGACAGGACTATTGTTGCCAATAAGCCTGATATTGTGATAATAGATCGATGTGCGCGCCGGGCTATACTTGTTGACGTTACCGTTCCGCATGACGATAACCTTGTAAAAGCCGAAAAAGACAAATTGTCTAAATATTCAGATTTGGCACACGAGGTTACCGACATGTGGGATGTGGACTCAACAATTATTGTCCCGATTGTCGTTTCTGCTCATGGGTTGATAGCAAAGAGCCTCGACCAACATCTACAGAGGCTCTCAATTGGTCGTTGGGTCAAGAGCCAGATCCAAAAGGCAGTGTTGCTGGACACGGCTCGCATAGTGAGGAGGTTCCTCACTTTGGATCCCTAACCACCGGTGGCTTGGGTCTTGAGCCTCGCCACCGAAGGGTTATATGTATTTTATATATTTTTATATGTATATTGTTTTTTTTTTAAATATATGTATATAAAAATGTAAAAAATGAAAAGAACAAAATAAAGAGAATAATAATAGACAATTGTATAATCATGATTCGTCTATTCTTTTCCATCATCATGTTCATTACAAGAGCTCTCTACAACATACAACTCGCATATTGAAATGCCGACAACGTTATCTCTTGAAGAATCACAGCGTAATCCCCGACTCGGCCATCCTTCACATCAGGTTTGGTGCAGCCTCTCTCCCTCTTTGGCTACAGGAAGTCCACTCCTGAAGATAGGCCTCCCCAAGTATCTCCACATAGACCTGTTGCAAGCGGCCTGAATCCAGCGACTTCCTGACCTTAACCAGGTCGTCCGTCCACCGAAAATCACTTCGCCAAAATAAATGAAAATGCAGACGAAATCACGTGTCAAAGTATGTATATGATCCCTCCCGGTTATCAGTGCCTACACGAGCCGCGTACGAGATATGTGTTCGGAACGATAAGCAATCCGTAGTCCATCTGGTTTTACCAATAAAATTATTCAAAAATTATTTATTTATTTTATTCTTTTTTGTATACCAATAAATCTTAACAACTAAACGAATATTTAATATAAAAGTACAAATGGGGGATTTTCGCTCGAAGCAATCTCTTACCGGCTACCAAGGGATTGGACATAAGAGAAGGAAAAACAGAGAAGGCAGTCTTAAGTGTAGGTACTTTTAGAATAAACCTTGAATGATAAAAATAGGAAATAGGTTGTTTCTTTACGCTTAAAACGCCCAGAATGTGACAGCCTCCGTGACGCAGTTGCTTAGACGCTGGCTGTGAACCGAGAGGACGCGGGTTCCATCCGCGCATCAAGACAAATATTAGTAAGGTCCACAATATGTGGCATGCGATCTGTTCTAAATCTTTGTGGAGCAGGGCATCAGACCAATCGATGCCTTAATATTGCGTGCGTTTGAAAACGTTTGGGCTTTAATAAAATTATCACTGTATCAAAACGAAGACATAGTTACTCCACCACAGGTTTCACTAAAACAAAGTACTACTTCGCTTTCATACTACTCGTATACACGAGATTACAACGTGGCCCAATCACTTAAGAGAGCTTTCAAAAAATTGTCGACGACGGAAGATGACGAAACAGATTACGTCATCACCTCTCATCTGGTACAAACAATAATCGTCATATTAAAACCACTATGCGATGGAAATTCACCAAATCGTAGCGAACAATAATTTAACTAATTAAGTAATCTTTTCCAGACCACATTTTGCCACTAATCGTCGAATATTTCACGTCCCATCGCCTCCATTCATGCAGAATTCCTCGATAAGTGATAAATTTCTCGAACAATAACGTCTCGCCCGAACCGGTTTAGTATTTTAGTCTCTTCCGCGGCGTAACAAAAAATCAGTTCGAAATTCGAATTCACTCGGGTCGTGTAAAAAAATTCACACGCATTGTGCGGAACGTTGACCGGGGAACCGGTCTAGACACCGGGAGCAGACAAACTTATTCCTCTTTACATTCTCGAAAATGTTCTTTTATTCCGCAATTTTTGTGCCGCGAAATAACGTTGAGGCAGGCCCAATTGGTATGCGTTCGAATTTCAAATTCGTTTTGGTTTGAAAATAGAACACGGGATTCGAATTGTTAAAGAATATTAATTTGGTTCGAATTTCAAAAACTGTTTTCGTTGATTATAATAATTTGATTTTATAAATGAAAAATACTATTTTACTACATACAGGGTATAATCAAGACTGCGACCGAAAACGAAGTTATTTTTAAACATTCAATGGTACGTAAGGGTTTAAATTATTATTTTCGCAAAAACTAGGTATTTACTACCCAAAGACCCAAACACATGATTTTTAAAAAAATGCAAAAAAATCTGTCGCTTATTTTGGCAAAATTTTTATTTGCATCATGTATGTAACCACTAAAACTACCACCTGGCTTCGTTTTCGGTCGCGGTCTTGAGATACCCTGTATGTATTTCAAGAAGATTTTTACTTTTAGATTTTTATGAAAATACGTGTGTATTTAGTGAAGTATTGTATTAAAATACGTGATCAGCTGCGATATATTGTGCTCTAACGATTTTTTATCAATAATTCACGTTTAATGTGATGGATTACATCGCCTGCCTATTCTCTTATCTAAACTAATATAATAAAGAGGAAAGATTTGATTGTTTGTTTGCATTGAATAGGCTCTGAAACTACTGGACCGATTTGAAAAATTCTTGCACCATTAGAATCCTACATTATCCCCGAAGATCACGGGCCATCCGTTTTCAAAAGAGTTTATCTGCACCCAGGTGGAGCCAGGCCGGGCCGCTAGTCTTTTACATCTATTTAATTAAACGAAGAAATCTTTGATTAGGTTTATAAAACATTTATTTCATGTTTTAATTTATTCCACGGCTTGGTAAGCACTATAGGTACCGTACGTTTATTCTATTTGGTATTATCCTGACCTAGCTAGGCCAATGCAATATTTGATTTCATCTGATCTTCGGTAGTCGAAAGATTGGTTGTCATGCTTTACTTGATGATATCAAGCCAGTCCTTTTTACTGATCATGGTTTTTATGCGGCGGTCTATAATATCAAATGACTTTTTAGGTTTAATGAAAATAATATCGTTACAGATATTTTGCTGCGAGCCAGGACTAAGCTTTCTACCAACCTTCTCTGTTCTTTCCGATCTTATGAGATCTATAATAAGAAGTTGAACTGATATTATTATACCAAAAAGATTATTATTAAACTATTTTTACTTAATCATTGTTCAAGGATTATCTCATTTTGGACAATGGAGATATAACAAAGTTTTTAAATCATTTTCTTTTGTCATCGGCTCAGCATCAATATATTGTTTATTGGTTTATTGAAGTTCATAATCCGACCAAGGCTTCTATAAGGCTGTTTTAAATGTATTATGTAGCGGTGTGTAATTACCAGTGGCTTATAAAAAAAATGAGAAACACAACTGCTTATTATTCTTTTTTATATTTTATTTGTATTAACATATGTATATTTTTTATAATTTATGTTGGGCAAATATATTGTAAATAACATAATGAGCACAACCACCTATTAAACTTTTTTATATATTTTGATGAATATTGTATAGGTATGTATTATGTACATACATTATTTTGTAAAATTTGTGTTTCCACTTTTACAACACTCTGTATATTCCACTGCATCGGCTAGACTACTCGTCCAATTTTAATGAATGTTCTCTCAATCGGAGTGTCATAGAGCACAATTTAAAGACAAGCGTCCACATATTCGGATCGTACGTATCGGATGGATCGCATCAAACGAATTGTAGTTTTCTTTGTATAGGAATTCGCACAAGTCGTCCACTGATCCGCGTCGTACGGAACGCACGATTCTACCCGTCGGCAATGCCGATGGAGGGGAAACTTTTACGATGCGTGCCGTTTACGTCATCCTCCGCATCGTCTGCCTTTTGCATTAGATTATTGTCCTGTAACCTGTTCACACCATTGAGTTATAATATCGGCAAATCTGATCACTGCTGATTCTGTGGACGCATTGTAAAAAAATATCCGTTTATTGCGATCCGTCCGTTACGTACGATCCGATATGTGGACACCTGACTTTAAACGACTACGGAGAAGCTAAAATAAGTATTACGTTTGTACCTCTTCTTCTCATGTGATTTCGACGATTATTGTGTAATTAATTAATTAATTTATTCTTAACTGCATACAAAAAGGAAAAACACTCAAAGATATCACAAATTACAAAGAAGTTTAGATGGCGGTCTTATCGCTGTCTTCTCCTTTATTTGTAATTAATATAGAGAAGCAAATATTTCATGGTTTCATTTTACGCTAATATACATGATCTTTTTATAAAAAAATAACTTTAATTGTCCCTCCGTCATAAAAACTGTGCACTGATTACTTGTTTGTGTCGCGTAAAATCACGTAAAATCAATAAATACAATTTAAATTATTACGAAAACGTTTGTTGTAAACAAATTAAACGCATTTTTAACATCGACAGATAATTCTAAATATCTTAGTTGGTTAATTTCCCCACAGAAATGACTTACAACACAAAAAACATGAAACACAACCACGAAAAGTAATAAAAAGAATACTTGAATGAAATATGTAGATTGTTATAATATTTGTTGGAACTGTAACACATGTTAAATTACACAACGAAATGTCTAAAAATAAATGTACCAATTACGTACTATAATCGTAATCCGATTAACCAATACGTCATAAATTTTCGAGAAATTAATGATTATTTCACGCTACTAAAGTCGATCACGCTCTTGATATTGCAGGTCAATCAATAAACATCAAATCAATCGATAAATCGACATTAATTATTTGCCCGGTTGAATACTGGCTTTCGGCGTCCGAATGAGGCAGTATGAGAATTCCGAGCGGTCTTATCCTTATCAATTGAGTAGCCCACTTGATATTAAAAGGAAAGGTGTATACCTGCGCAGGCAGTAAGCTCGCAACCGCGGTACGCAACACACCTGCCGTTCGCGTCGCGTCAACGAAAATGTAATTGCATTTATTCCGAACACAAAAACATTTTTAAATTTGGAATGTAATTTAAAAATCGAACACTGACCAGTGTAAATAAATCGATGTAAATATATTTTTGTAAAAGTGTTAAGTGTGTGTATATATTTTTTAATTGAATAAAATCCTGTGATATTAGTATTAAGGACCAGTGGAAGTGCAACCGCAAGTGAGTATTTTTTTAATTGTTTGCTTGCCCGCTTAATTGTGTGAAAAGGCATACATCATTTAAATATTTTTATGCCCCAAAATATTATAATGCAATGTAATTTGTAAATAAAAAAATAAAAATAACACGGAATGTATTTTCGTAAATGAAAATGATGTATGCCTTTTTTAATGTTTTGTAGAATTCTTCTAAATTATATTTTGAGTGTAAAATTATTTTGTGTCGCTTGAGACGCAGCAGTGGACACGGCGCGGCGATTGGTCAAGGTTCATAAGTTCGCAGAAAATTCATTGAACTCGACTTGGTTATTTTTAGTGCCTGTTTACGAAATTCACATTTTATTTTGTAATTATTTCCGCAGGTCAAATTTCAATTCTATTTCTTCTACATAAAGACTATTTTTGAAATGAACATTTAAATTGATTTAGGATTTTTTGCTCTATTACAATAATTTCCGATAAAAGTTATTCACGCTAGGAGAATTTTAAATACTGAAAATTTAATAAATATTTTATCATCGCATTGGTTTAGTGACGGTATATAAAGGCTGTGGACTGTAAAGTACGGGCTTCACTACTCGCTTTGGATATTTTCCAGTTTGAGAGTTTAGGTATTTAATACATATTATGTATGTTTGAGCTATACTTTAACACCATTTTTAAAAATATTTTTATTTGTCGTGTTTGCTTTTAAATATAAATATGCGGCGATAAACAATATTTTTATTTTATTTAAAATAGGTTGCGGCATTGAATTGTTTGTATGCTGTTGTTTGAAATAAAAACAAACATTCTATAGTTTAAATAACATTCAGGAATGTGTTAATCATAATTTCTTAGAAATAATTAAACTGGTATTTTATCGTGACAAAAAAACCGGTTCTCAAATTAAGATGAATTTGATAAATTTTTGTCTGGATGTCTATAATATAATCAAAAAAATATAAAAAAAAGCGTTATTCAAACTTATATAATAATTCTAACTTGTATGAATATATTTAGTTTTTCACATTCATAGACGTAAAATAATGTTCTATTTATTTTATATGCTGTGTGTGTAAGCCTTATGTATAAAAGTAATGAAGGCGACTAGGAATCGTGATTTGGAAGCGGGTTCAATTTCTGGAATATCACATTTTGTGCCAAAAGTTGTATTTTCGAAATTTTTGTAAGACCGTAAATAGCAGGTAGAGCCTGACACAACTAGAATAAGAGTAATTATTGTTATAGGACTAATAAAAGAAGATATGATATTATTTTATAACAGCTTAACAACCTAAGCCTTATTAATAGCCGAAACAAATGACTAAATAACATGGTTAATTGCGTTATAAATATATAGAGAGTATATTATTTATAAAGCAATAAGTATTTATGAAGTTCCAAAACTAAACTTAGCACCAAAAAACAAAAACAACTGCGTTTTAAAATAGCGAGCTCTTTTAAATTCAACCATTAGAGTGCCATTTTTGAATGTAATTTTAGTTTTAAGAAGGTTATCTTTAAATGCATCTAAAACATTAATAAAAATAGTAATTAATTTGTGTTCTATTTTTAAAATTATTAAATATATTTTCTAGCTTTATTTTAAATCTACCTGGACTTAGTACTCAAATACAATAGGGTCGACACTTCACATTTTATGCTTATTTTAGAAAATATGGCTAATATTTTTACGGTACAAAATTACTTTTAAGTGTAATAACTTGGTTTAATAAAAATATTATAATAAGTAAACACCTAATTCAAACTTAATAACCTGTAACAAAAAAAAATGTTGTATTTTAAAATATATTTTATGATTAAAACGTTTTAAAATAAACAGAAATAATGTCTCATGAATACATTTTATGTAACATAAAAATATTTTTTAATGATTACGTACTAAATTTATTTCATAGCGATTTTGTGTTACTATTTTTGAATAATTATAAAAAGCAACAAAGTTATTATAAATATAATTTATTGTGACTTATTGGCAAACCTCAATAGAGCACACAATTATATTCAGCTTAAACATTGCATAATTAAAAAGGAGACCACAGCGAAAAAAACAGTTGCAGTTAAAAATAAAACAAATGTATCCGAAATGAGGTTGTGATATCACATACCTTGAAAATACCAGCCAGGGCTGTGACCTACGCCAATGTCCTTGAATGACTATTATTACACAATTATGTAATGCGTGAGAACCATAAGAATGCGAAAATTCGGTTTAGTATGTGCTCATGTGTGCGAGCAAAAATTAAGTCAATGAGATTATAATAATGCTAATGCCTTTTTAACTACAGGCTGTATGTATACGAATCTTGCCAATTGCTATTGTTGCAAGAATGCAAAAATAAATTTAAAAAGAGTTATTATTTATTGCATTTTCAATTTCATATTTCTTTCTTCAAATTGAACAATTTAAATTTTATTTCTGTTCCATTTTCGAATTATGAATTTCGAAACTGGCTGCTGAATTGTAAATTAAAATTAGCATCAATATGATTTATGTATGTTTTTGTAAAAAAAACATTTTATTGTTTAGAAAAAACCGGTTGATAATTAATTACCTAATAAGATCATTTACATTTTTATAAGAACTCTCGTAAACCAGCGTGATGGATTGCCTTTTTGTCTTTTACCCGTAATACAGAGACTAAGACGATACGCTAGGATATTTTCTTATTTTAAAGTTATTTTATGTATTTTAACCGACTTCAACAGAGGAGATTTTCTCAAGTTGCCTTAAGATAAGTAAATTTAAAGTTTAATAAAATTAAAATTATTCTAAGACAATTAAAATTATAGATAACACTTTTTTGACATTAAAATTGTATACTCGTATTATTATAGCATACAAGTTCTTCACTACATCTTCTACTATATCTCTTTGACACCCATACCTCATTTCGCAAAACCTAGTATTTTAATAAAACCGGATAAATCTCTCCTCTCAGCCTACGACGGAATTTACCGGATGGCTTGGCAAGTGCTTTCATCAACTTGAATACATTTGAATAATATCACAAGGGCGTGTCAATGTCTTTTTATAGCCCATAACAAACTTTTAATGCAATTATAAATGAGCATTTGTCCCGTTGTTTCCATCATCTTTAGCTATTTTTAAATTGCAATGACATTTAATGTGTTGGTAAGTTTGAGGTGGTCCGCACAATTTTCCGGTTTATTTGAAACCGGAATCCGGTTACAACCACATTGGCACACCCTATAACCGGTTTTCCATTGTACCTAGTAGCTAACCGTGCGTTCTTTCGTCTCTCTTCTTCTTCAATAGAATGTCCACTTCTGGAGAAAAGCCTCCTTCAAGAATTTCATAGCGAAGTTGGAAGCCTGCATCCTAAACTTCTATTCGTTTCGGGTCTGGGTGTTTGTGAGACCGTAAAGTCTCTCGTAGTTTCTCATACCCACGACACAAGATTCGATTTTAGTGTGGTCAGGACTATGTATGTGACTGTTGGGTGTATTTATTTATTATTCAACTAGCAAATAAAAATCTACATGATAAAATAACTGCCTCGGTGGCGTAATCGTATTACGGTACGGTTACAAAGCTGAGGTCTCGGGATCGAATCCCAGGTCGGGCAAAGTGATATTGGATTTCTCTATTCATTATCAGCCCGGAGTCAGGAATTTGTGTCCGATATGGCGATAGGCTCTCCCCCTATCACATCGTGGGACGGAACATACAAGGTGAAATGTGGGTGTCCTGGTGGCGCCTCTGCCTACCCCTTCGGGGATAAAGGCGTGAGTTTATGTATGTATGATAAAATAACAAAAGTCAATTGGACAGTTGGTCTTTATAAAAGAAACGTTACTGCAATTGAAAAGTTTTTGCGAACGAAGTACAGTTACTCAAAGAACAGTCTATTAATATAAATGAGTGTATGTAGATTTTAATTAATTCATCTATGTTGTGCCGAGAAATTCCAAACGGCCACCTGTTACATTATTTAGTTATAAATATTTAGTATGTAATTGATTGAGAATTTTGATCGGTGATAGACAGGGCGACAAAAATATCTATATATATTTTTTATTGCTATTATTATCATATTATGTTCAGGCCTGTTCTTCAGAGGATAGGCAGTGTTACAACTAGCACCAGTTATGTAAATATTCAAATATAATATGGCTCAAATGATACTTGATAGACTATGCACAGAAATAATTATTTTAATACAATGCTGTAAAACGTTAAGATATATAGAGGAAAAACAGTAAATAAAATGTTTCAAACAAAACAATAATAAAAACACAATAGTCAATGCGTAGTTCAACCTACACTAGATACAAATTACAAGTACGTGGGTATCAGAAACTACGAGAGACTTTTATGTCTCACAACACCCAGACCCGAGACAATTTTGAATCACACAAATATTTGTCTCGGTGCGGGGATTTAAACTCTTATGTCAAATGGCCGAGATTAATAAACGATCTTCGTTTCTATCTAAAGATCGATCGTGAAAATAAACCAATTGGCTCAAGGTATTGCCGACACGCTCACATTTAATGTGTTCTGATTGGTCTATTTTCCGGATCGATCCTTAGATAGGGATTGGGATTGCTTATTAATTTTGTGTGAAAGCCAACAACGCTACGGAGGCTGTCAGAATCCAGAATTTTTGTTTTCTCTTTCACTCCTATGCAGTCACGCGATCTTCCCTCTCATTCTCCAACTTCCCGCACGCCTCAACCGCGCGAAATATTGTTCGCAATCTCTGCACTATTTAAATTCTGCAGTGCTATTAAATTAATACATTTGAAAACACGCCTCCTAGGATAACATTTATCAGTATTAGACGATGGATCTAGTGATATGATAAAAAATATTTTATATACAATCCGAGTTGTTTATTAGTATTTTACCTTAAATAAATAAAAATAGAAATATGCACGATATCTTGATTAAGTAATCTTAGGCCGCAGATCTCTGATTTTATATAGCTTTGTTTTCGTATCCGTAAGGAAAACATTGCTATTAATACATGTTATTGATTGCTTTCTAAGAATTTCGAATGTATGTGAAATTTATATACATATGTACATACATACACTCACGCCTTTTTCCAGAAGGGGTAGGTAGAGGGGCAACCAAGACAAACTCGTTTCGCCTTATATTTTCCGTCCTACTATGTGATAGGGGGCGAACCTATCGCCATATCGGGCACAAATTCCTGACTCCGGGATGATAATGGATAGAAAATTCCAATATCACTTTGCCCGACCCGGTACTCAAACCCGAGACCTCAGCTTTGCAATCATATCGTACTACTGCGCCACCGAGGCAGTTAGAGTATGTGAATTTAGCAACCCGAATAGGCCATTGTGGTTAATTAAGAAATAAACTTAAACCCAAAAACTTAATATCATGCATCTGGCCTATAGTCTGACAAACGTGGCATATTAATACCAGAGAATTCCTTGCAAATCGTAAAAGGAGACTACTAGGGGATTTTTGCGGTCATTGAACTGTCTACGGGCCAGTGTACTCTCACTAAAAGTGGTCTGAAAATAACAGCGGCAGATAGTGTCAGGTGCGGGCGCCCGCGAGTTGACGGACGCCCGAACAATACCAATCGGAGTGCGCCTGCACTGAGTATTCCGTGACAGCCTGATAATACTAAAGTCCTACACAATTTCATGATAAGTTATGAGTGTCAGAATCACCTGTAGATGTGAAATAAAACCAGCAGTTTTTTTAGTAGAGTATATACGTTAGGAGTCGCACCAGCTTCCTAAGGTATACGAAATGGGAGCTATAATTAGCTTCTGATAAATACCGTATATCATATAAATACCGAATATCAACCGTGTCCTTTATTGATCGTTATAGTACGAGTTCAAGAGCGATTTTTGAACCGTCACATAAATTATAACCGATGAAAAATATTGTGCAATTTTAAAATATTTTCCATGGAGTAGCTGTCAAGACGTCATGTGTCCAGATACCAGTTATCAAACAATAGAAAAACCGACCTTAAGTGTTACTGGTCATATTTCCCACCAATCCTACTTAATCGCTGTATTCCGTTATAAAGACGTGCGTTGCATTCCATTATTTTCCTTGTATTATCGATTTTTTCACTATCGATCTGTATCATCGTGCGCTTTTGTCACTATCGAAGGGTCTAGTAATCTTATCGCTTTACAAAAATCAAATCATTATGATTGTTAATAAGAAGCTTTATTTATTTTAATACAACAGGCACGAATTTGGAAATTATTCTGTGTCAAATAGATGATCAAAGATCAAATAGTGCCCAAACAGTTTAATTGCGAGATCAATTTGTGGTTGTATCAGTTAATTACATTGACTATTAAGTTATTAGTTAAGTTACCTGTGAGGTATTTTTAAAGGGTTTTATATGGAATTTAGAGTTAAAAGGCGATAATTGACAGCCTCTGTGACGCACTTGGTTAGACGCCGGCTGTGGAACGAGAGGCAGCGAGTTAAATACCATGGATTGAGTTTTTGTAAGACCGAAAAGTTTAATGTAGTTTCTGATACCCACGACACAACTGCGTGGGATCAGAATTCAGAACTATGGTTGTGATTGTTGGGTGTATTTATTTATAAAAAAAAAAGTCTGAGGTGTGCCCTGGGATTTGAACCCGCGACCACCGTAAACATGTTGGCAGCCGCGTCTGGTCTCTTTACCAGCACGCACCTAACATGGTGTTGTTTTTTAATTATATTGTATAATAAACCATAGAAATAAATTAAGTAGAACGCGTTGACTTTTTCTTGTATTAATAGCTTTGACAAAGTTGTGAAAGGTAGAGTTACAATGTAATAGAAGTGTCGTGTGCCGAAATCACGATTGTTTTCAAATAAATATAATAATAACAAAGTTTTTAATTATTTTGTAGATAACTTAATTTTCATACATACTAATTAATACTCTATGTTGATTTTTTAACTGCCTCTATATATTATCAGCCCGGAGATAGGAATTTGTGCCTGATATGGCGATAAGCTCGCCCTATCCCATCGTGAGACGGACACACAAGGCGAAACGCGAGTGTCCTGGTAGCAGCTTTGTCTACCCCATCGGGGAAAAAGGCGTCAGTTTATAGTGGCGAAGGCTCCTTAGAAGCCAGTTCCTACCGGCTTCCCTTTTGTAATTTATCATTACACTATAAACAAGCAAATTATTCAAACTTATTTATTTAATATCAAAACTCAATTATTATTTTTTACATTCAACGACATCTGTCGGCCAGATACGTAAACATTACTAGGAAGCGGCACAGTAAGCCCTTTTTATTGCGACGCGGTGCGACCTCTGGCGAATTCCTGTAAAATTGTTCGGCTTATTCAATAACACTAGCGCGGCCCGTGCGCCGCCGCCCCGCCGCGCCGCCACCGCGCCGCCGCCGCGCCGCCCGTTACGCATTGTATAGTATGCAACAAACCACGCAAAATTGTACCTTAAATTGATAATGATTTAAGGTTCAATTTACGCTAAAAAAGCAAGAGGCAAGCCGCAGCTTCTCCGGCATTTCGTGTGTTTAGGTATAGATATTACTTATTACAATAGCGAAATGCGGAGTTTAATGTATTTATAAGTGTTGTATTTACATTTTTACAATGTATTCATGGTTCGTGCAATTAGTTTTAAATGTTTTTAATTACAAAATATTGTGTAATATTAATATTATGGTTTTAATGGAAATTACTAATCGTTAGGAGCGTACTAATATGTTTAGGTTGTCGATTTTACAAATAAAGTTAGTGTTTAGATTTTAGGACGTGCTCGATCCTCGCCTGAGGAATACATTGTCTTACTAATGTTACAACTGATAAATGCGGGGCTATCGTACTTGTTAACATATTGAGTCTAGGTTTTTATTTCTTTTATATTAATCTTATATTCACGTGCAGTTTAGAAATATACTTTTTTTATTTTTCTCATTATGTAAGCATGATTTAGTTTTTATTTCATGGACATTGTAAATATTGTATAAGTACATAGGTAACGAAAATATTAAAATTTAATTGACGGCCGCAATAGGCAGATGCCACAATATCACTTACCAAATGAAACCCATTATTTTAGTTTGGTGAGTAAGATTCTCGAAGCAATAATTTGCTGGTGGGAGGATATTCGCAAAGGTCCGAATATAAGGACACACGTGCATAAGTGTGTCGCGTTTTGCGTTCATTCTGTGAAACATCACACAGTAAATTTTTAATCTCTATTCGGACTGCACTACGCTTACTATCAGTCGCATTCACAGATTACTTAGTACTAGTCGCATTGTAGTCATTTCGTAATCCCTTAGCCCTTCTAATATTATAAATGTGAATGTTAGTTTGTTTGTTACGCTTGCACGCAAAAACTACTCAACCGATCATCATGAAACTTTGTACACATATTCTTGGAGGTATTAGAAGTAACATAGACTACTTTTTATTCCGAAAAAAATAGTGTTCCCGTGGGATGAAGAAGGAATTCCGATATATTTGCTACTTTTTCATACTCAAAAAGATGTGATGGGACTGGATTACATTTCATTAGTGAGAATGAGACGGGGCGGGCGGGATATAACGGGATGGGACGGGACGGGATGGGAGATTTCAAATAAAATTAACCACGTAGACGAAGTTTGCGGGCAGAAGCTAGTAACAGGATAAAGAAAATAAATATATTTTGTGTTTTGAGCTTCGGCTTCCCTTTTAAAAAATGTCACCCTTCGCCACTGACAGTTTATGTATGTAAAACCCGCACTAGGCCAACGTGGTGGACTCTGGCCTAAGCCCTCTCAATCGAACTCCTGATCCTAGAGTCGCTTGCCCAGCAGTAGGCTTATATAAAGTGATATAAAATACATACGAGTATTGTAATATAAATATGATATTTACTAAGCAAATCACGCATTATTTACCACATGGCGTGAACACATTATACAGCTGTTCCTTCCATATGTTAATTAGTTAATTGGATCAGTAGTCGGCTGAATTATCGGCATCGTGTATCGACAAGTGAAGTCTACTTACAAACGTTTTTGACCATATGGTATGAAGGTTTTAATTTACGTGAATAAAAAAAAATACAAATAATTTTCACACATTTTTTTCTTATTTTGACGTACAAATGTGTCACATTTGTTAAACCTATGTGTTAAGTGGGCCGACATTATTGTTTCAACTTGCGAGAGAAAACTTTATATCACTTGTGGGTACCCTACCTTTTATACTGTCTTTCTCGAGACAATATAAAAATGTCTCGGCACGGGGATTGAACCCAAGACCTCTCATGTTACAATTAATTTTTCATCACTGCACTACAGACCTATAGCCATCATTATGTAGTAAATAATCAAAACATTTTAACTTTGAAACCATTATTTAAACATTGTACGTAAAACAAAGCTGTTAATGGCTTGAAAAAACTCATTACTTTAACGATAGCTTTTGTATAAACACTTATTACTCTTTAGTAAATGGTGTTTAACTACCTTGCTGAAATAACCATTTTCCTGTTCCCATTAACTCCTTCGTACTTTAGATTTTGGAACGATAAGACCCAGGTTCGATCTTTAGAATGAAAAATGTATAACATTTAATTTTGAATGCTGCCTTTCTGGTTTACATAATAAGAAATTTGGAGTGTGCAGAATTATCATCATTATCTTGAACCACGAAAAGTCCTCAGTTGGGCATATGTCCCGAAGTATATTCAAATCGAATGCCAAGTATTGCTTGGTGATTCATGGTTTTGTTTGGTTTGAGCGGTCGTATCGCTTACCATCGGGAGAATAGCATGCTCGTCTCGCCATTCATTGCGATAAAAAAGACAACCTGTTAGAAGCGTCAAAAACCACTAAAATTGAAGCTTATTATTATTATCACCAGTCTCAGGAAATCCACTGCATGGACCTCCTTCTTACAAATGTGAAATTTTTCTTATTTTGGCCAGTACCAAATCCATCTTACCACAACCAAATTTTCGGTCTCATTTCATTGAGCTTTCTTGGCACACCAAGCAATTTTAAGGCTGATTTATAATGCCAGCCTGATCGATATATTTACATTACAGCCTCCGTGGCGCAGTTGGCTAGACGCCGGCTGTGAACCGAGAGGCCGCGGGTTCGATCCCCGCATCGAAACAAATGGTTGTGTGGCCCACAAGTATTTGTCTCGGGTCTGGGTGTTTGTGAGACCGAAAAGTTTCTCGTTGTGCCTCATACTCACGAAACAAGTCTTAATTGATCTTAATGTCGGGTCAGGGCTATGTAACTTACATAAAGTA
Source organism: Deilephila elpenor (assembly GCA_949752805.1). Taxonomy (NCBI): domain Eukaryota; kingdom Metazoa; phylum Arthropoda; class Insecta; order Lepidoptera; family Sphingidae; genus Deilephila; species Deilephila elpenor. The sequence goes on from OX457119.1 coordinate 3,123,566, forward strand.
AGACTGTATTGTATTTATTTATTTATTATCTATAGATTTCTTCATACTTCATCAACTTTACATATAACATGTCTTTATGTAGATTTTGTAAACGTCGTGAACACGACCGTCGTTTTAAAATCAATTGTTTATAAACATGTGGTTACGACACGTGAGAATTTCCATCTATTTTTCAAAAGTTTATTTCAATATGAGTTTTTTTTACCGTGGGAAAATTTACATACTTAATTGTACTCTTAGTGATAATGTATCCAATTGTGATTATTTTATAGAATAAATGTGCTGTAGAAATATTGATTTAACGATGTAGTGAGCAGAGTATAAAGAATATTAATATGTGGTTTGGACTTATTTTATTTAAGGGATGGATGAATACTTTCCGTACCTTTGCCTGTAGTTATTTATATATTAAGCCCCTTTAAGAATATAAATAGCTTATAATTTACAATGAAATGTATAAAGATATTTATTATTCATCCGCAATGAGCGAAATGTTTGTGATACAAATATATAATTGTGGGAATTTCGAGACCAAATAAGTCTTTTGATTTTTGATACATAAATAAGATTGTATCTTCCCGTGGAGTCACAAATATATCTGTTTACTGTATTTATTAACATATATTTATTAATATAATTAATATTGTAAAATATCCGTACATAAATACATATACTTAATTTATGATAAAATATGTGGATTAGTGCATGGCTAATTTGAAAGCAACTCGCTTTTTTGAAACTTCCTGTTCAGGAAATATGTACAAAATAAATATCAATAAAAAATACTACGTTTAAAAAAACCGACTTCAACTACTAAAAAGTATAAAATAACTTACTAAAGATATAATTTAATACACCTCTTGTACAAACCTATACCTTTCATATCAATAAAATACAATTATTTATATGTGCTATCTATTGATAGGTTTGAAATCGGTGCCAAGCCAAATAGAATAGTAGGTACCTACACTCGCCGCACGTGACCTTGAGGGGGATAGCTTTGTTTACAACAGTGTTTTTCAATCTATGGGTCGTGACCACCTGGGGGTATTACTTAAGAAGTCGCAATTTTTACAGAGTATAGGTGTTATTAATAAATAGGTACCAAAATGGAGAAAATCATTAACGCGGTGTTCTAAATCACTAACTCTTAGTCTGTCTATCGCCCAAGGGGGTCGCCAGAAGTTTTTAACCTGAAAAGGGGTCGCATAGTCAAAAATATTGAAAACTCTAGTCTAGAACAATGAAAACAACCTAAGCGGGCAAAACGACGTAGACGGTCATCTCGAAATATAGTAAAATTTAGATCCGTTGTAACCTAATTTATATATTATAGATTTCTATAATTTATCTGCTGCACGAAGGTATAGTATATAGGTTTAATATAATGGTATTAATATTATAAATATTATATATATTTATCATAAAGTTTTCATCTGCTTCACATAAATTCATATTGCTTATAGGATTATTTATGTAGGTTAATCTTTAGCGTAAAAAATTCTTTACAGATACTAAGCTAAGCCATATTAAGTTTTAGTTTGTTTAGAGCTTGGCATATGAGGGGGTTTAGCCTTAAAACGCCACGCTAGTCAAAGTGGCATAGTATGAGGGAGGCCTATACCCAGCAGTGGGACCCTACAGGCTGTGGATGATGAGAGCTTGGCACCGACTTCAAACCTATGAATAGATAGCACATATAAATAATTGTATTTTATTGATATGAAAGGTATAGGTTTGTACAAGAGGTGTATTAAATTATATCTTTAGTAAGTTATTTTATACTTTTTAGTAGTTGAAGTCGGTTTTTTTAAACGTAGTTTTTTTTTTTTTACTTTTTAGTGTGAGCTAAACTCAATTTTCGTTAACAACGCTCATAAGAGCAAAACGCCTACAGTAACCAAATTTTCTCACCCTCCTCCTCACCCCCACCACTTTTTCTGCCTCACTATAGTTCGACGTTAATACTGAACCTGTTAAAAAAGAACTATTGGAAACCTACTCAATTTTGAGAAGTTCTACTGTCTAGGTCCGAAGATATTCACCAATTTTTTTGGGACCAAATTACGACTATTCCTCAGACCTCATCAAACTAAAGAAGAATAACTAAAAACGGTTCAAAGCTGCCGAAGATATTAAGTATTTACATTATTTTAATTTTCTCGCCCCCCTCCTCACCCCCACCCTTTTATCTCTACATTACTAAAATTTGACTTTAATACTGAACCTGTTACAAAAAGAACCTTTGGAAATCTACTTAATTTTGAGGAGTTCTACTCTCCAGGTCCGAAGATATTCATCAGGCCGTCACCATTTTATTATAAAACCAAATAGCAATTATTCCGCATCAAACTAAAGAAGAATCACTAAAATCGGTTCAAAGCTGCCGAAGATATTGAGTATTTATATGCATATTAATGGAAACTTACTCAATTTCGAGGAGTTCTACTCTCCAGGTCCGAAGATATTCATCAGGTCTTCACCACTTTTTTATAAAACCAAATGGCAACTATTCCGCATCAAACTAAAGAAGAACGACTAAAATATGTTCAAAGCTGCCGAAGATATTAAGTATTTACATGTAAATTGATGGAAACTTACTCAATTTTGAGGAGTTCTACTCTCCAGGTCCGAAGATATTCATCAGATCTTCACCAATTTTTTATGGGACCAAATGACAACTATTCCGCATCAAACAAAAGAAAAATCACTAAAATCGGTTCAAAGCTGCCGAAGATATTAAGTATTTACATGCATGTTAATTTTCTCACCCCCTCCTCACCCCCACCCCTTTTTCTCTACCTCACTACAATTTGACTTTTATACTGAACCTATTGTATAAAAACCATCGGAAACCTGCTCAATTTCAAGGAGTTCTAGTCTCTAAGTCTGAAGATATTCATCAGGTCTTCACCAACTTTTTATGGGACCAAATGGCAGCTATTTTGCATCCAACTAAAGAAGAATTACGTAAATCGAATCAGAAATTTCAGAGTAATCGGTGAACATACATAAGAAAAAAAAATGTACGAATTGATAATCTCCTCTGAAGTCGGTTAAAAAAAATAATTCAATTTTTATAATGTATTTTATACATACCGGGTATTTTTTTGCGAAAATACTAATTTAAACCCTTACGTACCATTGAGTGTTTAAAAATAAGGAAGCCTACATAATTATTTTAGGAAAACTATGTATTTATCACGCAAATACGACGATAAGTAAAAAATTACAAAAAAAGGTGTCGATTTTTTTTGCGAAATTTTTACTTGCATTTTGTCTGAAGTCACTAATACTACCACCTGGCTTCGATTTCGGTCGCAGTCTTGATAGACCCTGTATAGGAAATTGCAGATTATTCGCATCCAACTGGGTATCGAACACCGTATGCAGGTGTAACATACTGAGTCGCAAAAATGTGTTGCGTGTCGGGTTCAAGTCTATTACAATATAGCTTCCATTCTTTATTAATTTATTTTTACACTGCACGTTCTCCTTCTTTTAAATCCATCCCATGGTTGTCTGTAATGTGTATGCGATAAGACCGCCATTGGTACATTTTTTGTTTTTTCCGTTTCTGTATATTATTTTTAGTGTAGGTACAATAAAGATTTAAATAATTACATATTATATCGATGGGCAGGAGGTAAATATCTCACGCAGGTGAATAATCTAAACCCGGTCTCTATACCCTATCTATCTTTAACAAGAGTTTGAAATAGCTATTATAATATCAATAAAATTTTATGCCTGACTTTATAATTTTAAGTTAAAGTTAGTTCGTGCAATTGGGCCTTAATAAACAATTATATAAATTTTTAATTATCTTACTTAGCTTACTATGCACCATATTTAAATCTATCTATATAAATTATTAACTTATTTTTTATTTTATTTTATTAAGTAAGGAAAACGAATAGCTGGAGAATTACATAAAAAAAATGCTTAATGGTAAAAGGGCAAAAACAAGTTTTCACCTTTAAACTGAATTAACAATATAAACAACAAAAGTTAGACATAACAAAGCAAACAAAAATACTTCACAATAATAATACAAAATACTGAAATATAAAATTCATCGAAATATCTAATGAAATCTCTTATTAAAGCTATTTAGATGGTAAAACCGACCGTTTGATTGCACTAACATCTTCTACAATGCATTTTACTTAAGTGTGTATTAAAAAGGACTGACTTTTCGGAGTTATGTGTGTATTGATAGTCAATCACCACGCACTTTAACGGTGAAGGAAAACATCGTGAGGAAACCTGCATACCGTAGCGATTTTAAAGAATTTCTACGGTATGTAAGTCCGCCAACCCGCACTAGGCCAGCGTGGTGGACTATATGGCCTAACCACTCTCAATCGATTCTCTCGATTGTAGAGTAGGCCCGTGCCCTGCAGTGGGACGTATATGGGGCTGATATAGATAGTATTAAAAAGGAGCAATTTCGAAACTCTCACCTCGAATAAATGTACAGAAAAATAAAAAAATAGCATTTAATTAAAACTATATCATAGTTGACAATGTCACCTTTAAGGTCATGATAATATTTGTCCTTGCACTTATTCGTATGACCTTTTTCTAGTTTCAGACGTATGGATAGATTCGTCACTTAATTTCCGATGTCTCAATGTTGAAGATTATTCTAAAATTTAATTGTTTGAAGTTTTTTATCTTCAGTCTGTCCTCACTTCATTTTAAAAGGCAGAATCATATCCGTGTTATTTCTGTTCTAAGATATGTTCCGAGTTTCAGTCTTTGGCAATTTATATTTAAACTAAAAACTTACACCAAATTGGCCGATATGGAAATTAAAGCAACAAGAACACAGCATATATATTTTAAACTACGTCAATCAGATTGGCTAAGAATTGAAAAAAATATTTTAAATTTGGAGCAAATAAATAAACAAAATGAATTGAAATTATACAAGAAAATAATCTTACCCACGAGTATGTTTGGTTAAATTAAACAATGACTAGATAGTCAAATTATCTCGAGCGTATTTGTAAATAAAAATAATTTATTTCAAATAATTCACAAATGATAAATTCTAACAAAGACAAAGACTTGTGTTAGTTATGATGGTTTGAAGCAAAGTCAACTGACGTTGCGATGTCCATGGCTTATATACTATTCTCTTGTGAGAACCGTCTACTTGATACTCTTGGTATTCGCCACTGGTACATCGAATACATTAAGTCAGTTCAGATGAAGCAGCTATACAACTCCTTATTGACCCATTAACCCTGAGGGTTTAATATAGGATATAAGGTGGCAGGTCGCATAACTCCTCCCTCCTTAAGTACGAAATCATTTCCTGAAACACTTTTCGGATGATGATTTCGGACACATTTTGACAATATAAATTTTCTATTACTAAACACGAAATACAACAATACAAAAATCAATATGAGGTAAAGTACAATAGTTCCTATGCTAACACTGTGTATATTCACTGGTGGCATTTGCCCTTCGTCTTTTATCACTTCACTATCACTTTGTAGAACACGAGACAACACCCGTAGATCTTCCATATTATAGTTGTCCAGGTTGACGGAAGTCCTCTGGAACTCTGGATGCTCAGCAACACTCGGTAGGTGAATAACAGGCATCCTGTGAAGTGTGATCTGGTTTTCATTAATATGACGTTTCCTCAACGTCATTTCTCCAATTTTTACCTCACAGTTTGTGTTTAGCGTAATAATATACGTGCCCAATATTTTATACTGGCTTATATTGTCATCACAATATTCCATAATGAACATTTCAATTTCGGAATATACTATCCACACATCTGTTTGTATGGTTTTAATTTTAAGTTTGCTAGCTTTCACTGGCAATTGCAAACATGAAGTTATATTAGTAGAAAACTTCATTAAATCTGCTATACATGCGTCGTCATTACTAGGCGACACGTTGCTCTCGTAGCACAAGTATATCTGTTCATCTATTTCTCTGCATGACTCCTTGAGCTCTAATGCTTTCAACCCTTCCATAAGGATAAAGGAATGTTTCGGAATAATGAGGAATGTGTTATTCCGGATTGGATTGAACATAGGAAAGGGATGTAGTTGGTAATAGTTATACACTTTTAATTGAACCGTAGGAACTGATAATATAAAAATTATTTGTTTGCCTTTGATGTAAGCCTTAATATCTATACATCTTTCAATATTTGCAAGATTCTCTACAGTAACAGGTAATATTAATTTATCTACCTTTTCTACATCTCTCAATATATAATATAATTCACTAATATTTAATAGTGACTGATGAACGATATTAATTCTACTAAATGCTATTATAGTTTCAATTTCACTTAATCTTGTAAGTAACAACTGAAAATTATGGATGAGTATATTAAAAGTATTTATAACGAATTCTTTACTTCGTTGAAAATATGTTTTATTTAAATATAATTCAATTTCATCCATATTTTTCTCCAACATAATAAAATTATTCCTACTAGAATTTGTTAAGTTAACTAATGAATCCACTATTTCAGAGACAATAGTCATTTTATTGGAGATAGCATTTTGCTCAGATTGAACTTTACTCAAAATTTGTTCATATCTAATTGCGTCATCATTATCCATATTTCCTGTGATAGCTTTAATAATTGTTCCTAAAGGATTAAGTATTCCTCTTTTAACCCTAATATTCGGAATTAACTGCTCATACTTTTCTACAGTTATATTTCTTATATATTCTGCTTGTAGTTTAATGTCTACAATGCTACCATCTAAAATATGAATATCTAAGTTTTTATCTAAATATGAATTTACTTCTCCATATTTAATAAAATTATATTCCAATAGTACGACCTCTTAATGTGAGCTACCGTTTCCCTAATACCCCTATGGCACGTTTTACCAATGTGGTATTTTTCTACGATATTTCTCTGCTCATTTTCGTCCTCAATGTATACTACTCTTAGCGTACATTCTACAATTTTAATAGAATCTTTTCTGAAAAGATTTGTTATAACTTTCGAGAATAGCTTTCGATGCTCCGTATCCTCAAAGTATATGTAATATTTAATATTAGGACGTATGTAATTCTTTAAGAAGGTCTTAACTAACTCTTCACTGTTTATAGGCATATGAACTTCTAGTACCTTTTGTTTATCTCGTGATAAATCTTTTACGACGTAACTATTCCTATTCCACGTGTATATTAAAATCTGGTTAGGCTTAGTATCTATCGCCTCATTTAATATAGGAATGTCGGCTGAGTCCATATTGACCTCTGAATGTATTGTTACAATATCAGACGACTTCTTGGATTCGCTGCTATTTAGCGATGGTACAGGATATGTAAATACGGATTTTTCTAATTCATTAATCCTATTTATCCTATTCATCCTATCATCATCATCATCATCTGATGATATTATTACGGGAGAGTTACTATTTTGTCTTTCCCTATTCATTCTATTATATTCGTGTTCAATTTCTTGAATCACCGCCTTTATTCTCGGATCATCGTCCGTATTAACTAACATAGATTGACTATCATTATCAATTGCGTTAATTTTTATACGCGATAACGCATCTGCGTTACTATTTTGTTTGCCAGGCTTATGCTTTATATCAAAGTCATATTCTGCTAATCTCAACTTCCAACGAGTTAGCCTACATCCTGGTTCTTTTAATGAATTTACCCATACTAACGGCCTATGGTCACTTATAACAGTGAATTTCTTCCCATATAAATATGGCCTAAAATGCCTGCATGCCCATACTACTGCTAATAGTTCCTTTTCTATAGCACTGTAGCGGGTTTCTGCACTATTTAATGTCCTACTTGCGAATGCAATAGGCTTATCGCTTCCTATCGGACCCTGTGACAAAACTGCACCTAACGCAAAATTAGAGGCGTCCGTAGTTAATAGGAATGGCTTTGAGAAATCTGGAAATTGAAGTAAAGGTGCATTAGTAAGCAACTCTTTACATTTCTCAAATGCATTTATATACTGCTGGGTTATGATCACTTTATTTCTCTTTTTCAAACAATTCGTAAGAGGTTGAGTGATTTTTGAGAAATCTTTTATAAACTTACGATAGTAACCTACTAGTCCAAGGAAACTTTTTATTTCCGTTGGTGTCTTAGGCAAAGGAAATTTTAAGACTGCCTTGATTTTATCATCATTTGGTTGAAGACCATTTTTTGATATTGTGTGACCTAAATATAAAACTTCTGTTTTTAAAAAGTCACATTTGTCTAAAGTTACTTTTAGATTCATCTCTCTAAGTCTGTCAAATATTCTCTGCAGTTTGCAAAAATGTTCCTGCAAGTTTGACGAATATACTATAATATCATCTAAATAAACTAAGCAATCGACACCTATTAAACCACGCAACACATTATCCATTGTTCTCTGGAATGTGGCGGGTGCCGTTTTTAAACCGAATGGCATTCGTATGAATTCGTAGTGTCCCGACTGTGTCGTGAACGCTGTTTTTGGTTGGTCCTGTTTTTGGACTTCTATTTGGTGGTAACCGCTAGCTAGATCGATTGTGGAGAAATATTTCGCATTACCGAACTTATCGAATAAATCTGAAATATTTGGTATGGGATATTTGTCGTCTATCGTCTTTTCGTTAAGACGCCTATAGTCTATGACCATCCTATACTTTTCTTCTCCGGAAGCATCTAGTTTTTTCGGAACCAAATGGACAGGTGCGCTCCACGGTGAGTGCGATTCCTTAATAACATTGTTCTGTAACAAGTTCCTAACCTGTCTCTCTATTTCCTCATTCTCCTTATGAGAATGCCTATAAGGACGGATATATACGGGATCCTCATTGGTAGTCCGTATACTATGTTTTACCTGACTTGTAAAACTTAATGGAATGCCATCATTTTGAAAAATGTCTTTATACTCAAAACATAATTTTTCTACCTGACATTTTACCTCATTATTTAAATGACCTAGTCTAAGTTTTGAAAGATTTACTTCCAACAACTCATCTATAGTTGGATCTATATCCATAAATTCTATAGAGTTATTCCCTATTTGCGATACAACATTATATACCATTGGTATATTCGCATTTTTTACTTTTAAGACCTTGTTGTTAAAATCAACATTTGCCTTTAGGTCTTGTAACAAGTCTGACCCTAATAATCCATCGTATTTCTTATCTACTTGATAAATATAAAACTTGTGTATCAAGTTCGTATTAAAAATCACTGGAAGCGGAATCTGAGCCACCGTATCATGCTCGCTACGACCATGAGTACTAATTACTTCGAATGGTTCGTTGTATAAATACTTACGAAAGTATTTAAACGCCTTGTTTGGGCTTAAGAATGAGCGAGAACTACCCGTATCAATCATGAATTTACCTAACTTTGGTATATTAATATACGGTAGTTTTATCATGTTATCAACATTATTATAATCTATCCTGGTGGGCTGTCTGAGGCTCCCTTTATAAAATTTCCTACTAGCTTATTATTCCTCACAGTTCGCATTGATACGTCTTGTACCTGATTTTGCGACTGTGGGATGCCAAATTTAAATTGCTGTTGCGGATTTTTCTTGAAAAATCCAGACCTTTTATAGTTATTCACATATTGTGGAAACTGTTGCGGTCTTGGTTGGAAATTTACAGGATTTTTGAATTGAAAGCCCTGTGGCTTTTGATTTTGCCCTCCAAATTTAACTTGAGGTTTCGGCAAAATATTATTATGCTCCTTAAATTGTGTTTTATTATATTCAGTTGTTACACAATTTTTAGGTGTTTGTGGCTTTACACATTTATTTTTAAATTCCTTTTGGAAATTAACTTCTTCCATTACGATAGATAATGTATCCTCCAGATTTGTGGACTTACTTAATCTCACAAATTGGATTAAGTTCTCAGGCAAGTTGTATATAAAAACTTTATGTGCTAAGTTATTATATATTATCATTTTTGACGCCTTAATACCTTCGTCCGTCAAAAGATTTACTTTTGCTATCAAAGAACTCCTAACATTTTGGATTCTGTGACACAATTCGATAAACGATTCGTTTGAATTTATTTTAATGCTTTCTAGCTCCATGGCTATACATTCTTCTGACCTACTGTCACCAAAATGCTGAACTAATAGTTCCCTTAATAAATCCCATGATGCTACATTCTGTCTTTCACTGAGTAATACTGCGGCCTTTCCCGTCAGTCTACTTGTAACACTGTGAAACACATATGTTTGCTGAGCTACACTGTTATCGCCTCTAAAGCTTCTGATAACGTACTCACATTTATTTAAAAATAGACTAAGCAACCGTTCGTCGCCGTCATATCTAGGGATGATTTCGATTATCTCCCGTGGGATTAGCTGTATTTGATTCATTGTTTTAATAAATAATGCACATACAACACAAAAACACAATGATATCAAAGGCAAAAATAATTAATTCAAATTATTTTTCTACGTAAAATTGGCAATGTTAGTCCAAGATTACGGCGCTATTTTGTGGATTTCCTAATGAAAGGAAAAACACGCCTTTTTAAAAATTGGCGATTTTCAGTCCAATTAAAAAGGAAGGAAAGCGATAGGAAGGAATGAAAGGATTTACTCACTTGCTCTTTCTTCCCATGCTGGAAATTGCTTCTTTATCACTTGTTACGTACTTGACTAATTTATATTTTTGTGGTTCGCGGATTATTTATCTTTAGCGTTGGTAGTACAATTCGGCGACCTATTTTTGTGTCCCTTCCGAACCTACTTTTAACGCGATATTAAATCCGACCCGACTGCGCCAGTCAAATTATCTCGAGCGTATTTGTAAATAAAAATAATTTATTTCAAATAATTCACAAATGATAAATTCTAACAAAGACAAAGACTTGTGTTAGTTATGATGGTTTGAAGCAAAGTCAACTGACGTTGCGATGTCCATGGCTTATATACTATTCTCTTGTGAGAACCGTCTACTTGATACTCTTGGTATTCGCCACTGGTACATCGAATACATTAAGTCAGTTCAGATGAAGCAGCTATACAACTCCTTATTGACCCATTAACCCTGAGGGTTTAATATAGGATATAAGGTGGCAGGTCGCATAACTAGATATACTGTCGATTATAATTTAATAATTTTAGTTCAATTAAATGTATATTTCTCGGTATTTAATGAATTACATGTAACTTCACATTTGAATGTCCCCGCAAACATTGTGTTTATACAGCTGGGCTAGCTACCACATCCTCTATACTAGCAAAACATTCATTGATTTCTTATACAAACGAATTTAATCAGATGGCTTTTTGCAAACTATAGTTGAATTATTACCGTCTGCAAACAAATGACACATACATGCATACATAATGCCATTTTCCCAGAAGGGGTAGGCAGAGGTGTTACCAGGACGCCCACGTTTCGCTTTGTGTGTTCTATCCCATGTGATATAGAAGTCTCATTATGTCCAGTAGTTACTCTGGCTAAAATGTCCTTCAAACCGGAAAAAAATAGTGTATTTACACTGCTGTTTGGCGGGAGAAATAGACATACCGGTATAGAAGTTTCAACTAAAATTTCTTAGGTATTAAGACTTCCTCACCAATACGAATCTTTTCGTTGCCTGTAAAAACACAATGGAAATAAACGCACAATCAAATTAAATTCCGTGATGTCAAAATAAAACAAAAGCGGTTTAATTTATACGAACGTCACAATAAAGCGTAATGAATAGCGCATGACAATACTCGAATTACGCACATATTTGTTTAATCTACTTAAAATGCGCAAGAAATGAAACAACTGAACAAATGAACAAATGAAATAAAAAAATAGATGAATTTACAAAATAAACAAAAATAATTTAAGTTTCCTAAATACGCGTCTATTTATTTAAATTTAGAACAAGCAATGTGAAGGTTGGAATTAGAAAAAGAATTAAAAAATACAAAGTTATTATCCGAATAATTGATACATTTTTGTATAAAATTACAAGAGTACAGTCGTTAGCTCTTAATTGAATGTTTATTTTATCTGAATTATGTCTAAATGACAAATGTTAATTGTTTACCGATATCATTAAGTAGGTTATGTTTATTTTGACATTATTTAAAAAATGTCTAATTGTCATGCTCGTTTTTATGTGTGCAAAGTTCAAAATCTTTTTAATAGCATCTGGCGCATAAGCTCTTTTTGCAATGTTTATGGACGGTTAGAACTTTCTAGTTGTTTTTAAAGAGATTAAAGTAAACAATGCACGTGTCTAGACGGGTTAGAATAATAAAGGTCTTAATAATAGAATTGTATGACATTTTGTATGGTTTAATGAGGCTAGGTATTTTTATGCCTTCTGCCCTTAATTCACAATTACATGGAGCATGATTTTACATAACAAACTATTTGTCACGCCATAGTCTATACTCTATAACAATATAGCCATAAAATACTCAAGTATCTGTCTTATCTTTATATTACTTCTATCATTATTTGAAGATTATTTTTACATTATTTCATAAATAGTAATAAGATTAAAAAATGCTATTCTACATGACAAAACAAAAAATGTCATAATCTACAGCAATATCATTGAGAAACATGCAAATTAATAGGCAATAAATTTTATTACTATATTTAATGTTTATTGTTCGTGAAAGTATAATCTGTTGAAATATTACAGTAATCCTTTCGTATTGATATGTAAAACATGTTTATCAAATTGATATAATGTATTAGGTAAAATGTACAAGATTATGCTCGCGGCAATGGAAGAGTTTTTATTCTTGATATCAGTTTTGCCCGAGATACTATAGGTCTCTATTATTGTAATCAACACGATAGATTAATTTTTTCTGTCTTTTGGTTGGTCATAGTTTTTTCCTACAGTACTATATGCATTCATTTCCTCTTGACAGTTAAAACAATGATATTATGATGAATATTGAATATTATTGAATATTATAATTACAAAAATTTTAATCCCAAAGTCTGCAATTTAATTTAAGCCCCCAGACAGTTCTATACATAAACAACGACGGGGGGTCCGGTACGTCGACTCCGTTTCAATGAGCCAAATAAATCTCAAACCACCTGCGAAGTACCGAGAATCGAACTCGCTACGGGTCGTGTTCAACGCAATTTTATCTTTGCATCTTTAGATGTTATTAATGTACGGGTAAAAATAACCACGGTGGCCTTTTGTGTATACGGTCTTATTCATAGACAGTTCTAAAAGCTATTTTAGTTATCGAATGTTTTGTCTTCTTCGTTCAAACTGAATTCAATGTCGTGCGAAAAGGACAAAGCATTCAATAACTAAAATAGGTTTTAAATTTGTCTATGAATAAGTGCGTTATAGTACATACCTACTTAATGTTTACTAAATCATTAATTTGGCTGCATATGTGGCGCAGTTGGGCAAATGTCGGCTGCGTAATGACGAACCCGTGGTTCGAACTTCGAATCTCACAGTAAGACAAATATTTCTTTGGTTCCCACATATTTATTTGGACGATTACTGTCATAAGGCCAAATTATTTCGGTTTTAGTGTCGTAAAATCAACTCTCGTAGTTTCTGATACCCACAAACAAGACTTGCAACTTAAAGGGTTGTGACTATGTGTGGCTGTTTTTTGTAATTTGTAGTTTCATACAAGTAAATGTATGGAAATAATAGTTTCCTACCTTCTTATTTTTATTTCCAGCTGTGTCATAACCGCCGGCCTTGGTTCTAACCGCATTATAATACCTTAATAACTGACTGAAGATAACCACGACTCTATAACTATAGAGTTGTAAACTTACAACGACAGTTTTATTTCTATTTATAGATTTATATTGCGTTTATTTTCAGTATGGGCTGCAAGAATGAGTACCAGGGTTCGATACCTAGATTTGCCTAAGAATTTTTGGGTTGACAAAAGTTCTTGTAAAAGTTAGGTCCAACGTTTGAAATCCAAGTGTGAACAATTGTACTTTCAGTTATTGGTTTGATAAATAAGGGATTTTAGGAAAGTGGTAAAATTTTAACTGAGTCAAATCTATGACAACATTTAAGGTGGATAATAAAAACCCTGCATGTTGTGGTTTTATAAAACAGCCACCTATTTCTCACCGCATATCTTTTTAATTCAACCTTTTCCTGTAAAATAAAACATTTCATTTCCCTTATGTATAACCTGTCGGAAATATCTGTGAACCTAGTTGGAATGCGGTTCTCGTAAATAATTTTTTTGTGTTCCCCTATGTACTATTATTGTACATTAAAAACGTTTTGAGATGGATGCGAATTCTATTTTTAATCCTTTTTTCTATTTTAATTCAATCTGTTTAACCTATATTTTGAATTTGCTGAACTTATATTCCAATGACGTCAATTATTCAGGTCCACAGATATTTCCGACGGGTAATAACGTTTATGGTACCTATTTACCTACGGTAAAATCATTATTTTAAGAAAGGGAATTTCTTCGAATCCGACGCATTCAATGTCGTGAGTGAACATCAATGTGGTTACCCATTACCGAGGTTACATTAGATATCACAATCAATAAAAAAATCTGTAGGATATGGATATGACTTATGACGTCATCCTTCTGAACTTCGACTTACGTTTTTACACTTTTGTACTTTTATGGGATTAGTATGGGATTGTCATCTGTAACAAAAGTTAGGGTTTCAATTCGCTGGCAGGACGTCCGCCAGATACCTACTTTCAAAATATACCATGAAAATATATTACATAACATAAACTCACCCCTTTACCCTCGAAGGGGTAGGCAGAGGCGCCACTAGGACACCAACATTTCGCCATGCATTAAAGCATGAATATATATTAAGTTCCACAAAAGGAATTTACCAACGTAGGAACCGAACCTTTTATCTTATCTTTATCTATTACATAACTATTACACATTTGTTCTCTCAGGAATCAGATTATATCTTAAGGCCTAGTATTTATCTCTACGTGACTCTGCTATCTTCAACAAAATCAGCTTCTTAAATCTTATCATTGTTTCTTGTCAATAATGAGGCCAATTCGGACACATTCTCGATATAACTTTAAGTTTTAGGTATGATTGCAAAGCTGAGGTCTCAGGTTCGAATCTCGGGTCGGGTTATATTGGATTTTGCTATTCATTATCTGCCTGGAGTCAGAAATTTGGGCCCGATATGACGATAGGCTCGCCGTCTATCACATCGTGGGACGGAAAATACAAGTAGAAACGTGGGTGTCTTGGTTGCTGCGAGGGGAAGCTCTGCTTACCCTTTCCGGGAAAAAGCCGTGAATTTATGTATGTAAACAATCACTGAACCGAAACAGTATTCTTCTATTAAAATCTTCTTATGTAAGGATGGTAAGCTCACAAACGTCAACAATTAAATTTACCCAACAACACCTTTTGATTCCGTCGTTACGTAAGGAGGTATATCACGAATTAATTATTATTTCTAATTTACTACGTATTTCGTCACAATCTATTTCAATCTCGGACGTGATAGAGAACCAATTGGCTTGTGCTTATTCCAATTATTCCACTGTAATGTTGTTTATTCTGTGGTACTTCCCCTAGACTGTATTCAATAAAATTATTTTATTAATAAATCAATATTCTTTTTATGTATTATTAATTAAAGTATTACAATTCTTTTTTAATACGCATTTCGTAAAATGAAATAAAGCAGATATTCATATTTTTTGAATGTATTCCAAATTTAAAACCAGCTGATATTCCAAATTTAAAATATTATTCTGTTTATTTTTCTCTAGTACTGTAAAAGTAAAGTAAGTAAGTAAAGCGGAAGTTACAGACGTTTTTCAATTATTATATAAGATGAATGTTATCGATATGATTATACCGTTTTATCATGTATTTATTGATCACGGTGCTATTATAGGGAAAAGAAGTACGCCATTGTCGCAAGACGCCGCGGTCCATTGCCCGTTGTTGCAACATCTTTACACAATACAACGCAATCCACAATGTTTCGCTCTTAAGGGCTCACGAATTCTAACTTTTTACAACCATTATTAGCCACATAATGTCTATTGAATTTACGTAATACGACTTGTAGTGGCAAAAGTATTATGCCATCTACTATCTATTATTGTTGATTCAGTATGGCATTGGCATACTAACATACTTAAAAACTATCTTTGAATGGTCGCGAACGACAGATTCACGTCTATCATAACTTGGATTGGCAGTGCAGCAGTACTATCCCGGTCAATCTTTCCTATTCATGCTGCAGTCAAATTAACAGGAAAGGCGCTCTTTAACTTTTATTCTTAAGCCTTAAATAAAAACCTTCTTTACCTATTCAAATTACAATTTCAAAAATTGTCGGTAAAAGCCCTAAATTAAGAATAAAAAAAATAAAAAAATTGTCGGTTCCTCAATGTCATCTCAGTGAAATCTGCAGCGTTTTCTCGATTGAACCGATTAAAACTCAACTTAATCGATTATTTCGTATCGATACGGATGGCGAAATCGAGTTTAAACTAATTCCATTATTAGTTCTACTACAGTTGCCTTTCAATGGCGTGTATAATGGAAGTTTATGTGATCATACAGCCTTATTCCAGAAATTCAAGGTAATTATGTAATTAATTTTGATGACCTAATTAATTAAATGTAAAATAATAATTAAGTCAAGTGTTTTCATGTTTTTACGTACTACGGTCATAAGATTCTTTATAATGTAACAAAATTATCAAGATATACGTAAATTACCTATCTTTATAGTTTATATACTTCCCACTGTCCATTACAACGTAGCATATTCGTACCATAACATGCCATGAACTTATCCGGCAAAACATATTCCCCTACTACCCTCTCTCTCTCCTTCTTTTAAATCCATCCCATGGTTGTCTGTAAGATATTGCTGTAGAGCGATAAGACCGCCATTTGTACTTTTTTTTTATTGTTTCTATATTGTGTATTTTTGTTGTTAACTGTGTACTATAAAGATTTAAATAAATAAATAATAATAAATATTCTTTGTATGAATTACGTTGGTAATTTAATTATTTATCTAAACTAATATTGGCCTCCGTGGCGCAGTTGGTTAGACGCCGCCTGTGAAACGAGAGGCCGCGGGTTGGATTCCCGCACCGAGACAAATGTTTGTGAGAACCACAAGTTTGTTTCGGGTCTGGGTGTTTGTGAGACCGAAAAGTCTCTCGTAGTTCCTGATACCCACGACACAAGACTCGATCTTAGTGTGGGGTCAGTGCCCATAGCCGGAACATTTTGAAGTATCGTATAGTAATTCTCGTATAGTATCGTAAACGTTTCCTGCTGTGAAATTTTAGTTCCAAATACGCTCACAATGGCGCTGTTTAAATTCCCATACAACATTTTACTATTACTATTCTATTACGATACTGCAAAATGTTCCGGTTAGGGGCACTGAACTATGTATGTGACTGTTGGGTGTATTAATAATAATTAATAATATTATTAAGAGGAAAAATTTGGTTGTTTTGATCTCTGAAACAACTGAACCGATTTGAAAAATTCTTTCACAATTAGAATCCTACAGTATCCCTGGTCAGCATATACTGTATCAACCCATATACGTCCCACTGCAGGGCACGAGCCTCCTCTATAACAAGAGTACGATTGACAGTAGTTAGGCCATATAGTCCACCACGCTGGCCTAGTGCAGGTTGACGGACTTTACATATATAAATTATTACAAATCGCTATAGTATGCAGATTTCCTCAAGATGCTTTCCTTTAAAGTGCGTGGTGATTGATTATCAATACACACATGACTCAGAGAAGTCCGAGGTGTGCTGATTTGAACCCGCGACCTCCGTGATGTTGGCAGTCGCATCTTCTTTCAAAGTCTCATAACGCCTTATAATACTCCTAACACCATATTCCATAGCAACTACGATATTATTTACATTGAAGGAAATAGAGTCTTCCTAGCGCATAAGCAGGATACTTAAATTCATCGCGGGTCGCGTTACCGTCCGTACCTTGGCCGACTCGCAATTACTGTGAAGGTCTGCTGGTGTTTTTGGTATGTACATACGCACGCCTTTTTCCTTGAAGGGGTAGGCAGAAGTTCTTCTGGCAGTAACCAAGACACCCATATTTTGCATTGTGTGTTCCGTCCCATGATGTGATAGGGTGCGAACACATCGCCATATCGGACACAAATTTCTAATTCCAGGCTGATAATGAATAGAAAAATCGAATATCACTGCCCGACTCGGGATTCGAACCCGAGACCTTAGCGTTGTAATCCTACCGTAGTACAACTGCACCACCGAGGCAGTCAAGTAATAATTACCGAGCTAATAAATAATGTATTATGAAAGGTATTCATCAGCAGAACTCCGTTGCTAAAGCGAAATGCTGAGTTGCTTTTTCAGTTTGTAATACGAACGATTGAGCTAAATCCGACGCCTCTACGTGTCCATATATGAAGTGAAACACGTGTAGATTGGTCTAGTTTTTGTAGAGAATGGTATTTTATTCTAGTAGAAAAGGGTCACACAAATCCATCTTCTAAATCGTCGTTGGGGGATGTCTATGTTAATAATATTAGTTTTTAGCTTATCTTACGTCTTATATATTACTGGTTGGTCTCTCATATGTGAGAGGCCGCCTGAGTGGTACCGCAATGTCTATTTCACCCGCCAAACAGCAGTGTAAATGCACTATTGTGGTCTGGTTTGAAGGACATTGTAGCCAGAGTAACTTCTGCTAATGAGACTTAACATCTTATGTCTCAGGATGGCGAGCGCAGTGGAATGGTGTTGTTTGGTTTTGCTACTGTCCATGAGCATTGAGCAGACTTAAATGTTTGATAAAATAGTGAACTCCAATTTTTGATGCGACACCTAATTTAATTTTAAAGTATTTTGATATTAATGCTCGTGGTATAATTTAATGTGCGTCATATCTCACTATAGGTATTTAGATTATAGATGTAATTACATTATCTACATTCAATTTCTTATCAACACTAATAATAGTTGTTCATTATCTAGAATTTACAGCTCGGCATTAATTTTATTGTATTGAGACGAAAATATACAAAATATACAAATATAGTTTGTAGTCTATTTGAATTTTTAAAGTATATTAATCTTCGATCAAATATGTACTAGATACAAGGTCAGGAACAAAATCACATGCCAAAAGTGGCCGAGATGTAAAAATTTGTATTTCGAACTATGAGATGTAGAAAAAAAGTATTTTAATATGTACAACTTTATAGTAACAATAAACTTTAATAATTTGCTATAAGATTTATTATGACTTACGATATACATGCATTTATGATTATTTTGACAATTTTGAAAGGCGCATTGCGGCATGTTTACGCGTTGCCGTTGGTGATGATTGAAGCATACTAAATTGAAATAGAGCCACATTGACTTTGTGGCTCTATTTTTCGGGCCGTTTTTGAAGTGCTCACCTGACATCTAGTATATATTTGATCGAAGATATTAATACAGAATTATTCATAGTAATGAATATTATTGGTATTTGGATATTGGTAATTGGAGTTAGGAAAAATATTTAGTTTATTTCCAACTGACGTCCACATGTTCACAAGTTCGGGAGTAATATTGGGCTCAAGTAGTAAAATGATAAATACATCATTAAGTATTATAATACTAAGGGCCCGGCCCGGCTCCGCCCGGGTGAAGATACACTTTTTTTTAAAATATTCCATCGTTCATCAAGGATGATGTAGGATTGTAACAAAATATTTTTTCTAATCGGCCCAGTAGTTTCGAGGCCCATTGTTGGCGCAGTAATAATTATTTCAAGTGTTTGTATATTTTACGTGTTTTCATTATTTCAAGTGTTTATATTATTTACAAACAAAAGAGTGTCTGTATATTTTTATAGGTACTGTCCGACAATTAATTATTTCTTTCTTGCTTTTTTATTCCTTAACTTGAAAGCCAATTCAATACTTAGAATAAATCACCGTTTTACCGCGTGGATATTGCCTATCAATACACACATCCGAAAAATCACAGGCCTTGGGATTCCAATCCCAGAACATGCGGACAGCCGCGTCTGGTAACCAACAGGCCACCACGCACTTCCGCCCACGGTTATGGTTTATAAAATATGTTTGCTTATAATACTTTTATTAAATGAAACTTTAGAAAGGTCTTACCCGGAAAACGTATAAAATGTCCGTGATATAACCGCTACCCAACCCACCGTAGATTTTAGCCCTTGCATGGCTTCGTAAAGCTGCTGTTACATGGAGGAGAATTTAGATTTCTTTATTAAAGTATCTATTAATTGGCAGTAGAGTATATAAATCAATAAATAAATATAGTAATGAATGAAGGATATTGTAGCCGAGTAACCACTGGACATATTGAGACTTAACATCTTATGTCTGCTAAACAATGCTTTGTAATTCATGGTGTTGTTTGGTTTTCTTATGTCCATGAGCGGTTGTATCGCTTACCATCAGGCAAATGGCAAGCTTGTCTCGCCATTCAACTCAATAATATATATTTTAATAAATAATAAAATAATAAATCATTTTTTTTTAATTTTATGTGGTAGAGTTGATGCCGGTCTCAATTGCCATTTACAATTCTAATTGTAAATAATTTAGGACTTCCCAATAGAAGGGTAAGAGGATAGTTATCCGAAACAAATATAATAAAGAACAGATGCAACTTAAAAACTTGTGTTAAATTTAACTCTCAATCTTTATTTTGTCGTTAAATGCTGGAGGCTCAAGCCTCTTAAATCCTCCCACTTTTTTCCCTTCTCTGACCCCTTCCATGTTGACAGACCAACAACGTATTAAACCATATTAAGGTGAACCGTTTGTCTATACTAATATTATAAAGAGGAAAGATTTGTTTGTATGCTTTGAATAGGCGCCGAAACTACTGGACCAATTTGAAAAATTATTTCACCGTCGGGAAGCTACACTATCTCCGGGTGACATAGGCTGTATTATATTTTCAAAAAAATAAGGGATCCTTATCTCCTTAATAATGCAAAGCAAAGTGTAAAAAAATACCAAAAATATTTTTACGTTGTTTGCGTTGCGAAAACTATAATATGTTATTGATGTGGACTGGACTCAAAAACTATCTGCACCCGGGCGAAGCCGGGCCGAGACGCTAGTCGGACATGAAATGGGACTTTCGTTATTATTTTCTACGGTTTCAGGGATGATATGGAAATATCTTTCAGATTACAGATTAACATTTTTAAAATACTTATATTATCAGGACCATAATCGCTTTATTTAGATAACCACTATTGCTTCACTAAGTCTTTATCGATGTGTCATAAAATTTGTACTGTGGAAAGGATTTTAAATATTCTAAACTAGTTTCTGCCCACAGGTATACGCGTCTAGATTTTGGTATTTCAAAATTCACTTGTACATGAAATATACCAAGTGAATATCTTGTATATTCTTGGATTGAATCAATGTAATAAAACAAAAGTAAAACAATTCTAGCACCATCTCGTTACCAGATCCTGAACTAAATGGGACACAGCTTCATATGAATATTCCACAAAACATATTATGTACTAAGATAATAATTCTCCTATATCCTAAAGTCTAATGGTACTCGTATATCTACATACTGTCATACATCTATTTCATAAAACTATTCCAAACATTCTAAACATAGACAAATCAAACACGTCATCATAGACAAACAGACAGACAACAATTCTAAAAATCATTGTTTTTGGTTCTATTACGTTAAAACAGACCCCCGCTATTTATCTTCCATGGTTCCAAGGTATTTCTTATTTATCTTCCATGTACAGACATCGATCGGTTACAAATTTATTATAATATGTATAGAAGATACTAAATATTAAGCAAAGCTTCGGTATTTGATGGAATACCGATCAGTATCTACAAAAATAGGATTAGCATAAAATGTATCGATCATGTAGAATATTCGCGAATTAAATATTTATATTAGTTCAATAACTTAATACCCGAAGAAGATTAATGTCAATATTATAATGAATTGACTAACAGGTTTTCGAATAAAATTCATTGATAAATATGGATGAATTAGTCAGAATACGTATATAGTTGAGAGAGGACGAAGATTGCAGTCTTAGGCGTGCGAATTTTCGTTTAATGGTAACGGAAACATTGTTTGAATCAGTGCGTCCACCACAACTTTTAAAGGTATGTGAAATATAAAAAAATAAATATAAATATATGGCTGCCTCGGTGGCGCAGTGGTACCACGGTATGATTGCAAAACCGAGGTCTCGGCTTCGAGTCCCGAGTCGAGCAAAGTGATATCGGATTTTTCTATTCATTAATAGCCCGGAGTCAGAAATTTGTGCCATATATGAGGTTGCGCCTCTGCCTACCCCTTCTGGGAAAAAAGGCGTGAATTTATGTATGTATTATGTAATATATGGATTACCGTACGTTTTTACATTTTGAATGTCGCCCAATCATGCAGTGACTACAGTTTGTTAGAGAACATGCAAGAATTCTATCTCAATATTGCGTATAGTAATCAATACATCTGATAGGTGATGTATGAACATAATAAATCTACGAAAATACAGGATAAAGGTTTACAATATTTTCCATGGCATGTAAACCTGCTTTTACGTTGACCTAAATACGCAAACTGGTTCATTAACTCCAGCCTAAATCTCATTAATTAACACGCCGACCTGAATACGTTGTCATTTGATCTTAGGCGTAACGAAATCGATTCATTTAAGTATGGCAAGATTGCTAGAAATGCAATAAAACCTTGCAAGATTTGAGAAAATAGCAGACAGCCAGCAGATTGGCAAATGTGTAACTCGGGAATAAAATACAGTTATAGTTATATGGCAAGAAAACACGCGAGATTTCGTAAAATAGCAGACAGACATTAAAACAGGTAAATTGAACCCACGGGATCAATAACGTCGGGAGTTCTCTGAACTAAACTCTGCTAATTGAGTACTTGTTTAAATAAGGTGCAATTTTCACAGGAAGTTAGAAATCAATATGCCATTTAACAACTGAACATGTCGACTGTTTAACAGAGTGGGCGATAGAAAAGTGACGTTTCCTGCTAGCGATACAAAGTACACCCGTATTCCGGCAGGATATTTATATCCACCTGGAAATAAACTACCGACAATTGACATCGATGCTGGAAACTCAGTTTTAGTCACTAAACGTCAGTATTAGTCCAAAATTTTCACATCTTGCCTGTTACCACGAATTGTTTTGTTTGGGCGCGCCGGCGTTAGACACAAGTCATGCCCACAACGCTTCCCGCATTGTGTTTGGAAACACTAGGGGTCCCTTAAGATGCCTTTTAGGACAGCCAAGGGATTTCGTGGATACATACGTCCTTTGTCGCATTGCCAGAGGCCAAGTTCAACAATTAGGCATGTCTTAAAGATTATGAATTACGCAAATAAAAAATCTTTTACGTGTTGTTTTTATATTAATAGGTTTATCATTATTATCTAGTCACTTTATAATTAATCCTACGGAATTACGACTATAAATCAAATTAATACTTTTATCGCCAGATCTAAGATATTATTTGACTCCAATTATGCTTGCTAACTGAAAATTGACATTCCAATGTTGCAAAACGGAGGAAGGACTGTATAATAGTGTTTAAAAGTGTATACTTCGTTGGAAATCGTTTAATAAATTTAAAAAAAAACTATATACTCTTTCCATTGTGTGATAGTGACCATATTATTTAGTAATTAAGGCGGAAAATAGATTTCATCATCATCAGCCCGTTGCAGGCCACTGCTGGACACAGGCCTCTCCCAAGGTCGCCACAGAGCACGGTCTGCTGCTTACGCATGCAGTCGCTGAAAAATAGATTAATTATGTATTAGATAGATTTAATAGGCTGAAACTGGGTCGGGCCGTGTAGATTCCAGGAGTAAAGTAAGCCTGTTGAGTTTGTTTCGCCGGGTCTTTTCAGTACCGAGTCTCTTTGGATACATTGGTATGATTAAAACATCACGTAGTGCTTCGAAGTTATTCATCGTCCATATAAACTTTTACCCAAAGAAAAGTTAAAGGGATTTATTATTAGAAATAGGAACAGATATCCATATAATTGAGATATAAAAATATGTATAGTCAGAGTAACTCGTAGTCAAAGTTAGAATACAGTAGATACAAAACCAAATGAAAATAGAACGATCTCATCCATTTCAAACGCTACTGTAAGACAGGAATCTACGGATAGACCCGCTTCTGATGTCAAAATTATATCTAGGCAACAACTGTTCTCGTCATCTTATCCACAACGAGTATTTTATTTTATTTTTTTGTTGTTGAGAAATCAGTCCGTAACTCACAATTAACCACAAAATAGTGAAGACTGATACAGCTTCCATAATATTAATAGCTAATCGCCCTTGTCAAAGCGCCGTCAAATTGAAACACTGCAAAAACCTGCCTCAGTAGTTTGTTTGCATTTATATTTTCCAATCTAAAATACAAGGAATAAAAAATAATCTCGTAACTACATGACAATGGAATTTCAAGTGGGGATTGGGAGTAATACGTGACTGATTAAGAGATTGTAAGACTTAGGTACTAACTGCCAAAAGTAACAGCAATCATTATTTTATCTCCATGTGAGGATAAGAGCATAGTTTATCGTTAGGAATCAATTCTGGAAATGTACTACGGCTATTGGATAAAAGATAAAAGATGTATCACTAGTATTATATCAGTCAGTGGCAGGCCATTGCTGTGTCTTTACTAATTGCCACACTGTTCGGTCCAAACGAATTCTTTAGTACTGGGTTCTTTGTATGCAAGGGATCGCGTAGGTACCACCTCTTTGTCTATTTCTACTGCTAAGCAGCATATTGTGAACGAGTTAGGTTCTGGTTTGAAGGATATTATTGCTAGTGGTTATTGGGAATTTAAGAATTTCTAATGTCTTGGTGCAATGGGCTGAGTGCCATTCAGTGCTTAATAAGTTTTGACTTCTAAGTGATGTTGTTTTTCTGACAGCCTCCGTGGCGCAGTTGGTTAGACGCCGCCTGTGAAACGAGAGGCCGCGGGTTCGATCCCCGCACCGAGACAAATGTTAGTGAAAACCACAAGTATTTGTTTCGGGTCTGGGTGTTTGTGAGACCGAAAAGTCTCTCGTAGTTCCTGATACCCACGACACAAGACTCGATCTTAGTGTGGGGTCAAGACTATGTATGTATGTGACTGTTGGGTGTATTTATTTATTTGTTTTTGTTTGAATGTGTTGTGATAATACGAACGACTGACTAGTCTTGTCAGTTTTGATAATGATACAAAAAGAAATGTTTTGAAACCATGTAACAAGAAATTGCTTTTTATACATCGAATGATGAATAAAATACATCGACTAATCAGCTGAATTATGGTTACATTGCGTTATTTAAAACATACTTTTAAGTGTTCATTTCAAGAAATAGTCATTGTATTTCACATTAGAAACATGGCTTTGCATAAAAAAAATGTCGATTGTTTTTTCTTTTTGTCTTACAACACCATGTCTACCTATATTGATTTTTTCCAATATATTAACAAATTATCTTTGCAGGCATGGTTGGAGCGCCCGATGTTATCAAACCATCTGATAAGGTCGAAGATCAGTCGCCGTACCTCAAGGGGAACCCGGTGTTCATCATTAGCGGTAAGTGCTATTATAAATCATTTAGATAACTGTAAACGAGGAGGTATGTTGTCACTTTTAGACTGGATGTAAATGCATATATTTTATTTTGATATCGAAAAAAAACTGCCTCGGTGGCGTACTTGTACTACGGTACGACTACAAAGCTGAGATCTCGGGTTCGAATCCCGGGTCGGGCGAAGTGATATTGGGTTTTTCTATTCATTATCAGCCCGGAGTCAGGAATCAGAATCA
The DNA here is from genome assembly GCA_949752805.1 of Deilephila elpenor. Classification (NCBI taxonomy): domain Eukaryota; kingdom Metazoa; phylum Arthropoda; class Insecta; order Lepidoptera; family Sphingidae; genus Deilephila; species Deilephila elpenor. The sequence goes on from OX457119.1 coordinate 3,149,425, forward strand.
GAATCAGAAATCATTTATTTGCACAAAATGTAGGTAGAGGAATTTGTGCTCGATATGGCAACAGGCTCGCCCCCTATCACATCGTGAGACGGAACATACAAGGCAAAATGTGGGTGTCCCGGTGGCGCTTATGCGTACCCCTTCCGGGATAGGTAGGTCTACTTAAAAAATTACACGGACGTCCTTTATTTATGCGTTAATGCGAAATCTAATAAACTCAATATTTTCTACGCAAATGATAGACGTGTCAGTAGGAAAATCCCGTTATTGTTAATAATATAATATTGTAATAAAACAACGCTTAGCATTGACATTAGTGTCAATGAATCGTGTAGAATGCTTTTATCTGAACTGTTAGGTTGTGAGTGCGAGCGGGATCGCATAGGCGGGGCGAGAAAAAATGTCTTAAGAATTATATTTTTATATGTACCGATAATTGAAACCATAATACAGGTTAGCGAGTCAGCAGTACGTACACAAAAAAGTAGTAACGGTAAATCAACGATATTGTACCGAATGGAGTTGGTCTCATTGAGATTCTAAAAAAAAAAATGTGCCTCTTATTCATTCGCAACGATGTCTGTAAACGGTGAAGTGTATACATAATCATCAGTTGTTATTATTTCACTGCTGGACTAAAGTTTCTCTTTCTCTACCTTCTAGATGAGTATGATAACTTATAAGTTGAATAAGATCAGCTGTAGCTTGACTTGGGAATCCTCCACACTGACTTAGCGCAGGTTGATGGTAAACTACAGAAACCTTAAAATAATATGTGTCCCTAAAATATGAATTCCTCGCGATGTTTTCCTGTACTGATAAAGTTTAGTAAATAATTAAGTATTAATACACTAACTTCTGAAAAGCATAGTTCTGAAAAATCATAGAAGATCGCACACATAGCTCCGTAAAGTCTAAGGTTATAATCTCTGTTCCTCAGACCAGTCCTTTCCGAACTAAATTCCCAATTAATAGGTATTTAAATAAAATATAAATTCCTCCTCGCTACCACTCACACTAAACCTCAAAGAACACAGCTCCTCACAATCTAACCACGGCAAACAAACGAAATGCTATCACAAACACGTTTGCACAATCAAGCACGGGTCGTAACGTTAAACATTATTTTAACATCAAGTGTTGACTCAGCTTGTTTGTTTCTCGTTATTGCTCTGTAGTTTGCTAATAAAAATCTGATTAAGGTAAAAAGGACACTCGACGTAGAGAATTAATTCATTATGGAAATCTGTGACATCCGTGGTGCAGTTGGTAAGACGCCGGCTGTGAATGAGAGGCCGCAGGTTCCCCGCATCAAGACAAATGTTTGTGTGAATCACAAGCATTTGTTTCGGTTCTGGGCGTTTGTGAGATTGAAATGTCTCGTAGTTCGTGATACACACAACACAAGGCTTGATCTTAGTGTGGGGTCAGGACTATGTATGTGATTATTAGGTGTATTTATTTATTTAATATTTAGTTTTTAGGGAATGCAAATTATAGTTTATATTATGGATATGATGATGCATCATTTTTGTTTAGAAATTATAAAACCCCTACTATTTAATCATTATTATAGATCTGTTAGCCGTAATTATGTAGGTTAATGGTACTTATGAAGTCTCTCCATAATTGCGACTAACCAAAGTTACGTAAAATCAAAATATTCTTGATCCAAACAGTATTTCACAAGCTCTTTTGATTCATTAAGTAATACAGCCACAACGTATTGCGCTGACATTTCGCAATGCCGACTCTGCAGTGCGCAAAATGCCACTGTTCTAGCTAAAGTTTAGCCATTCTTATTGTAAGAAATGAAAAGATTGAAGACTGCTTAGGCGGCGTAGTTGTACTACGATGCGATTACAAAGCTGAGGTCTCGGGTTTGAATCCCGAGTCGGGCAAAGTAATAATGGATTTTTCTATTCATTATCAGCCCGGAGTCAGGAATTTGTGCCCGATATGGCGATAGACTCGCCGCCTGTTGCATCGTGGGACGGAACATACGAGGCGAAATGAGGGTGTCCTGGTAGCACCTCTGCGTATGGCTTGTGATGTAGCTATCAGAAGCTACCAAGGAGATTGTAGGGTCACAAAACACCGAATCTACGCCTTACATAATAGCTCTTACAAACTTTTAACTTTTTTCAAATTTTTGGTTTTAACTCCTATTTTCTTACTGATTAATTTAATTACGGTTAAAGCATAGCTAGTTACCCTAAAAGATCCGCCGAGCTTCAGTGTTCGGCGTAAATTCATTGAATTTGAAAGCGGACAGGAGTTGCGGTGGTAGAAATGTATGCAAGAAAGTCTGCAAGCAGAAAATTATTTGTAGTTTTTGATACAACACTCAACTCACGGAGCTAGGGCATTACAGGTAATTATTTACACCAATTGTTCGTAACTTCTATATTCATAACTTGTACACGTGGATGGTGCATCGAACAAATAAAATCTAATACTATAATCTCTGACAAATCGATTTCACGTCATTTTAATTTGTGCAATCGGTGGCATTGCGCAACATTTATATATTGTTATAGCGATAAAAACAACAGGTTTGATTATAAATAGAAGTAATTATCGGCCTACATATTTGAGTTTATAAACGCTGATAGTCGCGCCATAGCGCTATTTCCTGTTGTGAGATTAATTTATAAATTGCTATTTGAAATATTAATCTAATCAAACCATTCATCCGTGGTACGAATATAGAACCTCGACCAGAGCATTAATAACACACGCTCTTATTTCCATAGCACTGAACCTACAATATACACAATGATACAAGTCTAATATTGTGGGGATCAGAAAAGGAGGTTTCACTTTCACAAACACCAAGGCATTTGTCTCGGTTCGAATGAGTATGATTATTTTACAAATGTATTTTTATTTCTGATTTCCATTCCTTCTATCTTCTATGTAACTACAAAGTCATCTTTTTAAAATAGAACATCTCCACAATGGAAATGAAACATAAATTATACAATATATTTAACTAATAACGTTAAAGAAAAAGAAACAAGATTTCTCGAAATCGCGAGAACTTTAAAACCTTGACTTTTGTAAGGTCAGCGTTTGCGACGTGTTGCATTAGTCACCGAGAAAATTGCTCCTGAAATTACGACCTTCTGTGTTACGACGAAATAACCTGACAATTACACATGCTATCGAGATCTGGGTACGATTTACGAATATGATTCATGTGTTAGTTTTGCTAAAACACATACATTCATAAACTCACGCCTTTTTCCCAGACGGGGTAGGCAGATGCTACCATGACACTCACGTTTCGCCTTGTATGTTCCGTCCAAAGATGTGATAGGGGGTGAACCTATCGCCATATTGAGTACAAATTTCTGACTCCGGGCTGATAATGAATAGAAAAATCTAGTATCACTTTGCCCGACCCGGGATTCGAACCCGAGAGCTCAGCTTTTTAATCATACCGTACAACTATGACAAAAATGCTTGAATCAAATGCTCTTTTAAACCTGAAATAAGCTAGTGTTACAGGAAGGTGGAAACACATGTGCCGTCAAAATATTTCACACCTTCATGCTGCGGTAGAGATAATTATTATCAAATATTTTGTCATCACAAACATTTTATCCCAATGATTATGTAGTATTAAGTTTACTTATAGTGATTTCATTTTACTCTGCTTTGTTTCTTCAATTTGAACCTCGCGTGATGAAAAGTATTTGTAAACAATTATATGTACATTTGTATTACATTCTTGTAGATAACTCCTTGGTATGCAGGTTCAGATGATTTCTATTGAACGTCATTTGAATATGTTCAAAATGACTGAGTCTAAACAATGTTGAACATTTAATGGATTCAATAAATTATTTTCATTTCATTTTCATTTTCATTTTCATTTTCATTTCATTTTCATTTTCATTTCATTTCATTTCATATGAAATGTAACTTTGAAAATTATTTGCGTGTGGCCTAAGTTTGAACCCGCGACCTACACTTAAATACATCGATCCACTCTCTCAGCATTACACAAAATCAATTCTATTTTTACTGTATTCTATTTTTGACAATGTGAAAAAAGACGCGAATATTTTTAATTTATTTTTCCTCTAACTGAATTATCAAAAATAGGAAATGCGTGTAATTGCCACCGGTAGTTGGAAGTAATAAGACAATAGCCTTGCCACTGTAATAAGGAAGAGCACTAATATAACTCTTTGTTATGAGTGTGTTGCACTCAGAAACAAGAGCAGACAGCTCAAACAAAATGCGTGCGCGCGTGTCAGCAGGGAATTAGAGGGAGACAGCAGATAGGGACTATGTGGTGACAGAAAGAGATATAGGTAAATATTGCGGTACGGTACCGATCCGGTCCGGACTGGTATAAGTCAATTCGCTTATGTAATACCCACGACACAAAATTTGATCTAAGTGTGGGGTCAGGACTATGTATGTGACTGTTGGTATATTTATTTATTTATAGACTCATACTTGTATTCATGATAGGTATTCAGGGTAGGCAGACTACTAATGTCGTAGGTTGCTGAGATTATTTTCGCCCAAAGATGCGAATTAGGTTTTAACCTTATACATAAGCATTTGATTTTTTGAAGTAACCTGTGTTTTTCTAGTTAATTCCTCCACTGTTATTGTATAGGAATACATCGTGAGGTAATTTCATAACCTGAGAGATCATCACAGGAGTTTAACCTCTCTTAATAGAAGATGCCAGCGCAAAGTGTAAAGTATACTCGTATGTATGTAAAATAAGCTTCTGGCATATTTACTTGTTTTCATTTCTTATTTTTCATGTAGTATGTGAAAGAGAATTCCTATCAGAATTTGGGGATTTCCGATCTATAGCTGTATAAAAATAATTTAAACCAATCATGAATTATCAGACTACAAATTTATTAAATGCAAAATTATACAATGCCACTGTAATAAAGTTCAATGCAAATATTTTTATCGTGTTTAAAAGCGAGATAATATATTTAACGCAGAAGATTACATGAATTCTGGTAACCGTGATATCTTAATTGATGTTTAATTACTTTTAATTGGTGTAGTAGCGTTTACGGTTTGTTTGGGGTAAATTATTTATTTATGTTGGGCAATTTGATTTGTTTGAGTTTTTTGATACGAAAAGCAATAATTCTCCAAAAGAGATTTTGTTGGAAAGGTATAATTCGAAATGTTGTTATCTGTCGTCGGTCCACACCATTATGCCTTATTGTTCAAAACCCATGCGGAGGCTGAGCCCAAGATTCACATATTTGCGTAGACTATTCTGACGGGTTTTCACCGTGTAACTATGAAGTCTTTACATTATCTTCTAAAGTTACAAACATTCCGTGAAAGGATTGTTATTGGTCTCAAAAGGAATAAATGAATAGAAGTCATGTACAACAAGTTTGTGATTTATTGCCGAAATACAGCGGGGCACACGGTTAATTACTCAAGAAACACATTAATCTCACACAGTTATGTAAATAACACGTTAATTCTTTTATTGCATGCGCAGTGGAAAAAACTGCGGTAATAAAATGTTATTTGGACAGCTTTGTCGCCTGATAAGCGTAGCGCGGCAGACAAATGACGGCGCGTGAAGATTATTATAGGAACTAGGATGTTGTTATTGCTATGGGTTATTCGATACTGTATTGTTTTTATATCCTCACGCTTATATAGGGGGTAGACAGCGATTGTACTACCACAAATCGAGCTTATTTTTGTATCGAGTTCTGTGAGCTTAACGCCATGTTGGACACACATTTTATCACTGGGCAATGCATTTGAGATTTTTCTAACTCAACAAGTCACAGAAAATGGAGTACCTGAGAATCGAGCCTCATTCACAACCCATGCCCACTGCCATCGGAGCAATTAGGCTATGTAGATTAAATTATTGTATTGTATATAATTGGGTGCCCTGGTGGCGCCACTGCCTATCCTTTCTGGGATAAAGGTGTGAGTTTATGTATGTATGTATTGTATATTAATGTAGGATTTGAATGTTACGATGAAAGATGAGTAGAATGAAACGTTAGACGAATAGCTGATATGGAACGTAGTTTGTGTAAAAGAGATGACGCATGGAAGTACTGAAGAGTAAAAGAGTTAGAGGATGATTAATGTCAAGTATGAAAGGACGGAATAAGGGAGAACAGTTTGGAAGACCATGGATGACGTGACCGACGAACAATGTAAAGACGTATTAAAAGTGTAATTAATTAATGTGAAGAATATCTGAATAATCTTTGTTTAATTTTACCCGAGACGGAATTATTCCCACATTAATATGACTTTTAAGATCAGCCGGTGTGCATCCGGTTTTGATCAAGCGAGACAAATTTTGTTACATTAAACACTTATCACGCCGCGGGAGTCGAACCTGCAACTTGAATAAACCGGATTTACATCCTTGCAGCGTGACGTAACTTGGAAACCGATAAAACTAATTCCCAATAAAAACTCTGACACAATCGTCTTAAAATAAATCCACATCATATTTTACAACGATACCCTAATAATAAGTAATCGATTTGATGAAGTACTTAATTTGCATACAAGCTGATAAGCGTCGTAAAAGTATATTCGTATTTGTCGTAAAAGTATGCAGAATATGTCGTAAAAGGCTATTTGATATTTCGGTGCCTTTAAAGGCTTTCTGAGTATATTGATAAGACGTCTGTGAACTGTCTACCGTTGAATACCGGAATGTGAAACGAGTTACGTTCATAAGTCGCTTTAAATTCTGTGAGGCTTATATTTTATATTTGCACCATTATTAACCAGTTTATTATTAACTTGTTTTTGGCCGCGGGTTTGCTCGGGTTGACGTATTTTTTTAAATTTAGGTTTTAGACATAGCTATCGTGTAAAAATGAAAAGTTATTTCTCCATCTCTCGGGAATATAGGCTTTTTTTGGATGAAAGATACCCTATGGCTTTTTACCCTGAATTGTACGTATTTCATTATCAGTTGCCTAGCTTAGGCGTTCAAGCGTTTATCATTTTAGTTTGTTTTAATCTTTTATTGAGATACTTGACTGCCTCGGTCACAGTCGTGCTACAGTACTATTACAACACTGAGGTCCCGGGTTCGAATGCGATCATTATCAGCCCAGAGTAAGGAATTTGTGTCCGATATGGCTATAGGCTCGCCCACTATCACACCGTGGGACGGAACACACAATGCGATACGTGGGTATCCTGGTAGCACCTCTGCTTACCCCTTTTGGGAAAACGGCGTGAGTTTATGTATGTTATTTTTTTATGCCTGCACGGTAAAGTGAAAGTTCACGTGATGTTAATTGCATATTCGACACATCGTTTCGACAGGTGATGGCGATTTTCGACATTCGATACAATTACGTTTGCTTAATTGCATTTTCACGGTTCGTTTAAAGGACATTTTAAATTTCCAATACCATGGTTAGCCGGCTGTGAAATGAAAGGTACTGGGTTCAATCTCCGACTATTGAACTTGAGGATTATATTACTTTTGATCTCTTACGATAGTACATTACATTCTAATCCATTTCCAAAAGAGTTTTTAAACATAAATCTTTCAGTTATCTCGAGCCTAAAATGTATTTTAAAACATCAGACACCCTTGTTAATATTCTATAATATTGAGATTAGAATTCTCAAATTTTCAAATCCACTGAACCTTTATATATATCAGACACGCTTGGATCTGCTTTTTTATATTACAAGTCTCTACAAATTTCAGGTCTATTATTCCAGACTGGGCCAGCAAGGTATTAAGACAAATCCTAGACCTAAACTGTCCAAACATGTATTAATTTTCTGTCTTTCGAGAGTATGTCAATAAGCCTATTATGCTAGTCATCCACTACCGCCTTCCGCGAGTCAACGGTCGACCTTAAATGATATGCCTCAGTGGGGATTGTTCGTAATGCTAAAACAATGCAATGAACTGATATGAAGCACTTGGCTATCAACTACCGTGAAGTGTGCAAATAAGTGTGAATTCACGAGACTAGAGCGTGTTAGGAAAGAGGGAGAAAGGTATATTAGATAAATAATAATAATGACACCCAACAGCCACACATGAAGCCCCGACGCCACACTGGTAGTAGGTCTCTCATAGGTGAGAGGCCGCCTGGGTAGGTACCACCGCAATGTCTATATCTCCCGCCAAACAGCAGTGTAAATGCCCTGTTCTGTTCCGGTTTGAAAGACATTGTAGCCAGAGTAACTACTGGACATATTGAGACTTAACATCTTATGTCTCAGGATGGCGAGCGCAGTTGAATGCCAAGCATTTTTTTGTAATTCATGGTGTTGTTTGGTTTCGCTACAGGCCATGAGCGATCGTATCGCTTTATATATATTATATACTTTATTGTACAAAAATATAAAAAAGAAACATTAAACAGATAAAATACTTAAAACTGAAGGCATGGTAACAATTGGCGGCCTTATCGCTGCTGCGATCTCTTCCACGCAGCCTTATTATACCACGTAATAAATAAATAAAATGTATTAGCAACACGCTCAATAAAATCTACTAAAAGTCTTACACATAAAAAATTCTTGAAAGCGACATCGATAATGTTATCAACAATATTACATGCTATTAATTATCGTAATAATTTTCCGAGTAAAACCAATGCAATATACAATATGCTGTGACGTAACCATGATAAACCCCTCCCTTTCTCGCTATAAGTTGTTAAAGAAAGGCAGCGTATTAATGGTCGTACTTTTTATGTCAGGAGGAAAGCTGTCAAGCTCTGTCGGTAACCCGGAGGAGGCCGAAATTAATATTTAGTGACGTTGAGTCACCGATCTCTAACACTCTTTGCATCTTTGCACCTCTATAAGTCTTTAAAAAAGTCATTGTATAGTAGTTTTTTTCATGCAACGATGAGCATCTCAGCTAACCCCTCAATAATCTTGAGACCAAAATAACAACTCGGTCCCGTACTCGACTGCCTCGGTGGCGTAGTTGTACTACGGTACGACTACAAAGCTGAGGTCGGGTTCGAATCTCGGGTCGGGCAAAGTGATATTGGTTTTTTTATTCATTATCAGCCCGAAGTCAGGAATTTGTGTTCGATATGGCGATAGGCTCGCCCGCTATCATATCATGGGACGGAACATACAAGGCGAAATGTGGGTATCCTGGTGGCGCCTCTGCCGACCCCTTCTGGGATAAAGGTGTAAGTTTCTGTATGTATGTACGAAATAACAAAGCAAAAATGTAGATGCACTAGAGGTACCTTTGCCTCACAACTTGTCTGCAAGAATTCACACTTTTATTTTTATATCAATTCAGAAGTAAAAAAAAACTGACTTAAAGTTATAAAAGGCCTTACCTCGCGATATTTTCCCTTACTAATAAAGTGCATAGTAATTGACCTACAATAAATAGATACACATACTGTGTGAAGTCCGCCAACTCGCAATATGTCAGCGTATTGGGCCATGGCCTAAGCCTTCTCAATCGAACTGTAGATTTTTGATGCTCGTGCTGAACAGTATACGGATTGATACATTCACTATTTTGTTTAAATTAATTATTATTTAGTTTTTGGATGAATATCAACGACATTGTTTACAAACTATTTTTGTTACGGAAATATAGTTTGTTCGATTGTCCTCCCACACTCATTGTTCGATTCATTTTGCCTTGATGTCACTAATATTAAGCAGGGTACACATCATTATTCAAACCATGATCTAGGAAACATGATTGTGGGATCGGAAACTGTGATCTTATTGAACCGACGGGAAACAATATGAGTCATAACGAATTATTCTGTCCACGTATGTTTATTTTGGGTCTGTTTTATGCTGGTATGACAAAATAACTACACATATATTGCTACTAATCATAAATGCGTTGCGAACCAGATATACCACTATTCGACGAAAGATAGGGGACGGTTATGCCAGTCTGAATGAAGTTGCTATAGAAGACACATTTGCAGTCCAGGTGAATAAAAATACTATACCTAAAGGAAACGCAACAGCGAATCTGCTTCATCACGTAAACCTTCTATGAGCCAATGTTGCCTACCCTGGTCGACCCAGCTGTACTGTAGCTTGAAAGACCTACTACAATACTACAGTGCCCCTAGCCGGAATATTTTGCAGTATTGTAATAGAATAGTAATAGTAAAATGTTGTATGGGAATTTAAACAGCGCCATTGTGAGCGTATTTGGAACTAAAATTTGACAGCGGGAAACGTTTACGATACTATACGATACTTCAAAATGTTCCGGCTAGGGGCACTGATCAATAATTAGATTTACAGAGGTTGGACTATAGTCCACGAGGCTGGCCTAGTAAGTTATTGGCACACATAAAGTTGGACAAAAATAATAAAAATACGTATAGCCTTGTAAATTCTGAGTGATTGTATATTAGCTTTATTGCATTATTTCCTTATATTACATTATAGTTTTATGAGTATTACGATTAACACGTGTGTTGTGCTAGTGCTAATTAAAATGTACAACCGTCTTGAAGAAGGTATTTTATTTATTATATTATATTACAGTGATTTTTTGAAGTTGTGTGTTTTCGTAGTGTAATGATCAGTTTAATTGTGAAAAATATACTGTGAACTATAACATTAACTCTGTCTATAAGAATTTTAAAGGTATGTGAAGTATACGAACCCGCACTAGGCCAGCGTGGTGAGATCAGGCCCAAAACTCTCAATCTTAGAAGAGGTCTGTAGGTCGAATAAGAGCCTGTTTTTTACCCTATTATCTGAGTTACTCTATCTGAAACGAAGCTAGGATATTCGAACGTCGTACGTAAACTGTATACTTCGAATTTTTTGTGGGATAAAAACAATCGAATTCTCAATCGTATGTCGTAACCATAGACTAATTACGGGAATGATAAATCTCTTACCGCCGGGACCTTGAACATGTTGGCAGCCGCGTACCGCGTTACCAACAGACCACCACGCACTTTATTAATAAGTACACTAATTATTATTATTATCAGCCGTTAGTGTCCCACTGCTGGTCAAAGGCCTCCTCCCTTTCCTTCCAGCTTTGGCGGTCTTGCGCCATTTGGGGCCAATCCTGTAGAAACTTATCGATTTCGTCTCACCACCTACGCCTGGGTCTACCGCGACGTCTTTTTGGTGCACTAATAAGTACTATAATTAATTTACTCCTTAGTTACTTAATTAATTGTTTAATAAAATGCAGGATATTAAACTTATAAAGTAACTATAAATTCCTATTATGATTCATTGCAAATATATTCAAGACAACACGACTTTGAGTTTTATGCAACGTTATATTGTAAGATGAACTATTTTAGATCTAGACTAAATTTTGAGGGAATGATGTGAGGATGTAATAAATAATAAATACACCCAACAGTCACATACCATAGTCCTGACCCCACACTAAGATCGAGTCTTGTGTCGTGGGTATCAAAAACTACGAGAGACTTTTCGGTCTCACAAACACCCAGACCCGAAACCAATTCCTGTGGATCACACAAATATTAATTGTTTCGGTGCGGGGATCGAACCCGCGGCCTCTGGTTTTACTGGCGGCGTCTAACCAACTGCGCCACGGAGGCTGTTGATATGATAGAATACTATGATATAATAATATATATTATAGAATCACGTTGTGGCTGGTTCTCTTGGACCAGGTACTGTAGGAATGGTCTGGACTACTGTAGGAAATGGCCGGCTACTGTTTCGCTTGTAGTTTTGCCTACCAACTGACATTGCAGGTCCAACATCTCTTTCCTTCTCTTGTCTTATTTATCTCTTCCCATTTTAAAAAGCAACGCACATTATGTATTGTAAATGTTCATGGGCAGTGGTAATCGTAATATACATAAATAAATCATACAATAGAACATATAACCTTCATTTGTAAAGTAGGTTGAACATAGCCAAAGTGTTCTATCACCAGAAAAATAAACTATCAGTACATTCAATTGTTTATTGCAGTTTTCTTCCATATCGCAGAGGAATAAATAATTATGTTTTATTATGTGATAGTGTCAAAGCACGAGCTATTTTGTATGAGTGATAAATATGTGATACAAGTCTGGACACCCTAACGTTCCCGTTTTTACTCTGAAATTTATTGAAAGTTTATTGTAATTGAAATGTAATTTTTTAATTATTTTTTTTGCGATGAATGGCGAGACGAGCATGCCATTCGCCTGATGATAAGCGATACGTCCGCTCATGTACAGTAGAAAACCAAACAACACCATGATTTACAAAGCATTGCTTGGCACTTCACTGCGCTCGCCATCCTGAGACCTAAGATGTTAAGTCTCAATATGTCAAGTAGTTACTCTGGCTACAATGTCCTTCAAACCGGAACACAACAGTGCATTTACACTGCTGTTTGGTGGTAAAAACAAACATTGCGGTGGTACCTACCACATATGAGAGACCTAACACCATTTTTTTTTTAATTCAGACATCAAGGTCAAATTTAAGCGTATTTTTTTTGTGGAATATGTAGGTAGATTTGCGGTATATTTCTGCCTAACTAATGTAAACTTTTAGAGACATCAATTTCAGTTAAAAGCTTTAGGAAAAACAACTATTATAACAACTGGTTTAACTTATCTCAAGTAAAATTGAGGCCCACAAATCAAATATGACATTATTTTCCCAATGCTGGGCTAATTCTTCCTCAAAACTCAAGAGCAACGCAAACCTGTACGATTAAAAATCGATTAAGTTCATTTCTCCAATTTCTGTTCGGCCTTAATCTCCTTCAACACATTTTAATAAGTATAAAAAAAGCTACGATAAAAATTGCCTAAGGAAGAGACATAAAAATCCTAAGAATTAAATAAATGCACAAATCAAGGAATAATGTTTTATTATGTCCTTCCGCCGTTATTCGAGGCCTTTAAACAATATTTGAGATGGCGTTCTTCCGTTTCCTGCCGAATTCCATAGTAAATAGTCGGTAGTTCCGCTAGGTGGCGCTAGGTCTGCAGAGTTTACCAGGTTTTGCTCTTGTCCATATTTCTTCATTGGCGTCTTAAGTTTCGTACCGAAATCATCTAACGCTGTTAGCGTTCGAAAGTATTTAATTTAACATTTAAATATTAATATTATTAAGTGGCGACTATATTTAAAGTAATTTTCGAAAAGAAAATGAGTGACGATAGTAGTTCGGAATATTCTGGTTCGTCTTCATCGACGTCCAGCGACGAGGATGTTCCTGTGACGGATCCTGCGGCAGGCGAAGGAATCACCAAGAAAAGAAAACGTGCACGCGCTTCAAACAAAGCTGTTCATCGGAAACGGTCACGTAAGGACAAAAAAGGTTTGAAATACCTTTTCGAACAGGTCAGTGAAATCAAAAACTTTTTGGCTAATGTGTACCCGCCACCGGGGTGGTATCCGCCTGAACAAAGTGCTCATAGTGTAACTCCTGACAATTATAATTGTGATGACGATTTTAATAATGAAGTGCCCGCCGAGACGGCTCCATCTTTCGATTTCAATTTGGCTACCCACGTCAAGGAGCCTACGTATTCAAATGCTTCGCAAGAACATTTGAAATTATTAAATACCCTACAATATTTTAATACTGAAAACTGGACAAATGTTCGATATGCTGAAATTCAAAAATCGTACAATGCTCGACCGGGTTTTATCGATTTGGAGATTAACGACGAAATAAAACATTTAGAAAAGCATAGTAGTTTAGTGGCAAACGATAAATCACTAGGTGCTATAACACGTGGTATCATAATGCAAAGTGATGCTATGAAAAAGGGTGTAAATGATTTATTACAATTTTGTCAAAGTAGTGACACCATTAATAAGGATTTATTGTTAACAAAAATCAAAGATATTTTTTCGGGAGATTTTCAGAAAATCTCTCTTGATTGTTTACAATTGATCTGTGGTCGTAGGGCGGATGTAATCGAACAAAGAAGAGAATTATTTTTAAATTTAGTAAAAGATAAGTTTATTAGAAATACTTTAAAGAAAGTACCTCCATCTTGTAAATATTTATTTGAAAAAGATCAATTTTCTGAATTTGTGAAAACGAACGGGGGAGTTAACAAAATATTTGCTTTTGGTAAAACCTCCTTCTCTGCGCAAGAGAAGAGAGTACCTGGGTCTCGGGCTGCGCAACCCGGACTCGGAAGTAGTAGTAGTTATTTTTATAATAACCATTATGCTCAAACCGGTCGCTCCATGGCACCGTTTGATACCAATGATTATAGACATACAGCCCAGAATTATGACTATATGGCCCACAAAAATAAGGAGCAGTTATTTCGATCTCAATTTAGACCACGAATGCCCACAAATAAAGGCGCACCTGGCCCTTTATCAAGACAAGCCTCAACGTTACCTAGGAAATTCTATAGACCAGGACAATTTAATCAGCCTTCCACATCTCGTGGCAGTGCCAGAGGAGAAAGAAAATTTTGACTCAGAGATGTTCCAGGGGGGGAGGTTAATGAAATACGTAAACGTTTGGTCGAGCAAAGGCGCACCCAGTACTTTAGTACAAATATTGAAAGGTTACAAAATCCCTTTTGTAAAGAAACCGCCTTTGGTTCTACCACGACTAATCAAAGGTCATTGCCTTACTTGTCCTTCTACCCAAATGGACCAAATTATAAACACAATGTTATTGGAGAACACTTTAGAATATGCCCCCAAAACACCGAGTTTTCTTTCAACTCTTTTCTTAACTCCCAAAAGCGATGGAACCATGCGCCCGATTTTCAACTTAAAAAGATTAAATCAATTCGTAAAAATAACGAAGTTCAGATTAATTCCGGTCCATCGTATTCCGGAATTTCTACAACCGAACGATTGGATGGTAAAAATCGACCTGACACAGGCATACTACCACGTTCCTGTGACATCAGCTCATCGGTGTTTCCTGAGATTGATTTACAGAAATCAACTATTACAAATGACCTGTTTGCCATTTGGGCTTGCCACAGCACCCAAGGTTTTTGCATCCCTTTCCAATTGGACCGCGGAAATACTGCGCGAACAGGGTATCCGTATAGTAGCATTCCTGGACGATTATTTGATTGCTTGCCAGGACAGGTCGCAGTTGCTGTCCCAAGTACAGACTGTACGTCAAACTCTACACGAGTTGGGATGGAAATTGAACCTGGAGAAATCCATTCTGGTCCCCCAAACATCACTACAATATCTCGGCTTAGTTTGGGACACATGGCAAAACCGAAAATACCTACCAGTAAAGAAAGTGCAAGGCATTCAAGTAATGATAGCAAATCTTTTAAAGTGTCAGTCAGCGGCCCTTCGGGAAATTCAGAGCCTTGCCGGAACCTTGAATTTCGCTCGGCTAGTTGTTCCTCAAGGGCGCATCAATTTTCGTTGCCTGTTAACTTTTTGCAAGCATCTGCTTCAAATACCTTCGCAAAAGTTTCCACTACCGTTACAAGTAATCGAGGAACTCAGATGGTGGATGGTGAACTGCACCAAGCACTCTCGGCTTCATCCCCCATTAACAACACACTTCCTTACAACAGATGCAGCCGACACGGGCTGGGGAGCGGAGTTAAACGGGGTCCAAGTGAGAGGCAATTGGTTAACAGAGGAAGAGCATCTTCACTCGAACCACAAAGAGATGCTAACTGACCTGAAATGTTTGTACGAATTCGGTCCATTTCTGAAACAATCGTCAGTTCTTCTGCAGTGCGACAACAAATCCGTGGTAGCGTATTTAAGAAACAAAGGAGGATGTCAATCTCCAGATCTAATGAATCTTACTTACCAGGTTTTTCAGATTATGGACCAATTCGACATTCATCTAATAGCTCATCACATTCCGGGCAGATACAACATTGTAGCCGATCGATTATCACGGAAGTCGAAGCTTCCAGAATGGCACTTATTGCCAGAGTTGACCGACAGAATATTCACAAAATGGGGTGTCCCGGAAGTAGATCTGTTCGCATCGGCCAGAGCCCATGTAGTAAACAAGTATGTGAGCTTGGATCAAAAAGATCAAGCAGCTTGGAGACACAACGCGTTTGCTTGGGATTGGGAGTTCGATCTAGCTTGGGTTTTTCCTCCCCCAACCCTGATGCCACGAGTCCTGATGCACCTCAATCGGGCCAAAGGTACTTTCCTGGTAGTAGCACCCAAATGGCCGCAAGCCTTTTGGAGGGCGGATCTAAAGAGCCGAGCAATAGCACCACCCTTCACCATTCAAAATCTAGAATGCAGGTTGATAGACCTATCAACCCTACTTCCGCCACCGAAAGTCAAAGACTTGACTCTAGAAATTTGGAAATGTGGGGGTGGTCGGAAGCGGTAAAATCATGGTCACAACAACAAAAAACCCTATTGCGATCAGGGTGGAGAAAATCTACCTTGAATACTTATAAACCTGCTTGGGAACGATGGGTTAAGTGGTGTGAAAGGGTGCATGTTCAAGCTACGAGCCCCACAGGTTCGGAGTTGGCAAAATTTTTGGCTGACCTACATCTAGTCGAAAAACTATCATATAGGACCATCCTGGTACATAAATCTGTCGTTTCGACGCTTTGCAGTGCTGGTGAAGGGAAATTAAGCTCACATATTTTAGTTAGGCAAATTCTAAAATCGATAGCTAATTCTGAACCAAAGATACATCCGAAACACATATGGGATACTAAAATATTAATCAATTATTTAATAAAAAAAAAACAAAATTAATGAACACAATTTATGGGAAGTATCAAGACGTTGTGCTGTACTGTTATTGCTATGTTCAGGTAGACGAGTTCATGATCTAACCCTTTTATGTGTTTCAGAAGGTTCCTATATTGATAATCAAAAAGATAATTGTTTGACTCTTTGGCCCAAGTATGGCTCCAAAACAGACTCTGAATCTTATGTTCAGTCAGGATGGAAGTTGTTTTTCAAATTTAGAATGTCGTAATATCGATCCCGTGTTTTGGGTCAGAAAATTAATTGAAGTTAGTAACGTTAGAAGAACTCAGGCAGAGCTAGATAATTTATTTATCACAGCGCGAGGTAAAGCTATAGCTGCATCTAGAACTATAATTGCGGGTTGGGTAAAATCAGTATTAAAAGAAGCCGGCGTGGAGGCCACACCTGGAAGTATCAGACCTGCTGTTGCTTCCAGAGGGTGGTTAGATAAAGAGCCTATAGATAAAATCTTAGCTAGAGCTAATTGGAGGTCCGAAAATACATTCACAAAGTTCTATAAAAAAGAAGTTATATCAAATTTAAATAATAAGTCAAAAAATTGTTCTTTGACTAAGCTTTTTGAACCATTACAGAGTTAACTTTATATACATTATATACATAATTATAATATTAATTAAAAAGGCATAAATTATCTGATTATTTTGAGTAGGTTGATTGAAAAGATATGTACATTAATGGCATAATTATAATCAATTTTCACACCTTTTTTGTAAAACCTGATAATTTTTAATGTTTTTGTTTTTATTTATATTTTGTTACAATTTATTATACAATTGGACATACTCTTTTATTATTTATACATCTTCTTATCACATTGGCGTCTTGTTTACCAGGCGAAACCAAACAATGTCTCAAATATTGTTTAAAGGCCTCGAATAACGGCGGAAGGACATAATAGAGGAGTTTTACCTACCATTAAAACTCATATTATGTCTGGAGCCTTATTCGAGGCCTTACATTAAGTTCTGCCTGGTATTACCTACTGTACAATATGTAAATTTTTTAAATTATATATACATATTATGAGAACAATAGATTAATTTGAGACTCAATGAAGAAATATGGACAAGAGCAAAACCTGGTAAACTCTGCAGACCTAGCGCCACCTAGCGGAACTACCGACTATTTACTATGGAATTCGGCAGGAAACGGAAGAACGCCATCTCAAATATTGTTTAAAGGCCTCGAATAAGGCTCCAGACATAATATGAGTTTTAATGGTAGGTAAAACTCCTCTATTAATATTTCAAAACTAAAACAATATTCAATCCAAAGATAGCACAAAAATTTATATCAAAAATTAAACGGTAGTTAGAAAACAATTGCATGTTTTTTATATTCGACAATAACTAGATGGCGGTAGTTCTTTATTTTTAAATACTTTTGACATTTGCTTGTTTTAATAGTTTCTATTAATTGTAAAAAGTTCCCACTGAAGATATTTTTAATCGTTTTCTTAGTGTTAGTATTCTGTGAAAAGCAAACAATGCTTATCACATTTAACTATCTTTGCAAATTATTAACATTTTATATAATTATTCAGGTAAGTTATATTTTTAACAAAATGTATGATCTTGCATAACATATCCTTTGTAGGTTATATGTACTAGGTTAATTTAAATACAAACTATGTAGACTTACAAAAAAATGACTACATTATTTAAAACAGACAAGCAAATTATTTTATAAATGAATCGCCCATATAAATATTCAACTCATAGACAGTAATGACTATAAATAATCACATTATCACAAATTGCAATTAACGCGGGTATTGCTCATTAGTACCCTCATCAACACAATATGATGTGGTACTTTGTTGACTAAAACCACCAATACGTGCAAGTTGTGAACAAGAAGTAACAAAATGTGACAATAGTGTTGAAGTGCTCCTATGAATATCTGTTAAAAACTAATAGCCACAGTGTAATAAAAAAAATAAAGAATGTTCAGTTTTTAAATGTGACGTGATTTTTTAAAGTTCGAATATCGATACGGCCTATCAAATTCTTTATTTGAAAATCAATACAAAGATCAGATAATGCTAAGACTGTAAATAAATAAAATATGTTACTATTGTAATCCTTAGAAAAAGTCAGTACCTTTATCGGTCGGTACCTACGTCATTCATTTCGCGCGGCACTTACGACGTTCTTGACTAGTGATATTTTAAAATATTTTATTGTAATCATATCTCGGGGCCGGTGCGCAATGACCTTCAACAATAATTGTTCCGATTTTAATGATAATACTCATATTTACCAACTATATCAACATTTTATCTAAAAACCTATGATAAGATTTCCTTCGCCAGTAAAAATTCACGAAAATATTTTTTTAAGAGGAAGCCAGTGAGTTCCGCAATTCGATTGTGTTAGTTAAAATCGTTCTAATTCGATATTTAGTGTTGTTTCTGCTGCCTAGTCGAGTGTTAGTGATTGTGACTTGGATATCGCGATGTCCTTTGTGTTCTTGGGTGCGATGGAACGATTATTTGACAAATATTGGCGGAAGATGGATGGATATGCTGTACTAGGTATTTACCAGTTTATAAGTTTACTCCTTTGTTACACTGTTAATAAACTTTCTATCGGTGAAGGCTTTGACCGATAAATGTCGATATCGATTATTGATTTAATGCTATCTTTTGCCTGCGGCGTTGCTCCTTGCAATTATCTAATCATTGTAAACATCTGTTACGTAATTATTAACGCACGATAGAAGTAATGACAATTCTTAATGTATAATTCTCGAACGTTTTTTGTTAAGTTGGCGAAAAAACGGGAGAAATTTCGGTCAATGACAGCGTAGCACTATTGCAAATATCGCTATACTGAATTATGCCCGAGGTTTTGTCTGCATGATTTACTTTTTATATGTTGACTTTATGCATACATATGCTCACGACTCTATCGCTGTAGGGGTAACTAGGGGTGTCAGTAATTCCACCTTTACTTCGCCGAACTTTTTTGCTCCCCAAATGTGATAAGGCGAACCAATTACCATTCTGTTCTACATAATCATACAAAATAATTTCCCAACTGAAAATAATCCACTACCTCACGATTCACAACCCACACAGCACCACTATAAACCGATAGTATATTTCTACAGCAATAGATCAATAATAAATCCTGTGAGTTATTCATATAACACAATAGACCATTCCCATGACTAATGCTGATGTATTTACCCGTTATATGACGTCACAGAACCGGTTAGATTTCAACTGTGACCAGTACGGAATCACTTTAATAAACCGATATAAATGCTAGCTCTATCACGCACACGTCACGCAGATAAATAAAGAAATACATCCAACAGAGCGAACACTGCCTCGGTGGCGTATTTGTACTACGGTAAAAGTACAAAATCTGAGGTCTCGGGTTCGAATCCCGGGTCGAGCGAAGTGATTTTCTGTTCATTATCAGCCAGGAGTCAGGAGTGTGAGCCCGATTTGGTGATAGGCTCGCCCGCTATCACATTGTGGGACGGAACACACAAGGCGAATGGATATCCTGGTAACACCTCTGCCTACCCCTTTTGGGAAAAAGGCGTGAGTTTATGTATGTATGTACACCCAACAGTCACATACATAGTCCTGACATCACAGCAAGATAATTACACCCAAGTCACACATAATACTGACCCCATAAGATCTTGTATTATGGTATTGGAAACTAGAAATTTTCAGTCTCATAACAGACTTGATACAATAATTTATGGTCGTCACATTTCTCTCGGTGCTGATTTACGCGAAACTCGACACAATTGCGTAGGTAACTAGAACGGTTTTTCCATTTCAGTACACTCACTATACGGGCGGATGTCATTATCCTAACACCATCTTAATTCCCAACATTTAGTCCTTATCTAAAAAAATTAACGATATCGATTCAATACCGATGTGATTATTTCTACATATTTGACTTTAGGCAGTGTGTGACGTTGTGAATGCGCATACGAGCTAGGGGTTGGCGTGAACCTGGGTTCAAATTCCAGGTTGATAAATATTTTTAATATGATATTTTCAGCTTAAGAAATCTTTGAATTGCTAACTGGAATTTGTGCTAGGCATGACGATAGATATCGCATTTGAGACATTTTGGCGTCCTGTCCCACCTGGGTAGCGAACCCAAGACCGCACAATTTATAAACCATGCACGCAGCGATGAAACCAATAAGCACTAACTAATGGGGTATATTATGTTATAATAGATGCATTTATTTCCATTATATCATGACCTACTAAGTAGTACTTTGAGTATACGCAAGCTGTTCAATAAAGAATGGTTTCAGAAGCCTTCACGCTTGAAGAATACATAGGATGTTAAACAGCAAAAACTGTCCTCTAAACCATTATTACGTGTCCATTCATTTTTTGTAAGTTGCCGGAAATAATGCTGCCGGTTGAAATAAAATTCCTTAGAATTGAGTCTTATTCGAAGACCTTTTATTTTGCTTCTGACTCCTATTAATTTAACTTTGTTATTGATTTCATTGCGGGATAAAGACGAGTCAAACATTCCCGGAGACTCGCTAAGCTTCAATTCTCAGTGTCATTAAAATGCGTGCCACTGTTGATCCTGCCTTTCAGGAGAAATATATAAATTTAATGAATATTAAAGAATACACCCAGACTAATACAATAACTACTCTAACACAAGATGCAAGCTTCAAATAGCTTTTGAAATAAATGAAAGCCTATCAGCAGTGGACTTCCAGTAAGCACAGATGATATTGAAAGGAATGTACGCAAACAGACAATACATTGCGTTCTTTAAGAGTTGTGCCATTTGACTACCAGTAAGGTCAGCGGTAATGGAGAGAAATATTGTAACAAAACCTTGGGCGGGATACTTTCGCGTACGTTCAACTATTTTGTTTTGTAGCAGACGGTTTGATGGTCATTGTTGTATTGCGACGTTAGATGGCTATTATTATCGACATTAAACTTTTTACAATTTAAAGCCTTATGGGTCCAATATTTATGGGACTGCCTCGGTGGCGTAGTTGTATTACGGTACGGTTACAAAGCTGAGGTCTCGGGTTCGAGTCCCGGGTCGGGCAAAGTGATATTGGATTTTTCTATTCATTATCAGTCCGGAGTCAGGAATTTGTGCCCGATATGGCGATAGGCTCGCCCCCTATCACATCGTGGGACGGAATATACAAGGTGAAATGTGGGTGTCCTTTTTTTTTTTTTTTTTTTTTTTTGGTATCGGGTTGGAAAATCCTCATGGACATCCTCCGCCCTGGGGAGGCGCGGAGGGGACTGTCAGACTCTTACTGACTAAAAACCAACCCGTGTTCCTCATGTACCCGTGTGTCGGAGGGTCGGGTATCGCCGAAGCATTCGTCGCAACCCCCCGACGGGTATTGGCCCGCCATAGTCGGGCGGGCCCCGTCACCCACTGCGGCCGTCACCCCGGCCGCAGGACTCCACTACGAGGCGCGCGCGGAACACGACGCCGCCGCCTCAAGGCCTGCTGCTGGTCGGACGACAAGACGCCCCGAGTCTGTCGTCCACAGGCCGCGCCCTAAGGTGGCCGGAAATCTGCCACCCTACGACGCCCAGTGCGTCTGCTGCGGGAGGGGAGAGAGGAGGCAGCCTCTCTCTCCCTTTCCGCCACCTCCTTTGCGAGCATCACGAACTCGCAGAAGGTGGCGACAGCTCTCCATCCTGACTTGCTCCCGACCATGGTTGAAACAATGGCCGGGAGCGAGAGGTTTCCCGCAGCACCTACGGCCGCGACCAAGTCACGGCGCTGCTCAGCCCAAGCTGGGCACTCCGCCAACGTATGCAACGCCGTATCGTCGCGGCGATCTCCACAATGGTGGCACTGGGACGTCGGCTCCCGGCCTAGACGACACAGGTACTTCCCGAAACACCCATGTCCGGTAAGCACCTGCGTCAGCCGGAAGCTTAGGGCGCCGTGGCTCCTGTTGAGCCACTCCTCAAGAACGGGCCTTACCGCCGCTACAGCGGCGTGCCCCGCCGTGGGTAGCGCTAGGCGCGTCTGCCACTCCGCCACTAGGACCTGGCGGAGCTGTGCCCTGCGTGCCTCTACCTCTCGAGGCGCCAGGCGCTCGCCCCTCTCGACCGCCTCCACACGCCACCAATAGAGCGACGTGAGGAGCTTAGCGTCGAGGTCCCAGGGCGAGGATCCGGCTAAGAGGCTCGCTGCCTCAAAGGAGATCGTACGGTATCCCCTTATGATCCTGACGGCCATCGCGCGCTGCGGCCTTCGCAGCACCGCGACGTTGCGGGCCGTCAGGGAGTCCGACCACACTGGCGCGGCGTATAGCGCCATCGACCGTACGACCCCCATGTAGAGCCTCCGGCAGGAGGAGTTGGGCCCCCCCAGGTTGGGCAGCAAGCGCGAGAGCGCAGAAGCGGCGCCCATCAACCGGGGGGCGAGCCGTGTAAAGTGCGGCCCGAAGTTCCACCGACTGTCGAGGACGAGTCCAAGGTACTTCATTGTCGACTCGACAGCGATGGAGACTCCTCCTACAATGATGCTGGACCCCGGAGGCGGCTTCGTCCTCGGCCCGTGAAAACACAGGGCCTCAGACTTGTGCAATGCCACCTCTAAGCCCAGCCGCCGGATCCTACCCACGACGTGCGCGACACCAGCAGTCGCGCGTATGGCCGCCTGCCGGTACGTCTTTCCACGCGCTGTCACTAGCGTATCGTCGGCGTAACAAATGACGCCGACGCCGTGGATAAGCGCACCGCGCAGAGCCCAGTCGTACCCCACGTTCCACAGGAGCGGCCCCAACACCGACCCCTGCGGAACGCCGCACGACGTCTCTCGCCGACACCACTCTTCACGACCCGGGTACACCACCGATCTTTCCGACAAATAGGCCCCGACAATGCGTTGGAGGTAGCGCGGCACCCCGTGGTACCGGAGTGCCTCCCTGATGATACTCCAGGGCAAGGTGTTGAAAGCGTTGGCGATGTCGAGCGACACCGCCAAGACCACCTCGCCCCGGGCGACTGCCTCCTCCGCGAGGACCCTCACGCGCATGATTGCGTCCACCGTGGAGCGCCCCTGGCGGAAACCAAATTGGTTGTCCGCCAAATCCGGCCCCACCATGGTCATGTGCTGGACGAGGCGACTAGCGATAATCCGCTCGAAGATCTTACACACCTCGTCCAGCAACACGATTGGCCTGTATGCAGATGGTGAGTCTGCAGGGCGCCCCTCCTTCTTGAGCAGGACCAGCTTTCCGGTCTTCCACCGGCTGGGAAACTGGCCCCGCTCCAAACATGCGCTCAAGAGTCCCGCTAGTCGGGGCCAGAGAGCCTCCATGGCCAGGACCCATGCACGGCCTGGAATGCCGTCGGGCCCTGGGGCGGTGTTCCTGATGCGAGCCACCGCCACTCTCAAATCTACCCGGGTCACTTCGGGCACGTCGTCGTCATTGTCGTCTTCCGCGTCGGGCACATTGCGAGGCGGAACCATAGCCGGTGGTGTGTGCTCCGGTCTCGTCGGAAACAACGCACACACCACCTCCTCCAGCAGCTGTGGCTGGAGACTCCGGGACAGTGGGGGAGCCCGTTGGCGCAACTTGCCCCGCACCATAAGGTAGGGGCGCCCCCACGGCTCTCGGTCCAGAGTCTCCAGCAGCTCCTCGTTGGCCTGGGCCTTTGCCCGGACAATGGCCAGCTGGAGGGCGCTCTTCGCTTCTCTGTAGCGATTGTACAGTTCCGCCTCTTCCTGTTCGGCCGCCGCTGTAAAGGGGCGGCGGCGCCTTCTTCGGCACCTAGCGTACCGGCGTCGCACCTGCACACAAGCGATGCGCAGCTGCGCGATCGACTGCGACCACCAGTACACTTGGCGCCTCGATGGTAACGGCCGGACTCGGGGCATGCCAGCATCACAGATGTGCGACATGCTCTCCCGGAACCACTCCGCCTCCTCGTCGATGTTCGTTGCCCTGTCTGGAGAGTCCAGCCAGGCCTTGACGATGGAGGCATCCAGGAGAGCCTCCCTGTCCAGCCGCTTCAGTGCCCAACGCGGGCCGTCTCCAACGCCCACCGGGGCCGCTTGGACCGGCCCAGCCGAGGTCTGGGCGGAGACGCTAATTCGAATATATCGATGATCAGACAGCGTCTCCACCCCCTCCAGGACGTGCCAGTCCTGGACGGTGCGCGCGAGAGCGGGGCTAGCGAAAGACAGGTCCACTATCGACCCGCCCCGCATCCGCACGCACGTCTGCACGGAACCCCGGTTCAGGAGAAGCAGGCCCTGCTCGACCGCCCACTCCTCCACTAACTCGCCCCGCGCGTCCGTAGCCGGGGAACCCCAAGCCGTAGATTTGGCGTTGAAGTCCCCTAGGACGATCACGGGACGAGGACGGCTACGACTGACGACCGTGCCCAACTCCAAAATGATATCCTCCATGTCGGCGAGAGAAAGGCTGGGGGCGAAATACACCCCCGCGACCATAATATTCCCCCAAACTGCCGCGACATAGCCCCGCCCTCGGGTGACGGCCTCGAAGGGAAGGGTGTCGGCGGCAGACCTCATAAGCAGTGCCACCGAGCGGTTCGTGTCACACACCCAGTCATCCCTGGGTGGCACGAAATACGGCTCGGCGACAACTGCCACATCGATCAACCACTGCGCCATGCTCTGGAGCAAGAGATCCTGAGCCCTGGCGCAGTGGTTTATGTTGGCTTGGAGGAGACGACGTAGGGCCATTATTGTGTGTCCATGGCCGTTGTCTCCTCCCCAGCCCTCGGCGGATGTTCTGCCGCAACCGGCGGGTGAACCGGCTGCGAGGAGCTGGTTGCCTTCTTCGACGCATCCGTGACACTAGCCGGTGGATGAGCCGGCTGTCTCCTTGCATTTTTCGTCTTCTTGGTCCTGGCGCAGGCCTTTGACCCGGTCCTGTGGTCGGCTGGCTTGCCAAATGCCGCACAGATGACGCAGTGCGGCGTGGCAGTGCAAGTGCCAGCCTTGTGACCGGGCTGACCGCAGCGGAAACACAATTGACTGCGGTCTACCCCAGCGGTGCACCGTGCCCCCGCATGTCCTTCTTCAAGACAGCGGTAACACCGATAGGGCTTGGGCGCCAGGAGCGTGACCTGCGCCGAGACCCATCCAACCAGCAGCCGTTTGTCCTTAACTTTTTTGGCCGCCACTACGGGACAGCTGACAAAAATTGTCCCGAGACCGGAGACACCCCTGCGTATCGTGCCCGCCTTTACTTGGTCCAGCGGGCATCCTCCGGCCGTCGAGATGGCAGCGGCGACCTCTTCCTCAGTGACGGAGTCGTCCAGGCCCGAAATGCGCAGATCTGCGCACTTGGTTGGCCTGGACACTCTAACATCATCCGGGCCTAGAGACGCCCTGAGTTTATCAGCCAGGGCGTCTGCTTTGGGACCACTAGTGGCTCCCGATACTTCCAGTAGGCGGCCGCCGGTAGCAGTTGTTTTGCACCGGAGGCCCGTTATGCCGAGATCGCCAAGAGAGATCTCGGCTTTTGCCTTTGCCAAGATCTTGGCATATGTCAGGCCCCGCTCCTCCGCCCCCGGCTGCAGGGTAAGAGCCACTGCTGTAGAGCGGGGGGTATTGAGCCTCGCTGTCTGGCGCTTGGCCGCCGCTTGTTCTCTCTGGGCCTGCTTCTTGGCCCGCTGGCGCGCCTTTTTCGAGGTTTTAGCGGCGCCCGCCACTGTCCACTCCGCCTCAGGTCTAGTGGCGGGTTCCCGCGTTACTGGCCTAACAGTTTGTTTAGGTGCAGCAGCCGTAGCACCTGCCTTTTTGGCCATTTTAGCCTCCTCCTTTTTCGAATGCCTATTTGAGGCGGCAGTTGGCGCAGTCCTCTTCTGCGCAGCAGCAGCCGCTTGTGCCGGTTGGGCGGCGCGGGGCGCTGCAGTTTGAGCCGCATACGTTGGCGCCGGTGTGCTGCGTTGCTCAGCAGCTAGAGGGGGACGTAAGATCCTCCCCTCAAGCACCGAGAACCGCGCGTTGAAACTCGCCATCTCCTGTCGGATCAGGCGAGTCAACTCCGTCTCCTGCGACGGCAGCTGCGGTTGCGGTTGTGGCGTTTCATGCGGAAGGCCCACCTCCCGCCTGAGGTGCTCGCGGCGGAAATTGGCCATCTCCGCCTTGAGCTCCTCGTGCTCCCTGCGGAGCTCCGCCATTTGCGCTGCGAGCTTTTTATTCTGGGCCCGCAGCAGCGCCGTCTCTTCTGTTGTGGTGCGGGTTAGAAGCACCTGAGCACTTTCCATGATGGAAGTCGTGGCCTCTTTCAGTGCCTTCTGGCTGCAGCCGCTAAGGCCCTTTGAGACCTTGCTCACCCTTTTGATGGCTGCAACCGCGTCAGCCACTCGTTGGTTTAAGTCGGAGGCAGGTAGCTCTTCTGCCTCGACTTCCATCTCAGAGACGGCAAACGACGACTCCGACAGGCGAGTGACTCTCCCTTCCGTCACCCTTTTCGTCAGAGCCGCAATCTGCCGCTCGTCCTCCTCCTGTTTTTCGGCGGCCGCTGCGGCCTTCATCGCTGCCGCAGCCTCGCGCCTGGATAGGCCGATACCGGCGTATTTGCCAGTAGTGGCGGGCCTACCTCTTCCGCCTTTTTTGGCACCGACCTTGGGGGCCGGCACCGCTGTGTCGCTCAGGGCCGAGTCCGACCCTGAGTCTGCGACCTCCCTCGGCCGTTTGCGCAAACGTTTCGAGTTCACGCTACTTCCGCTTGCCACACTCATAGCGCTGGACGCACTGTCGGAGTCCGAGAGCACGCCCGTTCGCTCCACGAGTACCAAAGGTACTTTTTCGCCCACTTCGTCATTTTTGGTGTTGGTTTTAGGTAAAAGTTTATCCATTTTTAGACCCACGAGTATGGGGGAAAAGAAGGTCCACCCAGGCAGTGCCCCCTGTACCTGGGTAAGCCTAGCGTAACCCGTCAGAGGGTCGGCCGGTACTCTGACGGGGGTCGCACTAGAGACTGAACTTCCCATCAGCCATGCATCCCCTCGCGGTGCGCCGCCGCTTGGGATTCGGGGTACTTTTTATAGAGGCATCCTCCCTCGCGGTCCGGGCGTTTAAGCCAGGACCCTCGGTCCGGTGAGAATGCGAGACATGACCACAAACTTCACAACCGGATTACGATATGCGACGGTGACCGTGAGAGGAACACTCCCACAGCCCGCCCGGCGGCGGGGTAAGCGCACACCGAGCCCGCCGAGACCTCCGGGACAGAACCGGAGGGTGGCCCAGAGATGGGCCCCACCTAAAATAACGACAGATGGAGGCGGCCGCCACAAAAGACAGCGACCGCCAAACCCCCTGCCCTCCCCGTCGGATATTTGCCGTCGGTCATTGTAGTTGCAAAATTGCAACTACGATGACCCACGTTGCCCAGGGTGCACCACGTGGAGGTTCCCGACATAGCACCCCTCCCGACATAGCACCCCAAATGTGGGTGTCCTATTGGCACCTCTGCCTACCCCTTCGGGGATAAAGGCGTGAGTTTATGTATGTATGTATGTATTTATGGGTCCTCTGACTTATCGAAATAAATAATTGGCCTTTTCAGATTTTAAGTCTTCTGTCCTCTTTCTACCGATTTAAGGCACAACACGGATTATTTCTTCAGGTCATGTTAAATATTAAACAGTGATAAGAAAATGTTCATCCAACATTGTAGTGTTGTCCATTTCTTATCATCCTAGTCATAACTAGCTTCTGCCCGCAAACTTCGTCTGCGTGATTATCTTTATTTGGAATTTCCCATCCCATCCTGCCCCGTCCCGTTATATCTCGTCTGTCTTGTTTCATTCTCACTCAGGGCATGTAATGAAGTCCCATCCCATCCCTTTGAGTATAAAAAAGTAGCAAATATATTATCTGAATTCCTTCCTCATCCCACGGGAGCACTAATTTTTCCGGAATAAAAAGTAAATGATAATCCAGGGTGTCAGCTATCTCCATACCAAATTTCATCGAAATCCGTTAAGCCGTTTCTGAGTTCATCGCGTACAACCGCACAGATAAACATATAAACAGATAAAAATTCTAAAAATCATCAAACCCCCTTATTAGATTTTCTCATTATCTTCTTAGTTCCTTGTACAGACATCGATCGGTTACAAATTTATTATATGTATAGATATGTCTACTTAATCCTATTAATTTGATAACCAATCGTAGCAAGCGTGAAAGTAGGCTTAAATGTGAATTTGATAATCGGATTTATTAAAAAAATAAAACTATTAATGTGATGTACTGGAGCGAAGGTCACGAAGAAAATCTGGGCGCTCGTATCAGGCACGCGGAAAAGAATAGAATGAGAGGGAAGATAGTGTTATTGTGTTGGAGTAACAAAGAAACAAATAGAAACTGCGAATCAAGATCCACAGTTTTGTAATACAAATATTTTTATCGCGTATTCTCTTCAATTGTATTCCAATGATCAAAATTCAATGTTCCTTTTGTGTAAACTAGTCACAAGCGATTTCTATAGATTATTATTCAATATTTATTATAAACACGTGGTAGTTGACGTAGCGAAAATTATATAAACACACATAAATATGAAAATATATTATTTCAAATAATTCACAATGGTCATAGAAATAGTTGTTTATTTCGCTTTGTTTCCTTTATTACAAATGATAGATATGCTGTAACATCACGTGGACGACAACAATTTCAAATAATGTGGAACCTTCTCCTTTGTCGACAATATTGTGACATCCATGAAACGATGTATTTCAGAATTGATGCGTCTTTGTGATAGGCATTGACTTATATTCTACCGATAGACGAGACACGCCAAGAAAAAAAGTGCCCCCGTATTTTATTTACAAGCACACTGCAATATTACATTACTTAGTTGGTATTTTATTAAAATATTGTAACTTCAGACGATTTGCTTTCGGTTTGACGGCGAAATATTCATTTATTACTTTTAAACGTATGCGATAAGGCGTACTGCACTGTCACTGTCACGAAGCAAACTGATTCATGTGTGGTGCACGCACCGCAAGTAGGTGGGACACATTTTTTGTACTGAATGTCTTATCTAGTGTAACATTGATGTGATAGGATTATTCTTAAGTAGATTCTACGTTGGGTAAAAGTGTAGGTACCAAGACATCGACTATCATACGTAATTGTAGAACCCGCTACACTAACCGCCTGGGATCTGCATGTGTTTTTCCAGTTTCGATTAAACTGACATATTGATTCAGGTGTATTTAAGTCTTTGTCGTGTTAAAATACAAAGAATTGAAAAGAGAAACATAAAATGCCCTGCGTTTAGGTAAAAACTTAAAACTAATATCCATCCACTTATATCATGAACACATATTCCTTACAATCTTGCTGGTTTAGTATAAAAAAATCCTCTTAATTTGAACACGACACAAACGTGTAACTATTTAGCAACTGTAATTTATTTATTTCCTCTTTCCAGATGAAATTGGCCCGCCGGACAACGCTTATAGTATGGCGTCGATAAATTCAAGCGGGGAGCTGAAGAGTCCTGGCGACCCTCCGGACAAGAAGATCATCGACACAGACGCCGAGAAACAACCACTGTCCGGGGTGAGTGACGTCATTGTTCTATAAACCTTACTTTATACTTTGTTCGTTTCAGGCCTTAATTATTAGCCCGATTGTCTTTTAATTTTGCCTACATGTAATCAGAGGCTCAGAATTGGACATAGGCTATCTTTTATGGTTGCCTGTAAGAAATTACCTAGTGTGATAAGGCTGCCACTTGTACTTTTATTTGTATTGTATAATTTTGCATTTGTATATCTCCCTGTAGTGTAAAAAAGAATTAAATAATAAATGAATCAAAGAAATAAAGCAAATCTGTTACTTCAAGTCGGTTTCCTATGAGATAGTAACATCTCGATTGAGTTGACGGATTGATTTCATAGATTTAAGTAGCAAGACTACCACCACTAACATAAAAAGAAAAAAATACACGACACAAATTCTTCATAACGTCACACTGCCAAAAAACATCAACGGGCCATGACTACTAACACAAAATGATAATCGACGCGTTCAAAATTATCACCACTAAACGACAGCAACAAATTGTTATTTGATAATTATTATTTCGATAATAGATAAGGAACTTATTAATTGACAGCACGGGTGGTTATTCTACCACGATAATTGGAACAATTAAAAAATAATTACAAGTACTGAAAATGAGTGGTAATTTATTGATCTTTTTGTGCAGCTTGTACAAGATAATTAGGAGCTGAAAGTTTTTTTTGTTTTTGCTGGCATGAGAAAGACACTGCAATGCCTCTGATGCTAGGGCAAGCAATATCTCCTCTTTTTTTCTTCTACTTGGCGTAATCCCGGCCGGTGCCAGGGTCCGCCTTCCGGTTGTGTCTCCTCCACTTCGCCCGGTCTTCGGCATCCTCAATAGAAAGGCCATTGAGTCTAATATCTCACTTGACGACATCTAGCCAGCATCTAATGCGAGCAATATCAAAGCAAAATATCTAAATATATCTTCCTTTTTATACTGGAATAAAGAAATGATAACGTAAAGTCCGTCAACCCTCACTAGACCAGCGTGGTAGACTATATGGCCTAACCACTCTCAATCGTCCCCTCGATTGTATAGTAGACCCGTGCCCTGCAGGGGATCGTATATGGCCTGATACAATACAATACAATTCAAAAAATAATGACATTGAGTTTGTTATGAATGAAAATCAGTCTAAATTGAGAATGCTGCAATGGGAGATGACTATTTATCCCTTGAAGACATCAATATGCCGGTCAGATTGTATCCCGAAATACAATACACATATTTATTTTTAAATGCTTATCGAATGAATAATAATAAGCCAATACCAAATATTTTAGGTATTAGATACAGAACACATGTTAGCGAATATGTAAATAAAACAACATCTATATCAGATTATGTTTAGGTAAATAATTAAATAGATTAGGTGGATCTTGATCTTGAACCTTTTAATACCTTTCCTAATGATGATTGAAGATGACACTTTTTATCATTGATTCGTATCTGATAAGATATAATACTGATGTATAATTAATTGCTCGCTGGTATGGGTGAAAACTGTGTAAGCTTATACAGAGCTATTTTTCAAAGACTGCAATTTTTTTTATTGAACTCAAGAGAATAATACTAATTAACGCATCTTGGAAAGTATTCTTTACTCAAAAATAATTTATTTCAATTTCAAAATATAATACCCTTGATTTTAAACCTCCTGTTAAATTGAAATAAATTATTTTTTACGGATTTTATCTAAATATATATTTTAGATACCATGACCACCAAAGCTGTAAAGTAATCGAAACGTCGCGTCGGGAAGTTAAAAAATATAAAAATTCAACTAAATCCGCTATAAAATCCGTAACAAATAGTTTTGTTGCAAAGTGTAACCTTTGCGAAAACCTTATATTGCTAATAATCATAATTTAACAACACAATATAAAGTAAGTATGTCATCTAATATCTTAACATCGTTATTTTAAAACACTTTTTCGATTTTGATATGGGTCATCGATAATATTAACTTGTCTATCATGCACATCGACACTACCAAAAACAATTAAAATTGCGGTTAACATAACTATCATATCTATATATACATTAATATAGTTATCGATGAACCTACTTTTATAAGTGTTAAGGACTCAACATGGAGGTCGCGTGATAGTGAGCCTTACGTCTAAAAATAACAATACCATTTACAACTTGATATTAATAAGCACTGGATAGTTTGTAAGTGATAACCCGCCGACATTAAGTACCGGCTGTGAAACGAAAGGGTGCGGGTTCGATCCCCACACCGAGAAAAATATATGTGTGATCCACGGGTATTTGTTTCGGCTTTGGGTGTTTGTGAGACCGAAGAGTCTCTTACAGTTTCTGATACCCACGACACAAGACTCGATCTTAGTGTGTGGTCAGGACTATGTGTGTGATTGTTGGGTGTCTCTTTATGCCTAGTAATCACTGGCTACAATGCCCTTCAAACGGAAAATCAAAAGTGCTTGTACACAGATACTTAGCGGCAAAAAATAGACAAAGCAATGGTCCTCAGGTGAACCTTTACACAAGAGGGTCTTACCACATTTGAAAAAAAGAAAATCGCGGAACTAGTTGATATATGTACATATTTTAACAAAACAATCAATTCATTCAATCAATCAATTCATTATCAGCCCGGAGTCAGGAATTTATGCCCGATATGGCGATAGGCTCGCCCCGTATCACATCGTGGGACGGAACATGCAAGGCGGAAATGTGGGTGTCCTAGTGGCGCCTCTGCCTATCCCTTCGGGGATAAAGGCGAGAGTTTATTTATGTATGTATGTAACAAAACAACCGGCGATTGGAACCCATGTCGCAATTGTTCAGTTTTTCACATTGCATGTCAAATTACATACATACATACATAAACTCACGCCTTTATCCCCGAAGGGGTAGGCAGAGGCGCCACTAGGACACCCACATTTCGCCTTGCATGTTCCGTCCCATGATGTGATAGGGGGCGAGCCTATCGCCATATCGGGCACAAATTCCTGACTCCGGGCTGATAATGAACAGAAAAATCCAATATCACTTTGCCCGACCTGGGATTCGAACCCGAGACCTCAGCTTTGTAGTCGTACCGCAATACAACCACGCCACCGAGGCAGTCAAAAAAAATTTATTTATTATTATATTTAAAAAAAGTACAGTAAGTTAACTTTAGGCCCGCAAAACCAAGTACTTGGTTTGTCTGCGAGTTCTATTTATTGTAATTGTTATTTAGAATTGGCTAGATGTACCTAACTTTTTGCCTGATGAAGAATAGTTATTTCGTAATAATTATAATTTAAAAAAAAACTGCATTTAGTTTATTTGCATTTCGAATTTAAAACTTTTTTTCAAAAGATTGTAGTTGAAACCCTCCCTGAAATTATAGATTTTCAAAATGATAAATAATCACTACGATGAATCCGTTTCAGGCTTACCCACAATATTCCCAATTGAAGTAAAGTGCCAATGATTCATATCTATGACTAATTGTTCTATCGACGGATAAGCAGCCAAATCACTGATTACAGTAATTATATTCTTCAGTCATGTATTTAGCTAATATTAATGCGATTTCAGTCCATAATTTGCAATAAAAATATAAGGAAATCAATGCAATTTATCAAGCTTATTGAAAATAAACACGATATGCTGAAGTCACTATATTTTAAGGAAAATAGTTTCTAAATGATAAATATTAAAGACTATAATAACATTATTGTTAAACGAGGAAAAAATATACCAAAGATATTATTTAATCCTCTGAGATTTTAGGAAAAATGATTCCGTCGATTTTATATACGTGTTGTCACTGTCCTACAGAAAACCGAAATAGAGAACATCTACGATACGTCGCCGAAAGCGCTGTTGTGCCAAGTAATAAGAAAATGTTTTCTCCCCTCACATTTCATTTCATTGGACATATTAATACTATTAGATTACGAGTATACATGCTCGTTGTTTGTATTAAAAAAGCATTTGCCAAACAATGCGTTAAAGAGATATTTTTCACTTCATTTGTAGTTCCATATTTCGCCACGCGCCAGCGGTTGACCTATTACAGGTAATTTTTGGTGGATAGAAATTCGTATCAAACCGAGTAATGCCTACCACGCAAGAATGTGGCGTGTTATAAAGAAAAAAAATATATTTGCGACAGACGTAACATACAAAATAGTTTATATAAAAAAAAACAATAATAAATCAAAAACAAAAATGGCTGGTCACGGCTGTGACCGATAGGTGTCCACTCAGCTAAATGTTACACAACGCTAAATATTAGGTTTTGTGTATATCTGTATAGCAGGCCGGCATAATAAAATCGATTGGAGATACATTTCTCAAGTGACTGTATTGCGCTTACTTATCTGTGCTATTGACTTTTTAACCCATAGTCGTTCTCTGAAAAAAACAAGGCTGCAAAGTGCAATCATAACGTCATTGACTAATTATTGTGACAACGAATACTATTAAGCACGCGAAATTAATTTCGAGATGTTAGAATCTATACGTCAAACAGCGGGTAATCTTTAATAGTGCAATTTTCGATTATCTCAATTTCATGACCTTTTAATTTGATGTTTTTTAACCTAATTAGGTTTTCGTGTTTATGATGTTCAATGTAATTATAAATCTCTGATAATGATTGGGCTATATCAGTAGCAGCAGAACGATTGTCTCATAAAAAATTTACTTGTCATTTTGTGTTGATATTTGTTAAAAATAAACACAATGAAAAACTAAATAATAACAAACAATAACGTTCCTTGAGCAAAACGTCTCATAACGTGTGGAACTCAATCGTTCTAGAAAAAAACATATATCCTACATGTCGAGGCTGAATAGTTTTCAAATCCTTAGCCTATTACGTTAAAGAATAAAAATTAAAAACAAATCTTGTACGAAATGACATCTATCAGTTTTTGATATATTTATACGATGAGTTTTATGTTTTTAATCGTGTACACATTTGTTATAATTTATTGTTTATTTGCATACTATTAAATAAAAGTTGATGTGCAGTAGTTATTTCCTGAAATTATTCGTACTTGTATAATAATTTCCTGGATGGATTTATACGCAAGGTAATTTAACAATGATTAATGATTTGTGGTTGATACCCAGTCTAATACTTAAAGGCCAGTTGGTACCAGACCCGATGAGCGAGGTGTTAATCGTGGGAATCCTAGAACACCTTTGACTATTCCATAGCCAATTACCACGCACTAAAAGGGCAAGAAAAAAAATTTGTGGAGTAACCGTACGAGCAAGCAACGGGTCGGACGCCTACCTACAAGGTGGAAGGACGACCTGGTTAATATCGCAGGAAATCGCTCGAAGCAGGCCGCGTCCAACAGGCCTATGTGGCGATCTATGGGGAGGCCTATGTTCAGCTTGGACCTATTGTGGCTGAAAAGAAGAAGATACCATTGACATCCTTACAAGAATTTCTATGGTATGTCAAGTCTTCCAATAGACCAGCGTAGTGGACTACAGCCTAAGCCCTCCCAATAAAATTTTCGGTTGGAAATTATTACCTTGCTCAACAGTAACGTATTTAAGCTGACTGACAAACAAATAATATTGAGTTATTGTTTTCAGAAGAAGGAAGAAAAATGGTGGACCACGTTGATGCAAGTAGCTGTACCGTTCTTCATCGCGGGATGTGGTACCATAGGGGCCGGTCTCGTGTTAGGATATATAGTGGTGAGTATTTAATAATCACAGAGAGAGAGAGAGAGGGAGAGAGAGAGAGGGAGAGAGAGAGAGAGAGGGAGAGAGAGAGAGAGAGAGAGAGAGAGAGAGAATCATCAATATGAATGTCGCTTAATGAAATGTCACAATAAGAAATAGTTTGGGCAAGACAGAAGCCGGCTTTGAAACGAGAGGCCGCGGGTTCGATCCCCGCACCGAGACAAATGTTTGTGTAAACCATAGATATTTGTTTCGGGTGTGGGTGTTTGTGAGACCGAAAAGTCTCTCGTAGTTTCTGATACCCACGACACAATATTCGATCTTAGTGTGGGGTCAGGACTATGTATGTGACTGTTGGGTGTATTTATTTATTCAAATGTCACGAAAACATTTGGAGTACGTTGGCATCATAAGCCTCCGCTTCAACAGAGTTCGGCCAAGACCTCAAGGTTGGCCAGAATAGCGTTAGCTTAATGTTTTCATGTTCCTTCAGTCAATGTAGTGTATACAAAGTCATGGTATTTAAATTTCCTTGTTTACTTTCAGACTTTGGACGTGTTTATCAACATTTCGGCCATATTCGTGCTGGTGCCATCGCTCTCTGGGTTAAAAGGTATGTACCTCTGACTAGCTTTTAGCTAAATAGTTTTCACAGCTTTCGTGGCGCAGTTGATTAGACACCGGCTGTGAAACGAGAGGCCGCGGGTTCGATCCCCGCACCGAAACAAATATTTGTGTGAACCACAGGTATTTGTTCAGGTCTGGGTGTTCATGAGACCGAAAAGTCTCTCGTAGTTTCTGATACCCACGAGACAAGACTCGATCTTAGTATGGGGTCAGGACTATGAATGTTACTGTTAGGTGTGTGTAGTGTAAATTAATAATTAGCTGTCATTTTCGGAAATTCCATATTAAAGGCTGGATATAGCGACGATGGGCTTGCCCCGTTTACAACATGGGTTGGAAAACAACTCGTCGGACTGTAGGTAGTGCATCTGTCTACCTTTAAAGTAAAACTAAATAGCAATTTTGTATATAATATGCATGGATTGATCATACTTTAGGACTTCTAATGTTTCCTTTTTTCAATTTCACCGCGTCATTACCACATAACAGTGCTTCCTATACAAAACAACTCGTTGGGCAGTGGGTAGCGTCTTTGTCTACCTTTAAAGTTAAACTTATTAGCATTTATGTCTATAGTATGGGTTTATCGTAATTTAGGACTTCTAATGTTCCTTTTTTTCAATTTCACCGCGTCATTACCACATAACGGTGCTTCCTATACACTCCAATCATTTCCCACAGTATGTCATCAGATGATTTGTATAAAACAATGATTCATTCTATTTCCTACATGTGCGCGGTAAAAATCCCTCATTTACTTCAAATCACAAGATTGTACCGTAATTACCTTAGTAATTGGTGTGTATTGTCAACAGAAACGAACGCCTAGAAAATTCTATGTCGTGTTTGTGGGGTTTTTGTTTTAATCACCAGTCCTTGACAGGCTGCGGTGCTTTTGGTCAAAAATGCGGAACAATAAGAGGCAAATTTGTGTAGCAAATATTTGAGTTGGTTAAGGGTGTTGTGTGTACGAAAATTGACGTTATAATCAGATGCCCACTACGTAATATTTGTGGCTATTTGTTATTCTATTAAGATCACGATATTTGAAGAATTAATACTGGACTTACAATCATGTTAAGTCGTTGCAATTTCTATGTATGTCACTGACCCATTTTGCTTATTATATACGATGACCCCTCTGGATTACAGTGGCGTGCCTAGGGTTTTGGAGTAGGGCAAGCCGAATATTTTTTTACGTTTAATTAATATTGTTTTAGAAACACAAAGTTACTAAGAACGAAGAAAATTAATTTATAATACCTACGTCGGCAAACCTACCACACAATCAATATTAAGATTAAAACAATTAATATAGATTACTTGTGAACATGTATCCGTAACTATTCATTACATTTCTATTGCCGTCACTATTCTGTGGTGCCGTGGTCGACTTCGAGGTTTACCGAAATTGCAAGCAGAAATTATTATTAACGCATTCATGTTTAAATGTTTTTCTGAATTTAAAATAATAGATTGCCTTTTGAAAGGACCACCTAATTTAATGAAAATTTAAAGCATTATAATCCAAACAATCTAAGACGTGTCGATTAAAAACATATGAATCACGATTGTTTCATAGCTTTAAAGGGAGTATGTAGATTGTAGTAATAAAAGTACGTAGTTTATTAAACTGAACTGAAGAAATTTCTATTGTGATTTATCACGACTTACTAAATGTACAAACCCGGCATAGGTTTCGCGCCGGTTTATTTTTCAATATAATTGAATGAATTTACCTTTTTACCGGCAATGAACGCTTTCACCATCGCACTCAAACCATCACAGAAAACAATACAACTCATAATAGTATCAAAAAGTTTAAATAACATAAAAAACTAAACATTTAAGGTTTAAGGTTATAAACAAAACACATTCACAACTCATAAAATATCATAATACAAATGAAGTTAGTAGAAATATGTGCTGTATTGCCAGTAAACGTGAAATAAACAATACAAAAGATACAATTTATTAAAAGAAATATTAAAACTTCATTATTTGTTCTAAAATAAATATTAGATATAATTTCTAAAAGGAACCAACTTAATTTAATAACAATTGATATAATTGATTTAACAAATAATCACGTGACGACCATGCAACGCACGATGTTTTTACATCACCAAGGCCGAAGCCGGGCATATCGTCTAGAGTAAACTGCTATATAACATATCTATAGCTATACATTCGTAGCGATCGAGTAATATCATTTCCCCATACAGTTCACGCGTTGCTAGAAGCCCCGTAAAAGCACACGAGAGAGAAAAGGATAGATGTATGTGCTGTGTGCTCCGTCTTTTCAAGTTCAATATAGTTTTAATGAATGAATATTACGCGCATGGAATTACGCGGCGCTTCGGCGCTGGCGTCTCATTGAAACGAGGCGCGGTAAATTCAAAAAATTTAAATGTTAGATGTTTTCTAATAAATGACTGTTGTATTGAATGTAATAGTTTGTATTCAGTATGGAGTATATACGTATTATGTAGGGCAAGCCGGGCTTTTGGGCTTGTATGGAAGTACCGCCACTACTGGATTAGAGTAAGGCATTATCAATCTACTAGTTAATGCGTGATGGCCTGTTGGTAACGAACCAGACGCGGCTGCTAACATTTTCTCGGTGGTCGCGGGTTCAAATCCCAGGGTACACCCCTGACTTCGGAGTCATGTGTATATTGATGTCAATCACCACATACTATAATGGTGAAGGAAAACATCGTGAGGAAACTTGCTATACTATACTATTTGTAAGAATTTCTATGGTTTGTAAAGTCCGACAACCTGCACTAGGCCAGTGAGGTGGATCATATAGCCTAACCCCTCTCAATCGTACTCTCGATTGTTGGGGAGGCCCGTGTCCGCCAAAACGTGCGCTGACACGAATATGGGCTGATACAGATATTGTATACCAACAAAATGCATTAAGCAAACTAGTAGAACCGTAGGTGTCCTTACAAAATTATTACTCATCGTATTGACCTACGATTATCTGAACAATTAACAAATATTAATTTTAAAGCAATATTTATTTATCACTTACGTCTGCACTAATAGTAAAAGCGCGTGTAATAACGTTAATATTTGTCTACACAAACGAAATAACTAGCGCATCAGAATTCGATGACGCAAACACGAAAACAATGCTTATTATAACCAATATTTATTCGGCAATTAAAGAGAACTAACCGATTAGGTCGCGCCTGCACAGTGACGAATTAATGTGTGACGTATCCTTAATTCTTACAAAAAA
The DNA here is from genome assembly GCA_949752805.1 of Deilephila elpenor. Taxonomy (NCBI): domain Eukaryota; kingdom Metazoa; phylum Arthropoda; class Insecta; order Lepidoptera; family Sphingidae; genus Deilephila; species Deilephila elpenor. The sequence continues at coordinate 3,189,245 of OX457119.1, forward strand.
AGCCACACTTTTATTTTAAAACGGTTAAGGAGAAATTCAACGTAACGTACAAGCAAGGGAAGTGTCGGAAGCTTATCCACAAGGTGGACGGACGAGGGTCCCAGGAAGTCGCTGGATACCCGCTGCTTCCAACAGGTCTATGTGGAGGCCATGGGGGAGGCCTTTGTTCAGCTGTGGACTTCATGTAGCTGACGAGAGAGGCAGAAGCAAAAATTCTACCGGGCTTAAATCCCAGACAATTCGTATAATAATTTCAAATTTAAATACACATAATCCCGGTTCGGGGAAATCAAATCATAGACTTCGCTATCCACATCCCGTGTAGGCTGCCCGTAAACTCATAAGGCGAATAGAGATTACGAAGTACTTCTTTTTTTTTGCATCAGCCCATATTCGTCCCACTGCTGGGAACGGGCCTACTCTACAATCGAGAGAATCGATTGAGAGTGGTTGGGCCATATAGTCCACCACGCTGGCCTAGTGCGAGTTGACGGAACGAAGAACTTGAATACAGACAAATGGGTCCCGTCTGCTACGAAACCTTTTAACTTTCGCTTGATATTATAAAACCGAAATATACCTACGTAGATAATTGTTTTTTTAGTTTAATGCTCTTATACATAAACTTAAAATACCTTCTTCCGTATAAAACAAGGTGAATAGGTACATAAAGTAAGAATTGCTAAAGATGAGTGTTTGTACAGTGTTTCAATTAACGCTCACATCGATAAGCCGCTGTTTACACAAGGCGCGATGAAAGCGGACTGTTCAAGTCATTGTTTTATAAATATTCATCGTGTTTTCCTTCACGCCTTAGGCTGACTTCAGTAGGAATTCATGTACGCGGTACTAACATTTACAATTTGTACCACTATTTATTGTGCCGGCCTCCGTGGCTTAGTTGCTTGGAGGCTGGGTATGAAACCAGAGGCCGCGGGTTAGATCCCTGCAGTCCTTCTGTCTGTGAGACAGAAAAGTCTCTCGTAGTTTCTCGAGACAAAGACTATCTATTATCTATTATGCATCTAATATTAAGTGCAATAGGACCCAATTAAAGTGCTCGCTGCTGAAAGACGATATTCTCTCGACGACGCAATTAACACCTAACGCAATTGGCCCTGCCGAACACAGGCATAACCCAAAAAGCACGTAAATAAAAATAGGGTCGCTATGACAAAATCCGTCATCGACATGTAAGATGTATCTCAGAACATGTTTTTCTGTTGTTTTTTATATTCACTCTGTGTATTGTAAAAAGTCAGACAGTCCAGTATTTTTAATCCTTCAGAAACAAATGGAACATTAGACAATTCTTTATACCTAATTATGTAATTTATACAATTACGGACAACAGTTGTTTTTTGCAAACATTCCGACCTTCATTCATAGTTAAAAATACTATCTGTGTCTTGTGAAGGTCGAAATAATTAGCAATGTAGTGTAGTATTTATTTCTCCTTATCTTATAATTAAGCACAATTTTCCTCATTTTAAAACATGTGTTCACAGTTCACACTGAAGACTTATCTATACTTCTATTATAAAAAGGAAAGATTTGATCGTTTTGATTGCATTGAATGGGCTCCGAAACTACGGAACCGATTTAAAAAAATATTTTACAGTTGGGAAGCCACACTATCACCGGGTGACATAGGCTATATTATATTTTCAAAATAAATTGGGATCTTTACTAAAACTCCAATAAAGTAACCCAAGGTGTAAGAAATTACCTGAAATATTCTTTGCATCGCGTGCGCTGCGAAAACTATATGTTGTTGTGGACTGCACTCAAAAACAATCTGAACCCGGGCGAAGCTGGGCCAAGCCGTAAGTAAATAATAAAATAAAACCTGTAGAGTGTAGTGTTAGCGAATTTAAAACAAACCAGTATTTTTGAATAACTTAATTACATAATTTACGTATTGTTAATACTTCTATTATGCGCATTAAAAACCTACAAAAAAGCGAAAAGGCAGAAAATACTTCTAGTTCAAACACGGAATATACCCATATTCCGTGAATAGTTATTTTTTTATACTAGGCACTACTGAATAAATAAAATAAATAAATAATAAATACACCCAACAGTCACATACATAGTCCTGACCCCACACTAAGATCGAGTCTTGTGTCGTGGGTATCAGAAGCTACGAGAGAATTTCGGTCTCACAAACACAACTCTTTGCATTAATGCAATTAATATTTTTTAAATTTCTATATTATTAAACTGCAGCTTACGTTGTGAAATTCATATATATTCTATATTATACCTATAGTTTTAAGTTTGTTATTATAAACGATAAACAAAATACTTGTGATCTTTTTAACCCTATTGTTCTCTGTGTGAATACTAGTTTACTTCGTGCAGTGACAATTAGTTGTTAGTTGTGATAGTTATGTATTTAAAATAAATACCCGTGTTATTGAGGCTATTAAAAGTTTCTTTGCGTCATTATGTGAATCTTCTTAGTTTGCTAAATACATACATGCATAAACTCACGCCTGTTTCCCGGAAGGGGTAGACAGAAGTTCCTCTGATAGCAACCAGGAAACCCACGTTTCGCCTTGTATTTTCCGTCCCACGATGTGATAGGGGGCGAGCCTATCACCGTATGGGGTACAAATTCCTGACTCCGGGCTGATAATTAATAGAAAAATCCAATATCACTGCCCGACCCGGGATTCGAAACCAAAGACCCTCAGTTTTGAAATACCGTAGCATAACAACAACCCACCGAGGCTGTCTTCGACCGTCTTAGGCACCGAGTAGTTTGCTCTATGGGGAGATACATGTTTTTTTTTTTCCTAATTAGTATTTTATTATACTTTACAGTGCACTGTGTATAGTGGTATAAAAATAAGTAATAAAATATACACTTACGATTATCGGTGTGGTATCATCAGCGGCCTTAATAATAATTAATCAACTTAATAAACTGAGCGTAATTGTAACTTATCTTGAAAGAGATATTATTAAAAAGGTAAAAATTAAAGGAGTATTAATTTATTTCATTCGTAATAATACCTAAATAAATACAGTAAAACCGTACTCGTAATAAATCGATATTTCGGATGTGAGTTGTTCTCGTGTTGTGTCAAAGCTAAAACGTTTTGCAGTCACCCAACTGGAAAACAACCTTTCACCGTAGCGCTTTCTTTAATGGCAACAATGATTGCTCATTTAATGACGTATGGTAGAACTATACTGCTGATTGTAGGTTAAAATATATTGTATACATAATGCAGTAATCACCTTACATTAACGCCCTTATTCATAGACTATTTTAGCTATCGAATGTTTTGTCTTCTGCGCTCAAAGTAAATTCTAAAGTCGTTCGAAAGGGACAAAACTATCTATAACTAAAACAGGTTTTAAATTTGTCCATGATTAAGGCCGTGTTAAAATGGCTGTAATAACCCATATAAGATTATCGTCTCTAGTTTTGTAACTATTTGCCAAAGCGCAGTGCCACTTTGCCCTGATTAAATAAACTATTAGTTATATTTTTGATGCTTTGATCGGTTTTATCGTGTCCTACTTATCTATATAATATGTTTACACTTAATATGAGGTGCAGTGTAATTATTCCCATGAATTTAAAACAACACATTAAAAAAAATCACAACGCACCTACGATTATGTATTTATTTCTAATGAGACATTTAAAGAAACATTAGGCATTGTTTAAGTGGATTTTATTTTATCATACTGTTGACCTTTAAATATTCAATGGTGGGCATTGACCGTTATCATGCAATTGTATTCAATATTATAATGATAATGATAAAATTGTTTATGATATTTTAATACTGGCATTCGAAGTGTCTCCCCCTGGTGGGAAGTTCAGTCCAATCCAAATATGTAATCCACTGATAAATAATTGTTCCTCGCACGTCGACATAATTTTGCCGGCCAGCTTAATATCTACTCGATGTCCATAGGCTAAACCTGCAACGCGACACTTATTACTCGTCCGAAATATCTGTGGATCTGAATAATTAACGTCATTGGAACATAATTTCAGCAAATTCAAAATACAGGTAAAACAAATTGAATTAAAATAGAAAACCGAATAAAACATAGAATTTGCATCCATCTCAAAACGTTTTCAATGTAAAATAGTAGGTAGGGGAACACAAAAAAATGAAATGTAAACCGCATTCCAGCTAGGTTCACAGATATTTCCGACAGGTTATACATGGGTTATTTCAGGGATTTCCCATCTTCGTCTACAGTCGATATCTGAAGATACGAATGTCCAACTTCAAGTTTTAAGAATGAGTAATTTTAAGGGAAGTCCCAGTTTACCGTTGTCAGCGAAACGCATTGTTACAAACAAAGTAAAAGAAATGTTCAGTTTGTTGACACGAATGTTAGCCAGTAACATTAGTGTTTCCTGGAGGGACTGTACCGTTACATTGAGGTCAACAACTGTTTTCTTTGGCATCACATGGACTACAATGTGTCTTATTCTTGGAGATTTTGAGGTCGCTATCCATCGCTGGTCCACACAAAAATGCCGGCCTGATTGCGAACATCCTACCATTTGTTAGGCTTCGCTATAGCGTACTGCTCTACTGCGGGTTGGCTAACTCCACTAATTACAGAAATTATTTGAAAAAATATATGGTAAGGTTACCTCACGATGCTTTCCTTCAATTAAAATGCGTTGTAAAGAAAATTTCAAGTGCTGATTGCGTTGGTTTGTTTTAAGGCCTTTCAAGTAGGAATGTCTTATCTGCGTGAAGAAATCCGCTGCGACGCAAATGGTTATTGATCTGATTTTGTAATCGTGTTTCGTTATTTTATTGTTGTCTGCTCGGTAGCTCGTGCCTTTTGACTATACTTATGATGATGAAGATGATTATTTATTAATTATCATAAACAAGAATACTTTCGTAAAAAAACTTTCCGTTGTTGTTATAGAGCCCAATATAGACGTTAATTATAGCGATAAACTTTTATCAAGATAAATTCGAAGATATCTTTGATAAATTAATCATATTGCATCGAATCGATTTGTAACAACTTTGTATATGCAACTGATTATGTTGAATTTGTATCTTGAGTGTTTTTTATCTAACATAATTTGTATCAATACACCAGAATCCTATTAATAATAATATTTAATCTTACCTTATCCTTACTTGGGTTCGGCACATCATGTTTTTAAAATCATTGTGTCGTTGATATCAGAGAATATGACAGACTGTATGGTCTCACAAACAACTAGACCCGAAACAAATACTTGTGGACCGCACAAATATTTGTATCAGTGCCGGGATCGAACCCGCGGTCTCTCGATTTACTGCCAGCGTCTAAATAACTGAACGGAGGCTTTGAAAACCAACAATGTTTTCATAAATGGGCAATTCTGCAACCTGCATCCAGGAATATCTTGTTGCCAGTATCTATCGAATTCAACAGATTCAAAAATGAAAAATTTTGTCCGGCCTTTTCTTCTTTTCGCAAGTACATGTAGTACACTATGTATTATATTTATCTACAACGACGATCATCTTAAAGTCACCCATGTTATAGCGTTCTTTTAGAGATGAAATGAACTGATAAACTAGTGATCAATCTAGGTCGAGTGCAAAACATAAGTCCTTTGGAAATTTCGGCCTGATCTTCGATAAAATATACTCATTGATCAAAGGGCCTGATAAACTACTTGGAATGTTGTGAAGTGGTGAATACCCGACCCGGCTGTCTCTTTTCTACGAAGAAATACTTCTTGTTCCGTATTTTATAGGGTTTTTTTTGGTTCTACGACACTCAGATTTGATACAAATTGTTCATCACCTTTAAGTAACTGTTCGGTGATCGAATCTACGACTTCTTATTTATATCGCCATGTAAACTGTTATATAATATATGCCTTAAACACTTGTCTTAATACCTTTAATTACATTTGATGTCCTTTTAACATAGATTAATAGCAAATTTCCGATTGAATTTTCCTTTCACTAATGACAATACTAGCTTCTATCAAAAATATATTTTTGTTAGACTGTAACTGAATTGTATCGATATGTTGATAATAATTATTTGTTTGTTTGTCACCAGGAAATCTGGACATGTGTCTCGCGTCGCGGCTGTCGACCCAAGCCAACCTCGGCAATATGGAATCTACTAAGGAATTGATATCAATGGTCATAGGAAACATATCATTAGTGCAGGTATGAATAATGTAATATTAAGATCGGCAAACGTAGTGTAGGACGCCCTCCAACCAGGTGGAGCGACGATATTCGTGGGGAGGCTGGTAGCGGTTGGCGACGATGGGCTGAAGATCAAGTCCAGTGGCGTGCTATGGGAGAGGCCTATGTCCAGCAGTGGACGCAGAAGGGCTATTGATGATGATGATGAAGATCCTTTTATTACAAAGAAAATTAAAAGAGAGACAAACCTGTAGGGGTAGATTAACGCAGACGCCCACGACATCAAATACTATACAGATATTTCATTTTGCAAAGAAAAGAGTCAAAAAAGCTAAACGATGGGTAGTCTTAAGAAATGTCTTTACTGATTGAAATACAACAGCAAAGTTGACTCACGCCAATTTCTAAGAGGCAGAGACAAACCTCTATCAAACTTGATCATTTATGCTCCAATTAGATTGAAAACATCGTTCTTTTTAAAATGCCTTAACCGATGACTCTGAATTCTTTGCTCTCCCTAATTACAGCAACGGTACGTACAATGTTGTTGTTATTCTTCTTTATGTGCGTCTATAATAAATTTATTTTCTTTGTTTCTTTTCTTTACATTTTCTTGTAGAATCCTACGATCGTTATTGCTATGCTAACAAAGCCAGGAGTTTCTCACCCTAAATTCATTCCACTAGGTACAATTGTTACCATATAGTATAGTGCGTGTTGGCCTGTTGGTAAATGGACTAGACGCGACTGCCAACATGTTCACGGTGGTCGCGGGTCCAAATCCCAGGGCACACCTCTGACTTTTCGGAGTCATGTGTGTATTGATAGTCAATCACCACGCACTATAACAGTGAAGGAAAACATCGTTATGAAACCTGCATTCCATAGCGATTTATAATAATTTCTATGGTATGTAAAGTCTGCCAAACCGCATTAGGACAGCGTGGTGGACTATATGGCCTAACCCCTCTCAATTGTCGAGGAGGCTCGTGCCCTGCAGTGGGACGTATATGGGCTAATGTAGATAAATCATAACCACTACCATCGTAATTGCTATGGGAACTAATCCAGGGGTTTTCCACCAGGTGCAAGCCATAGTAGCGGCGACCGTGGTCTCCATGTTTGCCATAGTGATCAACACCATCACGGACAGGGCTATCAACGGCTCCTACATCCTACTGCTCACAGCATCAGCGGTGTTCACTGCTACCACCACTTGTTTTGTGCTGGGTAAGTAATACTTAAGCAATTTATCCTGATGTTGCTCTTGAGAATAGTCTAAAATTATTGAAATAAAACAAATTGTTACCGATTTTATCGCGGGTTTGGTTAAATTTTTACTTTTTTAACTTTCCGACGTTTCGATTGCTTTACAACTTTCGTGGTCACGGGGCGGACTGAGGTATTAGTCATCCGCTCAGTGACTGTTACAATTTAGCTAGCCTTAATTTACAATTATTGAATTAAAAAGTTAATAGTTTAAGCTTAAGTATAAACTTAAGAATAAATGAGTTTTATTTCAATGTGCTACATTCGCGTAAATCTAAGAAACCATTAGTCTTAAATTAGATATTATTGCTGGATGCTTGTCTTCTGTTGGTAAGCTTTGTCCAATAGCAAGGCATTTAGTTCAGTGTTTCGTCTCTTTAATCAGGCATATATCATAGCCATTACCACGTTTCAAATTAACTGCAAGATGTCTTATTTTGTTTCCTCAAACGAGGTTAATATTAAAAATGGCTATAATTATGTCGCCATATCCATTATCCCTTTTTTCATTCATGAACATGAAGGTTGTTAATAAAAAACAATTGCTACCGTTTCATATATGCGATATATTTAGAGTACTACATAAAATATTTATGTTCCCATATCTAGATCAATGTCAAATGTAAATAATGTGATAGTAATTCCAGAGATACATCACAAATGGACGTATGATACAACAAATGCAAGTTTTGCTGTAACACAAGATTACTAATCTACGTCAACATTACGAAATGTTTTACATATAGACAACTATCTATTACGTGACTTTTTGTTATTGTACGTAACACTTGAATATCGAAAGTCACGTACAATCAATAGAGACGAATAAAGAAGCAAAAGTTCTTATTTTCTAGAAAGTGAGGTTTATTTTTGTTCGTTAGATACTGGGAGGTATTTTTATCAATAATAGATTGATATTTTAAGGCTGTTTTTTGTTCTAAAATAATACTTAAAATCATTAGGTGCAGCTCGATACACAATCCGCATTTCACCAATTTCCATTTTTTTACCAATTCCTTCGATATTTGGCGAAATTGTGTCAAATGATTCCGATTTTTTTTATAATCCACATTTCAACATTCTTGCGCTAAAGAACTTATATTCATTATGTTAGCTGGCGTTACCAATCACGACTTTTCTACTAAACACCAATTTCCCCATCCCCTAATATTATTAACACCTGAACAATTTACTTAAACTTAAATAATACCTTCCAGATTTCGTGATGGTGATGGTCATCTACGGCTCGCACAAGTTCAAAGTGAACCCTGACAACGTGGCGACTCCACTTGCGGCATCGATCGGCGACATCGTCAGTAACACCGTGCTCGCTGTCACTGCGCAGTATATGTATGAACAAATACGTAAGTAGATCCAATATTTGTTTTATAAAATACCAGAAAGTATGTGAGATGTCAATTGTTATGGGATACTCAAGTCCCCTCGCATATGTTTTTTATTGCGATGAATGACGAGACGAGCATGTCCTACGCCTGATGGTAAGTAATACGACCGCTCATGGACAGTAGCAAAACCAAACAACACCATGAATTACAAAGCAATGCTTGGAATTCCACTGCGCTCGCCATCCTGAGGCATAAAATGTAAAGTCTCATTATTTTCAGTAGTTACTACAATGTCCTTCAAACCGGAACACAACAGTGCATTAACAATGCTGTTTGGTGAGGGAAATAGACACTGCGGTGGTAACTACCCAGGCATCTCACATACGAGAGAACTACCACCAGTAATCTGATTTTGATGATTTGATTGATAGATTGAATGATCCTTTCGCATTTGAGCCAAAACCAAAATCAGCTGTATACCGACCTAATTGAATAGTGTTCCGGAATAAACTATAGATATTCAGTTGGAGATGCATATATTGAAGTTTGTTACGATATTGTATCGGTTGATGCAATATCTTGGATTTCATCAGTTACAATAAAAGTATCATCAGTTACAATAAAAGTAAATCAAGTCAGTATAAATGATAGAGACGGTAATGGAACTATTATAAACAAGAGATCGTCACTCGACATAAAAACCCATAACACTTTAAAATAAATAAAGAAAGGTTATAATTTAAGATTTTTGTATGGACGCTTATGAATACTATTGGAAATGTGGTGCAATTATTGTAAAATTGCATTTAATCCGAGCGAATCAATCAGTGTGAAAAATTATCAGTATATCGAGGATTACGATATTGAAGTACAAGTAACGTTGCATCAATTCTTAGTATGCATTTAATTATCACGTGTTATCGAATTTCGAATTAAAAAGTAATCAAATATACATTACCAATGTGAATTACTTCTTAAACGCGTTCTGAGGGCGTAAGTCGTTTTAAAATGCATATTATGTTGGTGATTTTTATCATTTTTCTAATGATGTTACCCGGCCCAAAGACCTTTTCCTTACCAAATCTCCACTTGGCTCTTCTTATTCCCGTCTTAGACATTCTTGATTGCAAGACCATTGACTATTGCTTTCATTAAAAATATCTTTAACATACCTCAAATTCGTCGTGAAAACCCATCATACTAACTCATGTAATTGTGTTACGTTCGATTGGGAAAGGACGATTGTCTCGATCGACCGACATAAAATATCAATACACCGAAGTGGACGCTTTCTTTAAATTGAACCTTATTTATCAGTGCATAAAGTCAGTTTATCATCTATTAATTCAGCCACTGCTGAACATAAGCCTCCGCCAAAGATCTCAACATCGACCATCCAGTATGCCAGTACAAAAATCTCATCCAAGTTATTTATATTCCACAGAGGTCTCTCTATGGCAGCCGATCGCTCTGATATGCGTGTACTACAGTCTGCTGCCTCTCTGGGTGTTCGTGGTGTGGAGGAACAAGTACACCAAGAAGGTCCTCACCAGCGGCTGGACGCCTGTGATCTCAGCTCTCTTCATCAGCGGGTATGTAATGATGGTTGTTTTTTAGTAGATTTCAAGCTGGTTTTACGAGTATTCTGTTAAGCAATGTGATATGAGCAAGCACAATTGTGTGCTGGTCGTAATTGGTAGATTTCTTTGTAGTTTGTACAGTGGAGTGTGTATTGTCATTAGAATACTCACAAATAATTATTTATACTTATTTATTTATAAAAAAAAATCTACCTCAAACACTCCAATACTAATTTGATCTATTGGTTGTCTAATACATATTATAATTGTACTTATTCCATTTTTTCCGCAGTATCGGAGGTATCGTCCTGGACCAAGCCGTGGACCATTACCGCGGCTACGAGGTGTTCCAGCCCATCGTGAACGGCATCGGCGGCAACCTGGTCTGCGTACAGTCTTCTAGGATGGCCACCCACCTTCACCAGACCGCCATCCCTGGAATCCTGCCTGAGGACACCAAGATCATCGAGTGGCCGTGGAAGACGCTGTTCTTTGGAAGTGAGTCTTTCTTTTACTTCACTTTATTGGTTTTCTCTGTTGAGATTGTTGTGGTCTTTAACTGTAAGATTATTGGCTGTCGTATTTCTATGACAAGCCAGTCCTTTTTTAGTCGATCTTAAGTATTCTGAAAGAAATACTTTTAAGATGATTACGTTATTATCCTAAATTATAAAAGGAATATGGATTCCTAGATCTGGAAGCAAATTTTAAGGTATTCGAAGCAAAAAATCGTTCTATACATCTGAATTTTTTTCTCTTTGATAATGAATCCTACAAGTTACCAAAATATCCTGAAAAAAATTAGGAAAGCAGTAGGCTAATTCACGTAATTTATTGACGCGCCGATCAAGTTTCGATGCAGTTTCGATTAGGTTTACGTCTTAATCGTACGTACGTCATAATGGTATTCTTGTAATTGTTTAGCTGCGCGTAAGATATGCATAAACTGCGCATGTGCTGCACATTGGTGGGACTAAACTGTCATTGGAGACGTCAAATGAATAGGTAATTTACCAATCAGTTTGCGATCTGAATCACGCATGTATAAAACGCGCAGCCGTAGAATACGCTAAAGCGATCGCGTGTCGCGAACTTGACGCGAGCGTATCTGACAGCGGTTATTCTAAATTACGAGAATACAAAACGGGCTGTTTTGATCGAAACTTAACTGCAACTGCACTGCAACTGAACTTATTTAATTACGTGAATTGGCCTACAGATCTCATAAGCTTAATTTTCAAAATCGTATACCCATTTAATGAGTTAGCATAGATCAAACAATCAACGGGTTATTCGGATGTCGATGATCACCTTCATTATTATGACTACACCAAAATTAGAAAGTAGTATTATAGTTCTGTAATATTATAGCTTTTGCTGTAATCCTAAGACTACATTAAATAATAAAAGAAAGAAACAAAATATAGAACAAAAGAAATAAGTTTCTTTCTTCAACATTAACTCTAGTTAGAGGCTAATATCCAATCCTTTCTTCTTCCAGCTACCGCAGCTAAAGTGGCTCGCATGCTGCTAGTGTTGGCCGTCTTCGGGCAGATCATATTCATGGTGGTGGCAGACTTCACCTACCAGGGTCAGGTCACCATCCAGTTACCATTCGGCATCGCGTACCTAATGTGCAGTTTGATGCAGGTGAGATATTTGATATAGATTGATTATATTATTGTTGGTATAATCAAAAGTACAAAGAATACCAAAATCTTACTAAATAAGTCCCAAGGACCAACGTTGGTTAAAGTGATCGGATAAAGGAATTATTAATCATCCGTTGATTCAATTCAGCATCGCATCAGGACATCGTAGCCTATGATTATTGGGCTTACGAAACTTAACACCTCTCGGAGTGATGGACCGAAGTGCAGTGCTTAATAATTAATAAGGTCCGACAAGTGTTTGTCTTGTTTTTGAATAATGGTTTTTGAAGCTTATATGCTTGCTATAAGGACGAAACGTCATCAGTAATCAAAAATTAAAACAGCTTGCAAATAACCTAAAATTCTTTCACCAGGTCATGGTCCTCCTGTACTTGTCGTACATCCTCATTCACTTCATGTGGAAGAAGAAGAAGGATCCCGACAACGCTGCCATCCCATACCTGACGGCCCTAGGCGATCTCCTCGGCTCAGTGTTCCTAGGTCTTGCCTTCGTCATCCTATCTCTCTTCGGCTTGGAGTACGGAAACAATGTATAAACCACCCACCAGCTTTTTTGGTTTTAGTCTTAGCCTGATTTAGGCCCTAGATTACTCCTGGGAAACCTAGGTGTAGCACAAGCAACGTTACCAAAGGAGTACATGTAGATAAAACCTAAGTGTAATCTACAGTTATTTATTGCCTTCATATGCTTGCTTTGTTAGATGCGGTAGGGTACTTGACTGTGGTGCATCTTTTAAATATTTCAATACAAAATATTTCAGACAAAAAAATATTAATTACGTTGTAACATGAAGTTCTTAATCTATTAGAAACAAACAGGGGCTTAGTAAGGATGGGCATCTTGCTGTCTCTTTCGCAATCACACAATCCACTACAAGTATAGTGACGTCACTCAGCGACTTGCAAAATATTGAATGATTTTACAAAATTGGATTTAAGGTAGCGTAGTCTTTTGAATTAAATAAATTAAGTCAAGTACCCTATTCTAAAATATTTTTGTATGAAATTTTTGGTATTATTTCGGTGCCAATTTGTACCACTGATCAGTATTGATGTTTTTTTTTTGAGATGACCTTTTAAGTCTTTCGCTGGAATGTCGCGTGTTCTGTGATATGTAATGAAATGTGATCTATCGCAATTACTAATGTAATTAACACCGTTATGGAGAAAGACAATAATGGTTGGTGGGTTGTGTCAATGTTTTTTGTCATATAAAGCCATACTTTTTTTGAAAGGCAAAGGAAACTGTTTTGATGTTTTTATTTTGTATCGATTATAGTTTTCTCTGTCAATTACCGGTTTTAAGCTTCGAGTACGAAAATTCCTATGAAATTGTGTTCATCGCTGAGTGAAATTTTTGATTTTCTTTCTTTTGTAATTGTGACGATTTTTTTTTGGAAAACCACTTGTCTTGTACTAGTAAATGAAGACAATTATCCTATTAAATATGTAGATAAATGTAAATAAAAGCATTTTTTTATTGACTAACGTTTGACAGATTTTGATGGGAACGAAATTGTCACCGCCGACAATTTTGTGTGGGTTTCTGAAAATTTTACTTATTATTTGTAAATATTTGTTTATATTGTAAAAATATTGATATTATAGTGGAATTAAATTATAAATTATATTGATAAATATTATTTTATTATTAAATAGTAATGTGATGTTTTGGCTGACAATATGAAGAGGCAAAACCTTTTGGCCTTTTTAGAGATCTCTAAGAGGTCTTAGAGCTGAAAATGCCAAATAATGTCCTTCCTTGATATTTATACCAAGTGATATTAATTGGAATTCTAGGATATAAATATTCCAATGAAAAAAACTTGCTTACTTCGAAAGGTATAAAACCTACAAAGCTTTTCATCTTGACGAAAATATAAAATCATCTAGTGACGTCAAAATCTGGATATTTTTAAATAGTAAATTTTTGATTCGCTGGACAAAAAATTTAGTTTACAGTTTAAGTTTTAATTGATTTGTGACACGACTAACATGAATAATATTCGTATCCAAATTAAGATTTAAGTTGACATAATATCTGGACTTATGACTTATCCATGCTGACCCTGAGTTAAGCCTCAGTTTTAGATAAATATTTCCTTTGGAAAAAGGAATAACTTTTTGTATTAATAAATATATTATCCGAATATTTTATACCTTATGAAATATATATTTTTTTATTTATAAATCTTAAATTATCTTTTTTTTTTTATTTTCAATTGTTGGTCACATTTATTATTGACAGCAAAATACATTTTCATTGACGATTTGAGGCAAAATTATTTATATTTTGTAATTTATTCTGATTTGTGAGTTTATAATATTTAAAAGTATTTAGTTTGTCCTGGCACTTACTCTTCACATTTCCATTTCTTCATTTTCTTCTTTATAATATTTCGTAATAATTTTCAGAAACCATTTTAGTTCTTAATTCTAGAGTATAGCTTAGAAAAATGAGTACAATAAAGCAATTACGTAGTGAATTATTTGTAAGGGGCCTATAATTATTGCATAACCACGAACGAGTATTAAAAGCATTTGTGACAACATTAATTAGAATGGTTTAGTTATATTACTAAAATTAAGCGTTGGGATTTTTAAAAAATTCAATGTTTGGCGAGTATTTTGGCGATCGTAAATTAATTTTTATGTCTAACTGAAATAGGCGCGTTTTTGCAAAAACTTTTTTATCCGGAGTATTTTATTTGGATTAAAATGATATGGACCTGTTGATTTACAGCTACCTCTGAAAAAACCATAGAAAAATGAAATGTTCCACTAGAATATATTTTAATAACAAAATTAGAAAACTTAAAAAAAAATATGACCAACCTCACAAGTTGAAAACGCGAAACGTTAGAAACTTGTGTGGGTGGTAGTAATTAAAAAAAAAGTATAACCAAGCACACAATTTACTTGATGAAATGACATACGTAATTTCTGATTCTTGTGTGCTTGGTTGTACAACCCAAAAACATAGTACAGCCGACCACACAACTTTATGTACATTAAGTGAGATGATTGAAAGTATTTGTGAAGTTACTTGTGTGATCGACTGTACAATAAGTTGTCTGGCAGTCACAATAGAGACTTTAGCGTTATTGACTTAAGGTATATTTTTGAATGAATGATGTGATATGAAATGAGATTTTTTAAAATGTACATAGTGAATTGTTATGTAGTAAGTAATAATTGTCGTTGTGCTGTACAAATTTGATATTTGCATTTACAATTGTGCTGTAATTAATTGGTTAAGTACAAAAAATATCATAGTTATTTTTCTTTCGTATAAATCCTATTTTTGCCCGAAACCCATCTATTTGTTTTTAGTCACGCTTATTTTATGGTAAGCCTTCAAAGCAATCAAACACTTGACAGGTCTGCTTTCCTGATATTTCCAAAATGATAACACTAACACACAGACACATAATCGTAACCCTATAGTAAAATACAAGTGATGTGGGTAGAAGAAACAACAGACAACTTTTTTGGCCTCTCAACAAAAAACCTAAAACAAATATATCTGGGTCACACAATCATTTTTCTTTTTGCAGTAATGCGAATCGAAAGCAGTTTGTTTTTATAACTAAAATTAAGCATTGTCATATTGATAGCAACGAAAAGTACTAGGCGTTCATAGCATGCCAAGAAGTACGGATAGGGCGAACAAAATCTGTACGCACGTATGTACGCGGGAAATCACAAGAATGAAACGGAAGATACTGTGACTGCGTAGGAGTGAAAGAGACAAACAGAGATATGACAGTTCAGCACCATTTTGTTACACACGTTTGTTAGCAGCGTCTGGTATACCTTAATGGAGGAAAGGAAAAATATACTTGAATTTTGCAAATATCACGTTTGACGTCACAACGACACAAAGCTGTTGTTATATTAGAAACATAGTGCTTGCCTTTGCCGTCGAATATTGGCGGACATATAAAAAACCTTCATCAATTTAGTTATCGAAAATGTCTTTAAATGTGAACGAGAAAATAAAATTTACATTGCATTCATTTTGTTACTGAAACCCTACTATTCGTATGCTTTTGGTCGTCTGACTGTGTCCTACGGTTTGTCCAAGTCAAATATGGTTTAGCCACAGATATCATATATTTTACTTAGGTATATTTATGTGTACATATATATTTTATTACTTTTATTTATTATACTTTACTACTTAGCTTCTATTCTTTACAATGTGCCCTCTGTTTATTTTTTTTCTAAAATCCATCCCGTTGTTGTTGGTTGTTTGTAAGACATTGCCTATTAGGTATAGGTCCGCCAATTGTACTTGTTATGTACGGTATTTCCAATTATATTTTCTCTTTTGTATGTGCAACAAAGTGTTTATAAATAAATAAATTGTAAAATGTTCAACGCTAAAAAATGATTTACTATTAGGCTCATAAAAACAACGCAAAAATACGTATAGATCCTTTGTTGAATAAAAAGACAGAAGGATAAACAAACCGCCATCTACAATCAAATATACATGATTCACTTATGCAATTGACTTTACTGAGCTAAATTTCACAATCCTTACCCTATTTTTCTTTTTTCTATTCTGTTTTCCTTTATGTCAGACAGTCTCCGTGGCGCAGTTGGTTAGACGCCGCCTGTGAAACGAGAGGCCGCGGGTTCGATCCCCGCACCGAAACAAATATTTATGTGATCCACAGGTATCTGTTTCGGGTCTGGGTGTTTGTGAGACCGAAAAGTCTCTCGTAGTTTCTAATACCCACGACACAAGACTCGATCTTAGTGTGAGATCAGGACTATGTATGTGACTGTTGGGTGTATTTATTTATTTATTTATGTGTTATAGAGTGTATACCTATTTATATGATTTTTTGGGCAAATTGCAAATTCAACATAATTTTGTAAATAACAAGCAGAGATCACGGTCTTTTGGAGTAATTTTAATATGGATGTTATTTTTCGTTCACATTTTGAAAACATATCATTCCATTATCAATTAGTTTAATTTAATAACAAATAAAAAATACTATTTTAATTAAAATCGGTTTTGAAATTATTGGACTACGTTGGATTACATGCATTGTTAGAATGATTGGGTCGATCGTCAATAAATTAATTATCTTTACTGCACTACTTGGGCCATCAGTTGAAGTTATTTTTCGTGTGAGTATAAGAAAAT
This sequence comes from Deilephila elpenor, assembly GCA_949752805.1. Taxonomy (NCBI): domain Eukaryota; kingdom Metazoa; phylum Arthropoda; class Insecta; order Lepidoptera; family Sphingidae; genus Deilephila; species Deilephila elpenor. The sequence goes on from OX457119.1 coordinate 3,206,441, forward strand.
CCCCTGTCTATACAATGAATACGTAAAACCTCGCATGCTAAAATATATTTCTAGGACCCCTCGATAAAGGCTTTCCTAGTGAGGGGAATATGTATAATTTACACTGTTTAATTACAAAAAATTAATCCAGTGCCCCTAGCTGGAACATTTTGCAGTATCGTAATAGAATAGTAATAGTAAAATTTTGTATGACAATTTAAACAGCGCCATTGTGAGCGTTTTTGGAACTAAAATTTGACAGTGGGAAACGTTTACGATACTATACGATACTTCAAAATGTTCCGGCTAGGGGCATTGGAATAAATTTTCTGAAAAAAATTGTTACGTATATGTAATTTATAAAAAAAGAAATCTCTTCTCTTTTTTGCATGCTATATTGTTTAAGACTTAAGATTTTTGTCGCAAGAATGTCTCCATAAAATATATAGGGTAACCTATATTTAGGATATTTATCAATGATTAATTTAGAACATTGTATATTGTCACATTTATATCTATTATGCATTCCTGAGTATATTACTTATCTTTCAAACATTTTTAGTAAACATAATTGTTTGAATGGTTTTCCTTTCAAGACGTTTACTAGAACTTCTAGTATTTAAATATTTCTATGCAATATTTGAACGGTCTACAATTAAAAGGTATCGAATAAAAAATATCGAGGCCGAAAGTGCTAGAGAAATGCCCACGTAGTCTCAGATCCAAGGCCATAGTTGATACTTGATGTCCATCCAATAGGCGGACAGACGATAAAAAATTAGAAAGTCGTTGAATGCAGGTCCCTGTAAGTCTTTCAGGGAGGCCCATGTCCAGCAGTAGACTTCCCGTGCCTGAAAATGATTATATTTGAAATTCAATTGCAAATAAAAATTATGAAGCAGGAATTGACTAAATATAAACTGATTTTAAGACATTACATGTTACGAGTTAAATTCAAATTAAGTAAACAAATGTATTCCAACGGTAAGATAAAATTGTGTTTATTGAAATTAGGGTGTTAATACACCCAATGGTTTTGTGATTAAAATATAGGGCCTTGTATGACCCACGGCTGTTTCATAAAAGTATATTCTACAATAATTCAGCTTACTGAGTATTTGTAGATGTTATAAGTTATGTACTGTCAACGTATTCCTAACATTGTGATGTCCGAACATATTCGTAATTTTATTTCCAACATAAAAATTGATTTAAAATAATGTCTTTCATTCCAATAATAAACGGAGATCAATTTCTGAATGCAGAAATATACCTTACAGTCACATATTTAGTACTACCCTACATTAAAATAAAAGTTTATCGAGGGTATCAAAAATTATGAAAAACTCTAGTCCCTCAAATTGCAGTGTCGTTACTCCAAGTCTTTTTAGTGTTTTAATCGGTTTTTTTGTTAGACGAAGCTACTATCCCAGCTGAAGTGTCTCAAAAAATAAGCGTATTGTACATCTCGTGGTAATGTAAAATTATAGGTGACAATTCAGTTGAACACTCATACAGAAAGAGAATGCATGCGACCGACATGTCACCACACTTGGTAAGATACCAAACTCCTATGACGAAGGCCAACCGTATTTTTTTTTTAAACAAAGCCACATGAACTATACACTTAAACATAATCTGTTCATAAGCGCCCTCTAGTTTCTGTGGTACAAACCACGGCCCCGGCTGCATTTACACTGTAACGGGAGGAACGCAGCGAAGATATGGAGGAATCGACCAATCATATTGGACATATGCGTCATCATAGATGTGTTGATTGGGCAATTTCTACACATCTCTATTCCACTCCACACGTTCCCGCTTCAATTTAAACGCAACCCAAGCCACCATTTTCAGTAAAAAGAAGATTAGTGTGTTAACTTCATTGCGGACGTTATAGAATCATTCGTTCTTCGATTCGAATATTCGAACATCGTTTTGTAGAGTAGGTTTCGACACGAAGAATGTCACGAGCATTCAAAAATTTGATTATAGAATAACCCCCGGTCTTTTGATAACAGCATAGAAGTAACGGTGAAGAAAAACAAAGTGAGCAAACGCTCCCAAAGAAGTATCTGTGGCATATAAGCCAAGAAACTGGATACAAAACGAGAAGTCGGGAGTTTAATCCTTGCAGGGGGAACTAAATATTTAAAACTAAGACATGAATTAACAACTCGGGATTACACATTTTATTTTTTCATAAAAGGCTCCCAGGTTGGTATAATATTATCCCGACTAGCCGGAGACGAGCGTTGCCTGACTGCTCTATTTGCAAATATCTTTCAATCAAAAGAAATAATAAAGAAACTAAGGCTTTCGATGCTAATTAACGTTTTCCGAAACAGTAATTTTATCCATTCATAGATACACATATAAACAATATTGTTATCGGAAAAGTGTACTAGGTGGCGCTACTAGGCACTATGTCAATGTTGAATGGTGACGTCACACTGAAAACATAGTATCCATCGAGATACCAACAGATGGCGCTACAACTCGCTAAAACTCAAGTGGTGACTGTATTGAAATGTAGGGCATTTATTTTAAATTTTCCTCATGTTACAGTGAATTTTAAGCTTGTTCAGAATTATTGTTAGGCGAGTGATATGTGTCCTACATTTCTTATGAAGCTTTAACTTTATTAACACAACTTGTAGATATTAAAAATTGCCGTAGCCTGGAAATATTTGAAGATGTTTTAATAACATTAACAATAGAAGAGCTTCACCAGATGTATTACTAACGTCACGCGAACTACAAGCAAACAACGGTGCGCTATCCGAAAAGCTTTCAAACAGTTCGGCTTTCCACCGCCGGCGGCGCCACTGTCCCGCCGAAGTATTAAAATGATAAATTGCGCCACGTTCCCACAGCGAAAACATTATTTATTACATGAATTCAAATTAAATTTGTCTTATAAATGATATTCACTGTATTCTTTGCAGCGGGTAGTTTGGTCCGTTGTAAGGTTGCGATTGTTTACAGGTTATGTAAGAGATGTTGTGGTGCGAGGCGGGAGCAGGTGCCGCGCGTGGCGCTGGCTCTGAGCGCGCTGGCAGCTGGCGGCGCGATCGTTACGGGCGGCGCGGCGGCGGCGCGGCGGCGGCGAGGCGGCGGCGAGGCGGCACGGCTCGGAGAGCGCGCGTGCGCCCGCCGCGCCGCCCCGGCTGCCGTCAGTCGGCCGCGAGCACCGGACCACGGCATACCTTGCCCGAAAAATCACCGCCTGAGGTACCCACCACACCCGTACTATTTTAAAACATCCCGAGACAACGCGCATGCGAATATCGATCCGGCGCACACGGAATGGTCCTCGTATCTAGGTTAACCGGCTAAAATTAAAGGTGCGTTCCGAATTCAAGGTTGTAACCGCCGGCGCAGCTCCGAAATAGAGCTAACGTGCATGGGAAATGGAAAAAATGTACTCAACGTTTGTCGTTTTTAAGGGCGAGTTTCGCTCGCGTCCCACGCGGTAATGGCTGCCGGGAATTATGTAAGAACGTTGGTTGTTGTTTAAAAAAATCGCGATTGTCGAGTGTGCGTGTAGGCTGTACAGATTCGACGTAATGTCGAGTCGATTTTGACGTACCGCGTGTGCCCGTGCCGCCGTTGAGTTTGCGTATTGTCGTAGCGTTTGGGAGTATCCGGATTACGGTCAGTAAGTACGTACGCAAATGAGTGTAAGTTAAATATAAACCGAGCTGTCTGTACACCGTACACGAGGTCTGACACATTGCCGAAAACATTGTCCATGCCCGGATCTGCCCCGCAGTCAGCCCGATGTGTCTCATGCTACAACATCACAAACGATACATTTCATAATACATCCCGTGTTAGCATTACCTTGCTGCTTCCGTTCTATTTATACCTTACATTTGTGAAATACGCAAGTTTTCACGGCATACGCGGCCTCCACAACAAGTAAATAATGAGTAGAAACATCCACTCATCGTGTTCGAAAACTATAATTATTTTCCACTTTCATTATATCGATTAAAAGTGGAGGCATTCTTTACCCGCCTAGTTTTATTGAAGCAATAAAATCCAATTTGTTTGATGGAATAAACATGTAGTAACCTATTGAGAACTTCCATGAAAATCTACCACCCGAATTCATTACATCAATTTGAAAAGACCTGAAATTCATGAAAATGCTTTGAACAATTGTAAAGTTCGTATTACTACAACATATTGCATTCTGTAGCTAATGAAAACACACATAAGTCCTGTAAATATACGAAACCACACGTAGAGTATTAAATTCTACGTGAATCAATCGTAATTATACGCGTTACGAACGCTAGTAACCTAGAAAACCGCATGTTTCGGTACACGTTGTGTAGATGTCGCTAGTTGCTACTGGATTTCTTTCACGAGCTTTTCTTCTATTGAATATTGTTATGAAAATTAAGTCCTTTTTAACCCCAATATTTTTACGTTCTTATAAAATAATTGTAGTGATTTTGGTATCTTAAAAATTTGCTCTTTAATAAAAAAATATCTACTTATAAAATTGTTATTTTAATATAATGATGTTTCTTTTTTTACTGTATTGTGTAAAATAAAGATTATATGAAATTAAGTGTAGTTCTTAATACAAGGTATATCAAGACTGCGACCGAAAACGAAGCCAGGTGATAGTTTTAGTGCTCACACATACAATGTAACTATGATTTTCCCAAAAACGCAACAGATTTTGTTTTGCAATTTTTCAAATATCATCGTGTTACGGTGGTAAATACCTAGTTTTTGCAAAAATAGCAACTTAAACATTTGCGTACCATTGCGTCCTTAAAAATAAAAAGCTGTACATTATTATTTAGCACCCAAATACGACAATAAGTAAAAAAAAATGACAAGTTTATTGCGAATTTTTTGTTGCATTCTGTCAGAAGTTATTAATACTACCGCCTGGCTTCGTTTTCGGTCGCAGTCTTGATATACCCTCTATACTTAGGTACCACAGACTAACCCCTTAGGTACATCAAAGAAATTCCAACTATTTAAATGACCTATAATTGAACTAAGCACCTGGAGAGGTTTTTTGTATCGCTGTAGGTGACTACAATGTGTATGTCTCAAATTAAAAATAAAGCCATGTATAGAAGCTATTATTTACAATGAAAAAAACTCAGTAAACCTGTTTTTATTAATAGTTATGGCGAGATAAAAGACATCGGTTTATTTAGATTCGCCTTCATTAACTTACATATATTAATCTTCAAAGCTGTACTCATATTTACGAGTAACCTAAATTAAGAAACACATTTTATTTCTACTGTGTGTAACCCAATTACAAACTTAAAAAAAACTTTATCCTATTTTGCGCCAAAGATTGACGACCCCTGACCTCGGCATATGTCAGGGGTCACAAACTCGCGCATAGCATGTTCCCCGTTTTACCAAAGTACCTCGTTGCGTACAAAGCCGTTATCTTTATTGTTCAACCCTTTCTTTATGAGGACTTTCACACAATGATCAAAAACAAAGGAATTTTACAACTCGCATGGCATTTAAGGGACGTTTTGAAGATAAAGAAAATAATAGTTTTACAGCCGAATGTTTTGTCTTTTTCGTCCAAACTGAATTCTAAAGTCGTTCAAAGTGGTCAAAACATTCAATAACTGAAATAGGTTTTAGTTAATTTAGTTAAGTCATGATAGTTAAGTCATGAACGTCGTTCAGAACGGAGAATTGGTTTTCACTGTTCCGCCAAAGCAATGAATAGCAATAAAACTTTCAAAGTAATTAAAAGTTATCACTTTACGCCAATCAATTTAGGATAAGGATCGGAAACTTGCTATTTTGGTAATATTCAACGCTGTTATAGCGCACGATTTTTCTGTATTCTACTCGATCGCAGTAGCATTTAATGTACATATAATCGAGTTTATAGAGAATATAAAATAAAATGTACATACGTACTTTATTGTGTAGTTAAAATGTTACACATTATTTAAATTCCGTCACTTTTTTTCTCTACTACAAGGCTGTTTTTGCCAGAGAAGAATGTGATAGAAACTAGCCTTGCTGATAAAATACGTTACTTATTAAAAAAAATAACTCATTGTCCTATAACTCCATTAGAATTTAATTTTCTAGCGTAGCAGATAAAAAGCTTGTCTAAGTTGCGTTCATTTGACGTGATAGTTTTGTGTCCAATGTCGATGCTCTTTCTGGACAGCACTACATTTACTAACGAATTAAGTGAAACCACTTTGCTATGGCAATTTAAAATATTAAATTATGAATAGTAGCTAATTTATTGAAGTGAAACTTCTTTATCGGGGTTGGAAAAATTTTTTCGTTACGCGTCACATTCTTCCGTTACGCGCCATCTTTTTTTATTTAGTAAATTAGTACCCACTTCAGTAAGCTACACCCCCAACCGTTTCCAAGCCCCACCCAATATTTTAAGTCCCACCCACTTTTTTGTAATTTGATCCTTACCCCCCCCTCTGGCCTTCCTCCACCCTAAATCCAAAACAGTGCCCAATAGCCTCCCCCCGCTTACCCCCACCCTAAAAATTTTACCTCACCTCCCCCTACTCATATCTCCGGCATTATCCATCGTAGACCCACCGACCTTGGGTTCATTGGAACCGGCTCGGTGAGGGCTACAATCCTGCCCCAACAGAATTCCCGAATTCCCCCTCCACAACTTTCCCCACCCAAAAATATTTTAAGGTGCCCAATAGCCCCCGCACGAAACCTAACCCCCCCCCCCCCCGCCCCTACCCCCACCTAAAATTTTTACCTCACCCCTCCTAAACCTATCTCGGCCAGGTATCTCTATCTATCTATCTATCTCGGCCTATAAAGGTCGTGGACCCACCGAGCTTGGTATCCTCGGAACCGTCTCGGTGAGGGCTACAAATTGGCCCCGATAGAAATCCCAAATTCCCTCAAAAATTTCCCCCCTCCTAAACTTAAACTTTATTTAATTTAGCTTTATTTTACCAATTCTGTAAATATGTAAATAGTAGATCATTTTTCGAAAAATGATGTCATAAAGAAGTTTCACTTCTTACGTGTGTACACTAATACACACACACATTTTTTTAATTACTCATTACTTATTTACATTCAGTAACTTTTTCTCTACCTCCCGTTTCACAAGGCTGTTTCCGCCAGAGTAACTACTATATTTAATGAGACTTAACATTTATGTCTCAGGGTGGCGAGCGCAGTGATATGCCAAGTATTACTTTGTACTAATGGTATTTTGCTACTGTCCATGAGCCGTCGTGTCGCTTACCATCAGGCGAATAGCATGCTCGTTTCGCCATTCACAATAAATTAAATATAATAAATAATAGAGAAGAACGGCAAGAAACTCTGACGTTGCTTTTTAAACCAGTTTACAGTACGATTATTATACAGGAGTTTATTTTAATTCAGAGCAGTTCATACATTATTTATTTGTACGTATCGTTATACCAACTAGTACTAGCCCACTTTGCTACTCATTATTTTTGATTGTATATACCCATTAATTATTGTAACACCATTGTCATCCAGTAAATAATATATCATTATTTTATAATATGTTAGAAGCATTTTATAGCAAACGAAGTGAAGTCCGCCAACCCGCACTAGGCGTGGTGGACTATATGGCCTAACCACTCTCAATCGATTCTCTCGATTGTAGAGTAAGCCCGTGCCCAGCAGTGGGACGTATATGGGCTGATACAGTACAGTACAGTCCAGTGGGCGGAAATGAAATAATCCATTATGTACAAATCCGGACGCGGTAATTTATTGATAGTTTAGGTACCTCTATATATTCTGCTAATTCGACTAACACGGCATTGAAAGCCGATGTCTGTAAGTCGTAAGACTTATTTAATATAATATAGTATCGACATAAACGCACTAACATATCGTAATTCCGTTACCAAGATATTTAACAGAAGTAATGTTACACCGCACTCTTTAAATATTGTTTAATGTGAGAAAATAACAAGTAACATTAATTTATCGTTGTTAGTAAATTTATATTAAGGATGTGGAATTTCAAAACCGCCCACATTAGCTCTGACAGACGTTGTGAGCCATAAAACCCTTCCGATCTTAAATATCTCACCCGAACACAAGCCGTTAATTCAAATAAGAAACAAATCAAACGGGAACAAATAAAAAGCTGTAAACATTAGAACTAAACCTATCAGCCCGGCCGACGCATTCACACAATAAATGTACTGTGGTGTGCGTAAAAAAATAAACACCGCATCAATTAAACGCGATTCGACCAATTAATCGATGGACCAACACAAACCGTAAGACAAATTACGTTAACGAAACAAATCTCAAATAAACGAAACCGAATAACAGATGGCGCTAGTTGTAGCATGATGGCCGCATTGTTTGTTTGCTCTGGGCGAATTAACGGCTTTCATATATTCCAACGTTATTGGGAATGTGTAATTAAAATTATAGGTTTTTGTTTGTTGGATAACGATCGAGAGTACATTTGGTAATAGCATTTATTATAATGTAGTGGGCGGCGACCGTCGGGCTCAATGCCTTTCGATTAGTATTCACATAAATTTAATCACATTTCTGCCGTTTGTTTGTGTGATTAAAATTGTATTTTGTTTATTGAAATAACAATATTTTAGTATAATGGTTTCTTAGATTTACGCGAATGTTACACATTGAAATAAAACTATTTTATACGGATTTTATCGACGAAAGCTGTAAAGTAATCGAAACGTCGGGAAGTTAAAAAATGTAAAAATTAAACCAAATCCGTATAAAATAGTTTTAATTCAATATTTTAGAAGTAAAGCTATAAGAACGACACAGCGCGCGTGGTCAGCAGTAGTATTTTTTTTCTCTTGACCTGCGAAAAAGTAACTGGCTAGCTGCTTGTATTAAATGCATGCGTACAACAATTATTATAACAATTATAAATAAGATGATGTTAACGAAGCCGTTTAGTTGCACCACTATGAAGACGTGTAGCAAAATCATTCTCAGGTCTCATAATATTTATGAAATAGAATAATATTTCTAAAATGGAAAAGCAATTACTGTATTTAAATATTCAAGAGTCGGTAGGAACTGGACATAACTGAATTATGATGTTGTTAGTAATGTTTGTCTGTCACCATTCCATTTCCGGGATGAGGGATATGTCTGGAATAGTTAATTTATATAAATCCCTCCGCTATCCCTCCAAATGTATACAAATGATGTAGTTAGCGTTATCACAATCCCAGACCATTTGGAATAATTAAAGCGCGGCCAACACGAGCTAATGTTGCGGCACTTCCGCATGACGACTAATTAGATTGCTTTGCTTTTTTTTCACGAACCACAGTGAATTGTTAGCTTCAGTATTCCATACTGTTTATAATTTATATACATTATACATAAAAATTCATTGCTATGTTCCAATAGGAATAATCAATAATACCATTTTCTAATTATTTCTATTTTATTAACCAACTAATGTTGTACTTCAAAAATTTTACAATGAGATACAAATATGTGCTTAGTATCTAGTAATACGATATAACTACTCGACGATATCATACCTATATGGTTGTGCTTTTACCTATTTAAATGCCAGATAATGAACTTTAACATACAAACCCGCTCCGTCCACAGATAGGTTTTCCAAGCGAGGAAAACTGTTGATAAATAAATTAAAACATAATTCGAATTGACATTTGTCGAAAACGTAACTTTGCTGCCATCTTATACTTGTTTAATTCAAGAAACAACATTTATATTTCGAGGTGTGGCCTTATTGAGAGTTTATATTTTATTTAATATCGCTTAATTTTTTTATGTGGTAAATGTGCGAAACTAAATTGTTTTACTGAGCTTACATTTACGCTTAGCATAGGAGTCATCTCATTGATCTAATCCAATAAAGTGTAGCAAATCGTAAAGTGAGCCCCAGTTTGACTACTCCACTGTGTGTCTATTTTTCGATAATTTCAGAGCAGGCAGGTTAAATTATGATCCTCACTTTGGAATATGCATAAGGTGCATTTTCGGAAGTGGTAGAGCCACGGCGTTGCATAGTATCGAATCTGCCACTTTTGATAGTTTAAAATTAATTGTTCAAATTTAATCTTTTATTATACTTATTCACAATGCTCTTTCAATTTTATTCATATGTAAAACAAATTGATGTATAAAAAATGTATTTTAAAGAAAATATACAGAATTATAAATATTTATCTCTACTTGTGGTTAATGCGATAAAACAAAAGTGCATTTTTTTATTCTTTTATTCACTTTCCATAGTTTACGTGAGGACCATCGAAATATAAAAACATAGATCAATAATACATAGAAAAATTTGATAATATTCACTCATAGATGTACTTATAATATGCAAACATTCTAGATGGCAAAACTAAAAATTCTAAGCAAATTTCTATATATGAGTGCTCATAAAATTATTGACCTTTTAACGTTTTTAATGCCCCATTAATATTATTGTGTCTATTTAAACTGAATGGGTGAGAAAACTGATTTATGCGTAAATTAAAGTATTTCTGAATGGTTTACGATGCTCTGAGGCTATAAAATCTTTTATCATAAACTATGACGCAATTCACTCACCATTGTCTCCTTCGCACGTGTTTATATAAAGTTTCCGTATTGTAGAACAACATTCAATTTTATTTTATATACCATACAGCCTCTAAAACAATTAGTTACAATTGTAAATTTATAAAGAGTGGAAATAGATTTAACAATACCTACTTAATATAATAAGCTAAAGCTGGCAAAATTATATACTACGATATCTTCAAACTTTCATAAAATGTAGTTTTGCCAGCGTTATTGTATAAAAGCTTAACTTTATATATAAGTTGTTAAGGCAACTATTAAAATATGTTTGACATCCGGACACTTTTAATAGTTTTTTCATCTTAACACATTAAAATTGATAACTTCCAAAGCCACCCCGATCGGAACATCATAATAGCTGATCGTGTGATACCTATGTCAGAGGCATGCGCAGAAAAACTTTCAGCTTTTATAAAATGACGAAAGTCTGTCAGCAATGGGCTCTTAGTCTAAGGGGTAGATGACTTATAGGCAGTATTATTATATATTACATCTCGAAATGCCAATTCTCTGGACTCTGGACATCTAACATGACATGCAGACTCGCTTCCATGTAACAATGAGCGGACGACAATAGCCTTATCTACACCTAGCGACATCTGTATTCTGTGCCGCGTACCACAGTTATTGTCACCATCTTTCTCTTCTTTGTTCGAGTGAAATGTAAATCACTGAATCCCTGTGATTTGTTACGTTTTCACAACCGTAGGGTATTGGTACAAAGTGATTATTATCTCCTTTTAACGTACGGATTGGCGAAAACGTGTTTCGGTATAGTAAAGCTCGTGATTTAAAGTAATTCGTTTCATGTTTTTAAAAGTAATAGTTGTAAAACAAGCGATAAAGGAATATAAAATGACATGCAACTTTTATTTTCATAAATATATTCACTTTGCTATATAAAAGGCTATCTATTTATCAACCGATATTTCTTACATACATACATAAACTCAAGCCTTTATCCCAGAACGGGTAGGCAGAGGCGCCACCAGGACACTCACATTTCGCCTTGTATGTTCCGTTCCATGATGTGATAGGGGCTCCGGGCTGATAATGAATAGCAAAACCCAATATAATTTTGCCCGACCCGGGATTCGAACACAAGATCTCAGCTTTGTAGTCGTACCGTAGTGCAACTACGCCACCGAGGCGGTCGGCAGGCACCGATATTTCTTTTACTCCTTTTTTAGCATTTGAAAATAAATGTAAGAAAAACTGACGGCCTTATCCATAGACAGTTTTAAAACCTATTTTGGTTATCGAATGTTTTGTCTCTTTCGAACGACTTTAGAATTCAGATTGAGCGAAGAAGACAAAACGTTCGATAACTAAAATAGATTTTAAAACTGTCTATGAATAACGCCGTGATACTATACTGAATTACCTCCTCTTGAAGCCGGTTAAATATAATCAAAACACAGTGTATACACAGAAAAAATATTACTTACGATAATTTCAAATACACTTTACGATATATTTTTTATACAAATGATATATTTTCATGCGAAAGATCAAAGCTTTTCGCAGATCAATGATTATCAACAAGGCATTCACACAGAGCTAACTCATGATGTATAAAACATAGTACTAGTGACAAATTGCTGTAGCAATTTTTCGGAACATATTTACTACAAAGTTAATTAAAATAATATTTAGTAATATAAACTGAGGGAGTGGGAAGTTAGTGTTACGATGGAGTGACGCCATTCAATAGTTTTTATGAGGTTAAATCATGTTTAATGGCGGTGCTGTAGAGCTTTTTTCGTATAAGTGATCAACCCAATGTACAGTACATACATAAACTCACGCGTTGTTCCTAGAAGCGTTGACAGAGGTGCTACCAGGACACCCACGTTTCGCCTTGTATATTCCGTCCTAGGATATGATAGAGGGTGAGCCTAACGCCATATCAGACAAAAATTGCTGGCTCCTGGCTGATAATGAATAGAAAAATCCAATAACACTTTGCCCGACCGGGATTCGAACCCGAGACCTCAGCATTGTAATCATCCCGTAATACAACCGCCACCGAGGCAGTCGTATATAGTACATACTTTAAAATAATTTTTTAACATAATAAAAGCAGATTTTAAATTATTTTATAAAGCGTTTCGGTAGTTTAAACATTTTTACTAATAGAATTGTCATAAAACAAATAGGATTCTGAGATTTTAATTAGCAAATTAAAATGAAATCGTTTTATAGTTACGCAAGGAACAGCGAGTTGATAAGTACCCATTCCGTTTATTTCAAGGAAAATGTTCCCCGATAAAATTTAATTAACATTTGTCAAGGACCTTTTGCCTTCGTGTTTATTTATTCATATTTTACTTACTATTATTTCTAATATAGATCCTTACAAAAGATTATTACTTAATACTGGGATATTTAAAATTATTTACTTATACATTTTTTCTTACGAGGATAATAGGTACTGAAAATTACTTTGTTAGGATTCTTTAATTTTTTTATCCTTTACAAGTGTATTAGCAAATGGTGAAGTTCTTTTGTACAGGGTATATCAAGACCGCGACCGAAAATAAAGCCAGGTGGTAGTATTAGTGACTTCAGACATAATGCAACAAAAAAATTCGCAACTTTTTTTTGTAATTTTTTACTTATCGTCGTATTTGGGTGATAAATACATAGTTTTCCTAAAATAATTATATACACCTTTTTATTTTTTAAGACGCAATGGTACGATAGGGTTTAAATTACTATTTTCGCAATAACTAGGTATTTACTACCCAAACACAATGATTTTCAAAAAATTGCAAATAAAAATCTATCGCTTATTTTGCGAAATTTTTATTTGCATTGTGTCTGTAACCACTAAAACTACCACCCGGCTTCGTTTTCGGTCGCAGTCTTGATATACCCTGTATAAACTAATTCATAAGTTTGGGTGTATGAGTCAGCAAGCTCGTTGGTAGCTGAGAATAAACTATACGAGTATATAAAATCACGGATTTAATTTTGGAATGTGTAAATATGGAAACATATTTTAGCTAAAATAATTATGACACGTTCACCAAACTCCGTGGGTTTGATTGATATTATATACACGAAACTGAACAGGTATCCAGAAATTAAATATTTTTGTGCTGATACAGCTCTCTGAAAATTCCATACAACTTCTATACTGTGAAATATATTACAATATTGATTAATATTTGGGCTGTATTCGCACCTATTGAATGCAATCTCTGATGAGGGATCATATAATATGTTACAGCGATGCGTTATCCCAAGTTTAATTAACTAATTCAGATAATAGAGTAAACTTTGATGAGATTAAACGGCAGATAGCTCATTTTAATAGCTTACCGTCTTCGCGGTTTTGTGTAACCCCCGCCCTCCTTGTTATTACGCCATCTATCTTCCGTGTACCGTAAACGTCCTTAATCGATATTGTTACACAACTATGGCTGTCTGATTAATATGATAAAACGCCTGAAATTTGTTTAATTATGGTCTCTAAGATTTACGAGAGTGTTACACATTGAAAAATAACTAATTTTTACGGATTTTATCGCGAATTTGGTTATATTTTTACATTCTTTAACTACCCGACGTTAGTTCAGTTCATCAGTTAAGCTGTAACAGTCACTGAGCAGATGACTAATAAATAATACCTCAGTCCGAAAAATACTCATACAATGAACACACAAATACCAGAATTACGTAGGTTTTTATAGGCGGCAGTGACTTCTTACTATCGGATGTGAAGCCTGCTCGCTTTCCTCCTATTTACAAATAAATATATTACACAACAATACGCCCAATTGAAAATCACCAATTACCGCGCGAACTTCACTAAAAACGCGTAAAAATATTTTTTTGATGTTCAATTGGTACCAAGAGTACGATATGGCGAGCTAGTTAAATAGTTTGCCAAGTAGGGCTTTATAGATGGCACCACATGCTCACAGCACAAACGTGACAATCAATGGATAGAATGGGCCTGTAGAACCGTAAACGTGAATTTCATTATTACTGTACTGACTGTTTCCGCTAGTTTTGCGAAAGACAGAGGTCGCAGAAGTAAATTATAGAAGTATATTACATTATTATACACCCAGCAGTGAAACACACACATAGTTCACTACACACTCCATAGTCAGATGCTGTTTTGTGCTAAAAATTGATTTTTCGGTCTCATCACACCCAGGCCTGTAACAATTACTTGAGAGTTGAAAAAAATATATGTCTAAAGGCATGTATTAAATCCATAGCCGCCCTTTTCACATCTGGCTAAAAAAATACTCAGCAAATAATTTTAACTAACCGTGTAATTGTGTTTGATTTACTTTTGCATACATTGAATGGCATGTCATCAAAATAAAATCATTTGCATACAAACATTGTGTTCTGGTATTAAATTCTCATTATTTCCCTTTATATCAACAGTCATAATTAATGTGTATCAATAATAACGCGTAACTGTCCGGGGGCAGATGGATGGTTTTATTCGATACAATATTAATAAAACCGATGGAATATTTAGGTATCGGAGTATAATGAAATTAATATTCTCAACTAAAATTGATTGTGTAATTATTGGAGAAAACGTATTGTACCATGGCCGTAAAGGTTCTAGAGTGGAGGCCACGTACAAGCAAACGAAGTGTCGGATGCCCGCTCACGAGGTCGGACGACCTGGTTAAGGTTGCAGGAAGTCGCTGGATGCCGACCGCTTCCAACAGGTCTATGTGGAGGTCCATGGGGGAGGTCTATGTTCAGCAGTGGACTTCCTGGGGCTGAAGAGAGAGATGACCGAAAAGTGATGTTTCATAAGAGCAGGCAGAATAAAGACGAAATCAAATTATGTTATTGCTTTATTTTTCGCACTGGGAAGAAATGTGTGTCTGATATAAAGGAAATTGCTATCTTATTTATTTATTTATACTCTTTATTGTACATAACAAGTTACAAAGGAATGTGATACCAATAAAAAAATAAAATAGTACAATCGGTGACATATCGCATTGAGCGATTTCTTCCTGGCAACCTTTGGATGAACAGGAATTGTTGGATTGAAAAATTGGACTTGACGTGCAACAAGAGTACATTAACAAAAATAATACATTTAACTTGACATTACATACATTGACGAAATTGCTATCTTCGTCAAGGGATCAAATACGGATGGTTCATCTCTCGTCTTTCGACCAATTATTTCGCGTCAATCAGTTTTTTTTTAAATCTCCCAGCTAAAATACTAAAAACAACTCATTTTCTGTTCGAGGACAAAAAACCCACTGCTTAGCAAACCATATATCTTCATCAAGAAATTCCATAGGGCCTTGAATAAAATAAGTTATAAAAGTGCTTTTCAATAAATTCTTAAACAAGCAAGCAAGCTCAGTTACGGCACGATTATAAAAAGTTACCGGGCGATAAAACTAGCGTCGTGATGCGTTTAGTAGAATAATATCTGTAAGACGGTGTTTTACTTGATCCTAGGGATAAAGTGCAAGCACTAGATAAAAGCGTATAAACGTTCTTTCAAAATAAATAAATGTTTCTCTTTTATATGCAGAACGTTATTTTCCGGATTACCATGACACGATAGAATATTTCGGAGTGTTGTTTTATTTACGATTTATAAAATATTTTGTTTTTATTTGTTCTTTGTTTGTGTTTTGAAGGGTATGTTTTTATATTAATATGTTTAATTTTCTATTGCAGGTACGTTCACCATTACATTTGGTTATTCTATCGAAGACAGCAAGGTATTGGAATTTATTAAGTAACTAAACTGAATAAAAATATGGGATATTCGTTTCTAATTTTGAGGATATTTCTAATATTTTTTGGAAATAACTAGGTCAATCTCATGTTGAAAATGGTCACGGTGCTGAATCTCAGTTTTCTCAGTTGAAACACAAGTAAATAAGGAAACCTGAATGAAATATGACAACTAACTCTACACTGTGTTTCGGAATGATGTTATTCGAAATTTATTTGCGTCCTCGTTACTGTCATTAATTGTAATTAATTATAGCAACAAAAACAGAACATTTCCACAGTAACTACATTGAAATAACACCACACAAACCTACCTGAAAGACTCGTTCTCACAGCTCATACGACATTCATACTATCTGTCCTTAGTCTATTCTTTGTCCAAAATCATTAAGCTCTATCGAAAAGTACACTTATCCGTGAAAATAGTTGATAAAAGCCGCTTGTATAGGTAATTAAAACACGGGCAGTGTCGCTACAGCTATTCCTGTACCGACTGAACGCTGGACCGGCGCCAGCACGCACACAGACAATCAGACAGACATCACGCCCTGTACATTAAATAAAACTATGAGCACGACGCAGAGATGGCGCCATGCGTGCGTTGGTTTTTTCTTTTTAAGTTGCACCGTTCGTAATTGAATTCTCTGCTGTTATTTTGTGATAACTTTGTGAATGGATATTTAAGGCTATATGCACAGAAAACAATTTTAGCCTAGTATTTATCTGTCCATGGAAAAAAGGGGGCCATTTGGTACGTATTTAAAAAGAAATAGAAGAATACGGATTGTCAATTCCGTTCATATACCTCTGACAATCTCCGTAATGCATGGAAATTGTAATAACCTATACCCTTTAAATTGATATTCGAGTTAACGTCATTAGGATAAGATTACCTTTTTTAGTGCATTCATTATTACCACGTATTTGATGACACACATGTGACGATAGTAGGTATTAGGTAATACAGTGTGCATCAAAAAAAGTATAATAAATATTTGCTCTCGGGCGTGGCATACAAAAAAATAGTTATTTCTTACCTCAAAGCCTCCCTATATTTTTTTACTCCAAATACAAACGCCTACAGAATCTATTGTACAGATTTATAGACACGCAGTGCCGCCATCTATTAATCGTGAAATTCAAAAGGAACATTAAAAACGCGCGAGAAATGTCGAATAAAACATGTTTGAAAGCACATGGCGTATCGCTTTTATGTCCGACGGTCATAAAACAATTCGAGATTGTCCAGAATCAGCTTTTGTTCCGAAAATAGACGAATGTTGGATTTTTACTTACGCTTTGTGTCGACTCAGTGTTTCAACGCATCACATTGTCGAGATAATGGAAAAATATTTAGGGCCTCGCAGACGCCATTTTATATATTTACGTAACAATTTTTGCGTATGTTTTAAAGCTTGCTACGCTAAATAAATCATGCATAGACGGTTATAAAACACCTATAATATGTTAAATTAACCCAAACTTCGGTGAGACAACATTTTCATTTACTGTTTTCTAAGAGATCGTAGACGGCGGTGCCACCGCACCAGTCGAGCTAATGCATTGGTGGCTTTAACGAGCTACAGAAAGGCTCTACTTCAAGCGATTAAGCACGTTTCAGCCATAGTCACTCACACTGGTGATACGGACCTACAACCTCATTATTTATTGTGAAATATCAGAGAAATTGTGGTTTTAATTAATTAACGCGTGCGTGATGACTGAGATGACATCATCCTATGCTAGTTGCATCCTTTTTCAAACAAGTTGAAATACTAGTTACTGATTTTACTAAATGGATTTTAAATTGTTTCTGTTTTGAATACCTAACACGTGATAATTATTGTCAAATTCCCTGTCCCATTTTTCTTGGATCTATAAAGAAAAATAAAACCACCGTTTGTAGTATAAAATCTACAAAAACACGTGAAATATTCCATAAATTCTGATATCTTAGCTTAGACAACGTCTAGATAGAGCTATTTTGTCAATATTATAATTGTAAACAAGTGCAAAAGCTTATCTATTACGCAGATTTTGCCGGTCCTTAGAAGCTAAGTTGGACTATAACAAATATAAGATTACTATAAAACATATTATCTCATAACTTTAAAGATGTTA
This sequence comes from Deilephila elpenor, assembly GCA_949752805.1. Lineage (NCBI taxonomy): Eukaryota > Metazoa > Arthropoda > Insecta > Lepidoptera > Sphingidae > Deilephila > Deilephila elpenor. The sequence continues at coordinate 3,224,891 of OX457119.1, forward strand.
ACAGAATTAGGAAAATTATTAGAAATTTGTGATCTACCAAACCTTTATTTCTGTTTCCGCAACTGCGGAATATCTACATTTTAAAACCCAGTTCTAGTTCCCATTTGCGCGACTTTTTGAAAAGTTAAGAGGCTTCTGTCAATGGGCTGGCCACATATGTCGCAGAACAAATAACCGCAGAAGTAAGCGTGTTCTGGAGTGGAGACCGCGTCTTGGCAAACGTGTCGAGGGACGTCCTCTGGCCAGATAGCGGGACGACTTGTACAAGAGGGCCGGAAGCGACTGGATGCATAAAGCAGCAGACCGGGCTCTGTGGCGAACCTTGGGAGAGACGTATGTCCAGCAATGGACTGCAACGGGCTGATGATGATGATGATGAAGTCGCTTCTGGGAATTATGGTAGGGTATCCGTACTTCCTCGCTTACGTAGTTGCATAACTTTTCTATACATATAATAAAAATGTAAATGGTCGATGTCTGTACATGGAAGATATTTAAGAAATTTCAACGCGGGGGGTCTTTATAACAGCAACAGAATCCAAAACAATTTTTTTTAGAATTTTTGTCTGTCTGTCTGTCTGTCTGTATGTTTGCTTGCGCATCACGCAAAAACTACTGCACCAAATGAGATGCGGTTTTCACAGTTGTATTGCTGCAGGTTCAACTTAAAAACTGGTATATGTTGCATTTGCATACAGGGTGTTTCTTTTTGTTTGCTTGCACATTACTCATAAACTACCGCACCAAATGAGATGCGGTTTTTACAGTTATATTGTTGCAGGTTCAACTTAAAAAAGGGTATATGTTGCATTGACATACAGGCTGTTTCTTTTTGTTTGCTTGCACATTACTCATAAACTACCACACCAAATGAGATGCAGTTTTCACAATTACATTGGTGCAGGTCCAACTTAAAAACTGGTATATATTTCATTTACATACAGGATGTTTCTTTTTGTTTGCTTGCACATTACTCAAAAACTACCATACGAAATGAGATGCGGTTTCACAGTTATATAGGTACAAATCCAACTTAAAAACTGATAAATGACTTATTTACATACAGGATGTTACTTTGTATTATGGAAGATAAATGAGAAAAACTAATATTCCCCATTTTAATACTGGACTAACACTTAGGCTACATTTTATCCAGATAAATTAAGTGTTCCCGTGGGATGAGGACGGAAATCCGATATATTTCTTACTTTTTATACTTAAAGGGATGCGATGGGCGTGGATTACATACCTTGAGTGAGAATAAGATAGCACGGGCGGGACATTGAGGGACGGGACGGGATGAGAAATACCAAATAATATATACATGTATATTTTTTTAAACAAAGTTAATCACGCAGACGAAGTTAGCGGGCAGAAGCTAGTTATAAAATAAAAATTTATTTTTCATATAATCAAATCTCGTTGCTCTACTGGTTTTGTGCGGTTTTAGCAGTATATATTTTTAGCCTGCACAGTAGCTTTATTGGCGTAACAAGTGTACATGGAGCATAAGAACAGCTGCTAGAAACTATCCCGCCCAGTCAACCACAGCAGCTTCTATAACCCAGAGTCAACTGCACCCAAAGATACCGAAATGAGCATTGGACATTTATGAGTCTCTTCGGGACACTAGCTCATCTTTAACCCGCATAGATTTAATCAGAAGAATCCAATTACTAGGGAGCTAGAAACACATTTTTTTTGTCCAAGAGGAAAAGCTATTAAGCTCCCCTTTCGGTACCCCGGGGGAGTCCGAAAGGGGTATTTCAGTGTCTCTGGCCTTCTAGCCCGGCACGCTGCGAATTGTGCCCGGGCTGGGTCCCTAACAAAATCTATAGCAGCAGTATGCTAAAAACCTCTCGGTGACCGTCACATGCATTATGGGCGGCACCGGACATCCCAGGACGAGAGGCGCCCCGATTTACGTCCGCTTAAAACCATTGCTGGTCCAGACCTTGAAACATTTAGTGTTCCGTTCTTGCTTTTTCTCTAATCTCTAAAGCCCTAGAAACTCCCTAGCCCACCAACACAAAAATACACGTAGATACAAGTCCGTTAAATTTTGGCTTCGTTCCTATCACGTGCACAGCTTGGCATCCGCCGTGGCTACTATCAGGTATTTCCTACATAATTGCCGCTTTCCCAGTGTTTGTCGCGCGATTTTCAACCCTATTCCAACAGGGATAGAGGCCAGTGCTATTTACGAGGGCGTATGTTTAAAAATGTTTTCGTAAGTGAATTATTTATTGGTTATTTTAAACGTACATTGATTAGATTATTTATAGGCGCGCCCAGACAATGGGAGCGAAAACATACTTTGTTAATGAAGATAGCTTCGCCTGCGGCTTTGTCTGTGGTATAATTCTGTTTTTACAGAACAGCTTCACCGAGTAATAGCACTAAGAAAATTTACTTGAAGTAACAATGTTGAAGTTGCATTTCGATCGATGAGAAACTCTATCTGACCCGTACATTTTCTATTAGGAATTTTTCATAGTAACTAATGTAATTAAAAATCTTAAACAAAGAGACCAAAGAGGTAAAAGGAATCTGTCTGCGGTACTGCCAAGTGAGTTTCTTCTGCACAGCTATGCATACTGCAACGTTCCGAAACGCTGGTATTTGACGATTTAAAGATCATGTAAAAAAGTGCTTGAATCAAAATCAATTTGATTTGATTCGAAAGCTTCGATTCGAAAGAAACTTAACCTTCAAATCTTAAGATTCGATAAAAAGAGCTTTCAATAAGCAAACTGCTTGCTTCAAAATCATATTTTTTTGAAATATTTTAGTAGAGTAGCTTTTTCTATTACCTAAAGCGTCCATGTAAAGAAGTTTAGATGATGTAGATCGTTGATCTCTGTTTTTATTCAGATTCTAAATTCTCTCGCTGTATTTATTATTTTATTTTTCTTTTCGATATCTGTCTGTTTTTCATCAATATAATTTTGATAGTTTGGCTTGTATTGGAGGCCACGTAGCGGAAAGCGCAGCGTAGGACGTCCACCCGCAAGATGGTCAGACGACCTGGTAAAGGTGGCGGGACGTCGCTGGATGCAGGCTGCCTCCAACAGCCAACAGGTCACTGTGGAAATCATTGGGAGAGGCCTATGTTCAGCAGTGGACGTCCTTTGGCTGATGGATGGATGGATGGATGGCTTGTATTAAACATAATCTACGCCAACCGTTTAGTTATGCACCAAAATAGCATATTCTATTATTATATTTTCAGTTTCGCCGTCAAAAAATAAATCGTACCAAAGTTAAGACACATTTAAGCTGTACATTATTTTTTATTATTATTCTTTTTAAACAAACAATTATTATTGAATCGAATCTTACGGATCAAAACAAAATAAACTTCTTTCACAAAACAAAAAATAGTACAATAGTTCCACATTCTAACATTATTTGATCTAAACATCCATCTCAGAAGCCTAAATAGTTCAACACATTTTCGACAGATCTTAACAAGATGTTATTTAAAACATTATTCCAGCAAACATCTAACGCGGATGTACGAGGTTAAACCGCACGAAATCTTCCTAATTTTTCGTTATTAATGATCCGCCAAATGAACTAATCAAAAGGAAAATAAACGGTGAATTTTTCACGCGGTCTGCACGCTGCAGCCATCCAGCTTTCAACGCCATCTTGCGTCAATTATGCACAACGTTAGACGGAGGGTTGTGAATATTTTAGAACCGACTTAGTTTAGAAAGGATTGAGTGAAAAGTACTTCGAATGTTTGTTTTCGTTAGTGTAAGTTGATTTCAACTATTTACTTCGATGTACTTAGTTATCGAGAGAAGGAAAGCTTTACACGAAACTTGTTAGGTTAATGAATAAGTAAAAACTTTCAGTTCCAGTAGGTATCTCTCTCTCTCTCTCTCTCCTTTTTTAAATCCATCCCATGGTTGTCTGTAAAACATTGTTGTAGAGCGATAAAACCGCCATTTGTACTTGTTTTTGTTTGTTTCTGTATTGTGTATTTTCATTTGTGATTGTGTACAATTTTTTTTTAAATAAATCATTGATTCATTTCTTTAGCAAATAACTATTTATTTGCCGTCTTACAAAGTTGTAAATGAGCACTACTTTGTAATGAAGGGATATATATAAGAAAGCGTAACAATATAATATAATATCGAAATATTAGCGAGGAATTAAAATTTAACTAGTAATTATTATTTAGTTAACACAACAGTAGGTACTCGTTTTGTAGTAATTACCACGTTATAAGTGACTACTGACCGCATGTATACATTTTTTTTTGTAACCCTTAAGCATTTGTTTCGGGTCTGAATGTTGTAAGATCAATAAAGGCCAATTGCACAAACTAACTTTGCCCATAACTTTGACTTTGACATCGTCAATCCCATACACTAGCAATATCAATTACGTCACAAATGTAGGATGATGACATTGTCAAAGTTAAAGTTATCGTCAAAGTTAGTTTTTGATACTTACAACAAAAGACTTGTATCTTACTGTTGGGTCCGTATTTTATTTTGTTGAATGTTTAGTTTAATTGTATGTTGCATAATAAATAATCACTTTCTATGACCGGTCATTCCTATGTTCTATAAAAATCCATTTATTTCCGTATCATCACGCGACATCATACATTGTTTGGTGACGTTATGTTTACAATCTAAATATACAATGGCATCAGTATTATATTTAGCTATGACGCCACGGATTGTGTCGTCATAGTCACGCGCCCGTTTACGGGTTTACTGCCGTGTACTGTGACGTCACATTTCTAATTATTAATTGCATGTTTATTATTGTTGTGGCGAGATACGTGGGTTAGTAATTTGTTGATGCACATGGCGTCTGATGGCGGTACTGTTGCTAAGGTAAATCGAGCGGTGCAACGATTTTTGCGATAAAGGTTTTTTTTTATATTAGGGGGCCAACGAGCATACGGTTCAATGTAGAAAATCGTTTTATTGAAGCTTATAAAGACCAATAAATGAATAAATTATTTGTTACTTCCGATTACTAGCTATAATATTTCAGACTTGTTAAATTCTGAATAAATTTACTATATTATTTTCGATATTGGACACCGGAACCTTTTGTACAATAAAAATATCTATATCGAATTTATGATGCTGTGGATTACATAACTGGATAGAAGGATAGATTATGACGGTGACTATAATCTCAACAAACGAATATAACACAAGGCCAACCTATATTTTATTTTATTTTCCTTCGCCAAATACCAATATTTTACGCGTAAAGTGTAACGCCTCATTACCCGCGTGTGACGTGTCAAAGCTTGTATTAAAATGGCGGCGGCAAGATGGCGGCCGGATGTGTGACGTCACGCAGCTTATCCGCTGGATGTTTCTATTACGTGAGATTAAATAATGCTAAGTCTACCTTATATAAAATTTTGTGTTACTAGTGTGTGTTTTGAGAATATATATTTTTTTAATAGCTGGATCTGAGCTTTTAGGTCTGGCGAAAAACTGTTGCTTAATTAATACGCCCAACAGTCACATACATAGTCCTGACCCCACATTAAGATCAATTAAGTCTTGTGTCGCAGGTATCAGAACTACGAGATACTTTTCGGTCTCACAAACACCCAGACCCGAAAGAAATATTTGTGGGCCGCACAAACATTTCTCTTGGGGCGGGGATCGAACCCGCGGCCTCTCGTTTCACAGCCGGCGTCTAACCAACTGCGCCACGGAGGCTGTCGGCTGCTTAATGTCGTTAAGAATAACAAATGATAACCAATAGTATCGAAACCTTGGATTCCAAGATTGTGGAGACGATTGACAAGAAAGAATTACCCATTAAATTACTTACTTAAGAATTTCATGGCAGAATGATGAAATCTGGCGTAATTTTATTATTAAGTTTTTATTTATTTATGGGGCAATTATTTATATTTTATTGAGTATTATTAAATTTACAGCGAATTTCGATATAATAATAACTGAAAATAGCCCTGTTTCGTTCGTTCAGATTATAATTTCATCTGAGACCTACAGTTTTTACCTATTATTATCGTAATTCTAAATTTATTAAATATCCGTAAAATTAAATTAATGCGAAGATTAATTAATTAATTAATAATTATTAATTATTTAAAATAATCCCTTCTGGGAAAAAGGCGTGAGTTTTTGCATGTATGTATGTGGTAGGATGAATTTTTTTTGTAATTTTTTACCTATCGTCGTATTTGGGTGGGTCGTCTTTTGCAAAATTGTTAGTTGCATTGTGTTTGTAACCACAAATCTAGCTTCGTTTTCGGTCGCAGTCTTGATATACCCTGTGTGTATGTATGTTATATAATATATTTTACCAGAGAAAGTGTCACAGGGCAAGGATCGAAGCTGCTCTCGCTATATTGACAATAGACCAAATCTACGACCTACGCTAAACCTTAAAATGTAGATAAGTAGAACACAGTACGACATACGTGCCACAAACGTATTGATCATGAGCGTCGGCGCGACACATTTTTGTTGTAACTTGGCAAACTTTACGTCCCAGTTGGACTCCGACGCACTCATTTGAAATCAGAGCTTGCCGGGTAAATTATGTTGGTGAGGGGTTTCTTAAACACTAACGGCCTTATTCATACGCAGTTTTAAAACCTATTTTAGTTATAGAATGTTTTGTCCCATTCGAACGACTTCTGAATTCAGTTTGAACGAAGAAGACTTCGATAACTAAAATAGGTTTAAAACTGTCTGTGAATAAGGCCTTAGGTTTAATAACTGGTTTTTAAACAAAATAGAGGGAATGGGCTAGTCGATGCCACATGTTCACCGTGATCGTGGGTTTAAATCTCAGGGCATTTATGTGTTACTTTCTGGGGCTAAGAGCGTATTGAAAGTCAATCACCATCCACTATAATGGAGAAGATAAATATCGTAAGGAAACCTGGATACAATACCGATTTGTAAGAATTTCTATGGTAAATACCACCCACCCTAACTAGGCCAGTGTAGTGGACTATATTCCCCTTCAAGTCCCCCCTTTTAGTCGTAACCTCGATTGTAGAGGAGGCCCGTACCCTGCAGTGAGACGTATATAGGCTGATACAGACACAGATCATCATTCTCATTGTTTGATAAGAGCCATGATGTAAGTAGTTAAATCCACATAACAAAATGGGGTCCCCAGTAATCGCTGTCTCATAAAAACCAGGCGTCTGACCAACTGCGCTACGGAGGCTGTCATATATTAATCATCATCATCTTCATCATCATCCGTTGCAGTCCACTGCTGGACATAGGCCTCTCCCAAGGTACGCCACAGAGCCCGATTTATTACTTATGCTTATACTGGCGTACAATATACAGGGTATATCAAGACCGCGACCGAAAACGAAGCCAGGTGGTAGTTTTAGCGGCTACAGACACAATGCAACTAAAAATTTTGCAAAATAAGCGACGGTTTTTTTTTTACAAATTTTTAAAAATCATCGTTTTTGAGGGTTAAATACCTAGTTTTTGCAAAAATAGTAATTTAAACCCTTACGTACCTTTGCGTGTTTAAAAATTAAGCGATGTATGACATTATTTTAGAAAAACTATGTTTAATCACTCAAATACGACGATATGTAAAAAATAACAAAAAAAAAATTGACGATTTTTTTTGTAAAATTTTTACTTGCATTGTGTTTGATATCACTAATACTACCTCCTGGCTTCGTTTTCGGTCGCGGTCTTGATATACCCTGTATGTATAGGTCGAATAAAATATTACATTGCTTTTGTTTCTAATTCCGGCTTGGCAAGATGTTTAATAAATTCAATTCAAATCATTGTATTAACAGTGTAACACGGAAAGCTGTTTCATAACATTTAATTCCACCGCAGAAATAAACCCAGCGACTCACCCTTGCCATTTGTGGCCCGGGTAGTGTTGTGACACCGTTATCGTCTATATCGATAGTATGTACAAAATTGCGTTACAAAAATGTATGTTAATTTGAAAAATGTTTATTTATATGCTATAATAAGCTCCACAAACGAGCAAATGGTTAATAGTAATATTATCGGTATAAACTTCTACGCAACCTGCGGATGAGATTTTTTCTCAGATGTTTTTGAGGTTTCGGAATCTTTACTCCACTTACCCCGCTTCTTCTTCCATTCCTTTCCTAACAATTTCTGAAGGATCTACAACCACAGGCGTTTATGGGCGAAATTTATCATTTATCATACAGTAAGCCTTTGCTTATTTTTTCGGCAATATACTTAATTTAAAATATTATAATAGATGTTACAACTTACAATACAACAATTGCCATATTAGAATAATTTAAAACAAGGCCAAGGTTCCCAATCAAAATCGGGTCACCCAGTACAAAGTTATGAGGTAACAAAAGTAAAAAAATGCAGTCCAATTGAGAACCTCCTATTTCTGAAGTCTGTTAAAAAATACAATTTGAACCTAAAATAAGAGTGTACTACGTGGAAATCGATAATGGTTATAAAAAAAACGAAAAACAATAGATATGGTAGTTTTAATAGCACTACGGTATTGTGTTTAATTAACTTTGTTACACAGCGTTCAGATATTCCATTTAGATACGGTTTTTAAGTAGTTCAAATGTATTTTTAGCGTGTAGGCATGTTACTATTCCTGTATTTATTTTATTAAAACTAATTTGTTATATTAATTTTAGAACCTTTGTTACAATATGCATGCGTACATGTAAGGTTAATTTTGACAGAGAATATAGTTCGATAGGATTCCGCGAGATGGCGCAGTGTGCATTTTTCTTCTTTTTCCTCAGCCACATGAAGGCCACTGGTGAATACCACAGGGACCTGTTGGATACTTACCGTGTATATCAATACCGCGACCAAAACGAAGCCAGGTGGTAGTTTTAGTGGTTACAGACAATGCAACTAAAAAATTCACAATAGAAAACGACTTATTTTGTTATCTTTTAAACATCATCGCGTTTGTGTGGTAAATACCTAGTTTTTGCGAAAATACCGCAGAGTGCCCAGCGACTCCGATGACCCCTTTAGGTCGCCTCTTACGACGGGCAGAGAATACCGTGGCGGAATTCTTGCACCCCCGGACCACAGGGCAAACCAATAGTACCACCTGGCTTCGTTTTGGGTCGCAGTCTTGTTATACCCAGTATGTACAGTTTAATGGTGATTGACAGCGAAATAGGTAATAAAAAATTCAAAAGTATTTAGTAGTTTTCGGTTATCGCCTTTTAATTAAATTATCTTACCTCATCACAATTAACTGGCGTCAAAGGATTGCTGAGTACCTTCTTTGAAAAACATCCCTTCGTTGTGTCTGCATCGAAGCGTCCGTCGAAAATTGTTACTGAAATAACACTTTTGGATATTCTTCATTGTGGTACACAAGTGCATTGTATTTTTAATAATTGTTCTTTTAGCTTATTCTAAACCTTATCATATGATTTTAATGTAACTAATGAAAATCGTCGTACATCGGCGGATGCAGGTGTTTCCAACTTTCCAAATCATTGTGAAAATAGTTGAGGAAGGTTAAACTTCAGCAGCGAACCTTGGTGTCTGAAGATGATGATGGTGATCAGATCTTTGAGTTTTGCGTTTGTACCTATTTGATATTGCATCAGCACGTCCCTATTACATTTACTTTCATGTGCTATAATTATTCCGAGCATTATATAAAATCTCTCTACCTTTTAAATTAGATTCAAGACTAAAAGCGAAGCGGCTTGTCTGTGTCCCTGGCATAGAGTACAACAGCAATAAAAAAAGAGTAGAGTACCCAATAAAGTATCGATAAATTCCATCGACACACTAGTTGCACGCGACCACACTGTCATACACACATGGGCGCACAACTCCTCAAATAACATCAACAGCGCGTCTCCATTGTGCCGTACGGCAAGTTTGTGAATGGTCGCTTTCATAACCTAATTAAAATGTAGCGGCCACGCGCGCGTGGATATGAATTCACGGCTCTATTTCTTTTTATGCCGTTGAAGTTTTTAAAGTTAGTATTGGAGTTGCTGGATGTATTTTTTCAATGCAAGTTGCACAAGTCACATTTGGTGGCTATGTCGGTATGTTCGTATACGAGCATTTTAAGGAATTGGTCCAAGTTGTATTCAAAGAACAATGTTTACTTAAGCTAGGAAAATGTATGGTTAAAATTCCGACTCTAACTTACAAGCTTTTTTTAAAATTCGTTAAATAAATATATTCACCCACCAACGCGCACAGGAGCAACTTGATTCGCGTAATAAGTAGTAGCCCCGCAAACATGTCCAGTTTTTTAGCTCAAATTTCATACATATTATATAGAGGTAGAAAATAAATAGTAATTACATTACCATAGCGTTCTTATGGCATCGACGGTACAACTTTGTATTTCCAACACTGCCATGTTCCTTACTCAGTTACACACCCGTAAAATATACAAAACATTTTTCATCCAGAAAATCTATATCATATGTAACAATTCTACCACTATTTCTCAAAAAAATACATCTTCCAAAAAAGCCTCACTTTATGAGCAAAAACCAAGTAATTATGCAATTAATTAGCGTTGGTGTCGTGTGGTGTAGCGGTCACGCGACCACCGCAATGAATATGCGACGCGCCCAGGAAGGATCCAATTGCTGGATTACAATGCTTCCTACATATTTATAGCCGACACATGCTTGGCTTGATTAAGGCTATTAGCATTATAAAAAGTGACACACAGCCTCCGTGGCGCAGTTGGTTAGACACCGGCTGTAAAACGAGAGGTCGCGGGTTCGATCCCCGCACCGAGACAAATGTTTGTGCGGCCATTTTTCTTCTTTTTGTGCTGAAAGTTGTGATACAAATGAAACTGATGGTTCATAGATCCATTGATATCACAGACTAAAATTAAGATAAACTGGCGCTAATCAATTCGCTGATACGTTCGAACATGTGATCCAATCGCAAGATCATCGTCATTTTAGACCCAAATTCCAGCTACGAAAAAAATGTACGTCAGATAAGTTTACAACTTTAAATAAACGTCCGGTCTGACTCAAATTACACAGAACAATATTTTTATTACCCGGAATATTTTAATATATTGTAATTATACCTACCTAGAAGGCGAATAACTACAAATAAATACGTCGGCACGCAAACTAGCTGACATTTCATGTAATGCTTTGTTTAGATCCTATTTCAGACTTCGTTTTATGTAATGTAATTACTTTACGTTAAGAGTTGCCTGCAGTACTTTCAAATGTAGTCGGAATATTTTTTGGGAAACCTCTGATAGGACAAGAGAGCATTTTTCTCAGTGTCAGTATATATATGATCGTGGTGGCCTGCTGGTAACGGACCATACGCGGCTGCCAACATGTTCACGGCGGTCGCGGGTTCAAATCACAAGGCACACCTCCGACTTTTCAGAGTTATGTGTATTGATAGTCAATCACCACGCACTATAATGAAGGGAAACATCGTGAGGAAACCTGTATACCGTAGCGATTTTAAAAAGAATTTCTATAGTATGTAAAGTCCGTCAACCCGCACTAGGCCAGCGTGGTGGACTATATGGCCCAACCACTCTCAATCGTACTCTCGATCGTACTCTCGTGCCCTGCAGTGCGACGTATATGGGCTGATACAGCAGTATATTCACCCTGTATTCCTATACATTAAATCATTATTACATATAGTACTATAAATTTTCTTTACGTAGCAAGGGTGCAATGAATCACCATGCATGCGAGAGGTTAGATTTTGAAACAAAAAGAAACATAGGCTTTTTATTCCAGTCTTCATGAGATATAAGTATTTGGAATGAATGTGAACTTTATTAGAACTTTGAATGCAAAACCATGAATGAAAGCATATAAAGGGTATATCAAGACTGCGACCGAAAACGAAGCCAGGTAGTAGTTTTAGCGGCTACAGACACAATGCAACTAATAATTTTGCAAAATAAGCGAAAGATTTTTTTTTTTACAATTTTTTAAAAATCATCGTTTTTGAGGGGTAAATACCTAGTTTTTGCAAAAATAGTAATTTAAACCCTATCGTACCATTGCGTCTTAAAAAATAAAAAGGTGTAACATCATTATTTTAGGAAAACTATGTATTTATCACCCAAATACGACGATAAGTAAAATATTACCAAAAAAAAATGACAATTTTTTTTGCGAAATTTTTCATTGCATTGTGTCTGAAGTCACTAATACTACCACCTGGCTTCGTTTTCGGTCGCGGTCTTGATATACCCTGTATTATGTATATTAATATTTGTATGTAGTAGTAGAGTATCGACAATACTTTACTTTTGAATTTTGTTGGTAAAAACGGACCAATGATAAGGTGACATATATTTTTGTATGAAATATCAATATATTCTCAGTAATAAAATAAAACTGGCAACCCTATACTAAAGGTTATCATGAAAAAATTGTAATATGCAAATACGTTTATTAATGTGTTCCATATTTACGTTTCTATAAATAAAACGCATTTGTATTTAAATATTTTCTTTAGTTTCAGCAGTTCCGAGGCACATAGCATTGAGAGCTTTTACAAAATTCCATGAAGTTTTCATAAGTGGCATTCACTACGTATAAAGTTAATTTTTATCTTGAATTAAATTATATTCATTCATCTCGTATAGGGCGTGGATTTTTGTTGGTAATACCGGACGTGAATTGTCCAAATGGTGGTCGCCGGATCAAATCCCGCCTCTAATTAGTAAATTAACTTTTAATTTGCCAGGCAATCTAATAAACATACATCAACTCACGCCTTTATCCCCGAAGGGGTAGGCACAGGCGCCACCAGGACACCCACATTTCGCCTTGTATATTCCGTCCCACGATGTGACAGGGGGCGAGCGTATCGCCATATGGGGACAAACTTCTATCTATCTAATAAATGCTTTCAAATATTTATTTTGTATATCTAACGTTACATCTGACTCGAGATTCAGTTCTCCGCGTCCAATGCACAGTAGTAAAGGAGAATGCCCTGACAAAAAATCACATAAAGCAATGTTTAAGAAAAATACGAAACACACAATGTATAATTATACACAGCCTGTCAAACTGCAATTAGTCGATACTCGTTATGAAATTCTCTAAGAGAGATTTATTGGTTTAAAAGTGAATGTCCTATCACCGTAAATAAAGATGATAAATTAAAATTCAAATCAAAATATCCAAATTAAAACACCAAAATAACAAACGACTATTCTAAATCTGTATAATGTTCCCATGAATGAGTTGTATAATGTCTGCAATTATATCAGACGCTGTTTGGGCCCGCGGGAGACTTGAGGCCAGATTAACAGCGGAGAGCGAAATTCTAAAACGGTGATTAAAAGAGCTATTTCTGTTAAATTTAATGATGTTGTAGAACAGATATTTGAGGGAACTGACAACTTTTTTGTGTGGAGTAAGAGGAGCAAACGACTCATTTTATTTTTATAAATGAACATACTCAATAGCCTGGTATAACACTGGTAGGTCTCTCATATGTGAGAAGCCGCCTGGGTAGGTACCACCGCAATGTCTATTTCTCCCGCAAAACACCAGTGTAAAAGCACTGTTGTGTTCCAGTTTAAAGGACATTGTAGCCAGAGTAACTACTGCACATAATGAGCATCTTATGTCTCAGGATGGCGAGCGCAGTGGAATGTCAAGTGTTGCTTTGTAATTCATAGTGTTGTTTGGTTTTGCTACTGTTCATGAGCGGTCATATCGTTTACCATCAGGGGAAAAGCCTGCTCGTCTTGGCGTTTATCCCAATCACAAAATGCCACAAACATAGAGTTGACCCTGTAGTACCAAGTGTTGTATGATGAGTATCAGCAACTACTATAGATTGTATGGTCTCAAACCAACTGAAAATGCAACAAATATAATTATGGATGAGAAGGAAATGCAGTCACATATTATTTATTTACATACTTTATTATCCACCACAATAAAAGAGAATAACCCAGTAACATTTAAATCACTTAAACCTAAAGCCATGGTGACAATCCTTATCGCCGCAAAATAAGCCTTATCGCTACGTGCGATCACTTCCAGGCAACCTTTGAATGGAGTAAATTATTATTATATAGAATTATGAGGTAGTACAACTAATAAAAAAAGGAATATTATAAAGGGGGAAGTAATAAATGCATTTCTAATATTTGATTATTAAGTGTGAATGATGTATTAGGTGGAGAAAGAATATTGTCAATTAGTTTTTGGTTCGCTTCAATACGTTTACGGCTATATCATTAAATTAGTCACCTGTTAGTTGTTACTGCATTCAAGCATTCTGTGGAGACATTTATCAAATTCTAGACAATAATTTATCGTAACTTTACCGTTGAAATCCTTATTATAATAACAATAAAATTTCCAAAAACATTAATAGCCTTTAACAACCGTCTTATGACGACATCACATAATAATTAGACCTACCATGACGCGATCGGTGAGTAAAACCGTAATCTGTATGAAATAATGTTTAACGAGCAAAGCCGGCCAGTTAATGGGGCGGAAGTATTTGTATGATGTGTCACTGGTCATAAACTTATGACCTTAGGAAACTGGGCATTGTTGCTTCGCTGTGATTTACTTCCAATTATATTTTGGTTTGAGTAACTGTTGAAAGAACACTGTTGAAGGAATATATTAACTACTTTTAAAAACTAAATTAATAGCAGCATAATAGAATAGCCAACGCCCACGGGCAAGGCCTGACTGGTATTACATTTAAAATCGCATAACATTTATAATATTTTTGGAGGAAAACAGGAAAATCAGGCAAGCCGCGTTTCGCGTTTGGTATCTATATAGAGTTTAAACTAAACCAGCATAATATGACCCGCTAATAGATGCCCTTCACAGCATTTACCAAAGAAACATAACGTAATTCAAAATAACAGCATTTAGTACACGCACATTCCAGTAATATACATAAACTCACGCCTTTTTCCCAGAAGGGGTAGGCAGTGTTGCAACCAGGACTCCCACGTTTCGCCTTATTTTCCGTCCCACAATGTGATAGGGGGCGAGCCTATCAACATTAATATTTCCTCAACTAAAAGCCGTCTATAACATATCCGTAGTTTTTAATACTTATGTAGTAACCCAGTTACACGCAACACAATGCAGCTTTCAGTCGGGCGGGATCTCGTACGCCTCCAATTACGGAAGCTGTGCGCTGCATATTGATGCCTTTTGTTTGGAAGCCCACTGGAAGTTGGAAGCCATTTTGTCTTGGGCTGTGGGATGATGGAATGCTAGTGAGGTAATTTAAATGTAGTAACAGTTGCAGGCGTAAAGCTGCGATACTATTTTTATCATTACTTATTACTCATATTCATGTATTATAGTGCGTTGGGGTAATACCGTAATAGTAGTTCATAGGGGTAAGAACAGAAACTCCTATAAAATGTTGGAGTTTACGTTCTTACCCCTTCCATCCTTGTATTACGGTGTTACCCCAACACCCTTTAGTCAACATTTGTTTCGGGTTTGAAGGTTTGTGAGACAGAAAAGTATCTCATAGTATCGGATACCAGCGAAATAAATTTTGTATGTTACTGTGGAGTCAGGACTACAATATTCGTGTCACTGTTAAGTGTATTATCGAAGCCGGGTAAGATAGGAACTGTTTTTAGGCGCGTAGTTAGAGAACCGAGTGCTTAAAATATGTAGTTTCTATGTAATAAGAGGCAAACTGACACACGTACTGCTTGATGGCAAGTAGTCACCGGCGCCAGTAACATCTTTTATGAATTAGAAAGTGTTACAAGATTTTTAAAAACTGAAAGACAACAGACTTTCAAATTACAACTTCGGTTTCAACCCAACACCGCGGTTTGGTGTCCCAATTTAATTTTAATAGTTAAATTGGGGTTAAGGGCGTGGGTTATACATTAAGTCATACTTTGTAATTTGTATTTGTAAATAGTAAACATGTTTTGTATAACTGTTTGTAGTACTAAATAAATTTTAAAAAATACAAAGGGCGAATAAATAATTGAACAAAAACTTAATTTACAATTAAGTAATCTTTCTACTGTTTAAATAAACTTTTTGAAGTATCTGCCGTTTGAGATAATATTGTCTTAAAATTTTACGTGGAAAGAGGGAAAATTCAGCGATACGAACGACCCTTTCTAAATTTAACTTTACGTTTAAATAAATGGTTTTATTAGAAGTTAATTACTGGTACCTACGTGTTTTTAATCTCAATACATTAATATTGGAATAAATGTGCCACGAAAAGAATATATTTTTTAATGTAGAAAAGTATTAAGTAGAGCTGCTCGGTTTTTTTGTTCCTTGGAGGAAGCTGAATGAGTTATCTTGGTTTTACTGGCCTTCTATCCCAAGAATTTCGGGGATAGATTTCCAACTAAAACCGCCTTGCTAAACCAAGGCAAAAAGCGTGTAGGGAATTGCGTATACTCCCAAAAACTCGGGAACATGTACAGCTTAGAAAACATTCTAGATTCAAATCGCCAGCAAATACTCATCCATACAGTAAACGCCGAACATGACTTACATAACATAAAAAGCTTAACCAAAGAAATCCTTGTAGAAAATAAGAAAATCAACAATTTAGCAAAGTCGTACCAGTGAGTGTATTGACAGAACCACCCTGTACACCCCCCTCCCTTCTACCTCTCCTCCTCCTCCCCCCACAGCAACGAGAAGAGGCGCCGGCAAGACGCCTTCGATGCTAGGTCGGGAATGTGTACAGATACTGAACTATTTCTAATAGCTTGATGAATTGTATTTAGATAAAAAATACTAGATATTTCTCTATTTGCTAACATGAGGTGTGACAAGGCTGTCAGGTCGGGCACAAAATAATTCTTTGTTTGAATTACTGCGGAGAACTCTGGCTTTCTATCTTAGGAAGGTACATACACGTACTTACATAAATTCACTCCTTATTTCCCAGAAGGGGTAGGTTGAGGTGCCACCAGGACACCCACATTTCGCCTTGTATTTTCCCTCCCATGATGTGATAGGCGGAGAGCCTATCGCCATGTCGGGCAGCAATTCCTGACTCCAGGCTAATAATTATGAATAGAAAAATCCAATACCATTTTTACCGACTGGGATTCGAACCCGAGACCTCGACATTGTAATCGTACCGTAGTACAACTACGCCACCGAAGCAGTCTCATGAAGGTAAACGCATTAGGTGGGTGTTCTCTGAAATATTGACACAATCCCAGTGGAGTTAGCAGACTGAGTCAAAGCTGACTACAGCCCTGTGCTGCCAATCTATCCTATATTCTGCCAATCCTTAATGTAGAAAATATATAACAATACCCCATTCCAAGGGTATAAACCTACTTACCCACATCGCCATATAGACTGTCGGTCGAATGGCTCAAGAACTGATTCACGCGCATGCATAAATTTAGCAAAAAAGGTAAAATAAACTGCGATATGTGTTCGGTATTTGTAAATATTTTGAATTCAACATGCGTGGAAAGTGTATATATTTTACGGTTATTTCCCGGTATTTTACTCAGATGTATGTTACAAGTATATGTTCCTGCGTTGTCTCGTTACATGCAGATATATGTTGCAAATATTTTGAATAAAATAAACAATGGATAAACATCACTTGGTAGCGGTACCCGGCGGTTGCGTAACCGATGTGTGTTCTGAAAGTATTTGCGAAATTAAATTGTTCTTTTTATTATTATACGTATTTGTGCACTTGGTTTTACAGATCGATTGTCTATATTTACTATTATTATTTAAAATTATTATTTATTATTTAAAAGAACTTATTTATATGGATATTTTTAAGCATTTGATTTTTCCCAATAATCTATTCTAAGAAACATTTTGTTTCGTATGTGCAGTGAGGACCCTTTCTAGTCGTGCAATACCCATATCCAAAAGTAACTAATAATTTAAGGTCACATTAATCTTTGCGAATAACTTTATGCCTAAAGCTTGTCGTTTCACGGCCTATTTATTATTCACCATATGTGTAATGGAGGCTGTTCAAATAATTATCAATCTTATCACCCTTTCGAAATGGATACCTTTAAAAATGTATCATTTAAGAACAAAATATAAAGAGAGCAAGTTCCATTTGTTAAGTTATGAAATCTAAATTATTACAGCATTTTATGTTTACAAGCTGTAAAAGTTATCGTAAAAATATTTTCCCAACAAAAACTAGTAGATTTCATGTTATTACTAGGCAACACCGGCCTTGACCCAATCTCCCTCGTCGAGCGAGCTTAAGCAATGACCCAAGATTACCGTGGAGGAAAGATATAAATCCTTGAACTAATACGTGTCGGAATGAGATTACTCCTTCATCATATTATTTTATAGAAAAGAAAAAATTGTAGAGGTTAGTAGAATGGAGGATGTTTGGCTTGGCAACTTCTTTTTAACTGGGAATATAAAATTGAATTTCGAATCTTTTAGAAAATGAGGATGACTAATTTTATTATTTTACTTTTCTTGCATCGTCATGTGGGAATACGACTGTACTGCAACTGATAGCGAATACAGCAAGTTTTGTAATACAGAGGGACTATCATTTCTCCTCGTCCCAATAATTATGGCGGCCTGCTAGGCGTACCGTTTCTCATAATATATGCATGTAATAGTAGAAATTTATACTCAAAAATCAAACTAGTACCATTAAGTATGACCTGAAAACACTTTTCTGTTTTACTAGCATTTACTTAAATATCAAAAAGACAAAGATATTTTCATTTCCAATCTGTTATTTAAGGACAATAGAATACTTCAAACTGGAAACAAAGAAAAGAATAGCTACTCGAATAAGAATGAGTTTTTTATGCTGGTAACATAGTTCTATAATAAGGTCAATGTTAAACGACGTGACGTAATCGTGGGAATGGAAAAGCGATGTTTTATTTAGTGGAGATATTTCATATTTATTTATGTGGATCGAGGCTTGGCGAAGGTTGTTACCTATGTTATAATTATTTTCTATGTATTAACTATTAAGTATTTATAGTTTAATTCATTAATAGTTGATAGTACCTTGTTTTGTTTCTTACTCTGCTCTGGTACTATTATAAAATAAAGTGTGGAAAATATTGCTTGAAAATTATCGTTTGAGTATGTTACCCAGTACTACGATATCTTCAGTCTGGTGTTTTACTAACGCAAATAACATCTACAAACTCGACAAAAATTTGTGCAATATAACAAACTATCAGTACGGGATCGAACCCGTAACCTCGTCGCAGAAAGCCCTCTCCACAGTTGCTTCGCCAAACGTACATCGCACGCGATCAACGTCTAGCTGTTGACCTAGTTTTTTATATTGACACTTTTTATCTAAATATACGAAAGATAAATTAATAATGATTTTATTCTTAGACATAATCAAAATATTTGTTTCTATTTTTAATAGTTTTCTAATAGGATTGTATGCAGATTTAATCTATCCATGCTATACCGGTTAGCGCCATCTACCGTCAAAAAGCAATTAACTTACACTGTTACTAAACGAACACACTGCACTACACACGTAGTTTGTTTCTTTTGGCGGTCTTGAATAAAATCTTGGCTTATTTTCAATAACATTATACAAATCCACTAAATACAGACCTACTTCTATAATCAAGTGGTTTGAAGACAGAGATCTTTAAAAAATGGATACTCATCAGGGTAAATTAAAAAACAAGACTCCCAATAAAAGTATGAATGTTTCACTATGTCATGTTATATTAGAATTTAAATATATTTTTAATTCAGATATATGTAATGGAGATTTAATTCATTTTTAAAACAAGATCAAAGAGTTTTTCTGTTCCGACAATTGCAGTTGTTGGAAAAGTAAACTAGATGGCGTTGACGGCTCAAATTAAATGATTTATTAAACACAAAAATTTTGTTTTACGCTTTTCAAAATAATATTGAATGATAAAAAATATCATTTATGAATACTGAATGCTTTGTGTTATAATAAATTATGCAACGTGTAACTAAAGGAGCTTAATTACAAAAGACAAACATTTCTTGGGTTTCCAACTCACAGTATGAAATTACAAGTATTTTATAAATTACCCTCATTTATAAAATATTCTATTGGTTACGCTTACTTTGTTCTCCATAGTTTAGAGTAGATGGCACTGTTGTGGCCAATAATCATAAACCGATAATTTTCGTCATTTTACACCTTTTTCAAAACACAAAAAAAATATTTTTGTCATAATTATGCATTTATTTAACCTATCAAACAAATCAACGTTCTAAATTTAAAATAAAACGCAACAGATTTCAAGTAAAATTCATTTGTTCTACATCGCGCTATCAATATTTGCAAGGGAGGTAGCGTAAATACTTTTTGGAGGTGGTTGATACCAGGTGGTCCGGTTCTACACAGTAAGCCAGTATATCGGGGGGCTGGTCGGATACCCCCGACGCCTATGTTACTCTACAACACTATATTCTTTCTGTAATGTGTTCGTATCACCCGAAATTAAAAAAAAAACATCTGGCACTTGACCGTTTAGAGAACTCTCAACACCACTGATGTAGAAATCTTGACCACTCTTTTGTTTTTTTAATCGAATTTAACGGTGAAGGAAAACAGTGTGAGGAAACGTTTAATACCTAGATATTTTTACAAGAATATATATAAAAAAGCTTTTTTGTATTACTTTTGAAAAATAATCATGTTGTAGGTAATTTTAATTACCAAATTATAGACATAAAGGTTGCTGTTTAGATCTTTGCACGCACGTATAATACAATACAAATAAGAAATCAATTTTAAAGTTAAGAAAATGTGTAAATGATATTTTTGTCATGGAACGATCACACAAAGTCACGTGCAAAGCTAGTCTATATACACCTACGTAGCTTTAAAACGTATATATATCGATGAGATCTCTGCGGTTTTATTTTTAATCGTAAAAATTACCTGCACATGTGACACATCGGATTTTGAATTAACTATAAATAAATTATTACTGAATACTGTCCATTGTTCTATGTGTTCCGAATAAATGGTGAGCAAATTATATATGCATGAATCATTTTGCGTGGAATATTACCATTTAATGAATTTCTTGTTAAATCCTATGAAATTTATTGGGGCGACGTAATCGAGAATCGGGGTCAGGGTTACTGAATTCGATGAGATTTTAGTCTTACAATTGAACAATCGTTATGAATAATTAGGTCAAATGTTCATAATTAATTGTTTTTAACGTTTTAAAAACAGTAATGTGTAAAATATAAAGCCTCCTCCGTAGCGGTACGGACTACGGTTTTACGCTACGACGCTACACGCCTACGTCGTAGGCCGTAGAATCGGCCCAAGCTCTTAGCTCCGACTAACTACACGACACAGTAGTGGCGAAGGCTCCTTAGAAGCCAGTTCCTACCGGCTTCCCTTTTGTAATTTATCATTACACTATAAACAAGCAAATTATTCAAACTTATTTATTTAATATCAAAACTCAATTATTATTTTTTACATTCAACGACATCTGTCGGCCAGATACGTAAACATTACTAGGAAGCGGCACAGTAATCCCTTTTTATTGCGACGCGGTGCGACCTCTGGCGAATTCCTGTAAAATTGTTCGGCTTATTCAATAACACTAGCGCGGCCCGTGCGCCGCCGCCCGCCGCCGCCCCGCCGCCACCGCGCCGCCGCCGCGCCGCCCGTTACGCATTGTATAGTATGCAACAAACCACGCAAAATTGTACCTTAAATTGATAGTGATTTAAGGTTCAATTTACGCTAAAAAAGCAAGAGACAAGCCGCAGCTTCTCCGGCATTTCGTGTGTTTAGGTATAGATATTACTTATTACAATAGCGAAATGCGGAGTTTAATGTATTTATAAGTGTTGTATTTACATTTTTACAATATATTCATGGTTCATGCAATTAGTTTTAAATGTTTTTAATTACAAAATGTGTAATATTAATATTATGGTTTTAATGAAAATTACTAATCGTTAGAAGCGTACTAATATGTTTAGGTTGTCGATTTTACAAATAAAGTTAGTGTTTAGATTTTAGGACGTGCTCGATCCTCGCCTGAGGAATACATTGTCTTACTAATGTTACAACTGATAAATGCGGGGCTATCGTACTTGTTAACATATTGAGTCTAGGTTTTTATTTCTTTTATATTAATCTTATATTCACGTGCAGTTTAGAAATATACTTTTTTATTTTTCTCATTATGTAAGCATGGTTTACTTTTTATTTCATGGACATTGTAAATATTGTATAAGTACATAGGTAACGAAAATATTAAAATTTAATTGACGGCCGCAATAGGCAGATGCCACAATATCACTTACCAAATGAAACCCATTATTTTAGTTTGGTGAGTAAGATTCTCGAAGCAATAATTTGCTGGTGGGAGGATATTCGCAAAGGTCCGAATATAAGGACACACGTGCATAAGTGTGTCGCGTTTTGCGTTCATTCTGTGAAACATCACACAGTAAATTTTTAATCTCTATTCGGACTGCACTACGCTTACTATCAGTCGCATTCACAGATTACTTAGTACTAGTCGCATTGTAGTCATTTCGTAATCCTTCCAGATTACTTAGTACTAGTCGCATTGTAGCCCTTCTAATATTATAAATGTGAATGTTAGTTTGTTTGTTACGCTTGCACGCAAAAACTACTCAACCGATCATCATGAAACTTTGTACACATATTCTTGGAGGTATTAGAAGTAACATAGACTACTTTTTATTCCGAAAAAAATAGTGATCCCGTGGGATGAAGAAGGAATTCCGATATATTTGCTACTTTTTCATACTCAAAAAGATGGGATGGGACTGGATTACATTTCATTAGTGAGAATGAGACGGGGCGGGCGGGATATAACGGGATGGGACGGGACGGGATGGGAGATTTCAAATAAAATTAACCACGCAGACGAAGTTTGCGGGCAGAAGCTAGTAACAGGATAAAGAAAATAAACATATTTTGTGTTTTGAGCTTCGGCTTCCCTTTTAAAAAATGTCACCCTTCGCCACTGCGACACAGTATTTGCAAGTCATAAACTTTATGCCCTTTGTTAATAACACACAAATAATAATTTCCTCAGAAACACTTTATTACCCAATAAAACACGATTATATATTTGTTTTCTCGAAAATTCCACGAACATCTTCCGAAAAGCAATAAATGCAGTCACTTTTATTTTCATACTGAATACAGTTCACATTCAACACAAACATTAATTTTATGAGAGCTAATCAGGCCCTCTCTTGTTGCAGGTTAATGCGAGCCGTGTGAGAGGGACGCCGATACCGCACTCCATCTAAAACGCCTTATATGGAGCGAGACGGGTATACGACGCGTGCTCCGCCGCGTAAAACACACAAAAACCGCGAATGTAGGTAATAGCGCGGGAGC
This sequence comes from Deilephila elpenor, assembly GCA_949752805.1. Taxonomy (NCBI): domain Eukaryota; kingdom Metazoa; phylum Arthropoda; class Insecta; order Lepidoptera; family Sphingidae; genus Deilephila; species Deilephila elpenor. The sequence goes on from OX457119.1 coordinate 3,248,266, forward strand.
TGGATTTGAAAATTCGTAATTCGAATTTGGAACGCCTAATCCGGAGTGGGGACTAGAATGTTGTAGTTAGTGGACTGCCTTATACGTGTAGTACAGAATGTGTACAGCGGGTGTTGTCTAGACTTTAGAGGTAGGTGTGTAAGTACTGTTCACAAGGCGTGGTGGGGACGGTGTGTGCGTGTGTCTTGGCGGTGCGTGCGGCGTGTGTGATGCAGCGGCAGCCGCGCAGGCGCATCCAACGGCTGACACAGAAGCCCAGCGTGCTGGTCTGACGAATCCGTAAAGGTAAGATAGTGCAGTAAATATATTTGTTTTACTGTTTTATGATATGGGAGATTTAACACCAGCAGTAGACAGTTGTATGGACTTAAATTGTAAAGCATTTGTGGCCAAAAATATAATTGCATAATATGGTTTTCATCACTATTTATTTAAGGTTTATCGAATTTGTTTTTGGAAGTAGTTTCAAAATGTGTCACTAGATGGCGCTGCACGAAGATTAGTTTTTAATTGCCATAATTTATTTTTATGTCATTACCAATATGTAACAGTATAGATATCTGGTACGTATAATACAATTTACAAATAATATAATCTAGTGTATTGTGAGCCAAAATACATATTCTCTGCTATGTTGGAAACGAACTTGAGATGACCTGTTTTATACCTACTTATAAGTAGTAAGAATTAAACATACTAAACAAATAAGCCTACAATTCATAACATGATAACAAGCAACAGTACTAACCTCAAAATAATATCTATTAAAAACCCAGATTATATTTAACACTGCAAAGCTATTAAATCAAAAACGTCCACATAAATTAAATATATTTACAATAGAATATAAAAAACTCTGACATTTTGCCGCTTACAATGCCAAATAGTACCTTTCCGCGGCACAATTCGAACGTTCACAATCCAGCGCTGGAAGCGCACTCGCGGTGATTAACAATTTGCTGAGGCAACAAGCCGTCTAGCTGCAGCGCTGAGCGGGCGCGCGGCGATCGATCGGGTGCGCGCGCACGCAGTGACGTCACCGACGCCGGGCGGGCCGCCCAAATAATTTTAAAAGGCTTTAACTAAAGTATTGTTGCGTGTATGAGACAATATTACTTTTATATTTGGGTTTTCTTTTCTTTATCAGGCTGTAACAGTGGGGAGATTATTAAAGATATAGGCGACATAGATAATAAATCATAATAATAATGATTTTGATTTACAGAATAAATTAATAATTCAGCAGCATTGGGATCAGTAAAATAAGTTCAAAATGGTGGTAATTATTTTAAAATCTCAACGAAATTGGCTCAATGAAGTAGGATAGTATGTGTAGAGAAAAACTGTAAAGCTTCCTACAATTTGGTAGTAAGCAGTAAAATGTCCTATAGGGATTTTCACTTAAAGGTTTTGATAGCAATGGGATGAATATCAGCCCATATACGTCCCACTACTAAGCACGCACCTACAGGGGGTGCGTTGATTGAGAGAACACCACGCTGGCCTTGCGGACTTGTTGGTGGACTTAACTTACCTTTGAAATCCTTGTAAAGATATTCAAGCCTCGTTATGCCTGTAATTTTAAAGAACCCCAAACTTTTTAAGACTTTCAGCGTTACTTTATGTAGAACCCAATTTTTTTTTTATTGCAATAAATGGCGAGACGAGCATGCCATTCGCGTGATCGTAAGCGATACAACCGCTCATGGACAGTAGCAAAACTAAACAACACCACGAATTACAAGGCAATGCTTAGAATTCCACTGCGCTCGCCATCCTGAGACATAAGATGTTAAGTCTCAATATGTCCAGTAGTTACTCTGGCTACAATGTCCTTCAAACCGGAACACAACAGCGCATTCACACTGCTGTTTGGCGAGAGAAATAGACATTGCGGTGGTACCTACCCAGACGGCCTCTCACATATGAGAGACCTACCACCAGTAAAATGAAATGGTAAACTTGGCATCTTATCTTGGCAGTTATCTTTGATATTTTTCGAGATCAAGATTGGTCATTGCAATATTTTCTCTGATAAATACCGATGATGAGTACACTCGTTTGGAGGATAGGATATTTAACGGGAATAAAACCCGAGACTTGAGCAATTGGTATATTATGTATGAAAACCCTATAAAATAAATACAAGCGTTGATCGGTTTGTCCATCTTTCCCACAGTTCTAACAAAAAGTACCTAACCCGGCGCATCGTACCTACTTCCTGCATTTTTTCGGCGGAATTCACGTTTTAATTTGTCTTCTATCTATTCCAGAAATAAATGTGACAGTTTTTAGTATAAGCAAGCATTATAACGTTTACTTTTATATTTAATATGTTTTCCTTGAAGAACGCGGTTATCACGTGCGCCATACATAATAGTCGGTTTCTGAGTTAAGCCTTAGAGCGATAAAAATTATCACCTTCTCAAATCTACCTACTAAAAATAAAATAGTACTTATAAAGAATTTTAGTAGTAGTTATGGTTTTAAAAAAAGTATATATGCTAGGAATTTTCATATATTATACTTATATTTAGATGTTATAGATTAGATAATATTATAGGCATGTATAAGTATTCGTAAGCGGAATATCTGAGCGCCATACAAAAATCGTTCCATGCAAAGATCGAAACCACTAGCTTTGCAACTCGTCAACCGCTGATCCAAGTATTTATCAAGTCAAAACTGAAAGAGTCGTGACGTCATAAGTTCAAAATATAAATCTTCTTTAACCCTACGAATTACAGTGTTAAACATAGCCCTTGTAAAGAATTTCCGCAGATGTCGGAAGCGGCCCACGTCATTATTTCAATGTTTACTAGGTCGTCTGTCCACCTTATGATGTCGAATGCTTCGCTTGCCGGTACGTGGCAAACAATAAAAACGAAAATTAATATATTACTTAAATGCGAAAGTATGTTTGCTTGTTTCTCTTTCACGAAGTAACCACGTGTCTGATCAATATATTAGACATACAGATAATTCATGCATTGATAAGTGACTTAAATAATTGCTTACCAAAAACAAATGGTTTAAATTCGATCAATATATTAGACGTCCATACTGATAATTCATGCACTGTACCAACATAGTTTACCAAAAACAAATGGTTTTAATTCAAAGCCTAAATTCAATGAGTTAAAATCGCGACTATTATGAATTACTCAGCTAAATCAAACCTAGAATTTAAATTCGAAAACTACTTAAGCAATAAAACAATTTTGTATAAAATAAATAAAATACATTAACAAAAAACAATTATACCAATTTACGCACTCCAAATTTCCGAATCTAAGAAAAATGCGATAAGACCAATGCGGTATTGTTTATCATTATCGCGCAATCAATTTAAATTGCGTCAAACTCCACATGCGTCATAAGATAGTAAATGCTTTAACATTATCAATAAGTATAGATATATCCTGGATTATTACATTTTAATGCCTATTATGTTTAATATTGTGGAAAAGTTATTTCTTATGAATCTTAATTATCTGTCGCCAGATGTTCGATCCATTTAATAACCCTAATGCAAAAAGAACCATTAGAATCCCACTCAATTTTGAAGAGTTTTACTCTCCAGATCCGAAGATATTCATCAGATCTCGACCAGTTTTTATGGGACCACCAGTGAAGTTTACGCTTTGAAAAACAAAAAAAAAGAACTTTACAAATCGGTTCAGGTGTCTTCGAGTAATCAGAGAACATACATAAAAAAAAAGATACTGACGAATTGAGAACCTCCTCCTTTTTAAAAAAGTCACAAAAAATTGCGTTAACAAATTACAATTGAAATTCTGATGTGCCTGATATCTGGTTTATATGTATACTCGTAGCACAAATATAAACTTTCTCGATGTCAGCTAAAAAAATGTAATAACAATGTAACTTTTTTTACTTATTGAATAAAAGGAAAAACATATACATTCACAAAACAATGGTAACAAAACGAAAATATAAAAGATACTAAAATAACTATTGACAGAAATCCATCAGCTGCACTGTAACATTGTATTTTGAGTATTTGGGTGATAATCATTACTTATCACCGAATGACCCTGTAGTTGGCGGACTTACACAAAAATAGAACAAATTATTATTTATTTATTTATATTATTATTACATATTAACTTTGTTTGGAGCGGCCAGTATGCCAAATAAATACCATTGCGATTAAACGTGGAATCCAATCACTAGCCACTCACGATAGGGACTTTATCAGATAAATACATTACAACTTAAAAATAAATGCATTATTATATAATTTATATAATATCGACGTGGATTTATTAATTTCAATCGGTTACAAATTTATTATATGTATAAATATAATTCGTAATTGTATGTATGTTGGTGATCCTATATAAAAAATAGTCTGCTAATTATATAAAAACACAAAAGAGAAACCAAACAAAAACATTGTTTTTAACGGCGTCATAATTGGTTGCAAAAAGACTAGGTGATGAAATATTTTACAAAATATAAAAAGAAGCGGTGGAGTCACTAGCGTCCTCTTTCCACGGACGTAATTCAAAAAGATGACGTCACAGATTTATATTATACGTTCATTAAAAATCTGATTTTGAAATATATTTGTCTTGTGGGTTTTGGATTTGTAAGCTTTTGATAATATTAACGAAATTGGACTAAATCGGCCTATTCTTTTACTTTTATTTAATCTAATGCAGGTCTTTCGGCTGCTAAGACCTTATCTGATCATTTTTGCTAATTTATTCAAAATAAAAATCCACCCGCGAATGAAGTTAACGTTTCAAAGTAAAGATATAATAAAACTCAATGAAACTACTTCATGAAAAACGATAAAAAACTCCGGCAACAATTACAAGTTGTTATAACAACGAATAGAATTCATAAAAAGTTTAATTTCATTTTCATTGTTAAAACTCAGGGCGAGTTGTGCCTGCTCTTAAATGTTTTTGTTTGGTTATTTCGATTATTTTGTTATAATTAGACGGCTACGTTTTTGGTGCATTGGGCAATTGGCAAATTGGAAACCAGCTGTGAAGCAGGAGCCGCGGGTTATAACTTTTTTTTTATTGCGAAGAATGGCGGGACGACCATTCGCCTGATGGTAAGCGATACGACCGCTCATGGACAGTAGAAACCAAACAACACCATGAATTGCAAAGCATTGGCATTAAGCATTTGGTAGTTACTCTGGCTACAATGTCCTTTAAACCGGAACACTACAGTGTGAAATGAAACTTTTGTCGCACTTGTAGCGGGATGTATTAATTTTAATAAAGACCCCAAGTGCAATCAAAATTACCGAGGAAATGGGATATGAAGAAGAAAATCATAGCGTTACAGATATAAAAAATTAATAATAAAATTTTGTTATACAGTAATTAATTATAGATAGACACAAAGTTAAACTATCTTTGTGCGTAAGATTAATTCCACGTGACTACAATTAGCCTCGCCAATTTAAGTACCTATACAAATAAATTCCAAAGATTCAGAACAGCGTTCGGTTACAGATTAGATATTTTTGTGCCCTTACAAATCACTGCCGGCTATCTTTATCAGTTTTACACCGATTCGCTGGTATTTTCGTATCTACTGGTGATAATCTTTTGCTGAAAAATAGGCCGGTAGGATTATCTATGTGAACGCGTTTTAATCTTTTTTTAACCTTTATCATCCCACTGCTGGGCAAAGGTCCTTCCTCTTTTTCCACAAGTCACAGTTCTAAGTAATTTCGAGCCACATGTGCTCGAAAGCGTCCAGGTCGTCACGCCAGCGTTCAATATCATTAGATGAAATATAATTCCGGTTATAATCACATCGTAGGACGGAACACACAAGGCGAAACGTGGGTGTCCTGGGAAATTCGTCCTACCCCATCTGGGAAAAAGGCGTGAGTTATAAGCAGACACCTAGGACACAATACTTAAATCTTGTACTGCCACAAATGTCTCAGTGGCTGTTAGGTGTATCCATAAAAGATTAATGTACAACAGTTTGAAATATGCCAGCGTGGTGGACTATAAAGCCTAACCACTCTCAATCGATTCTCTCGATTGTAGAGTAGGCCCGTGCCCAGCAGTGGGACGTATATGGGTTGATACTAATGCAGTTAAAAATCTATGAACATTTACTGTATTTTTTTTGCATTGTAGATAAAGTATTACCAAGAAAATCCTGGAGATGGTTGATCAATGTATTAAAATATAATTACAATAAAAACACTACATTACATTTATCTGTATACTGTTCATTCCCGTGAGATTAATACAATTACTAAAATTATAGATAACGGTTGATTTATGCAAAAATAAATTAACTGAACGTACACAGCCCCTACCTTCGGTCTGTGGGCAACCGATGCGGGTTGTTGTAAACTGCATAAATACATGAATACATACAAACATAAACTCACGCCTTTATTCCAGAAGGGGTAGACAGAGGCCCCACCAGGACACCCACATTTCGCCTTGTATGTTCCGTCCCATGATGTGATAGGGGGCGAGTCTATCGCCATATCGGGCACAAATTCCTGACTCCGGGCTGATAATGAATAGAAAAACCCAATATCACTTTGCCCGACATTAAATACATAAATATTAATTTAAACGCCTCTATTCATAGACAACTTGTGTCTTTTTCATGGAAAATAAGGATAAGGAGTAACATCTTGGATACGGATCAATAGCAAAGTACCCGCTTAAAATTCATAACAATTTTAAGAAGATTCAGAATAATGCTTTTATAGCAAACGTAGAATGTTTATTGACTTGTTTGTGAACTTTCATTAATGTTTGCAATAATTTTAGCGTATTTGCCGTAATATTTTAAGATCTTGCACCATAATGGTAAAGATTTTCCTTTGAAAAATTGAACAACTAAGTGGACGTGTAACTTTTGGCAGTTTCTGTAAAATTGACCCTCAGGCCTCAGTGGCGCCATCTTAAACGGTCGTGGGGCGAACATTTTTCACACACATTACACAGAGGTTCTCCTTATTTCTATTCTACATTCTGTTTGTTTAGTCTGTATATTGTTTGAACTAATTCTATTTTGATCAGCACTAATTTGTTCGTGATGAGGCCATTGTCGTATTAATAAAGCATGTGTTTTCATTAGTACGGCAAGGCTGAATAGGTAAACAGCTTGTGTGGACCTGACATTCCTTTCAGGTTTTTTTTATTACATAGGACAAACTAGAATGATGAATGAATAGAAAAATCCAATATCACTTTGACCAACCCAGGACTCGAACCCGAGACCTCTTTGTAGTCGTACCGTAGTACAACTATGCCACCGAGGCACTTGATATTAAGCTATTAGGTATTATCGTCTATGAACATCAATAAAAATTGCCCCTTCGGTGCATCGCGAGGCCTTTCAAAATCAAAGGATCAAGGAAGGCAGAAGGAAATTGGATCTTCCATACTCTGTTTAACTCATCAAAACTACAGAAAAATAATTATACTGCCTATTCCATCAGCTGGGTGATTCGTAACTTAACATAAACAAATGTAAAGGAGATCGTAGTTTCGATTATCTTGTTGTGGAATTAAACACAATATTTTATTGTAGAGTGAGGCCCATGTGTGCGTTTGCATTTTGTCATATTTTTAACTTTATTAACGATTTTATGCGTAAAACAACTATTTCAAAATATTTCCAACAGCTAATATTACAAGCCTTTGATATATTTTGATCTAAAACATCTCCACCAACAAACCGGCGTTGTTAATTGTATTTCAAAACTTCGTGAGCGACGAGCCAGCTTTACTAATATTGTTTACAATTGCTATCGTAAAATATCGCCGGGATAAATCTCAAATATTTAATGGCTAGAATATATCAATCAATGCCAATTCCCGCCCGTCGTTTCCAGTAAAATCCATTCTGACTAACGATGTGTAATGTATTGTGTGGTGTGGGACGCATCCACGCAGGAATTATCAGAAGCGTTAATTTAATAATCCGATTTCTTTCACATGATTTGTCAGTGTTGATTTATTTATTCAGGGTATCTCAAGACCGCGACCGAAAACGAAGCCAGGTGGTATTATTAGTGACTTCAAACACAATGCAACTAAAAATTTCGACAGAAAATTGTCCAGTTTTTTTGGATAATTTTTACTCGTCGTCGTATTTGGGTGATAAATACATAATTTTACTAAAATAACAATGTACACCTGTTTGTTTTTAAAGACGCAATGGTACGCAAAGGTTTAAATTACATTTTTCGAAAAAACTAGGAATTTACCACCCAAACAGGATGATGTTTAAAAAAATACAAAAAAAAACTGTCGCTTTTTTTGCAAAATTTTTAGTTGCATTGTGTCTGTAACCACTAAAACTGCCATTTGGCTTCGTTTTCGGTAGCAGTCTTGGTATAACCGGTATTTGTATGAAGTTAAATAAATAATAATAAACACATTTATAAGTTTTCTAGTTGTCTCGTATAGGTATATAGCATAGGAATTATCATAGCTGAAGTGCAACAACATGCTAAAAAATATCTATCGATTATAACAGCGTGCGCAAATCAAATGTATACAGATTGTGCTTCAAACATTAAACAATTACGGAAGTCACTGGATGCCGACCGCTTCCAACAGGTATGTGGAGATCCATGGGGGAGGCCTATGTTCAGCAGTGGACTTCCTGTGGCTGAAGAGGGAGGGAGAGAGAGAGAGAGATATGGTTTTTAACCATTGAACACGGTGAGCACTATCCAGCCGTATACATACACCACAAGAAGATTGGTTGCAGATGAAGGAAAAACAACCAATCATTAATAATTACTGATTAAAAAAATGTTATTCAACAGTTCTACAATCAAATAAACTCTGGATTACAATCTCATTTAACGTGTATTCATACTTTGATTTACTTTGTTTAACTGTATACATTGTTCCATATCCGTGGCTTAAAGGGGTCGTGGGCCCCGCCTTCTCTCCCAAATCCACGTCCAAAATTAAATTCCGCCAGTCGTCTTGGCTTGAAACAATGAAATAATCACGAATCTTTTATGTTTCAACGTACACATTACTGATGTTTACCATCCATCGCTGCCTTGAGACGTCCGAACTGTCTTCCTACTTCGATACTAATTGTTAAATCAGTCTTTTATCATCGAAATTTATCAGTAAATAAATGACTTGAGGTAGTGGTTTGATTGAAGATACAAATATAGATATTATAAATGTAGGTGTAATTAAGTGATAAGCTGTTTCGAAGGAGTTTTTGAAACTAGTTTCCCAGCACAGTGGTTCAACGCTTTCAGAAGCATTGCATTGTCTTTTGTTATGACTTTATATGGATTCTGTTTATATTTTGATTGATGTAGGGAGTTTTATTATAGGGAATGAACCTTAGTTCACCTGATGGTAAGTGGTCACCGCCGCCCATGATCATCTGCAACACCATAGGGCATGGAAATGCGTTGCCAGCCTTTAAGGTTACGCTCGTTTTTCGAAGGTCGCTATGTCGTATTTCTCAGGAAATGCCGCTGTTGGCAATTGGTTTCACAGATTTGTAGTTATTTGGATTTAATTGATTAAATGCTTATGAAAGTATATGTCTATTGGTTTCCTGATAGTAGTGTTCGGTTTCTGTAGACTTGAAAGAAATGTTTTAACACATTTTAAATCCGTTAGCATTCGAAATTGCTCCTTTTTCTTATTGAATCCAAAGCACGGTAATGCGGATAAATTTCTAAATTTAAACATAGAATCCCAAGAATATCCAAAACGCGCTGTTGAAAACGGCTATAGAACAACTGCTTGCAACACTAAATAATTATTGATTCATTTGCATATCATTAACAAAAAAAATCAATAACGCGTTTATAAATATTAAGCTATAACATGATAGCGGGGCAAGCTTGCCGTCTTTCCCTTGGCAGGTGTTTAAATATCGAAGGCGCATCAAAGGCCCGCGACGGACCCACAACACCGGATATTCCCGGGCCGCGGCGATGAGTTTCTATCCGGCAAACTCCGGGCTAGCTTGCCGGTTTAATATTAAAAAAATAAGATTTGAGCTCTCAACCGTCCGATTAAATATACAGGGTACATCAAGACCGCGACCGAAAACGAAGCCAGGAAGTAGTATTAGTGATATCAAACACAATGCAAGTAAAAATTTTACAAAAAAAATCGTCAATTTTTTTTTGTTATTTTTTACATATCGTCGTATTTGAGTGATTAAACATAGTTTTTCTAAAATAATGACGTACATCGCTTAATTTTTAAACACGCAATGGTACGTAAGGGTTTAAATTACTATTTTTGCAAAAACTAGGTATTTATCCCTCAAAAACGATGATTTTTAAAAAATTGTAAAAAAGAATCCGTCGCTTATTTTGCAAAATTTTTAGTTGCATTGTGTCTGTAGCCGCTAAAACTACCACCTGGCTTCGTTTTCGGTCGCGGTCTTGATATACCCTGTATGTTAAGGTGGATATACCTACGGGCCGTAATGTCATGTACTCACTAGCGTTGCCATAAAAATAGTGTGTACGTGGTTCGCAAACCTACTGCGAGGACTCTACTGCTTTGTACGCGTGCAAAGCGTTCCGAAGATTGCAAGGCATTCATTCTGTACCGTAAATTGTTACACGCGTACAGTTTAGAACCTCGTTACTGTTACAGTAACAGCTCGTTACCCGGTTTAACATTAGCAGCGAGCATGTTGCGTTACATCGTGTGCTAAAATCAGTGTAATTTTGCTCCTTGTTCGTGTGTTCGTGCTCGTTTCCAAGCTCAGACTTCACAAATGCTGGTTTTGTTACAATACGCCCTGTAACACCGGTCTTGCGATTGTGGTAAACCCCTCTTACTGACTCCAGTGGGTGATGAGCTGTAGAGCAGATGATGAATATACTTTGGGCCCCACGCACTCGTCATAGATGAAGCAGCCGTGTTATGTTTTTTTTCGTCTCCAAAATAAGGGCCCCTCGTTTGTTCAAACTGGCTCTGAGTACGCAATTAAATTCCAAATAAGCTGGCATTGGGTATATGACATGTAAACTAGCGACAGTAAGTAGACAGTCATCACCAGTAGACAATCATCTCGCGCATTTGAATACTCAGCACCGACTGCACTGTAATCAAAGTCAGCTAGTACAAAAATACATGTACCATATGTTCTACCTTCAAAGTATGTTTATGTATATTTTATTTCCAACTCACCTATCAGTGATTTCATTGAGCATACAATAATGATATTTGTGTAAGATAAAACTGACGCATACTACGTGTCGCGCAGCAAGGCGACAGATACGGCTGTTATACTAATCACACCAAGGTCCCTGTCATTAGGGGAGAGTGGGGACCATGGCCATTAAGAATAGTTAATAGATGCGAAGATGATTGTTTGGTTGGTAACAGAAGGACGTTTGGAATCTTGAAGTTGAAGAATTAATATTTTGAATTTAGAATGGATTTACTAGGTAGGTGGCTCGTATAAAGCTTTGTATGCCACTCAATCTAGGCTATGGTCTTTGGTCGTGTGCAAGGGACCATGTTAGATAATTAGGTATGTATTATCGCTTTGTCTATTTTGGCTGTCAAGTAGTAGTGTGCATCTACTGTGTAAACACTGGCGTGTTCAGGATTAACCGACGTTGTAGCTATTAATTACTCCGCTTTAATAAGCCTAACATCTAATTCCCAGAATGACAAGTGCAATGCCATACAGGGATTAGTAATAATGAGTTCTAAGTAATATGAACAGTCGCGACACTTGCCACTCGGTGAATGACCGGCTTGTCTCGTCTTTCAGGCTAAGAAAACAAATATGCCAATCAGTATGATGTGTTAAGAATATTTACGAAAGTCCAATAATTTTTAATATGTTATTGGATAAAAGTGAAAGTTTAAGGATTAAGGCAGTCTCTAAAACATATTTGGAAAACTTTGGAGAAACCATACGTTCAACATCTAATAGAAAAATACAAGGAGATAATTCTGTTGTTTATGTTGGTCTTAGCATCGCTAGTCTGCGGCAAAGTGTCAAAATCGTTCCAGGGACAATCTTCTTTGGCTAAATTATTATATTTTCATCTTACCACCAGGTAGAATATAGCTAATTTGTAGTAGTAAATATTTTTTATGCGAAGATGATTGTTTGGTTGGTAACAACAGAATGAATTTGGAAACTCGACGGGCGTAGGAGAATTAATATTTTAAATGTAGAATGGATTTACTAGGTAAGTGGCTCTTACGTAAAGGCAATGCAATGCAAGGCCATGCTTGTATGCTACTTTATTTCTTTAATTATGTGAAGAATTCATATCACCTCAACTCACTCTTGTAAACAAAGATTATGCGACACTATTATTTGCACGAGGATTTTATTGTCTAAAAACTTGAATATTTCCGTCTGTTATATCAATTTTGATATTAAAGTAATAAAGAACGTTATTTGCAGAGAATTAGCTTTATCATTTAACTGGGCTAGTACATGTAGGTTTACTTGACTTGATGCACGTCCTTTAAGAAAATATAACTAAGATTCCTTGAATGATAATAGATTATTTCTACGAATTAGTCATAGACACGAACATTCAAGCCTGTATCTTCGAAGGGGTAGGCACAGATGGCTCTAATGCTATTCACAGTTCATGGTTTTTTATTTAATATGTCCGGCACCTGATGGACTGATGATGATGATGATGATGGATGGATCACTGCCGCCCATAAACATCCACAACGCTGGGTGATGATTATTTCCATCCGAATATTTGAGGTATCGCTGTTTGTTACTCTTTCACGCAAAGGCGGCTCGACCGATATTGATGAAATTTGGTATAAGGGTAGCTCACTCCCTGGATTAACACATAGGCTACTTTTTATCCCTAAAAATTGTAGAGTTCCCGTGGGATGAGTAAGGAAAGCAAATATGCATATTACTCTTTCAAACTAGAATGGATGGCACGGGACAGGAGAGGACAGGATTGCATGTTTTTCGTTATGGGACAGAACGGGTTATAACGGGACGGGATGGGAAAAGCAATATAGTCGACGGCGGTCACATCGAGTTTAAATATCAGTACCTACGCGTAATACTACGTTGTCAATGTGATTGATTTTTTCCTACATGCATTTATATTCTAAAAAATATACTAGAAAGAAAGCGCCTGACGCACTGTATATACCAAATGTAATAAACGTCGTTCAGCTAAAGGGGAATACAGCTGAATATAATATGTAGGCAGTAGTTAGACCGAAAAACGACTTCGCGTAGTAACAAAATGGGAACTTCTAACGGGGACATGCGAAATAAAAGAAACATATTGTAAGTAGGTCTCCGAAAACCAAGGTTAGAACTCCATGTGACAGCAAATCAATCACGTTTGATTAATAAACGTTCTACCCCCGATTCCGCCATTTCCGGACTTCCGTTAAACTGCGTGCTGAATTATTAAAAAAATAACTGATGGCTTGATAAATTTGTGATCTATGGCGATTTGAAATGAATCGAATTTAAAAAAGTTATTTTTCAGGCCTTTTTGGAACGAAGTTCCTTATCGCGCGTTGCGAAAGTGGGCTAGACGGAAAAAATTAAAACAAAAGTTGCAACGACACTTTTTGCTATAGTTGCTTCATGCTTGTTATTTTCGTTACGTCTTTCTATTTCGCATTGAACAGTGTGGTGTCGCGACGATTATTTTTGTTGAGTGTACTTATACCTACAGGTTTTTTGTACATAATAAAAAATAATACGTCGAACTTCGTTCCATCCGGGTGTCCCTTGACACCTCTCAAGTTTATTTCAATCTAATAAGTTATATTATTAACACGCGCTGTAATGACGAAGGAAAACATCGTATGGAACGCTGCATACCATAGTCATTTTTAAAAAAGTGGGTGGTGTGTAAATCCGCCAAGCCGCACTAGGGCAGCTTGGTGGACTATATGGCCTAACCCCCTCTCAATTGTACTCTTGATTGTAGAGGAGGCCTATATACGTTCTACTTCTCAGCAGGGGCTTCCTCTGCGATTGAGACGGGTGTGAGTCTAATTTCTCCATACTGGTCTTATTTAGATTGATAGACTTTGAAATATATTAGAAATTCACGTTGAGACCTCTCATGTGTGCATTTTTTAATGCAATAAATGCATATATATACACATTTTTCCACAAAATGCATATTCCGCTATGATAATAAAATAGTGTGGATTGAAAGATTTGTTTTTAATAGATAATTAACCCGAAGTTAAGCAGGCAAAATAATCTTAAAGTTGTAAAAAAATAGTATAGTGCGTTGGGGTAACACCGTAATAGTAGCGACTACCCACTTTCAATCGTACTCTCGATTGTAGAGTAGGCCCGTGCCCTGCTTTGGGATGTATGTGGGATGAATACAATACAATATAATGTAATTCATATTATTATTCAATATTCCTTAGGTATATATCGCGTTTCATGTGAGTATATAAAAATTCAGGTTGCTAAAAATATCCGAAAATTAAAAATCAGTGCTGTTACATAACGGTCTTATTATCAGAAAATTTAAATTGTAATATATCATGGAATAAATCAAAAATTTGTTTGATAACGAAAATGATAATTTCATATAATATTATTTTCCGAATGCTACATCAAGTTGATAGTATAAAGTTGTGATAACAGAAATACTGAATTATGCGTCCTACATGTTAGTAATTATATGATAACAAAAAAATTGGCCGTTAAAATTAATACATAAAATTCGTGGCATATTTACATTCCCACTGCGACTAAAAAAGTAAATCGTAGAAATACCATTAGATTTATGCCATATCTCATGCAATCTTTTAGCTTCAATAGCTACCTACATTTTGTGGATTGTGCAAAGCTTTCACGAAACTATTTTGCAGAACTCTCTTCAGGGTGATTGTACAAATTGTAAAAGCAGCTCCATAACAGCTCGCACTCAAGATACCACAATTCTTTTGAAATCGATCGGTTAATACAAGCGCAGGGCTTGTCATTCACTGACGTCGTTCCCGCGGGCCGACTGACGCATGCGCGTCTGGCTAACGTCTATCCCGTACGGATATAGATGAGTGTTGGCTTGTACATATTTTCGTAGTTCGCCGTGATCTTTTCACCGTGGCCGCATTACTTTATCGCTAGAATTCACGTTCGAACGGTTATCTCATTTTGTCGCATCGCGATATAGTAGATAAGGTTGACGTTACTTTAATATTTTGTCAATTATGTGATAGCGAAACCGCTACTATTATAATATAAATGAAAATTAAATTGCGACAGAGCGGTGCCGTCGCGAACAGCCGAAAGTCGCGTAGTGCATGGGTCGCATGGATATCGTGCAGGATCGCGTGTACTCGTAGTCTCGTACTGCCCTCGTCACGTCAGTCAGTAAAGCGGACTCGGAACGCGCGGTCGCGCGGCGCGTCGGTGCTTGTAGTTTTTTAGTTTTGACAGTTGGCGCGTTTTTCGTTATTTTGTTCAACTAGATATATCTCGTGGAAATCATAGATTTTAAGTTAGTGTAATCTGTGTTTTTTCTGTTAATCTCAAGTGTTCGACTAGTCGTTTGTGAATTTTCCACGCCGGCTGTGAATTGAGTGGTTAGCACGCACTGTGTACTGTCGCCGTGTAGTGCACAATTTTTTGTGATTTCTCTTTGGGAAATTGTTTTTTTGGAGTTGTTTCATCGCTACCGGCACGTCTGAGGTAGGTGACGGTGATCTCACATTGTGGATTATATTTTCGTACCGGCCGACCGGTAATACATTTGCTAATGCAATTTGGAGCAGACAATTTCTCTCGTGTACTCGATAAACGGGTTCCAAATATAGCGGAGTCGGGTTTTAGTCCGTGTACTCAGCAACTTAGCAAGTTTATAGTGGAGTTATTTAGTGATTTTCCCTTGGTGGCCGGGCTGAGACGATACAGACAGCTGTGAATGCGTAATGTGTAAAAATAAATACACTGGCATTATCGGTCGCTAGACACACTTGCTTTGCTGAGGACAAACGATATTATTAGTGCATATTATACAATAAATCGCTTCAGCGTGTTAATAGGTTATGTTTCAATACAGTTTTTAATGATTTATGATAGGTTATGATGATTGAACTGTTATAAAAATCTTCGTACGATGTCATCCAAAAAATTGCAATGTGTTTTTGTTGGTACGGGTAGAAAACTCGATTTCTGAGTACCGACTACCGACTGCCGACTATATCCGTCTCTTTTTATCCATTGATGAGTGGTAAGGATGGCTATACATTACATATTTATCAAGGATTAGTTTGATTGCGGTGTAAGAGAATTGCAATTATAAAATATAATGCCAAATATTTAATTCATTATCCTAGACTCGCAACATATCAGTTCCGCAATTTAGTTTTTAAGGCTAGCTTAATTGGAATCAAGTTTAGTGAATGAATAATTAATATTTATTTAATCTATTTAAACAGAATAAGGACAGTAATTTTCAATATCCACATGTTACACTTATTTTGTGATTAATAATTACCGTGCTTTATAAGTGATGTAAAATTGCATAAAAGACAAGAAAATAGTAAAATTTTATTATAGGTAACAAACAGATTTTATTGCAATCCACAAGAGTTATAAAATATATTTTCTTATCTAATGCAACCAAAGTACTGTGGCTAACATTGACCCACATTATATTATTAATTTCATATAGAATAAAATGAATATATTTTAACAAATAATTTCATGTAAAATATATTTATATGTATTATGTCTATAGAAATGTTGAATAAATATTTTTGCTTACCTACATAAATATTAAGTTCAGAAATTCTTATATCAACAGTAATTGTAGCGAGCATAAAATAGTTATGAATTTAGGATGTTTTAAAACAGACAGTCTTTAAGATCAGGAGAAAATAAATCCATAATATGTAAAATTACCTTAACCATGTGCATTGTCATGACATTTACAAATCAACAATATTAAAGAAATTATATAAAATCTGAGTAATTAATATCTAGGAATTATATTTACAGTGTTTTACATAAAATAGATGTCCCACTTAAAGGTTTCCATTTTACAATATCTAAATTATTATGTAACATTGCACCCTAAAGCATAATTTTGATTAATATACCATGATTATAATTGCAAATAAATGATTTTTTAGCAAAGTAAAATTTTGATATTAATACAATCAATCCAAATTACGCTATCATTTTTACCTGGATTCAAATCGGAATTTCATGTAATTAAATGAATTATGTATGTGATATTTATCAGCTTTATAAAATGATGTAAGAATAAAAGAATGATAGTGATTACTGATACGGTACAGTTGCTCCATATATCTGAAGGTAAATACCAATAATCACATAGGCATGATGTCTATGAATATAATCATATTATTATTTTTGATGAAAATTAATATATTTCCGTTCATTTCATCAGCAGAATAACTATTATCAGGAGAATTAAATTTAACTTTTAGTTTAATTTATCCGTAAACTCTTCAAAAGTAATGAGTATTTAACAATATAAAAAGTAAATAACACAGATCAAGGTTAACCCTATTTAGTATTTAGATATATTTTGAAGGCCCTTAAAATTGTCCATAGGTTGTAAATTCTGCTGTTTCAATCTGTGAAAATGATTCCGTGATTCTTTTTGTTTTCATGCAATAGGTAGACTATTATTGTAAATTATCTACACAATAAACAAATCTATGGTTTTAAACTCAAGCTGGTCTAGGAACAATAGCACCTTTAAATTGTATTAGAAATTGGTGCTTTTAGAATCTTCCATTGTCATACTACAAATGCTTTAGCTATGTATGTTTTACTATTATTATAATTAGTTGTATATATTTTCAAACCACAGATATTGCATGTAATGTCATACTTAACAGTATAATAATTTGTAATACGCCCCTTAAAGTATGAGTCATGACCTAAAAAACTACTGGAAAAAATGGATATTGAATCTATTGTTCCTTACCATGTACTACTTTTTAATACATAACCGTGAGGGCGCTAGTGTGTAATTTAGCTACTTCATAAAGTGGATCTACCCACAAATATTTAAATATTTATACATCTATATTATAATTACAGTGTTGTTTAAAGGGCATGTTTGTGATAATATAAACGGGAAAGTGAGACGTCACGCTCCGTTGAGCATATTATTGAATTCCTACCCGCACGTGTAATTTACATGACTGAATAACACGCAAAATAATTTTTGCCACGATAACATGTGGGCTCCCTGGGGATACTTCGACACGCGAACTAATATAACAGCATTTTCGAGGTATATTTATATAAAAAATAATCGTCGCATCTTTGGTCTAGGGGCTTATGAATCTGGAAGTCGTGTATTCGATTCCCGTGTCGGTTAAACCGCTTTGCGTGAGTTATGAGATTTGAATTTGTGCCTGGTATTTTGGTAGGCTTCCCCCATATCACATTTTGGGAGAGAAACTAGTGAATCCTATGGCGGTTCTAGATTTAGGCGGAAGCGCATGTATGATCTAAAATTATAGGCGGTGATAGGTAGGCGGAAGTCGGAAGTATGAAATAGGGCCGTGCACTATCGTTTATTTCGTGTAGGTTTGTATGCGTAACATTCTTTCTCAAAAAAATCGAAGGTAAGTGAAGTTAGACGCTTTGGGCAAGTGTTGTTGATGTAATCCTACTCTCTTCCCGAATGGATTGAAACCACAAAGAAAAAGAAGCTCAGCGAATCTCTAGGAATGTCAAATTTTCTTTAGGCGCAAAGATGCAATGGGAAAATTTTCATAGCAACTATCACAAATAATCCTTTTTAGTCTGATTTAAACTTAGAGCACTGTCTGTGCTATGTTGCTATGGGCAGAGATCTTAAATCAAATAATTCTACAACACGCATACAAATAATGTTTTCCCGGCGCCACGTAATTGTAAGATAAGTGTGGGTATAAGATTATTTCTTACCTACACTATTTTTTTATCGATATGGTAGTACTGTAGTAAGAATTCGCAGAATATTTCGCACGTCAATTGAACGTCAATTCTGCGTAAATCGATATAAATTTACTTTTTTTGTTGTGTTTGTTCATTAACAGTTCAACGTCTAAATGTCGGTTACTCATTGAGTTAACTCTCGTAATGTTGTTTTATATCGACGATCATTGCACAAAAACTAGTATTATGAAAATAACCTATGACAATAATCTTATACATTTCGTTAAAATATTCTCGCTAGCTTTTCTTTCAATATTAAAATTCTACCAAAATTATTTACTTATCAAAAATACTTAATTGTATAATGTATTATTCGTTTAATAATTCGTTCGTTTAATAATAGCCTTTCTCATGACGAATAGTTATGACAGAAATAATTATAGTAGCACAATTTGTGACCTACTCATATCTTTAGTCGGAAAATATTGTCGTGTCGAGTGAATTTATCAATCTATAATTATGATGTCATAGTATACTGCCTTGTTGCTAAGCACTCTCCTTTATGATTCAGGTAAATGGTTACTCCTTGTCCTCCACTCTAGCTAGCTGGTCTGATATAATAGTCTCGGGGTTGGATGGACTTCACATACCTGTAAAGTTCATATGAAGAACTCTAGTATCCATTTTTCTCGCTATTTCTTCTTTTACAATTCTACTGTTTAGCAAGTCAGTTTTTTTTCTATCTATATGTGCTTTTTTAGACCCACAAATATTTCAAGATACAATAAAATTTTCGCTATCTCATAACCCCCTGTATTTGATCGGTTGATTATGACAATGAGTTATGCAATTAATCCATGATTATCTAAAATCGCTATAATTCTTCCATAGTAATACCAATTCTCATATACTAGTGTGCAAATGGCGTAATGGAACGAGATAAAGGTATTCAAAGCAACTAGAGCGATGCTGCGGTCTTTGATCACTACTGTTTGATCGATAGCACCTTAATTGAAGAAATATATCGTGGCTAGTTGCAATTGTTCCAACGGACAACGTCTGGATTACACGAGAAAGAAAAGACTAGAACATTGTAATGTGTGACGTCAACACACCACCCTGTACATGTACAAAACGTGAGCCCTCGCTTAGTGTTCTTAAATGATACTTCTATTTGCGCGTTCTTAAGATGTGAAATTATATTAAACAGTTAATTATTTTCTTGCCAATGTAATTTAGAACTTTTCTTTGAAATTTAATTAGTGGGTAAATTTAGTATGCCCTTGGGTGAATATAAAAATTTATTTTATTCTACAATAAGATAGTATTTATTCTTATATTTTATTGTAGTATAAGACAATGGACACTTACTCATAGCTTTTTCGATACAAAAATGATGTTACATTTGTATTTAGTACATTCCACACAAATCCCGAGTATTAAGTCTAGTTATTTTTAGGTTAGTTTAGCAGTTACTCGGTCAAAGACCGAAAGCGTTCGGTTAATGTTAGTTAAATGAGTCGTACTTTTTATCTCAACGTATTATTGAAGATTAAACCGAGACACGGTTCTCTTAGCGTGTACAAGCGTTATTTTTTTATTCCTATATATTGTATTGATATTTTCGTTGGCAATCTGCCAGCGTGCAACATGGAATCTCGGAATTAAGTATTCATTCATTGCTATAAATCTTTTCTATCTTATTCATAAATGAGTGGAGCTCCAGTGCCTACAGTTTGTCCTCATTTTGCCTGAACACAAAGCACTACATCGACCTGCTAGGGTGACCGTACGTTCTCGTTTCATCGGACATTGTCCTGTATTTACTGCAGCTATTATTATAACTTGCGAGATGTGGCCGCCATGGATACTTGTGGCTATGGTAACGTTTTGTGCCTACGTTTGTTACATTCAGTATTAATATTGTTTTTACTTGATTATTTATCGAGCGTTCGGAATATGGGGTCATCCTGTACTATTCGACGTCTTGTAGCTATAGCTATAGATTGTGGATATTTATGAGTTCTAGTGAACAATACCTGTTTTAGCATTACCTTAAGGCGAGATTGTTACGGCGACCCTTATCAACTCTGCAAACCCATGCACAGAGCTGTAAAAAATAGAAAGGCCTACATCGCTCCTTTATTTCTGGCGCCTTGGGCAGTCTATCAACCGCGCCCTGCCTTACAACCGCTACTGCTAATTAACATTTGCCATCAGATACATCGCATACTTTTCTTGAAAAAAAAAAAAACGTTTTCCGAAGTTAATTAAGAAGACAACATTACCTTTGTGTATAATAGTTAACTATGTTTAAATTATTTTCCACATTTGACTGCCTCACCTCGCTACAAGATAAATATTACGAAACTTATATTTAGCAGTTGGCATTGATCAACGTTTAGTAAATACGTTAAAATTCCAAGCTAAGTAGAAGCCGCAGCGAGCTAAGTTTCAAAATTCATATCCAAACACATTTCATACAAGACAGTGAACATTACCGCGGAATGGGTTCTTTGCTCCCCGGGGGACAGAAAGAAACAGCAAAATGTCCCGCCATTCTCATTTAAATGTTGGAATTTCCAGCATTAGATTTCAATCCCCTTTGCAATAATATTCCTCTGAAGCAATTTGGCAGTGCATCGCTGCACACACCCAGAAGGGGGTCGATGCCGCGCTGTAGGTGGGGGGAGGTGGGGGCCGTTGGAGATGGGACGGCGATTTCAACTAAAATATGGTGACTAGACGGCCGTTACCCCGATGCGAGTACGTTCCAGTCTCCAGATGCCTTTAATTACGCGACCGAATGCGGTCGAGGGGGGAGGGGGGGTTGGCGCGCTGTATTTAAATCTTACACTGGTGGCATTCGAACGGCGGCGGCGTCACCGGCGCGTGCGTCACACCACAACGCGAATAGAAAACTGGTGACCCTCGATGTGGATGACGTCACCGTCGCCGTGCGTGACGGACCGTCTCACATTACCCCCCTGATTGTAGTGAAAGTACTACATAATTAAAATTCAGTGGTGTGCTAATTTCTGTTGATCAGTGGTACCCAAGTATGGTGTAAACCTTTTTGTATGACAGTGTACTCAGTTGTAAAACTAAAGAAATAAGATCTCGCCAATCGCATTGTCTTTAGAGATACATATTATCCTGTCTGATATCTTCAAATGGTAGACAGTCTATTGTATCACCAAGCGACATGTACAACTCAAGGTTGAACGTTATTAAAAAAAACCAAAGGACGTGTCCTTGCAATAAACCTACACATGGATTTAACGAGAAAAGATTCCTGCGCCAAGGAATATTATGCAGCGCATCAGTAAAACGAGCTCAGCACTTTGCTGAGTTTGCTAAAACTTTTTATAGTTCCAAATTCTCTACAAACTACGTGAAATTGCCACTTTTATGACCAATTTGACAATTGCAACGACTTTACAATGTCGAAGAAAGCGCTCGGGTCTCATTGTATGATCCACATGCGTGGTGTAATGAGTCCATTGGCAGAATGTTTAATTTCCTTTGCTTTAATTTTTTTAATAATTATATTTTATAAAATAATCTACAGAATACAATTTGCTGAAGTTTGTGTTTCATTTGGTTCATTTTCCTATACAATTCAAAATATTTTCCGTATTATTGTTATTGACGATGTTATATTAACTCCTTGCGTAGGTAATGAGGAATAAAATGTATATATTTCGCGGCTAAACAGTGACGTTTATTATACATGATGGTGGATACATGACGCTATAATGCAACACAATTGTTTTGAGTAGATTGTCATAAAATAATTATTTTCAATTTGTAAATTCAATATTATAGTATTATTGTATACGTCCCATACCGCTGTTGAATATTACAACTCAATCAAATGCTTCAAGAGTATTCGATCAAAGTATTCAATACATCTGACTGTTCGTTTATAAGCTCTCTATTCGACTTCTTTCGTACAATTGAATTTTGTGCAGGAAAATAAATTCCAACGCCCCGCAGCAACAATTTCATTTTATTATCCAAACTGTCGTAGTGATAAAAATGAGATCGAATTTGTCCCGTGTAAGGTACATAAGCCCTTTCGCAGTTAGCACGTTTACAGTGGATTTCGGACTGTCCTTCGTGTCCGTCAAAATGAGACTATGACAAATGGCCCGACCATTCGAAAAACATATAAATTTGTCCAGAGAAAAAAGTAATTTACTACTGGTAAGTCACTCTTATGTGAGAGGCCGCATGGGTACCACCACAATGTATATTTCTCCCGCCAAACAGCAGTGTAAATTAACTGTTGTGTTTTGGTTCGAAGCATATTGTAGCCAGAGTAACTACTGGCCATAATTAGACTCAACATCTTATGTCTCAGGATGGCGAGCGCAGTGGAGTGTGAAGCATGGCTTTGTCATTTATTTTTGCTACTGCCCATGAGCGGTCATATCGCTTACCATCAGACAAATAGCATGCTTGTCTCGCCATTCATCGCAATTAACAAAAATCACCGCTCATTTTTCAGTGTTTTTCTTTTATTTATTTGTGAGATGACGTTTATGGGGTCTTTTGTAGACTTTTAGGTTAAAACACTTTTTAACTAGTATCTTAAGATCCTGGTTCGTCCTTGTTCACTAACACACAAAATTAATAAGCAATCCCAATCCCTATCTAAGGATCGATCCGGAAAATAGACCAATCAGAACACATCAAATGTGAGCGTGTCGGCAATACCTTGAGCCCATTGGTTTATTTTCACGATCGATCTTTAGATAGAAACGAAGATCGTTTATTAATCTCGGCCTAATGTGGCATTGTTACCACTCAGTGTAATTTATTGAAATTACGGTGTTACTATAATACATTTGCTTTATTAGCATAAAAATACATACTTACTTACTACACTTACTTTAATAGTATAAAACTTGTTATCGTCCAAACCTTGTTTTAAATCTTTGTAAATCAAAAGTTAATTTGGTGTATTTATTTATAATAAATGTTTCACACAACCTGTCTAGACTATCGATTATACGATAAATCTTACGCGAACGAACCCGCAGATGTACTCATGCCCTATTGCCCGTCATTCAGCCCCGATAAGCGAGTCGATTTCGCAATCCAACGACCGTTGACTTACTTATCATCAACACTTATCAGCATACCAGCGAGCCATGTAAAGCGTTTTTGTCGCACGTACCGCTGACTCAGTGATGCGGGTCAGGGGTGACTGATGACATCACTCCATAAAACCAAGGTGGGTGTCATGTCGACCTTACAATTAAAAAGGTTAACGACCCCCCAAGAAATTGCTGGGTATGTCAATCTCTTGACCTTCATGGAACGCGGTCACCAATAAAGGTGAGGTGAGTTGTACAATTTTTAAAAGTCACCTTTGAATTAACTGTATGCGCAGTGTGTGGCTGGACCTCGTTTCAATACAATGCTTGTACCTATGCCAGGAATGGCAAACATACTATCATGCGCATGCAAGGTTCCGAGCGAAACAATCGAATGATCATGTGAGCCACAAAAACGAAAATAAATTAACTTTTTAAGGTCAACAAGGCTTGGGACAGAAGAAATTGCAATTTAAAATTTTATAAAAATATATTGACTGAAGCAGATGGCATAAAACATGTTTTGGAACAAAAAGTATTTCATTGTGCATACATATGTGGGGAGACATCTGCAGTTTTATACACTACACTGAGAAGAAACTTCCATTTATTGGTAGTTTTTTGACACCAAAGCAGAACTACTCAATAACATAAAAGTTCTTATTAATATGCATTTCGTATCGTATGTATCAGCCTTTAGCAATTAAATGTTTTCGATAATTACTTACTTACGGCCTTATTCATAGACAGATTTAAAACTTATTTTAGTTAACGAATGTTTTGTCCCTTTCGAACGACTTTAGAAATCAGTTAGAGCGAAGAAGACAAAACCTTTCGGTAACTAAAATAGGTTTTAAATCTATCTATGAATAAGGCCGTTAATGTTTTTACCTATTTTACAAACCACGTCACAAGTGTAGTCAGTAGTCCTCCTTTCCCTGATGTGCATTAATTCGTGCGCGCGATCTAAATGTTACGTGAAGTCACACCTTACTACACGCGTATAAGGAAAACCCTAGTGGCTTTTAAAATAGCTGATTACATCGTATGGTCAATAAATACGCTAACGTTTTGATAAGTGTAAAATAAATTATTATTGTGTTTATACCTTCGATCAACAGTAGGTACCAGATGTTGTACCAATAACCAATTGTTCATCGAAGAGTTATACGGGTAGTGTTTCAAAAAATCCTGCCATGGTATTTTTGTCTGGTACTAATATTGCGTCAACATAATCACATGCCATGAAGTTAATCTATATTTTTGTTACTGTT
The DNA here is from genome assembly GCA_949752805.1 of Deilephila elpenor. NCBI lineage: Eukaryota > Metazoa > Arthropoda > Insecta > Lepidoptera > Sphingidae > Deilephila > Deilephila elpenor. The sequence continues at coordinate 3,273,530 of OX457119.1, forward strand.
TACGTCATAAATTAAAATACTTTAAATCCTGTGGGTCACATGGGCCAAATTACGCTTGGTGGTTTATATTTTTTATCTAATGGCCAATATAGTGTCAGAAGTTCAAACCACGATTCAGGATTTGAGCACGCCGGACGTCATTACTTTTTATTACATATATCAATGAATGGAACTTTATATACTAAATAAATAAATACACCCAACAGTCACATACATAGTCCTGACCCCACACTAAGATCGAGTCCTTGTCGTGGGTATCAGAAACTACGAGAGACTTTTCGGTCTCACAAACACCCAGACCCTATAATACTATACTACTTCTATTGTTCAACGAGCGTATAAATATTATGAATGTGTTTAAAACACACTAGTAGGTTTGGTTCGATATACTGACATAAATTTTATTAAATGGTCTCATCAGGTTAGGTCTTTCCAAAATAGAATCCAACACTTAATAATAAATATGCATACTAATGCTCTCCTAAAACCTTTTTATAATTAGACCCATGATTCTGTACGTACTATTCGCGGCGGCCGCAAACTAAGGGCAAACTCAGACAAAGATACAGTTTCTCCGACCGCACGGCGTTGTGTAACGTTATTTCCAGGTAACTCGGCTGACTTAATTAAATTCAACATAAATAAAATTAATAAGACATGTTTACGCCAAGCGCCAGCTGTAACATCTGCGAGCTGCCGCACGGGCGCACTCGTCAATTGAAAAAGTTGAGCTTAGGTACTCACTTGTAATTCCAAATGAATTCTCTGTTCTATGTGCAAACAATTTTATTTACCTAGTAACGGTACCGGCATTGGACACGGTGTGAAGCAGTGTTTGTTTAAATTTAGAAGCACTTTGATAATAACTTGACATTTCCTTGTACATTCCGCCCAGATCCGCAAACACGGTAAGTAATATTTAGAAAAACGAATGATATTTACAATTCTAAAATGAGCCGTATGTTTTTACGTCTAGAAATCGAAAAAAAAGCTAGAAAAAATATATACGGCATTATTAATATTCAGCCAATGCAGTAGGTATTTCGCGAAATATACTGTTCCATATTCAAAATGCACGCGTATTACGTCACATGCGAGACAACAATAGACCTTCACGTGAGTGCAAACGAGATAGAAGCTGACTGGCATGTTTGTTAATCCAACCGGTGCGAAGAGCCTCGACTCATTTGTGTGTATAAAATTTGATGTACTGTTGAAACTTGCCGTTGTCTGGTAGCTAACATTCGCGCGCGTAGGAGTAGCGCCCGATGAGTATGAGTCATACGCCAAGATGGCGGCGCAACAATAAGTAATTATCGGAAACAGACAACGGGTTTATGTTAAACATCAGTGCGTTATCTTTTAAAAATATATATCCGATTCACTAGTTTGTTTTTGTATCGCATTTTATGTTAGCAGTTGGTGTTTTATTCTCGTTAAATTTGTAACACTGGAATTCGTTTGAAGATGTAATTTAATACTTTTATGGATGTTACTCCAGTTGTTATAACTTAGTTATACAAGATTGATACGACCGAGTATTTTGGGAGTCATAAACCACATACCCAAAACAAACAAGCACTTTATCCGCGATTTGCGGCCTATAGCATCCTGTTTCCTTTTCCTTCCTACAAGCTGTCAAAACACATTATGTAGATTACTTCATTTGAATCCAAACAACCGCTAACAAGCCCTAATGAGCTGACTTCCAAGAATGTATATTTACAAAATATTTGTGATTAACAAACATGGCGTCATGCAGGCCCGTCGGAGCGTCCTCGTCGCCTTTCGGCTACTAACGCGCACTAATCAGTAAATTCTATAAACTCAAGGATATCGTAAACTTCAACAAAATTTACAGTTCGGAATAGCTCTCATTAGTTGCCGGATTGGCTTATTCTGACATTATTCCTAAGCGTAACTTTGTATAAACTTAAGGAGTCATAAAATTTGCGGGTAAAACGGATTAAAACATATACCTCGAGTTAACTTGCGATTAAGTTCTAATTAAGTTTTATATATTGTACGAGTATGATTCTGAATGATTAGTGTAATTGAGGAAGGAGATTGATGAATAGAAAAAATGGAGTATTTTTTCTTAACGTCCTAGTCACCTTAAATCCTGACTCAAGTCTTTCAAATTTCATCGTCCTGTTTTGGACCATCTAGGGCAGGGTAGGCGATCCTTTATGCATCAACGTGCCATTTTTTCTAAAAAAAAATTTGATGGGTTCATTCGCGTGCCATCAAATAATTTTGACTTTCTGATTATTTGGAAAATAATAATTATAAATACTATCAAAACTCTTTATTAAATAAAGTAAGCAAAAGAGGTACATTTTGGTATGTTTATATTAAATTTCAGTAAAATTAGTGTGACTTCTGTTGCTCGCTGCACGGCACTGCAATGGCACGCGTGCCATTGGTTCGCCTACCCTGATCTAGGGAGTCACGCTACTAACGTGGTATCTGTGGTGGCCTCACTTACAAACCCTGACACATAATGGGGGTGTAAGTCACGTATTTTAATTTTTATATCACTGTAATTGTTTCCTATATTCTTAATGAAATATCCGACGGAATTTGTTAATTTATCCGTGTTTTTCGGTGGTGCTAATTGTACTCAAGTTTTTTTTATAAATGTGACGTGTAGGTATACTATAATTCTCTTTATTTTACGCCTACATGTAAGTTCTTTACGTAAATGTCAGAAAGCTGTCAATTGTTTATTGTGTAGTTAGGATTGTTGCGTAACAACAAAAAATATATTTCGTGTTACACTTTAATATTGTAATCATGTTTTTGGTAATAATTTCTCGTAGATGTTTGTGTAAAGAATTACATACGAACAGAACAATGGGTCGATAGCTCGAATCGACTGTAATTTTCTGGTCTGGTGACCTTATTGAGACTTTTAAACTTGCCCAAAAATAACGTTTTACTTTTATTGTGTAAAACTAATGTACCTACGTCCTACATAGAATATTTAATTTATTTAGTTTTACAAGGCCATTGATAAACAGAAGACGTACATAATTCTCATAAAAGTAATTAGAATTGATGTTAATTTGCATTTCGAAATCACACGTAAGTTTACAATATGAGCAAATCTTAATTTTTAGACATTCTTCATGAATCTAGTGGCAGCATTTGTGGACAGATTCGTGAGGTCCCGGGTTATATTGCTTGTTCGGAGTTCGGACCATCCATTGATACGGATTGTTAGTTTGAAAAAAATCTAAATGTAGCAGAAATAAGATTTTGTGAATACATCTAGTCGTACCTCTGTCTACCTACTGTCCGATATAAGCGTGAGCTACATTGTTTTACGACTGTCCAGCTTGAGTGTTGACGTCAATGAGAATTCCTCAATTTAACTTTATTTTCTCGGAGAATGATTTCCAGACTATCATAAAAATCACATCACAATGACATAATAATTTAATCTTAGTCAGTATTGCGGCCCACGTGGTCTCAGAGGCCCGCGCACCTCGAGGTCGTCAACCATTACATCATCGCGAATTTTTTTTGTACACGTCACACCTAGTTTACGACCACCCACTGACTGGCAATTATTTGAATTAAGAACTGTTTTGTTTTACAATACTGGCTGGATGATTTACCTGGGGTATGTTTTCGAGAAATGACAAAATTGGAATGCCATTTTATTTGTCTCAGCTATGAAGCCGAAAATATTTGGTACAAATGTTGATCCAAGTTTTTTAATATATTTTGTGTCCGCCTACATGATGCCTACGCTCCAAGAACATCAGGTAATTATCAAAAAAATATTCATATAAAAATTTCAGTTGGTCCTGAAAATAGATGTCGTGTCCTAAAATTAAACAGTACCTGCTCACTGGCATTAATTAAAATGAAGTAAATACGTCATTTATTAAACTGGTTTTAGAACAGTACTTACTATTATCTTCAGCAAACAGTGTAAAGAATTGATATTGACGAACGAGTGACGCAGTTGCTAAGAAGTTTTACTAGTATTGGACGCATGGCCAAGTCTTTTACCGGCATCTGCATGATTACATATGGAAATTGTAAATAAAAATCTAAAACGGAGCAACGAGAATCGCACTCGGAAGTCGGAACCTTCTCAACAGAATTTGAGTTGAACAAATTCATCGATATCATGATTATTCAACTCTCAAATCAAATCACCAATCGATATGTAAATAAAAATTCACATTAGCAATACTAATTCGCTATCATTCTAAAACAACTGCACCTCACATAAAGATCTGAATTTAATTAAATACACAATATTAGCGCCTTATGAAAATAAACGTGCTGCCACACAAACGTCCAATGCTCCAACCGTCCAATTGCTCGGCCGACCGTCGATGCGTGCACGAGTGCGGGCTCGGCTGGTTGCGGGTAGGCGTTTCGCTTCGGTGAGCGTCGCCGTTAAAGGGTGGCGCTAGTGTCTCTAGACTTTGATTGGCTGAAAGTTCGGTTGGTGATCAGAATTTTTGCTATTTGTAATGTGAACAAAATTATTTTAACTATTGAAACCATATAGTGATTTGACTATAGTGTTTATTATGTATGCTTTAGAGAAAGTAGAGATGTTGTAACTGCGGGTCAGAGACAATGTGTCAATAAATCAGCGATAAAAACGAATGCCTAATATTTCAACTACCTCCTTCTGTCGAATTTTTTTGTAAAGAACCGCCTCGGTATAAAATTACATGAATTCATTTTAAGAATGGCTAGCGGTTCGGCCCGGCTCTGCCCGGGTGCAGTTCCTTTTTACTCTAATCCACATCAGAATCACATTATTTAATATAGTGTTTTAATTTAAACTCAAAGTGACTACAGCCTATACTGCTTTTCCCATGTCGTCTTGTCTCAAATAAGGCATTATTTTAAAACTTATCATTAAAAAGTTTATAGTGAGCCACCTAAAAATATAGACCACGAACTTTTTTGTAGATCTTTTTAAGAGGAATAATCTTGTCATACATCATTGTTGCGTCATTTCAACCGTTTACACAACGCACGCAACGGAAGCTTTCAAAAAGAATAAAATTTCCCCGTTTTCGCAATATTTTTACTATTGCGCCGCTCCTATTGGTCATTGCGTGATGACATATCCTATAGCATTCCTCGATAAATTATCTATCTACCACAATAAGAATTTTCCAATTCGAACCAGTAGTTCCTGAGATTAGCGAGCACAAACAGACAAACTCTTCAGCTTAATATATTAATATAGATACGACGTGATATGGTCAAAGCACCCGAGATGAACAAATGTTGGTAAACTTCTTTCCTTATTAAACGAGACATTTTACCAAACCCAGACCGGTTTAGACAGGTTTAACACTTGGTCCTTTAAATAAGTTATGTAATTTTATTTCTTTTACGAGTATAAGTCGCGCTACTTAAATCGTAAATGACACTGACTTTTTATAGCGAAATTAATTTAACATTGCACATCATTTTAATAATGTCAACGCTCAAATGTTTGGTAACCATTAATTCTCAATACATGAAGTATATATTACCCGTGGGAAATATCTGTGGACCTGAATAATTAACATCATTGGAACATAAGTTCAGCAAATTCAAAATACATATACCTAGGTTAAACAAATTGACTTAAAATAGAAAATCGAATAAAAAGTATAATTCGCATCCATCTCAAAACGTTTTTAATGTAAAATACCATAGTAGATAGAGGAACACAAAAAATGAAATGTGAACCGCATTCCAGCTAGGTTCACTGATATTTCCGACAGGTTATTATAGTTCATTGTATGAAGTTAGTTATAAAAGTCTAATTACACGCGAAGGTATTAACCGTTTTTCGTGTGATTTTCGTGTGATCGGTAGTCCCGAAAAAAAGTAGGAGCACAAACATGATAACCAAAATAGGTTTTAAAACTATCTATGAAAAGGGCCGTTAATTTATACAACATTAACGTTGGGATGCAATGGAACTAAGTTTAGTTTCGGTGTTCGATAGTAAATCAATATTGTAATATGTATTTGATATCAGAATAATTCAAGTTTGGGAATTTCGATGAGAGTAACTATTCATATATTATAGTGTCGTGGAATCGTTATAGATGTTATCTCCGAAATCTCCAAAGCGATATTATGTTTTTTTTTAATCGACTTCAAAAATAGGAGGAGGTTGTTAATTCGGCTGTATGTTTTTTTAATGTTTGTTACCTCATGTTTAGAAGCGTTCACATTGTTAGCGACACTGTCGCGTTAAAGAGACAAGATTAATACTATATAATATTGATAATTAATGGCCAACTAATGACACGCTAATTACGTAGCCTCACATTTACGTCTAAATATTAGTCATAGAACATTAGTCCAGACACTGAATAATATTGTCGTTTTTCTCATATAAAATTATTGTTTGAGATTATTGTAAGTTTGCATTGCGTATTTTTTTATTATTTGAGAAATTTAGACATTATTATATTGTATGTTATATCAGCATCCTAATGCCTAGATCCACACCCTTCAAAGATACGCAAACTAAATGAAGTCTATACGCTGGTATATCATAGTCTTTTTACCTACCCTCAGCTATAAAAATGGAATCGTTGCAAACTTGCAATGTATAAAGAATATTAAAAAAATGTTTTGGCTTTCATACATCCGACGATACTGCTGTTACACACGTCAGTGCGCCTTTTATTTGCCTTTTGTATCACAATTCACCACGGGTTTTAGTTAAGGCATAGAAAGTGTTGAAACGTGGATAACAGGTCAGCAACGTGCGCTAATTGCATTCTAGAGACTGTTTTATTGAGTATATGTAAAGGTATGATTCGGTAGGTAGCAACTGCAGTATTATTTTTGGTTAACCTTAACGCCTTCTTTGAAGGAGTAGACAGTAGTGGCGAAGGCTCCTTAGAAGCCAGTTCCTACCGGCTTCCCTTTTGTAATTTATCATTACACTATAAACAAGCAAATTATTCAAACTTGCTTGCGACGCGGTGCGACCTCTGGCGAATTCCTGTAAAATTGTTCGGCTTATTCAATAACACTAGCGCGGCCCGTGCGCCGCCGCCCGCCGCCGCCCCGCCGCCCCGCCGCCACCGCGCCGCCGCCGCGCCGCCCGTTACGCATTGAATAGTATGCAACAAACCACGCAAAATTGTACCTTAAATTGATAATGATTTAAGGTTCAATTTACGCTAAAAAAGCAAGAGGCAAGCCGCAGCTTCTCCGGCATTTCGTGTGTTTAGGTATAGATATTACTTATTACAATAGCGAAATGCGGAGTTTAATGTATTTATAAGTGTTGTATTTACATTTTTACAATATATTCATGGTTCATGCAATTAGTTTTAAATGTTTTTAATTACAAAATGTGTAATATTAATATTATGGTTTTAATGGAAATTACTAAGAGCTTTACAAATAAAGTTAGTGTTTAGATTTTAGGACGTGCTCGATCCTGGCTTGAGGAATACATTGTCTTACTAATGTTACAACTGATAAATGCGGGGCTATCGTACTTGTTAACATATTGAGTCTAGGTTTTTATTTCTTTTATATTAATCTTATATTCACGTGCAGTTTAGAAATATACTTTTTTATTTTTCTCATTATGTAAGCATGGTTTACTTTTTATTTCATGGACATTGTAAATATTGTATAAGTACATAGGTAACGAAAATATTAAAATTTAATTGACGGCCGCAATAGGCAGATGCCACAATATCACTTACCAAATGAAACCCATTATTTTAGTTTGGTGAGTAAGATTCTCGAAGCAATAATTTGCTGGTGGGAGGATATTCGCAAGGGTCCGAATATAAGGACACACGTGCATAAGTGTGTCGCGTTTTGCGTTCATTCTGTGAAACATCACACAGTAAATTTTTAATCTCTATTCGGACTGTACTACGCTTACTATCAGTCGCATTCACAGATTACTTAGTACTAGTCGCATTGTAGTCATTTCGTAATCCCTTAGTCCTTCTAATATTATAAATGTGAATGTTAGTTTGTTTGTTACGCTTGCACGCAAAAACTACTCAACCGATCATCATGAAACTTTGTACACATATTCTTGGAGGTATTAGAAGTAACATAGACTACTTTTTATTCCGAAAAAAATAGTGTTCCCGTGGGATGAAGAAGGAATTCCGATATATTTGCTATTTTTTCATACTCAAAAAGATGGGATGGGACTGGATTACATTTCATTAGTGAGAATGAGACGGGGCGGGCGGGATATAACGGGATGGGACGGGACGGGATGGGAGATTTCAAATAAAATTAACCACGCAGACGAAGTTTGCGGGCAGAAGCTAGTAACAGGATAAAGAAAATAAACATATTTTGTGTTTTGAGCTTCGGCTTCCCTTTTAAAAAATGTCAGTCACCCTTCGCCACTGGTAGACAGTGGACGAATTGGTGTACTTGCTACCGATACTTCTATTTAATTGTGTGATAAATTACGGGTCTATTTAGGTAAGCTATAGCTATCTATAGAGGTAGCATGTCGAGACATCGGTTAGAAATATAATGGCGTATATTACGTTTCCGAAATGAATATTGCATACAATACCTTTTTACCTTCTTAGTTCTCGGCCTTAAGTTCCCATAAAAACAATGAGATGTTTTAAGTGATTCCGCATTACCATTAATTTATTTGTCATCATACTTGAAGTAGCAGTTACTTTTAATGTCATCGAGTCAATTTACGTCTCTTTTGTTTGCTACTATGCAACTAACTCGCTTTACTGTAGGTAGGTTCCTCAAGTTATCCATTATCTTTTCGTTGAACCATAATCATTCAATAGAGACAACTATTTTTACAATAAAGATAGATTTTGATGCAACACTAAAAGCAATCACAACTCTTTGAATTCTGCAATTCCCATCGACATTCGCGCGAACATTGTCCCAACTTTGTTCGTTTATTCCACTACCAAACAATATGGTTAGTTCGATTATTTCCAAGTGCTTAAAATACATCCCGTTCCATACTATGGGATTTTGAATATTGAAAATTTACTTTGAACTACTATCTGATTGTTTCGTTTGCCGTGTGCGAGGGAAACGCGTACAAAATAAATCATGTTTTATATTTTTCGGTTTGCGTCAGTGCGTTAGTGGTTGAAGGATCCGTATGTTTTAAAGGGATGATGGGGAAGTTTGTATTAATCAAGTTTGGGTTTGTTTACTACTTCCCAGAAATGGGACAAAAATGATTCTTCATAATACACAAGAAAGGTCCTCTAGGGAAGGTGTTTAGAGTAGGTTTTACGTAAATCAGTAGCAGCCTAATTACCTACCAAGATGCATTCATCCATTGATAAAAACTAACGGGCTGCAACCAATTACCAAAATTCTAGATCCTTCAAAAAATCGTCGATGTATTTCCCAGGAAAAAGGCGTGAATAACACGAAGTGAATGTGCACAAAACATCACCTTGATACGAAACCGTTTGAAATGGCTAAGCTACTACGGCTGTAACACCTTTCTAACTTCAATGACACCGCTTGAAAGTCTGTATTTGTGAATCTGTTAGGATTTTTTGCGGGAAACGAATGAACCGTATGAATTCAACGGTTGGGCATTAGTGAATTTTGATTCGGTGTTTTACGTTGTTATTTCTTTTTATGCTTCATGAGTATGCTACTGCAAAAGTTGGGTTAAATATGAAATATTTTTATGGGTGTCTGTGACGCGTATAGTTCTATAGGATATTCTTGAATAGTCGTAAATTATAATGATATTCGTATACGCCTATCTCAGTGACCCAGTCGTGTCGTGTTTCGGATTCAGTCTGTGTATTTAAGCCCGTATAATTATCTCGGCCTCCTGATCGAGATAGGAAGGTATAACTATCTTTGCGGATGGTCGAATCACATTTAATTGATAGCAAAGCATCTGATTGTCAATGTAATGCTATATAATTCTTCATCAAGGATTTCATTCTTCTTGAGGCGAGGTTGTAAAATTGTCACTTTTATAATATAATATTTAAATTTTCTGATCTGTTTAAAAAAGTGCTATGAAATACGTAAAGCCCAGCCCAAACTCCAGTGCTTAATTAAAAACCAAACCCCCATAAAATAATTAAAAACTGCTATAAATGCAACGGAAACAATTTTTCCACCAGACTCTTTGGAAAGTTGAGAATTCCCCGGCACAGTTGACCCTAACTCGGCAACAGTATTAATAAAACTCGAACGCGTCTATTCATAAATTTAACTGGCAATCCGGCCAGTTATCGCTACTCCGAACGCTCTGAACTATCGTAGTTTTATAATAAGAAAAGAGAGGAAAAAATATGGCGACCGACTTGCGGACTCGCAGCAGTTTCCCGGAAAACTTGAGACCGTGGCGGCCATTTTACTGCGTGCAATTTGCGGCGACAACTCTTTAACGCCAGTGTCGCGGAAATGTGACGCTTTTGCATTGGCAACACATTTTAAACGCGGTGTTGCCAGATACAGATGCATAACGCTATGGGGATGCCGGATTAATAATCGTTTCTGTTTTGTCATTTATATACTGGAAGCCTGGGAAATATGAATTTTAATTCTAGACGCTTAATCTTCGCTACAATTCATGCACGATATTAATGAAATTACAACTTTTATTACCACTGTAAACACTTGCTAGACTAAACTGACGAAACCGGGAATAGACAAAGTTATTGCTAACAAACAACCATTCTCCATACACAATTACCTATGTCGTAATTTGAACCCGCTACGTACCGCTTACAGAGTTCAATCGCCAATCATTGCCCATAATGGATAAACACTAATTAAGATAAATAATTACTTTTTGCATCGATTGAGTCAGACATTGACTAAGACAGAATTTTAACTCAAGTTGCTAATCTGAACGTGACGTCATACGTTTCGTAAAGTTAGCATGAAGCAATGAGCGAATTAACAGTACCTACTAATTTTTTAATTAACAAAGGTGTCGCCCTTACCATGACCGTGCTATGAACGTATCAGATCAAATATTCTCTGAATGAATTACTACGAGTATGGAACGCTGCTCAGCGCGCCGTTCTTTTCTGTAACATTTGTTTGTTTATCTTCGTTTCATAATGAATGTTGCGTGAAATTGCTGGATGCAATCTGCTTTTTAAGACGATGATGTCTGTTTTCAAACGTATCAAGAGCAGGTTTTTAAGAATGAAACGAATAATTTCATTCAGATCTAGTAAGTGTATTTACTGAGAATCATTAAAAGTATTTTACGTGGAAAGCTTTGCTGTACCTAGGTATTGCAATATGAATGAATAGAAAACGAACACCCTCGAATTTAAAGGAACAGCAATGAACCTACCATAGGTTCATTCTGGGCATTGAATGTAGAAAATAGTGATTTGTCACCAGGTGAGCTGCTTTTTCGTCTTTTTTATCCCATAAAAAATAATTATTTACATAATTTATGAAGTGTAATATTACGTGTGCGCAATCGAAAACTTAGACTGCAATGAATCACGCATTCGAAATACTCAGCCGACAGTGCCGGCAAAACGGACGCGGACAGACAAAATTTTCGTGCAGTTTATTATTAACGTGTCTCGCCGGAGATGAGGGAAGGATCATCGTCTGCATTCCGATCGTTATATACCAGCTGACATTTATATCTATACATATAGTCTCGGTGCATAGCTGACGGAGATTTTTCGTCAGTTGGCTGTGAGTTGTGACGTGCGTTTACGGCTCTACTCATTGATGCAACTTGGTTGCTCTATCTTCTATATTTTTGACATTGCCAAGGCAAAGTGGCTATAATGTACCTAATTATAAAAAAGTGGCTACAACGCATTATAAGAGCAGTGTATGTTGGTCGTTATTTGGAAGAATACGAATATTCAACCCTCAAGAGATTTTGGTTTTAACTGCTTATTCATGTAAGACCAGACAAAGTTATTTTGATTCTGTATTCGCGTAATTTAAGTTATATTTCCACTATTTTTACGCTATATTCGACCGGTTACCATGATCAAACCACATCTGACGGTAAGGTTATGTTTAAAAGTTTCCTTACGTGTTGCGACCACATGAAAGCTCAGAGGTTGGTAGTTATATTAATACCCATGATGGTGTGTTAGCTTAGGAAACCATGTTAATAAAATACTAACTTCAATTGTATGGTTAACTTTGTGATAATTTAAATTTGAAAATATATTTACCGTTATATACATAAGGATAATAGTTGCAGTATTCAAAATATGCATATTTACTAAAATACAATTGAGTTAACCTACTGAATGTATTAATCTTGAATTAGTATTAAAACCCAACAATATTCCAAGATCTGCCTATAGACGTTTCTCTAAAATCCTTACTGTAAGTCCTTACTCGGCACTAAGATAAAAGTTTTGGTCATGGAAATCAGAAACGATCATTCACGACTCACTGAGCGGATGACTAATACCACAGAATACTAACGAATACCTCAGTCCGCCCCGTGACCACGAAAGCTGTAAAGCAATCGAAACGTCAGGAAGTAAAAAAATGTAAAAATTAAACCAAATCACGATAAAATCCGTAAAAAATAGTTTTATTTCAACTATCACAGATTTTTGTTTGACAGTCAAAAGTCAGACTTGAAACGACTATTTGCGCACAAACATTTAATCTTGAAAGGGTATATGAGATGTGCTGGTTGGTAAACTTTAGATGCCTATTGAAATTCTAGGCGACAACTTAAAGGTACATAGGATATGTAAATATTAAGATAGATAGATAGATAGATAGATAGATAGATAGATAGATAGATAGATAGATAGATAGATAGATAGATAGATAAAAACGTTTATTTTGGCCACAATAAACACACAAAACAATCATCGAGAAAATAACACCATGGTAGGTATTGATTACAGATAATACAGTATGTGGAATATTGTAGCCGCAATCAGGCCCCAGCTCAGCAATATGCGATGCTCCAAGGAGCAAAGCTTAATTACTTTAATTTTAAATATGTCACAAATTAATCAGTATTCTGTTCAATCCAGGTTACTTAGGTACGATGTTTTCCTTCCTTTTACAATTATGTATTTAACATCTGAAATATAATGTGCAAAGCACATATGTTATTTTAATATCGACTGTTCATATTGTGTTGTAGTGTTAGAAATTTTAATCGTTTGATTGAAATCTTACTTGAAGCAATGACCCAAATATTGAAGTAATTTTACATTAATGATTTAAATTGTAAACCTTAAAGTAACTGATACTTTGAAACAAGGTTCAAATTCTAGTATAGTCTTATGTCCAGTGTAACATCAGAAATCGTCATCTCACGTGCCTTAATAATACTCATCCCTCTTATTTACTTGGTCAGTCTCAACCACCAAGACTTCACTAATAGCTATCAACTCTTCAACAATCTGGCAATCTCCAACACCTGATTCGACATAATCAAACACAACCGCCCAGGCCGACGAATATAGCCCATAGTTGACCCATTTGTCAGCGTATCGGCCAGCCCGTCTGGTCCAAGGCAACTGCCGATAGCTCACGTCCATCGGCTCCGACACGAGTGTAAACATTTAAGTGTTCTCAATCAACCCGCCTGTCTAAACTAGCGTTAGGTATAACAATTAGCTGAGATGCTGGCAATTTTCAACCAGTGCGTGCCGGTGCGTGAGCTGTGTAACTGGTAACAAGACTGATTGGCAGTAAAACGAAGCTTGCTTCAGTGGTTTAGAGTAAGTTGCATCAACTTTCAGGGTGGTAATCAAACATCGCCGTAGATAAACGCACCTAAGCAATTCTGATTGTATTGCTATAATTTTAAGGAATTACAAGGAAAACAAGGAATTTGGAATTGCGATTGCTCGTCATACGAGGATTGATATGGATGAAAGAGAATATCTGGATTAATGGATCATTCCTACTCCGCAGTAAAATACATATCCAACATAAAATTTTACATAACTTAAAAGCCGACTTCATCCAGGTTATACCAACGTGTCGACCTATAACAAGGTAAGGGAGAATAGGAAAAAAATGGCTAGGTACGGCGTCCCGGAAAACGGAAGCTATGTATCTCGGTGCACGCCGGCAACCCGAGGCCGCGTTAGGATAGATTTGATATAGCTACCGTGACGTCATCACTGAAGAAATGTGGTTAAGTATTGAATGAGAACATGAAATACCCAGTGCGATGCAGTGAGAATAGATAGATGAGACAATAAAACCACGAAAAGAGGTTATCGGAAATACTGCTGATAGAACTAAATAAATTGATGCGAAGGAATTTACATAGTTTATTAGTACGAATAATTTGTCCAATAACATTTCCATGGATAGTTCGAACAATGCTCCACCCGTCGCTCCCGACATTCCACCAATTATCCGCTTCCTCAACGTTCAACTTAGTTGTATATTCAACTTTCCAATAGTTCCTGCCGCAGCAGACGCGACAGAAATGTTTTAATTAATTCCGAACGTTTAAAAAATATCATTATCCATTGACGACTTATTTAGAACTAATTGTACGTATGAAGCTAGTCACGCGGTAATGGATGTGTGATTATGTGTAACGGTACGTCTATTAAACACAAATAATAACTTATTCGTAACATATTTCACTGTAAGTATCTACTTCTTGCGTCACTTGTGTTTAATGGCAGCAGTGACCTCAGCTAGGACAATTGTCTACGTAAAGGACGCATATGTAGTAGCAGTAACATGTCTGTTTATTACTGACATCAAATGCAGTGTCATTCCTTAAATAAAGCTGTTAAATATACTGGTCACCTATCTTTCTTTCTAACTAGCTGCTACTTTTCTTGGCTTGTGTCGGGGTCCGTGTTCTTGCTTAATCTTCAACAAAAACTTCAGCATCCTTGATTGGTAAACCATTGGCTTTGTTATCTTCCTTGACGACATTTATTATTAATTCATCACTTTACCTTGCTAATACAACCAGACAATTTTAACATCCATAATCAAGACAATCTTGACTCTTATGACTTGAGAATAGGCTCGCCTCCTGTCAATGAACTGTGGGCGGAACTGCCAACTCTTTCAAATTAAGTAGCCATAAGGTAGAATACATATGGGACAATTAAAATAATAATATTAGAGTAGAAGAGAATAACAGATCCCTTTACAATAACATGAAATGAATATTTTTTGTAAAGTCACAGTCCCTAATATGGTAAGTGGTTATTGACTCACAGTTTGTAATATAGATAATGACCAGTTGAAGTTCATAATTATGTGTGTCCATTCGTCACGATTCCGTAAAATGGTGACCACAGCAGCTGTTTAAATGCTCTGTGATTCATTATAACCGTTTTGATTTAAATAGAATATGTTATCATTGTTTCAAGTTTTCATGTCTCTTTTATTTGCTTGGGTTGTTAGGTTTACTTTTATTAATAAACATATTAAGGCGACTTAAAATCAACTATATGTTATGGTAATTGTGGGAATAAATAATATTATTTTTATTACCAAAGAGTTGGAAAATCGTCGCAAATTTACGAATGTGGACACAAAAAGCGTGTATCAATACCTCAATTGAACGTTATTTTAATAAAGATAAATTTTATCCTAAAATAAATTTATTTTCAACTATTCAACTAAACGGCATATCAAATTAGTAACACCGTAGCCCTACACGCGTCGCGAAAACAACCTAACGCTGAAAAACAACCGTCCCGCGCAATAATTAGCAGAAACAATGGCGGGTGGTGATCGGTGAACAAAACGCAAGCACAAGGCTACGAAGACACGCGGGAATCAGTTTAATTGGTCGTATTTTATGATGCAGAATAAGAGCCTATTTATACCGCGCCAAGGCCGCTTACATCATCCGCCAGGTGATTTGCGAAACGTCTATAAACAAAACTGTTTTTGATAAGTTTTTGCAGAATAACCGGTATTAGGCGCCGGCTGCGGGTTTTGGGAACTTAGTCTAGATATATTTAGGTTACAATTTATAGGAGATAGCTCAGTTCACTCAGTTGGGTATGGATCGGAATGCTTGACTAAAGGTCGCGTGTTTAAAACCAGGGAACACAACTTACGTTTGAATTATACGTGTGTATTCTTAGTTAAATAACAATTGCTTTAAAAATGAATTATAACATAGTGAGGAAAAGGCCCGAGAGTTTTCAAAAATAATTTCGAAGGATTGTAAAGATTACCAGCCAGTAAGACCAGCGTGGTAGACTATAAGGTTTACTTCTGAATGGGTTCGTTTCATTATATGCCAAACCTTGAAGCAACATGGCTTAGAAATCATGTTTCGCCGACCTCTTGTAAGTTTGAGATAAGCGTAGGCAGAAAACACAAATACACATGAATATCGAAAATAATTAGGTTATGTCTATAGTCTGTACTTGTTGATACGCTCCCATTATTAAATTAGACCCTACCCTCACGGTATTTGAGGGGCTTTGGACTTTAGCCCAACCCGAGGTAGTGGGCAGATCTTTATTACTGTCTCGATATTTTTATTAACTTTTTGATGTTTTGTTTTCATTTAATTTGTTGACGGATGTTTTTTGATTGCGTTTTATTTAATTTCAAGTTTAATATTATATTTTTACCGAAACACATTACGCTTAAAAATATACCCGAGCTAATAAAATTTTAAGTAATAATAGTAATTCATGCATATTATGTAGGAAATAATTAATATATGAATATTTAAGTAGTATTAACGATTCATCACAAGATACTCGGGAGATTAATACCACATCGTTTTTACCATTTATCAAAATCCTCTATTAATCGAAGGAAAACAAATAAAATTATTATTATTAATAATAATAGCTTGCGTTTTGTGGCGCAGGCTTTTTCGGGGACTAACACCAGTCCTCGCAATTATAGACTTTGCGTCACGGAACGCATAGACTTCTACAAACAAAAAGTCTATGCGTGGGCAAACCGCATCCGCCGCTACAGGAGGCGATGGGATCGTTTCCAACAAAATCGTATGTTCCAAAGTGATCAAAAGAGGGTTTATAGATGCTGGGAGAATTCTCCACAAAGTGTGGTAGATGGGCGGCTACCTAGTGCTCATGAAATGCGTGAGTACTGGACAAATATCTGGTCGTCGCCTGTCTCTCACACTGAAGCCCCCTGGTTCAGTGTTGTAGATCGAGCTTGCAAGGTGATACCGGCTATGGAGGCCATTTTAATCAGTCCAGAGGACGTTCTGACCGCGATTCGTCCAACCCAAAATTGGAAGTCTCCGGGACCAGATGGTCTGCACAACTTCTGGTTAAAATGGTTTCCAAGTTCGCATGCTCGATTGGCAACACAGTTCCAGGATGCGCTTGAAGGGGGATCGCTCCCAACATTTATGACAACAGGTGTCACTCACCTACTCTTTAAATCCGGTAGTACCACGGAACCAAAAAATTATAGACCCATTACATGCCTACCCACAATTTATAAAGTACTTTCGTCGATAATTAGATCAAAAATTCAATGTCATATTACAACTAATCAAATTCTTTATTCCGGACAAACAGGTTGCAAGAGCGGGTCCCGTGGTACTAAGGAACTCCTTCTCATTGACATGGCCATTTGCCAACAGGCTCGTCAGAACCGAAGGAATTTATCAGCTGCCTGGATTGACTATAAAAAGGCATATGATTCGGTGCCCCATACATGGCTCATGAGAGTGCTTGATTTGTATAAAGTTGATACAAAATTGAGCACTTTTCTTGGGGCATGTATGGGACAATGGACAACTGTTCTTAAATATCCAGGCGCTACCAATCCTTCGGTGAATGATGAGCCGATTAAAATCAAGCGGGGTATATTTCAGGGTGACAGTCTGAGTCCACTGTGGTTTTGTATGGCCCTGAATCCCCTCAGTACTCTGTTGTTGGATTCGGGGTTAGGCTACCGTCTGCGGAGAGGGTCTGAGCCTATCTCTCACTTGCTCTACATGGATGATCTCAAGTTATTTACATCAAAACAATCTGAATTGATTGAGTTGTTAAAAATAGCTGAAAGATTTAGCAAATCAATCAATATGGAGTTTGGTGTAGATAAATGTGCGGTTATCCATGTAAAGCGAGGCGTGGTTGCGGTCTCTGATGACATACGTGTCTCAGAGACTGTAAGACTCAGATCCCTTTCGCCGACGGAAACCTACAAATATCTGGGTATGCCTGAAGCTCTAGGTATTAGGGGTGCAGACGTAAAACAATCGATAAGGGAACGTTTCTTTAGCCGCCTGACAAAAGTACTTAACAGTTTTTTGTCAGGTGGAAACAAGATTCGCGCCTTTAACGGTTGGGTTATGCCTGTACTTATGTACTCCTTCGGCATACTCAGATGGACTCAGACCGAATTGGACGCCCTGGATCGTAAAGTCCGAACTCTACTGACTGCACATCGTATGCACCATCCACGTTCGTCAGTAATGCGATTGTACATCCCGCGGAGATGCGGAGGCCGAGGTATGCTTAATGCTAAGGACCTGCATAATCGCGAGGTGTGCAATCTCAGGGATTATTTCCTTCACAGCGACGTGGATATGCATGGGGTTGTAGTGATGGTAGATAAAGGATTTACCCCGCTCTCTTTGGCGAATGAGAACTGGCGGAAACCTCTGGTGATGGGTATTAAGGATCGCGAGGAAATATGGAAGGGCAAGGAGCTGCATGGTCGGTTCTATCGGGCCCTCCATGGGCCTGATGTGGACCGATTAGCGTCTGTGTCTTGGCTACGTTTCGGTAACCTCTTTGGGGAAACTGAGGGTTTTGTCTTTGCAATTATGGACGAAGTTATTAAGACGAACAACTATAGGAAATACATCCTGAAGGACGGTACCGTCGACATCTGTCGGGCATGCCACCGTCCTGGCGAGTCCATCAGGCATGTTATCTCCGGTTGTTCGTATCTTGCTAACGGCGAGTATTTGCATAGACACAATCTAGTAGCCAAGATCATACATCAGCAAATTGCTCTTCGATATGGACTTGTGACTCCTGAAGTGCCATATTACCAGTATGTTCCCCAACCAGTTCTTGAAAATGGTCATGCTACGCTCTATTGGGATCGGTCTGTTATCACAGACAGGACTATTGTTGCCAATAAGCCTGATATTGTGATAATAGATCGATTGGCGCGCCGGGCAATACTTGTTGACGTCACCATTCCGCATGACGATAACCTCGTTAAAGCAGAAAATGATAAATTGTCAAAATATTTAGATTTGGCACATGAGGTTACTGAATTGTGGGATGTCGACTCAACAATTATTGTCCCGATTGTTGTTTCTGCACATGGATTGATACCAAAGAGCCTCGACCAACATCTCCAGAGGCTCTCAATGGGCCGTTGGGTCATGAGCCAGATCCAGAAGGCAGTATTGCTTGACACGGCACGTATAGTGAGGAGGTTCCTCACTTTGGGGTCCTAACCGCCGGTGGCTTGGGTCTCGAGCCTCGCCATCGTTGGGTTAATCTCTTTTTTTTTATATTTTTATATGTATTTTGACTTTTATTATATATGTAAAAATGTAAAAAAAATAGTAAAATAAATAAAGAGAAATAGCTATTACAATGAAACAACAATCGCTAATAATTACTTGTATTTCTATACAATAAGTATTAAATGTTAAATTACTGATTGTTTCAGGTATGTAATCGTGGATGGTGACGTCACATTTTCATCTTAACTTTCCTGTAAGCAAGACGTTAGATTATTTTAATACAAAATAATCGAGGTAAGTATGCCTAGAAACTAATGTTGTAATATTCGAATCTTTGATGTATGTAGGGTCTTTTTGGATTTATCCAAACATTCAACAATTTAAAGAATTGCTACCGATGTTTATCATTTCGAATGAAAAATCAGTATTCCTTAGATATTATTTTGATAAATCAGATATTGCTCTGGGGTAGAGTAATTTCTGTCATTACATCTTTGTCAAAAGCATTTCCGAAATAAATGATCAGAAATGTCCACTGCGCTATTATTCTCACTTAATTAAAATTCTAATGGACGTACTCAAACGAAATATAAGCTAAATGAAGCCGATTTTAAAAACATCAACCGCACCTCAACAGAAAATGTTTCTGCCAACAATGGAGTCTTATATCCGTGGGAAATCAACATGTTTTGTTACTGCACGTGTCAATTTCGTGCTGGAAATTCGTGTGATTTTCGAGCTAGGAGATTCTCCAACACTGAATTTAACTTCCCGTGAGCAGCCAAGTAAAAATGATTTATGTGCTAAGCGGGATCGTGGGGTTTTTGTAGACTTGGGGCCTTTAAGCCTAGACAGTATTATAGGCTACTTAAATAATCATATTTTTTTATAAAACCTCATTGTGATCTACATCCATGACGCATCTATACAAAAACGGTGGTGCCATGACTAAATCAACTTTTGTTTAATCTTCATATAAAGATGCTAGCTAGTGTTGATAATAGTCATTCAATTATAAGCAAACAACATTTCTCTTATTAATTAAAAAACGTAACATTGCCTTGCCATTAAACTAATGAATGAGGTATTTTAGCGAGTGGCTAAGCGAATAGCTTCTAATCTGACATGAAGCTGGTTAGAAGTTTGCTTTGAAAGGAAGTCTAGATTCTATTCAGTAAGACTGGCATAAACTAGTTTATCCTACCAGTGAATTCTACAGTATTGTATCACAGTCCGATAGCTCCGAATCAGCCGTTCATTCGAAATCTAAGAGCACTAACCAAACGCAACAAATCAATGTAACGACACCACAAAGGAATGAAGGATCAACATCACCATCTGATCAACATCCGCTGGCTCCTTGCCGATGAATAATGATCATACACGACAAGATGTGTTAGCGGATCAATTCGTCGCTATTGTCGGTACAAGATAACTGGACGTGAATGACGGCACTTTGCTTTCATTGAATTGTTTGACACGCACACCTACTGCGTTGTGTGATCCTTTGTTGAGGTGTTGGTTTGTTGTTCGGTCATAGGTACCATTATCTGCTGTAGAAAGTGCAATGGTTTTGATAGTTTCAATAATTTTACTTATATTATTAACAGTTAGGTAAATTGGATTTGAAGTTCCATTAGTTGAAATTGGTGTCGTATTTTTTACATCATGTGTATCATTTTATTGGATTTTTTTTAAAGTGGTGGACTTATTTAATCGCCTAATCCCTAGACCAGAAAATTGAATACTAAAAAAAGACAGAAAAGTTGTACGTATTAGCTCTTTCATGATGTTTCTCAAACCAATGGGCATTTGTAAAACTCGGCTACAGTGTTATGTCGTTTTTGTTATTAATTAGGATAAGTCGACCTATAAACACAATATATTTCAGTAATTCTGCAAAAATAAAATAATGTTTTAATATTATACTTAATATTTTACAAATGCTAGATGAATTCTACGAAACTGTAGATAACACGAGAAAAACATATCTAAATAAGGTATCTGTACTCAAGTATGTTTGCAGCAAGTTCGTATTAATGTCCAGATCACTAAATCAGATTAGATCATCCATTACGTTTGGGACCTAAATGGAACGCGGCGAAATCTAGGTGACCTCGGAACGGTCTAGCTTTTGTGCTATGTCTCGCGAGATAAAGGATAGGATGCTGGAGTATTGGAATGATTCTATCATCGTTTTATCGGATCATTTGTATCGGTAGTGATTATCAATCTATCTTATTTTACAGATTTAATTGTCTAACAATCTAACAATACAGATTCAACAAAATGTTCTTTACAAAAACACTGAATATTGCGATTGAATTTAGGACCACACTCATTCACACTGCACCAAGTATAACTATTATCTTCGGACAACAGTCTAAACTCGTAGTCTGGAATAGCCGTTAAGTTGTCTCGGGCACTATCAAGCGATTGCAGTCGTAATGTCAGACACTTTATAGACGGCTACGATACACTTGGCTGAAATCTAATCTTGTCCCGGCTTTATGGGCCCTGTCAAGTAACAACGGTAAACTGTGGTGTCTGAACACCTCGGGATTGTCTTAAATAGTGTATTTGATGAAGAGGATGAAAGAGACAAAGCTATATTGGATATCGTAGATTTGTAAGTAGTAGCATGTCTGTAAGAACAAACTGAAGTAGATAAATATCGGAAGAATGAAGATGTAAATAATAACAATTATAATAGTAATTTATAAAGTAATATGACTGTAAGCTATTTGTTAATTAAGAAAATTGGTTGTACTGTGCACAAAGAAAGATTTTAACTATGTTTTTCGCGTCTAAAATCATACAAGAAGAAAATAATTCGAACCGTGATTGGAACCTTAAGTTCACGATCCATGTATGTGGCCGCTACACCGATGAGTCCACCAATAAGATAACAGGGATTTATATATATATGCTATAAGAGGGAAATGAGAATTATTAAATCGTACGCACACTAAGGAAACATTGATTTTGCTCCCATTGCGTCTAGCAGTAGATGTGGCCAAGTTTGTGGAGGGGCAGGGGGTGGAACTATATTGCATGGGTTATTTACGGTTATGCTCTTGGCAATTTTTCAGTGCTAAGTTTTCGTGTTTTATTACTACGCAAGTTATGAAAACGGGATGCGAAATGTGTGCTTATGGCTTCTGGGGTATTAGCTATTTTGCCGTAAACGAAAGCTGAGGATTCGGCTTCGGATCCCGGGTTGAGCAAAATGATATTGGCGAAAAGTGGGTGTCCTAGTAGCACCTCTGCCTATGCCTTCTGGGAAAAAGGCGTGAGTGTATGGATATGCCATTCATTAAATAAACAATAACAATCAACATGCCCCAGAAAATCCATCGGTTACTAACTAAACTACATGTTTGTTAATTACCAACACCGTGCCGTGTTAATCCACAAGCTCTAACATCAAATCGCGTTATGCGGTTAATTATTGAAAATGTGTGGTCTGATTATTTGATTAGTTAAATATCATTTTAATTTATAATTCGTGCGGTTGTAATAACATTTTAGGATGGTGCAGTAAGGGGATTTTAGGAAATTTTGACTGAGAATGTATGAGAGAGGGCAAGCTGCTACGTGTTAAGAGGGTATGTAATACCTCTGCTTCACATTGGTGGCGCAGTTGTGCTACGGTATGACTGTAAAGCTGAGGCCCCGAGTTCAAATCCCGGATCGGGCAAAATGATATTGGATTTTCGATTCATTATCAGCTCGGGGTCCGGAATTTGTGCCCGATATGGCGATAGGCGCGCCGCCTATCACAATGTGGGACGGATCTCTGCCTACCCCTTCTGGGAAAAAGGCGTGAGTTTATGTATGAATAATTAGTTTTATTTCAACGAACATTACATTTCAATAGTATTCACAAGTGAACAAGCGCGACCGCTCAGCCGCCGGCCAATGCGACCGCAGTAACGCACAGTTAGTAAATAGTAAATACGCGGTTTAATTACTGTAAACTTGGCACACACAGTATTGTTTTATAGACGGACGTGTTCGATGTACCGCTTTGTATCATCGGTATATGCGGGTTGGTTTTTCGACCGTTTTTGGGTCACGGACGGTGTTCGGTTTCGTTGAGATTTGTGATACATTAAATTGATTTACAAGTGTTTTCCATTTTTGTATTGTGACAGCTTTAACCATACATACATTTTGCGACGTACAGGGATATTTTATTTAAATGACGAAGGTTCGTCTACGATCGTATATAGGGTACGAAATTAAGTGCGATGACTTCATCGACGAGTATGAGGGGCATCAATGACCTCTTCAGTCAAAACCTTTTAACGAAGGCGTGAACGCGCATATGTGATTCGGTGTAGAAAATAAAGTATTTTTTATTTCTTCACCAAGCTAGTTTCTGCATGAGATTCGCTGAGCACTAGAGGCTCCGATTCGATTTCCTGCTGTTGATTATGGCTGACACGAGTTGCAGTGGTAGATATGTAGACGATATGGTCTTTTTATTTCCTTCTTATCAATCATCCTTCTTATGACAATTAAATTTAAAAAAAAAACATGTTTCCCGCATTCGATATCATCTCCAATCTTCAGCCCTGAATATAATACTCATTCTGTCGTAATTCGGCGGTACGTCCGCAATAACTTGTATTATAAAATGCATCATGGAGATAATAAAATTTCTTTGGGCCGTCCGCGCCGCGTGGCATGCAAATCACGGCACTTGGTCAAGGCGAGCTTCACGGCGCGAGTGCGATTTAAGTAAATGTGCATTTTTAATATATCTTACGGGAATTTTTAATCAAATTGAGTTGGTATTATGCATTAAGGACGTGTGTGCAGGGAAGATTGAAGTTTTGCCTACTAGGCTTTTATAAATATATCTACGTAGAATACTATTATGGTGGTAAGAACATAAGAGATTTGTATTAACTGTAGGTTGGCACTGGTGGTATTTCTGCTTAACCTTTCGGGATAAAGGCATGAATTTATGAATACAATTCATAATGTTACATTAACTATAGGTAACATATTAAATTTTTCCTCGTATCAACATATCGGTTTACCTACCATTTTTTCCGTCAGTATTTAAAGAACAATATTATTTCAATAGCTATATTTAAACAGAATATTGTTGTTTTATTGTTATCCGTGTTTCTTACGCTCGTCGGTAATGCCAAATGTTATTAAATATGCATGCTCTACATACTTACTTTCTCGGCTTTAAAACATCTAAGTACGTCGTCAAAGTCAAGGTATAGTATTATTACTCTTGAGCTAACATGTAGTTATATTTTTAAGTGTAAAGAATATATCGTGTAAAAAATTGCATTCTGAAATTGACCTAATTGACTACTCCTTTAAGATATCAAATCCATTGGTAACATACTATAAAATGTAATCATACTTTAAAATGTATTACTACACAATTTATTTATTATTTTGTTGATCCTAAAATATTCAACAAAGAATTGTGCATAAACGACTTGCACGTGTCGCAAATTAACATTTATTGATATCATTAGTATTATACATTTCTGCCTCCCCCTTTTTACACCGTAAAGATACAAGGTACCACGAAAAGTCGTACAGCGCAGTCATAAGGAAGGCCGAAGTTACATAACTTTTATTGGTCATAACTACAGAGGTAAACATTATGTTTAGCGCTGTTGTGTCGCTCCAATGTGTATTGAAGAAACAAGGATTACAACCGCTGCCTAATTCTTTTTATAGTCGTATGTATGCTAATATAATTGTATGTATGTACATGTGTTGCGTAACGCTACGTTACCCAAAACTGGGACCGTAGTTCCTTAAACATAAATAAGTAAAGCAAGTACAAAGATTTGCGTACAAGCGAGGAGTGGAGGCCCGCTTACTCCAAGTCGATTACTCCTCGGGCGGCTCTCTCTCGCCGCCGCTGACGTCCTTTTCTGGCAACCTATATTGTGTCCGTGCCAAGTCTGTATATCGAACCGTACGATCTAGCCATCTTTATAGATTTTTATTCCGGTGCCGCTCTCGTGGCCACTTGACAATTGGTCGCAAACGGGCGCGGTGAGGCGCCACAGCCGCAGGAAGTGCATGAGCTGCGAGGTACGTGCAACCTTGGTGCAGATGGAAACCATGGGCCCGCGATCCACGATCGCGTCTGCCCGGGACGACGGTCGATTTTCACTTGGAGCATCAGCGCGGCCGTGTCTCGCCCGGGTGGGCGTGGTCTGCGGGCCGGTCAATAGCACGGTATCGTTCCTCTCGCTCTAGCCCACGCGGCGTGCATGCGCCCGTCCCGCTCCCCCCGGGGATGATTGAAACGTCTGATGCCGCAGGCGCCCCGCGCGCCCCCTCGCCAAGGACGTTCAGTGAATCCGTCCTTCTCTGCTGCGAGAGCACGTGTCCCCGTTACTATTTCATAATATAATGTGTGCCCCTTTGGTGCCGCGCGAAAATTCACAACCAATTATGAGTCAAGTGCCTGATAAATTAGGTGACGAATTTTATGCCTGAAAGGAATTCTGTCGTCGCTTTTAGCGATGTGCGTGGTGCGCCGCTTTCGAGGACAATTAGGTGCCCCGTGATGTGATATGGAGATAAAAGCCTTTTCAACGAGCATCACCTCTTCGCGCTTTCCGTCCTCTGAACTGTCTCGTCTTGTCACTGCACTCGTGATTCCTTCAGGTACGTTGACATTGTATTCACGTAGGTCGTAGAACATATCCGTTGCGTCCCGGAGGAGCTCGTCCCGTATGTGTGTCGGCCGTATAAAAATGTTCCAGCAACATTATACGCGCACAGACGGTCGCCTGGCTGTCGCCGCATGTCTAGACACATAATAATTATACATCGAGCCAACAAGGGCGGGTATGGAGATGTGACTCATCCGAATTTGTCTTGGGCATCGATCGTATCTCATCTATTTGCCGGGAGGTCATACTGTAATCGAACACGGCCTATTGTTTGAGATAAAAGTCGGCGGGAGCGGTGCTCCGGCTCCGAGCTCGGAGTGGAGCATTTGTAAATGAGTGGAATAGTTTGTGCTGAATATGTTGAAGGGATGTAATGTGGTGACGTCACGGCGGTGACATCACCGGCCGTGCCCCGCTGCAGAGCCGGCTGGTGCGTGCATACCGCCCCACAGCACGCTGGCAGCAGCTGCGATCAAATCACTTCATACACATTTTACGCTGGTCGTTAAAGCTGTGGGTGGTGCCGTGTGGGTGCGTAGTACGCCTGGTCACTACGGTTGTGCAGCTTACCCCGGCATATAGCTTTGGAATCGTGAGTTCGGTTTTGAAATCAACATCACGTTTCGGAAATAACTCGTGAGTACGTTCATAGTGAAGTGCATATTTCAGTGAAGAAAAAAACTAAAATCTAGTGAATTCAAGAGGTCAGTGTTCTTCTATTCAACAGTCTGGTAAGACGATTTATTAAAATCTTAAAGTTTTCTTCAACATTACATTTACGTCGTTTCAAAATACAATCCGTATTTAAATTTCATTTTAAAATCGTGTTTAGAAAAGAATTTTCAACTGAAAAACAATTCGGTCTATAAAAAGAATTTGAATAGAAGCCCACGGTAATCGGATCAAGTGGAACATTATGCGGTTATAAAAGTATCGGAGTTATTACCTAACAACATAGTACTCGCGATGCCCGCTTCCGCGTGCCTCGCGACCCCGCCCTTAAACCCGCTAAGGAATTACGTAAATATATATCGGCGACAATGATATCACCCTCGCCGGTTGCTGAGCGATGTAATTGTTCTGAATCATTCGAGGCTATTCTCGTGACGATGTTCGGGCTAATTTCGCCTGCACGGTTCGGACAAATCTAGTTTTGTTATTCCAATTTCAAAAGCTCTTCAGTCTTTTGTGATTCGTCTACAGTTGAGTGATTTCTGCAACCCAGAGTTCGATTGTAAGAACTTGGTTATCAACCACGCTAGCCTATTTCAGGTTGACAGCTTTGACATAACCTACAAATTCATATAAAGTTCTCTATGTTGTGCCGTTTTTTTATTGTTATTGCATATAGCCTAGTTTTCACAATACCTACTAGAATGCTAAGAATGATTTCAGATCTACTTCCAATATTTTGAATTATTCCATATTTCCACGTGTTCTGCCATAAAGACGGTTACAAAGTTCGTACTACGTATCGTATCGCTCAATATAAAACCCTTCATTTTTCCTGAAAGGGTTGACGTCACGCAACGATCCGATCGTAAAAATATAAGCCGAATCATCCTGCAGCATGCATAATAATTAGGTTCCACCCCCTTGTAAGATTAGAATAAGGCCAAGTAGATGATCAAGGAAGAAGGCACTGTTTTGTGTCAATAAGAGGTCTTTACGGGTTCCAAAAGTTCTAAATTCGAGCCAACAAATTATTAAAATGCATTTGCAAAACTTTCTGAGAAAAGAATGTTTTGTCGCAGGAGCCTTACTGTTTCCGGGACCATAAGACCCACTTATAAGGCATGAATTCAAAGATTAGTTATAATTACAGACAAGATTTACTGCAATCAGTAAGAATAAAGCACTAAGTATACCGAGCATTTATTTTCGAATCGATATGAACGTTTGAAATATCGCTTAGTAAGAGCATAATTTGCTAGTATTGAATTATTTATAAGGGTGGTCTGACGTCAATCCTAACGGCAGGCGGTCGCTCGTGAAATCATATAAATCAAATATTTGTGCTACATACATAGAATAAGGAAAAAAATAAGCGGCGAACATAGGTATTGTGTAGTGGATAGGCAGTTATATGCTACCTATATATGTTCCTAGAAAATATATCAATTCATTATGAAAATAGTATTCTTCAAACCACACCCAAATTCGACATTACGTTGATCTTAAATGTTCTTTCGTATAAGCGAATCCGTATCATGTTATATGAAACTTTTCGCATAAATTTTCTATAGAGAAAAATCTTGTTACTGCTCACACTTTTCCGCAGTAAACTGTTTTAGGTAACGTGGAAAGTATTTTCTTAATTTACTACGCCTTCCTCGTGCTTTCAAATCTATTCTCCGGTAATTCAAAATGTTCAAATCACAAAGTAAATTAACCAACTTGATAGCGAACCGAAAACCTTCATTTCAAAGAGACCAGTGATAACAAACGATAAAAAACACGGATATGAAAATCTTTATTTAAATTGACTCATATGAACAGGCACAACAAAGTAATTACATATTAAGTGTTTTAATCTAGGAAACCGTGGTTATTTGAATTTTGATCCTTTGTTAAATACTTGAGCGTGTATCTTAAAAATTATATACATATTTATATAATCGCTTAATGACTCCGCCATATTTGTACAGTAAAGAATTTTATCAAACTCGCGAGCGATGAAAACATTGACTTCATCTATATAACCTATTTTTCAACTGAAATTGTTCGACTTGTGGCATTTCGGTGGAATATTCTAGACGTTTCTCCCATTGATTGGTACGGGTGCTTCAAATTCTAGTGTATTGTAAGTAATATTTGAATATTTGGGCTTGTAATTTGGGTTGTAATTATTCTTTATATTGTAGTAATTTATCGTATATTTCAAGTATTTTGAGAAAATTCTGAAGTAACATATAATCTAATGATCATAATGTTATAAGTATTTATAATGCCGTACTATGTATGTTGGGATATTTTTTAATCGTGTAAGATTCAGCGAACCATTTACTGTTTTTACTGGGGAAGCAAAGTTAAAAGTGACATAACATTAAAATGTATTCAATACACTTCGAAAGGTAGTTTGGGTGCCCTAAACTCAAATACGGAGCGATTCCAGTCTCCGTTAAAAATATCCTATAAATAAACCCAAAGTACAGAATTGGAAAATCGAGTGGATACGTCGAACGAGTATCGTTCGAAGACGAACAGCGGAAAGCACTTACAGACGTCAGTCACAGCTCTCTCGTGTCAGTTATTCGCAGTTAGCAACAACGCCTTTACCGGCTGGTACGGCATTCTATATTTAAACTGCAGAGAATTAAACAAACAAGGCTGTATGGAGTTTGTTTTCCTTGCTAATTTAAAAATTATTAGAAAGACGTGGAATAAAATTTATGAATAAAGTAAAAAGTTTCGATCGAAAATATGCTTTAAGAGCACGCATTAATTACTTCACTGGCTGCTACTACAGTGTTCGATGTTTAAAAGGCAAAGGAAAAAGAAAATAGAGTATATTTCAGTTTGCTTCTTTTCCCGACTCGTTAAGGAAGTAGAGAAATAAAAATGTAGATTAAACGTTTCTAAAAAAGAAGAAAGAATTACTTGGTTGGCATTTACTGTAGAATAAATCCGGAAGTTTGGTTTTCACCAAGTTCATTACAATTACAAAGATCACATACTCAATTACTTACATACTTCCTATGTAGTGCTATTTTTGTCATATTTCCCTGAGAGCCAACTTAACCATAATTACCTTAGCAAATTTTAAAGCCGAATTATATTACATAAATATAATCCCTTTGGTAACTTTACCAGATGAATTATGTAATTTTCATTTACTAGAACGTCGGATGGAACGCAATTACCCAACATATTTTTGTTGCGATTCTCCGAGTGTAGAGATAAGAAAGCGCCTTGTATAATTTTAGTGTCGTAGTATTCAAGTTTATTATTTCTACGTGCCACGATAACGTTGTTTAAATATTCTTATTACAAAACGTGGCGATAATTTGTATAGTAACATGACATTCAGGTGACACTTTTCAAGGGAATAAAACATGAGTTGTTTGTAGTATTGGCAACTAGAAAACGAAAAATAATAGTTTAAAAATACTAAAAAACACGCTTTTTATAGAAAACCGAACTAAAAAATAGAAAATAAATTTTAATGAATTTAAATTAAGAAAATAGTGTTAAAAATTTCAATGAATATAAATTAATAATAGTGTGAATAAAAAAATATATATTTTATTTTAAAAAAAGTGCATGGTGTCAATAGTTATAAATATTTTATTGACAGATATGAGTAGAGTGATTATCATTTCGATAATATCTTGAAAAGCACCCCACGCTTTTTTTTAAATAAAATAATTTTTTTTATTCACACTATTATTAATTTATATTCATTGAAATTTTTAACACTATTTTCTTAATTTAAATTCATTAAAATTTATTTTCTATTTTTTAGTTTGGATTATTTATAATAGCTTGTTTTTTTAATTTTATGAGACTACGACTACGCCATGACTACTACATTACATGACCATCAGTGGCGAAGGGTGACTTTTTTCAAAAGGGAAGCCGATACTTCTGGTGACTAGTTTTATTAAATTAACAAGTACTCATACTTATATTTTTACTCCGTTATGTACGTAAGATATTGAGCGACATATTTGCTTAGTAATACTTACTATATTTTCATACAACACTTGCACGGAATAGCACTGTGCCCGTTAGGTGCTTTTTTTAACGTTTTTAAAGTAAATTTCGATTCAATGCAAAAGACAACATTACCCTGTTTTGAAATTGATCGACAATAAAATTTCAAACGTTCCTTATATATAAAAAAAAGATGAAGAGATTGATGTAAGTGGACGAAAGTAAAACGATGCCAGTATAGAGCTAACTGGAGATCTATCGAATCTGGCAACCCTCATGGGATGCAGGCGTGGGTTATGTTTGTATGTCCTATTTTGAATCAACGCTAACAAAAATACGGCATTACAATGTTTATTAAATAATTAAAACTTGTCAGTTGCCGTTCTTTCTCTGGTACTTAAATGTATTATCAAATTTAATATAATTTCCAGTGCGTTTTTTAATTACGTAAATGCAGCATTTTTAAAATTACCTCTTAATAATGCAATTCATGAGATAAAACGATACATACGACATTATCAAGTTTCATTCATCATTAAAGTTTTTCTAAATAGATAGATCTGTATGCACTTCGAAACCAGTAAAATTTCATAAATTACCCACTAATTATATACAAACCTAAAAATAGACACCGCATTATACATATACACTGAAACAACACAGTAGTAAATAATATATTTTCTAATTATAAACACGAAATAAAAGAGGCGCGAACTGGCAAATTACTTTATAAGCCGTAGGCCCACCGGCATATTCACAAGCGAATACCGTCGTATTTCTACAAATAAAGTTAGACTTTAAAAGCTATAAGTTTTAAGGTGCAATTTTGCATGCAGTTCTGAGCAACAAACGTGTAACAGAGATGGCAAATAATGCGTTGGAAATGAGCGCGAGAGCAACGGGAACTCGTGCTGTGTCCTTGTAGCCTGACGTGACGTCATCGGGATCTAGGCGGCCGCGTGTTTCGTATGCATGTACTTACGTTGAACATCGCGCAATGCGTTTGTCGTTGTGTTATTAATTGATCGATAATATTTTGTTTATTAATATCGAATAACATTTGTTTATTGTTTATATTTATTTTAATATTGTTTATTATTTGATTATTTTCTTCATATAACTTGTTTAAAAAAATGTAAATAATTAATAATTTCCTTTAAATTATAAGGCGTGCTGTTAGGAATCGGCTTGTAAGAACCCTTCGCCACTGATGACCATCATATTTTGCAAATTGAAAAATGGAATAATTTTGTCAAATTAGTGTATTGTCATCGGTCCTCAATAAATCTACAAAGTTTGAACGAAATCTGGCCGTTTAAAGTGGGTCAAAATCGCGCCCAAAGAAGTCGGTTACAAACAAACATACAAACATACAGATGAAGCTAATAAAAAGCGTGTAAAAACATGATCGGTAGGGACATCTTAATCATAAATATACGTAGGAATATATTTTTTGAGGATTGGTGTTTCCAATCAAGCTTAGTAGAAGTATTCACATTTAAAATAATGGATTTTAAAATAATCGGTCTTGGAAATCGTGTCCTTTCAGCCAGTTATTTATTGTAGAATCAGGTAGAGACAGACAGATGTGACACTAATTCTACCCACAGTTCGCCGATTTTATTCCCGTGCCATTATGTGATGCATGCTTATCGGCATATTATGGGCAAATTCTAGCTCCGGAAAACTCCTAAAAACGCATACAAATATTTTTATTCCTAAAGCAAGTTCTTATCTAATGTAACATATTTGCCCTCGTAAATATAGTAAATCTCAGGGTCTTTTATACGGAATCTAATTAGTAAGACATGTGCCCATCTTCTGTCATCCAATCTGGTTAAGGACATATAAGCAATACAATTTGCTAAACGCATCAATAAAATTGAGACCATCGCAACGAGTGCCGAACTAATGCGTCACAGAACGACGTTTGCACAAATATTTGCAAAACCTCGCGGCCAACACGGTTATTTGAACTACCCCTTTCGGCCTCTCCTATTGTGTGCACAGCGCCCTGAAATATTGAGCCCTTTGGTAAAGATAACATCGCCGTTTGCTGTCTTAGATGTCGCACGGGCAACTTTAATTCGATTGATAGTTCTGTCTGCTAATTGAAAGTAGGTTTACATTTTTATTGAATTTTCGATTAATGAAAACACGTTTAGTTGGTGATAGTACGAATAAAATTTATTTGTCGAGTTCGTAAATCCCAACCGTAACCCATTTTTCAGTAAAAGCCACTTGTTTGTCTCTGAAAATCCTTTAAATCCAAAACGATAAAAAGTATAGTATGTATCTACCAACTAAGGTGGCTGTCGTGTGTCTTTTTTTTTTTTTTACTTGTTTGCCTTGAGTCTAGGAAGTCTGCAAGACGGGTTTGTTTTATCTATTAATTTGTTCGCGTCGAAGTTTTGAAAGCGTTCCCCCGAGTTAAATTGGATTCTAGTACATTTCATTATGAAGTAAAGTGTTGTGGAAGAGACGTTAATTACGTTCTATCGTGTTATATTTCGGTTATTAACGTAAGTATACTTATTATCCAACAAATTCATTTAAGTATATCAAGAAGTTATACAATTATGCATGAAGACTATATTGTATAAGTTTTATAAAGTAACAAAGAAGAAAGAAAGAAAGAGAAACGATTTATTAAATTAGGTTAATCACAACAAATTCTCGACGAACTAAAAATCGAATCTAACGGTTCAACGCTCGACAGAAAGTCGTTCCGCTAAACAACTTTATACACCACTTAATTTTTATTACCAAATCACCGACACGTATTTGACCTATCTAGTACGTTTGCCCGAGGTAATCCTTGGGATCTTAAGCCGGTGCCCGGTTCAATTTACGCTCTAATACCCCGGCGGAATCGGCAACAATAATTAATCCGTGTGCAGAGGTATAAGCCAATACGATACTCCATAAATTGAAGCTCAGTTAGCTAACATAAGCCCTGAATACAGTCGGTCAGATAGAGAGGTGCGAGTTGAGAGTGTGCGGTGGGACTATTGAAGAATTGGGGTCTTGTTGTGATTATGCTGTTTTAATATTTATCGATGATAGAGAGTGTAAAAAACATCAGTTTTGCAGCGCATCTTGTATTATAATTATAATGTCTCGTAATATGAATAGTTGTTTGTCTTAATTTCTTTAAAACGTTAATTTTAAATCCGTTTAGCGAAAACAGAGAATTTGATTATATTTTGTATTGCGAATCCAAGTAGACAGATACATATCAGAATTATTGATCCTATAGTTTTGTTTAAATTCATGTCATCATGCTACACAATCGAACCTGGTTCTCCACGATCCATAAACGTATGTAATGATCTTACTAAACTTATCAAGTTCCACGTGGAATATTCCTTTGGTATGTAGATAGGGGAGCGTCGAGTCCTGTCTCAACTTGCGATAATTTGTCAAGTGATTGTCTGCCTAATGGATTTGGCTTGTTCGCGGGCCTTCCACGGTTTCCAACCTGATTGGTTAGTTTCGAACTTTACGAATAGGTATCTATATAGATAGTTGTTTTAAAGTTTTAAATTTGCATTCATGCCTGGCACAAAAGATAATTAATAAAAAAACCTTAATAGTTTCACATTTAATTCGTCTAAATATGTCGTTAGTTGTATAAAATTAACGATCTATAAATCCGGTATCCTGCAAGCTGTTTTTAACAGACAGCTGCGGAGACCATTGGGTGTGATTTTTGCATAGGTTTATCGTATGAATAAAGAAGATGTTGTTTAAATATATTTAGTAATGTAATGTTTTTTGTCCTCAGGTTGCAACCTGCAGCATAATAGGGACCCATACGCTGCGGCGGAAAGACGGGTGCGACACGCACTCGTGGTACGTATCTTATTTATTATATTATCTTCTTTATTATTAGCGGTCGGGCCCGGGCGATAGGCCCCGGTTTTTGAGTCCAGTCCACATCAACAACATGTTATTGCGCGTACTAACTATTTTAAACCTAAACTCAATATGACCTTATCCGTTTCGTCCCGTCCCGTCTCATTCTGTCTGTCCGCCGTAAACCAAATTTCATCAAAATCGGTCTAGTCGTTTTTGAGTGGAAGAATAACAAACATCCAGACATACAAACTTTCATAATTATAATATCAATATCCTTAGTATTAATTACCTAAGAGTGCCTTATCGTCGCGTTTCGGATATTGGCTGTCAGGTCCTGAGTTGAGCTTCTAGATATATGTGTGGATTCCGTTCAAAAATTATTTTTTACCCTAATTGTTTCATATTCCAATTAGTCCCAAACCCTGTCTATACTAATAATAATTTCACTAGACTCATACAAAAGTGCAAGTACACAAATTAAATCCAATATTTTCCTCGTCATGTTAGCTTTCCCATACAAGCTTTCTAATACGAAAATCCAATCACCCGTACACCACTGCGGTGCAGAGCTCGTCTAGCCGTCATGACGTCATTCCCGCCGTCATGCCGTCATTTCCGCCTGTCATGCCACAGTCGTGCAACCCGTCAGTCCCGCGACAGCCGGATTAAAAATGTTGACTAGTGCGACCGCTGATCCGTGCATGAACTGGCCGCGAAAGCAGATTTTGTGGCCGCAAATCTGATTTAATTGTCATTTTGGTTGATGAATAATTGAATATACTCAGACTTGAAATTGTTTTACAAATATTTTTGGTAAAGTTTTTTTTTTTATCAATATATCGAGCATGCCATTCGCCTAATGGTAAGCGGTAGAACCGCTCATGTACAGTAGCAAAACCAAAACACACCATGAATTACAAAGCAATGCTTGGCATTCCATTGCCGTCGCCATCCTGAGACATAAGATATTAAGTCTCATTATATCCAGTAGTGACTGTGGCTAAAATGTCCTTCAAACCGGAACACAACATTGCATTTACGCTGCTGTTTGGCGAGAGAAATAGACATTATGGTAGTAACTACTCAGGCGGCCTCTCTACCATCCGTAATTGTTAAACTAGATAAGTTAAATATGAATTAATGTAATAGAATACATTACAGTTAGTGCCAAGTCCTTAATTAAATAGAAATAAAATTCATAATGATAAGGTATCGTTCCTGTGATGTGACGGCGACGATGCTAAGGACTCGAATAAATATAATAAAATATTCTCCTAGGAGTCGAGCTTAAAACTGGAAGAATAACGTTCTTTCTATGCCACTGCATTAAGATATAAATTAAAAATATAAAACAAAAAAAGAGTTGCAGCAGTTAAATAAAAGAAAAAAGAAACGTATCGTACATACAGTAGGTTTGCTTGTTTAGAAACTTGCTACCTTTTTACCTTGACGACTGGGGAACAAAAGGCAGGCGTAATTATGACGTCAGACGAGATGCTCACTCGCTTCTTGTCGGTCGGCGTTTTCTTTAAGCTGCTCGGACAAAAACGTGCGGAGTTGTCGCTTTTTATTATTTTTATAGAAAAAAAGTTTTTACTGTGACACGTGACAATTGTCTTTGGCAGCGGGTCCCGAAATTCAGGGTAGAATTTTCAGGTAGTGCGTAATTATGACGTCAGCCCAGTTGCTCACTCGCTTCTCGTTGGTCGGCGTTTTCTTTAAGCTGCTCGGACAAAAACGTGTGGAGTTCGCTTTTTATTATTTATTGTAAAAAGTTTTTAGGTTTTTACAGTGACAACCGACTATGGCAGTGAGTCATGCAAGCGAATTTTTCGTAAGACTTTCAATTTTCATGTTTTGGTTTATGGCATAGGATTAAAAAACAAGCAAACAGTTCAACTAATAGCAAGGCTCTACTTTTTATCTATAACTCAATTCATTGTTTGACCTAAAAGTGGAATCGAACGCGTATAATAATAATAAGCGTCCAGTACATAATATATCTACATAAGTCCGTGTTTTAATTTATTCGCTATTTAAAGTGCAAACACATCGGCTAATATAACATTTAAATTCCACGCGCTTAGTATTTTTAAAGATAAAGAAAAAACATTCCGAGGATACCGGAGTGCGATCAGAATAACAATTTATATGTATGCGATGAACGTATCAATACTGATTCCACAAGACCTACCGAGATACTTTTAGGTGTAGGATTTCGTGATAACCCTTAACCTGATAAGATAAGATATATTTTATATAAATATTAAAACTGGTAAACGCAGCGCAAAAAAGATATTGCTACTCGCCGCATTCTTACTACTTCCGGCAGATCACAATAAATTAGGTGAAAATAATGATGATTATGTACAAGATATAATACAATAAGATCA
The DNA here is from genome assembly GCA_949752805.1 of Deilephila elpenor. Lineage (NCBI taxonomy): Eukaryota > Metazoa > Arthropoda > Insecta > Lepidoptera > Sphingidae > Deilephila > Deilephila elpenor. The sequence continues at coordinate 3,310,504 of OX457119.1, forward strand.
AATACAGTTACAGCTAACACCGCCTATTGATACTCCAAACCAATTCCACATCACAATACCGAAATATTCTATCTTCACTATCCAAGCCTAATCAAATAAAACATTACACCTGAATGTAGTACGTATCACGCCCATGGCCAGGCCAGGGCGAGTTCGCAAATTGAATTAACCCGTATGCAGCTGGCTAAATGTATCCACAGTGGTAGGGATGGCACGCGGGGTATATCGAGATATTGGAGATAAAGATATGGCGCTGAAAACTTCAGTATCGGATGTCTAATCCGTTGTGTAATTAGATTGGAATATACAGTTTTATAGGTTGGTAATGTTGAGTTGGACAATTTTTCTGAATTGTCGCAGCTATCAGCCTAATTTATAAATGCCTGGTTGCTCAGTTTCGGATTAAAATCGATTGGTGGCTTCATTTTATTTAAATAAACAAGATATAATTGAAAGTAGTTTATGTAAAATAGATCTACATCATTCATCATCTTATCTAAGAAACGCAAAATTCTGGCTCTGATTCTCAGATTAGTAAACCACTTAAATATTTCGGTTTAAAATATAAAAAATCTATTCAAAGTACTGCGATATCCCTATCATATCTTGTGGTAGTAATAGCGTCATCTCACTCCATCTACGATAAAAACATGTTTTTATGTACCTATAAAATAATTAAATTATTAGCTTGGTGGCAGCCCTATGTCGCTGCCAGACATGCGATTCACACTGGTATCACTATGAGCCCTGTTCGATTAGAACTCCTCTACGTGTTCACACAATGACGGCTGCCTGATGCCGTTTAGAGGGGGTTTTAGGACGGGTAAAGGGGAGGGGAGGGATGAATCGGACCTTGTATTTGGAATCGTGTCTAATTGAGTCCCAAAGTCAGTTTTGGATTGTGGGTGAATGTATTAATTAGTACTTTGAAAATCATCATCATAGGTAATTGAATTGTTATCTAGATTGTAGCGTAGGAAGTGCGGTATTATGTGCAGGTCAGTGGTTGTTATGAGAAATACGAGTAATCTTGACATATTCATACTGGTGATCAATATCATTAGCTTTTGATACATCATAAGGATCACAGAAGACTTGTAATTTTCGCTACATCTTTGGCACTCTCAATGTTTATTTGTTTATGTAAAAACAGTTCAAAAATACCACCCAAAAACACTGATTGATTTTCAATGCAGTTCTTGTATGTCATCCGGCTTTGTAACCGCATATCCCAGAATAAACAACATCAGTCGAAAGTTATTTCGATCCGACGTCGAATTCAATTAATTCCCCTGACGATCAATCCGGTGATGTCAAACACGCCACTTGCCGTCCAAAATATCATTACCGCCTCTCATAACACGTCCGGTGTGTCAATGCCCACTGACACACTCCATTAGTTAGGTTTCGAATTAAATGATCCTACAGGAAAAAACTTTTATATTGGAGTAGTAAAGTAAAATGCATCTGATTTTAAGTGCTGTGAAATCTAGATAGAGTACACATTGAAAGAAAAGGTCGTCTATTACCAGTATGTAGTCACAACTATGCTCGTTTGCAATTCTGATGAACACAGGCTGAACCCAAAATGCAACATTTTTGTGTGTCACTGACATTATATCTATCGTGTATGTTAGTTGCTACATCTTACTGATCATCTACGATTAGAGTATAGTAACAGCCTTATTCTTAGCCAGATTTAAACCCTATTTTAGTTATCGAATGTTTTGTCTTCTTCGCTCAAACTGAATACTTAAGTCGTTCGAAAGAGACAAAACATTCAATAACTAAAATAGGTTTTAAATCTGGGTATGAATAAGGCCGTAAGAATCTTAACAAGACACTTAGGATAATTATTTTCGCCAATACACCACAAAATACGAACACCATCGCACTAAAATAGAAAGACACAATATCATAAAGACAAACCGGCAAATGCTGCCGAAGGTTGAATTAGACCGGCGCACATAAAAATCTGGGCTACAAAGAGTTCAAACCATACAAACACCATCGGAATGGAACGCAAACACGGGTCAACTGCACCGCACAGAACAAATCCGTTTCACTCAACGGGAACTAGTTTGCGGCTTAAACCCGGCAGGAGCGGGTTACATTCAATTAACCCTGCCGACTACTGCAGATATATTATACATTATTGGCTCTTTTAGACCCTTAGTACTTTATTGGTTTTACTTAGATTATCCTTGATTTCCATCGTCGGTATTTTCTGTTTGTAACTTTTATGTTTATAAGTAAAATAAGAAGGTATTTTAAGTTCTAGTTAACAAAAGGGTAAACTACACATGGTAATAAGTAGTGGGAGGTACAGTGGAGTCCATTTAAAGTATTGACGGGCAAAGAAGAGAATTTCATTCTCTGGCATAGAGTACGCTGTATTGTCAGATCAAAAAATAAGTATTTAAAAAAATGCTTACAGTAAAAACTGAAATTTCCATTACTTTATTCGCAATCCCAGGCTTCAAAACAAATATAATATGGCTGAATCCAAAAGAACACAGTGCTTTTATAACTGAAGAATCTAACCCTTTAAATGCAAACCCAATCGCACCAAACCCACGTTCGCGGTCCAACAGACCATCCGCGTCTGCGAGAAGCTGGCCACAATCAATTAACACTGCAATCGAGACGGACGGCGGCGCTCGAAGCGCGCGTTGGCCGGTCTCTGAAGCCCCTTTGCGTGACTACGTGCCAGTTTGGCTTAGTTGCCACTCGGCACAATGGACTCGTGCTGTGCTAACTGGGACACGCGAAGGTTGTTCGATGAATGTTCTGTGTTTTTTTAATGGTTTTGCTGTATGTGTATTGGTAGTTTGTTTGGTCTTGAATTGAGTGAAGTATGAGGTGTGGGCGTGTATTATAAATGTTGCATAGTTAACTTGCATTTTCTATTGGTGACTTACGCGATCAGCTTGATAGGGTTCGTTCTAAACAACCACGCTAGACCAATGCGGATCAATAAACGCATGAAATTAATTTAATAATAGTCTCAAACCTATCACATTTAGTAAAAAAGGCAAATGACAAATTTTAGACGACATAGGCATCCACCGAGTATCCTAAAACTAAACGCCAAAATAAATAAAATCTACTTTGCCGTCAAAATAAAGCACGTAATAAAAATACCTGATTACTAAGAATACTTTACTGAACTACTCCCAAACGGGCAATACGTCTTCCAAAACAGTCGGCGGGTACAATGGCCCGTGCAAAAACCAAGCTCCCGGCACGCCGCGCCAGGGCGATAGTTTTCTGGAAAGTTCGACGAACTATTTACAAGAACTCATGGAGGGTCGTACGTTAGTCTAGTCGTAGCTTGCGAAGAGAATTTTGATTGTATTCCAGTTTGGAACATTTGTCATGGATCTATGTATGGAAATTTGATAGAAATTGCCTTTTCGTGTGTGTACGTGCCTCTCTTTTTATACTGGTACGACAAAGTACAAGTGCATTATGGTAAATTCAGTGCAAGCTGAATAGTCAGTAGAGTATTAACTGGCCAGAGTTGGTTAACTCTCGCCGGTAGAAATAATTATGTCGGCCTGCTGGAAGCTCAATATACACAGGCGGACTATACTGAAAATTGCGTCTTCGCTATTTGCTTTGATATACACCTACACGGGCTGGAATAATTTTAAAAATTAAATTGATATATTCTTATCACGTTAGTTGAAGACAATTATTTATTGAAGCAAAAAGCCTAGTCGTAAACTTAATGGATAAGTTGTAGATCTGATACTGCGCTGAGCTTTGTCCACAAAACCCAACTGACCTACAACCCGCATCCCTATAGCATTTCATGACTATCTTAATCCACAATCTATCTGTTATCTCCGTCTCTGTAATAGACATTATAAATAGCAATGATAGAATCATTTACATTAAATAAGATTAACAATATTGAACGAATGAAAATTTATGCATTTGGGCATCTAAAAGGCGTTCTTGTTGTTGAAAATATATTTAATTTTATCCATATTTAAAATTCTTTTATAAAAAAATTTTGCTGCATAGTTTTATCACAATTCTTTAAAATGTTTTATACCGAACTCAGCGAAATAATTGCAGCGCAAATTTTCCGGAATGCAATTTTGAAATGTAAAGACACCGAATTCTGCATATGACTTTAAATGTTGCTAATGCACTAATAGCAACCACGGGTAATAAATACCTCACAAAATAATACACAGCATGTCGCCCGCATTCATTACACAAAAATTACAGCTTTCAATATTATTACAACACGCTTTCTATTATATACATTTGATTCGCATCAAACATCAGTACGCGTGATCTATAATTACAGTGTCCCGTAAGGCACGACAATCAATTAGGTTACATAATTACTGACCGCTCCTTACGGGTTGACAATCAACTGTGGACAGACTTGAATAAATTATGATTAAGACAGGTGGTAGTTGGAACAGCTGTTGCAAAGGTGTTTGTGGGTTGACGGGTATTTATGACCAATTCTTAGAAAGAGGGTTAGGAACTTGTATTGTTTTAGATTTAAATATTTTTGCCGAAGTTAATGGCATTTTGAATGCCTTTCAAAACAATTAATAAATAAACACACGCAATAGTTACACACACAATCCCGAACCCTTGTTTTGTGTCGTGCGTCTTACAAACTTCGAGGGTCTTTGGGTCCCGCAAACCAGACCCGAAACAAATATTTATTGATATTAAACTTAACTTTGTGTGCATGGGGTGAGTTTATAAGGAAATATTTTGTAATTGGGTTAAGTTTATTGTCTATCGCGAAAGTTTAATTACTTGCCAAACATAATTTGTACTACGATTGCTGTAGTTGTGACGTATGATAGAAAAAAGCATTTTAAGGCTACTACATAGTCATATACGCGATATTAAACTTCTCTCTTTAAAAAGTCTCTCCTTGCTTGATGTGGTCGCATTTAAATATAACTAAATATGTATTTTGTAATCTCTTTCGCATTTGAGAAATTAACCGAAATTGGTCATAATTTTCGAGACACTCCAAATTTTCCATTGTGAATCTCCGATACTTTATTACTTTCCTTTATTATTTTTTAACCTTTTCAACGATTACAAAAAAAAAAATAACAAGTAATTTCCAAACGCCATTACAGTCCCGCCGGAATGGACCCGAAATACCCACTTAGCGCAATTTATACTGAATTTAATATAATTAAAACACACTGGGTTTGTACCGAACGAGGGTTAATTAACCGTACTCCAGCGTGCCCCTTGGGAATTAAACTTTTTCACATAACAGGGGGCCTCGGAGTGCGCGAAATGTCGATCGCTCAACTTTTAATGAAGCCTACGTCTTACAATGGAACGAAAGCGACTTTTTATCAGCCCCACCCCAATAACGAAGGTTGTGAGTGTGAATGCAAATTCTGTGAGGATCTCCGTCTCAGGAAACTTCCGTGAATGCTCATCATTCCCATTTAGAATTGACGCTCTTATTGTATTCATTTATGGGATAAAAAAAGTCTTTTCGGATAAATTCTTAAACGTAATAAGTAAGAACACACTCTACATCTTTCTTGATTAATTTTATTTATTTTACTACTCTAACAATCACACGAATGAGTTTATAATAGTAACAATATTATTCTCAATTAAGTAGAATCAGTTACTATGGATAATAAAAGAAATATACCCGAACATCCTGATCGAAAAGACCTAAAGAATCGAACCGAATTAGTTTTACCGAAAAACAATTAAGCCTTTCAAAGAATTAGTCCTATAGAAGACGCCATTAAAGAGATGTAATCAAATGAACAGCATTTTCCCGTCGATCCAGCAACTTCAGAATTGCTGATTACATGAGGTCAACGCTGGAAACCTAATTAGAAGGTTCGGTGGAGTAGTTTAGGGTTGTTCGTGTATGTGATGTGAGGTTAAATCTTGAAATATTAGCATCCTATTCAGTCGATGATCTTTATTAGTGTATGAGGAAATTCCAGATTGCTAGAAAATGATAAGTGACTATTTATTGGAAAGTTACACGAATCAAAATGAGTATTAATAACTGTATTTGCGTGGTATTGATTTTTTAAAAATTAAGCAATGTAAATAAAAATTCAAAGTAAATCAAATTATTGCTGGGCGCAGTCCGCTTTCTATGTTCAGTAATGGAATTCCTGAAGATGATAATAATAAGATACATTTTATAGAAAAATCACGTCTAAATGTAATATACAATTGTCATGTTTTAGAAATATAAAAATAACCACCCAAAATAAGCAATTATCACGAACAATATCAAAACAGTCGCAACGCCGCCGGCGTCAAATTTAACAAATCCAATTTATTTCATAATCGGAAGAGTCATTTTCATATTTACGTTCGCCATTTCCGATAATTATTCCATTGGAAGGAGGCAATCCGATTAAAAGGAGCTTTTGTGCTGGAAATAGATCCTCCATTTTCACGTCTCCCGGTAAATACATTTGTAGTTTTGTGCAAATGGGAAATGAGTTCCGGAAATGGAATGCTCATTAATGCTAAGATTGTAGAATCGAAGACTTAGTTGTGACGACATCAATATCTACAATATATTGACATACTCAATTAAGGTTAGTCAAATATTTACTTTTTAAAACAATTATCTATCTATCCATCTATCCAGTTGACTTCTTAGGTTTAAGAAATACAGTCATTGTCAATACTAATCAAGCAACTTTTTCCCTAAAAATATTTGCATAACCCTTAATTCCGGTAATCAACTTTCTCGCACGAAAAAGCAATTTCCATCCACCCACATAAACATAACAGAACACATGTAATCCCGCGTCCCGGCTGACGTCACGGGCGCAGGTCACGAGATTGCCTGATTAGCGGTGCCACCATCCGGGCTGCGGTGAACGTGCTTTGAATACGCTATCAAGCTCCTGTCAACCCCGCTCCTACTAACGGCACTATTACTGCCTTTGATTTATTGGATCCAACGTTGGTTGCATTTACTGTTGGATCAAATTGAATTGCCTTTCACATGTGAATTTAGGATTGAATTTTTACGGAATATATGTCTTCATTTAATTTTGCTAGAGGGTTAAATAAGATAGTCGTTTGCAGGTCAGGTAAGGTTCTTACACAAGTAAAAATAAAATGTTATTACGTCTCTAGCATTGTTTCGTGAATTCTCGTTGGTCTGAAAAAAGAGCACCAAGAAACTAAACCCTATTACAGTTCATTAGATTCTTTTATTTAAGTTTGTTTTCTACATTGCTTATTTCAAATTCAATTTAGTCTTCCTTTATTCATCACAAGTGTTCGACTTGAAATTCAGTAGCTCTTTGAACCATACCACTTTCACTACAAAATAAGTTTAAACTTATGTTCCAGTTTCGAAATGCATATTTAAATTTTCCATTTCCTTACCATCAAATACGTATTCTTTGTCTTTTTTGCTGTTAATATTATTCCGCTTTCGTACTCTATTACTTGCGGTTTTCATTTAAATGCATATCTTCGTAGAAGCACATTTAAGCGGCTGCATTTAAATTTGAAATTGATAATGTGATTGTGGGTCGGCTGGGTGCTCCCTGAAGGCTCGCCTTATTGCATTATTATGCTTTTCATTATATCTTTTAAATTAGATTTATTTAAAAACAGTATGTCTTGGGAGTTTTGTTTTATGTTTGCTCTTTATATTAATCTTGTTTAGTAAAAAGTTACGGTGGTTTGGTAATTCTAAATTATATATTTCTTGTTGTTAATTTAGATAATTAGTGAAATAATAATAATAATGAAGATAAGAAATAAAAGATAGTAAAAATGCTCGATATCAACTCATACAGAATAATTGGAAATCTTAGTTTTGAGAGAAGTAACAGAAACCCTCGCAAGATTCACTGCACAACTCAACCTCTTAATGAATAAGATCAAAAAGACACTGTAACATTTTCCAAAGATTTATCGCTATCTGCGACTTTATCGGACTCCATTTATGAAGCATAAAACGTGTTTCATCGCCCCGAAGTAAATACTTCGCGCCGTCAAGGCGTTGGTGGGTTTATACAGGTTTTTGTGAGCACAAGACGTAGTCTCAGTGCGTGAGCTGCATGAATTATAGACGTTCCTTTCCTATCGGGTTAGGCACCGTAGGAATTGAGCCGGCTCGCTGAATATTGATCGTTGGAATTTGTACGAAAGCTAGTAGCGGTTGTTGGAATCGCTTGATTGTATTATGCAGACTATCTTGTTTATTAGTCGAAGTTACGAGAAGTGTAAAAACTGAAATGAAACTTCATGGCGATGGACTATTTATCAATCTCTTTGTAATAAACTATACAAAACAAATTTTAACTATAGTAACTGTTTCAGTATCTAACTTCTTCCTACCTATAAGCGGCCTTATTCATAGACAGATTTAAAACCTAGTTTAGCTATCGAATGTTTTGTCCTCGTCGCTCAAACTGAATTCTAAAGTTGTTCGAAAGGGACAAAACATTCAATAACTAGAATAGGTTTAAATCTTTCTATGAATAGGGCCGTACGAGTATATCTATTACATTCCCTTTACACTGTTTACTGTGTGTAACTTGTAACACCGTAACTCCTTTACACGTTAACTTAGTTTCCATACATTCGCCACCTGGCGTTTCTTCCTGCAAGCGCAACCGACTTCCCGGACGTGACGTCACAGATCCATATCTGAAGAGAGAGCTCGCTGCGTGCACAATGACGTCACTAATTGAAGTTTTAATGAAGTCTTAAAACTTTGAATGCTTAGTCAGGGCTCAAGTTATTAGCTTAACTGCTGATAAGTTATAAGAGTCTCGTTACGGCTTTTATGTTGTCTGAGTGGATTTTAAGTCTTTGTTCATTATTGATTATTGAACTTACTAAAGTCTTGTGTACGCAGGGCTTAATGACATTATAATTCGTTGTGTCTATAGTAATTTGATTAATAATAAAAACTTTGAAAGGGTTGATAAAACGCATAATGTCTTACGATCAAAACGATCATTAAAAAATTACTTATTCATATGAGTTCAACGTTGCTGTAGCTGACGAGAAAAATAAGAAAATCGTTCCGATCATAACCTAGAAAATTCTTAGGAAATGAACACAGTCAAAGTCAATAGTCAAAATTTACTTTCTATGAGTATTAAACAAAATAAATATATATGTATGGCTGGCTTTGACAAAGCTCATGCAGACGTTCCCTCATAAGCGATTACGAGTAGAGGCCTCCGTGTTTCTTCGTACTTTAACAATACTACCATTTGAGAAGTAAATCCTTTCTTTGAACGGGATTTGGAACGAGGCTAACGTCATACGTGCGGCTTTGTTCGTACAATTACTCAGAGATTATAATTTGAAATTGTGTTGCCTTTTTGTGAAGGGTGTCTGTTTAATTGGATTAAGAATCTGTCGTGTATCTACAAAATGAAACTGTTATATTTTTTATAATTGTGCTAGTAGGTTCTTAAATGACTGAAGATACCTAAGGAACATCTGTGTAAACATATCCAAGACTTTATTAACTTTCTAGATCCTTGACTTTAACTAACCGCTTCCAGCAACAACTTCCACGACATTGATTTCTGAATCATAATATTTCCTTATGGCCATAATGGTTTTCTTTTGTCTACAATTATTAATATTTATCTACGATGGTAGAAGAAAAATCGATCTCATTAGCGAAACCAATTTGATACATCTAAAACATCGCAGCCAATAATTCCCCACCTTCAACGGTTAGGTCATCACCTCAGTTCTCATAAATCATTATCAAGCGCTTAGTGGCTTAGGACGAGCCTACCTTTATAACTAGCTGCGGGTGTGGCAGAGATAAAACCAGTGATCACGCGAGGTGACTACATCGCCCGCTTTTCAGGTGTTTGTGTATAATTTATTAAGGTGTTTTAGGGCAAATGGTTTTATTAACGGTATAAGCGATTACTCCGCCTGTTTCTTCATTGATTAAATCAATTTTAGTCCTACTTTTTTTTAAGGCATGAATTTGTGTGGTTACTCGGCCATTTCCATAAACGTGTTTTGCAACAATTGAATTGTTATTTGTAGTAGTGACTTCAGTTACAGCCTTATAATTTAGTTTTTCATTATTACATTTATCCACAGTTACATATGAATTTATTAGAATTTCATATTCATTGTGCATTTTAGAGTCCCTCTCAAAAATCACTGTCCGATACTTAAAAACACAATATTTCTTTAGCGAAAACGTTGATCCCGAATTTAATGGGAATGTCGTTTCATTTATTCTCTCACCTGTGTATTATTTCGAGTGGTGAATGGTCCGTACCGTCGAATACTCCACAGCTTTCAATAAATAACAGCGATGTTTTTTCGCTCATGCGAAATCCATTTGTGTACCGAGTGATTTGTGGCCGTTCCACGTTTTATCCTCCATTATATCGATTATACGCAATATTTTGTTTGATATATTTCGATGCGATTTTATCTACATTGATTTTTTTACGTCTTCAATCTGTTTGGTCGACTACGGATGTTTAGAACCGAATAAGAGGGCATTCCAATCTGGCTCAATTTTACCACGCGCTATTTAACTCCCAAAATAAATGACAACTAAATTTTGGAACCATTTTTCACAATCATAGTTTTATATTGGCACATTATGTATAATAATTCTAATTCATAGTAGGTAGATAATATAATCAATATTTTCTCAACTGGTCGCTTCACTGGTATCCAGATTACATGGGCTGTGAAGCTTAAATCAGTCAAGCGGACGATCGGAAAATCATAAGCCTTATTGCGCCGATCTCAAGTGTGAAGGTAAAAGAAAATTTCCCACGTAAATAAGACTATTGTTTATGCTCCTTTGTTTATTTACTAAGGGATTGTGGATAAAACTATTTCTCGTAGGTAACTCACATCCGCCAAAACTTATTAGGGACAGTTATAATCAAGATTGTTTACCCACCAGTGCCAAGTTCGCATTGATTAACCTATTTAACTGTTTTGCCAAATAAATTAACCAAAATAGTTCATTTGAATGTGTTGAACTATGTCTTGGTCGATTTGATAAACACAATAATGATTGTTTAGTACATTAGAACATTTACTTATTATTTCTATAAATTCCTTTTATGTTTTTACTTTTATCTTCGCCTATAGCTTCAGCAGCATCAAAACAATACCCACCTCTCACGTCTCAACTCTCAACCGATCAATCCGAAAACTCAACAGCCACTGCAAAACTCAACTGTCAACACACTCCCTCATCGGACATCAAAGTCCCTCAGGTCTCGCGAAACTTTTACCGAGTCGTGAGTACTGACCAATACCCCCTCCTCCCTCCCCTGTTGCCCCTTCCCCCTCGCATGCCATGTGACACGAACCGCACCTGTAAAAGCCATTACTCCGCTTTACGATCCAATAAAGTCATCCGTCGGTTTAGTACAATGTTGTACATAATTTAGTGCTGTCGTACCTGAGTAAAGAATAGTTGGGAAATGTTAAATGACCATTGTGTTGTTCGATTTTCTTGGTATGTTATATGAAATTGTTCTGAAATTTATAGTGACTGAGGATGGGCGTCTGCTGTTAATGAAGACAAGAAATTGTAATTGTTGGATGTGCTGAAAGAAAACATATAGATATATTGGTATATAGACAGCTGAGTGGTGGAGACAACGACTCAAATCAATCTAAAGAGCCCGAACCTAAATCTACTACATCTCTTAAGTAAACTTAGCGACAAAACATACTATGAGCAACATTCACGCATAATTAATCTTGGTGTTAATCGTAACTCTAGCTAGTCGTTAGACGCTCAGTTGGATGCCTAGTTGCGCGTGTATGGCCATAGATATGCTGTACTAGTGTTACATGCTATGGATGGGAGAGCAGAGCTCAGGTGTGAAACAGAGATTAGGTCTATAGGGTTATTTGATATTAATACGTATGGTTGAGTATGTGAGAAGTGAAGAAGCAATTGAAAAGGGGTTATTAGGGGCGAATAGTCAAACATCTTTCAAAGTAGAACTATGTCTGTATGGTATTAGTCTGATCACACCGTCCTTTGATTTCATGCTCCTCATCATTAACCACAGAAAGTTCACTGGTTAATATACGCCTCATACAAGGATCAACACCGTTTATATTCTAAATGTAAGGAAAGCTGTAACTCTCCCTTGGAACCTACATCCTATTTTTGTGTACTTTATATAATATTCTATTGATAGAATAATAGTGTTTATTCGCAGTGGAGTTAAATAAAAAATCATGTGAGTCGCTTCTCTATACTTATTAGAAAAATACTAATTAGAATTTTTTTTAACAAGATTCAAATATTTCTATCAAAACATGATCTTGATCTCTTGATCTTGATTCGGCGGTACAAATTATTTTTTAATTTATTAGATGACTACCTGTAATAAACAGACATACGAATAAATAGAAATGTAGCATCCGTATTCTACAAACAAAACAACGTGTACAAGTTATTCAAAAAAATTTAATATTTTTCACGGTAAAATGCACGCGACAGAGCGCGATTATGTAAATAAAAAATAACATTTAAATTACTGTGTCATCTGCATAGCCCAGCAATCTGGGACGATGAGGACTGAGAGAGGGTTAAACTCTTTGTACGTGACTTTTCGTACATAATTTTCGGATGACATCGGTCTTAGCGACCCCTCGTGTTAAAAAAAGGAAACAAAGGGATGCCTTTATTCGATGCTGTGTAGCTACGGTAACCGGATTCTATTTTGCCATCGAAATAAAATAAGTTCTAAAGCTATAATTATACTATTACAGAATAAAGATGTTCAATACAAATAAAGTGAAAATTGCATTTTCCCGGAGGATTTATTTTATGTCTTCCAGTCCATCCAAAAAAGTGGCGGACATCAAAATTTATTCTCGCTTTATTATACTTTTACTATTTTGTTTAGTTTTAAAAATATCCGTACTCGCAAGAATAGCTACTTGTATTTGTATATCCTCTTACTTTATACACATTTTCTATTAATTATCAACCTGAAGTCAGGAATTTGTGCCCGATATGCAATAGGCTCGCCCCCTATCACATCATAGGATGGAACATACAAGGCGAAATGTGGTGGTGGCGCCTCTGCCTACCCCTTCTGGAATAAAGGTGTGAGTTTATGTATGTATGTTATACCCATTAAATATTTTCCTAGTGTTAAAAAGGAGAATGTGGAATAATAGATATAGGTCTTTTAGACCGTGGCGCTACGAAGGGTTGAATGTGCCTCATAAACAGCTCTGAATACACAATCAAGCGGACCGGAGGTGCGTGCCCGTGTTTTACGTACCGCATTAGTCTCGCTAAGTTATCTTCATTGCGTACATCTGATGACGGGTTGGCCAGATATTTTAGTGTTAAGTTTAGGTTTAACTTAGCACATTTATCTCTTTCTCTTTTCTGGGAGAAATTGTTTCAGCTGTGTTTACCGTGAAATGTTTGTGAGAGCCATGACGCAAAAAGATTTATTTTATGTGACTGTGGAATGTATTTACCTTTTTTACTATTCTCTGATATAAATTCCGCTTTTTGATTGCCTACTCACTTAACTGTTTACGTCCACAAAATCATTTTAGCAGCAAAACCACATTTGACGATCATGTCATTTTAAATAACTATCATCAGCCAGTTTTTATCATAAACTGTTCTTCACTTACACACTTGAGAGACTCATTAAATCTTCGAGCAAATACATGGAAACAATTTTGCCCCCCTTCGTAATAGTACGTACATTATTAAACCCTTGCAAAGATGGCGGGTGGGCGACGGAGGAAGGGTGGGGGTCAGTAGTACCCCGGCGAGTTGCCAGCGGCATCCGGGTTGAGTGTCATTGAATGGCAAGCAATCAGGCCGGTTGAGTGTTATGTCCGACAGTCCGGGGAGTGCGGCGGGGTATCTTTGATCCGGTCTTATTTGTGGCGAATATTATTCGGTTGCGGGTTAAGTTTTAGTGATGGTTTTGTGATTGAATATTATTTTGTGTAAATAAATTTTGTGGAAATGTGAATTGTTAACTTTGTGAATGGTTTTAATGGTTCGTATGTTGATATAATTTGGATTAGTTTCGATATTATTTTACGCAATGAACATCATGGAAATATAATGTATTAGTAGGACGGAACCGGGGAGCAATAATATCCAGATATTACTCGCGAGTAAAAGCGTGCTAAGATTTAAAGTTGATCTAGATATGAAGGAGTATTTTTTTGCTGTTTTAAACTACTACAAAGCAGTTAAATGAAAAAAAATACCGTTTAATATTTTCTCTAATAGGCTACGACTTACGTCACCAATAAAATGATTAAATAAAATTTCCCAGGGCATTTGGCCGTATCATTATGCAGATTGCGTAGGGGGCTTTGACGGCACATACCGGCCCTTCTGTCCCACGCTGTGACTTGGACGGTACGTCAGCACGTCATTCGCTCATCGTTTATTCACACAGTATACGCTTGTTTTATCCGAGTCTATATGTTTGGATTGTTTTGGTGTTGTGGGTATCGGAATATGTGGGGTACATTAGAAGGAAAAATTTCAAATTATACGGTTTGTAAAATATTTAATTATTTCTCTAAATTGTGACGTAAGTTGCTGTATCTACCCATATGTATTACTTCGTCGTATTAAAATGTAGATAGCATAGATCTTGAATTAGATTGCTTCTAAAACGTGTATGTAAATCACGTCAAGTTAATTCAATTATAAAATAACATGAAAAGAACAAGGTGTTTCAAAAGCAAAAATGATAAACGGTCCATCGGTTCTCAAGCCTTGCACCCAAGCCCCTCGTCCCAAGGGCAGTAACAAAGGACCTCCATACATAACGCCGACATGTATTTTGTTATGATAAAACGTTCCACTTACGCTTCCCAACATGAAAAGTAGCCCCTTTCGAACGCCCCGCGTGAAGTATCGAATGTCCACTTGTTTGCCGGCTTGGCCCTTACGTCATCTCACCGTGACCTATTCTCGTGTGATCGATAATATTTGCTGTCTTGGCGTCTTTGCATTGTTAGTGTGAAACAGTTTTGTTTGAGACAAAGGTTCTCAATTGGATTGTTCTGTTTGCGTTGAATACGAAGCTTTTCGTGTTTCGGCTTTTGGAGTACCTGTGTCGCTGTACTCGTGTTAAATGAGAGGTCCTATATCTACAGGAACCCTATGAGACGACTATAGTAGAATACGTGTTGTCTGTGTTGACTATTCTGTTGCAACATTTTCTCAGTGCGGAAATTGAACTTAAGGTCTTTGTTTTCACTAGTTTTGAGCACACTTCAATACAATGGCTATAAAAAATATTGGACTGTTAAAGCTAATCCGTCGAATACATTTGTGTATTTATAACTATAATCTTATAACGCTAAAGCATCTAATCACAAACGGTTGACAACCACTGTCTTAGTCTTAATACATAACAAGCGAGTCCAATTAATCTTCAGTAATCTGTCACGCTAAACTTTTAACATTCCCCAGTTTAATTGGATTACGTTATACGAGTACAATAAAAAATTAAAACTCCTCCCTCCTTATTCGCGGATCCGGAAGTGGGGATTTCCATTACCTCGGATTAATTATCCACTTGCGTCTCAAAGGCATTCTTGGAATTTATTCGAATATCGTAATGGCTTCTTAAGAATGCATTCTGTATCACTAATAATTTATTAGCCAACTAAGTTAGTCTCCATAATGCAAGTCAGTCAAGCCAAGCAGTTGTGTGTAAGCAATTGTGTTCTAGTTTGGAGGATATTGTAGCCAGTGATTACTGGAAATTAGGAGTCAGTGAAGTGCATAACATAAGTTCTTAATAGTGCTCTTCTCTATGGGCAAACGCGACGCTTAACATCAGAAGCACGACGGGCTCTTTGCACTGTTCAGTATTTAATTTAATTGTGGTAAATAAAAAATAACTGCGGGTGCAATATTATTATTTCACCATTGAGTTTCACAGCACGTGCACGTCGCTATCCGCATCAATGCTATTCTGCGGTATCCTGTTTTGCTTGTTCACCGTTTCAATAATAAGCACGGTAAAACGGTATTATACAATTTATTTAATCCAGTGACCATTCACATTTTTACAGTACGTACTGGGTTTTGTGCTCGGTTTTACGATATGCTCATCCCCATCCGTTTGAGACAGAAATTACTTAAGCGAACTATGGCACTACTATCGCCTCTGCCTACCTTGAAAACGTGAACTTGTGCATTTAATCAATATATTTGTATATCAATGTCATACTTTTCCAGTTAAGGCACTATTAATGAGTGTGAAAGCATAATGCAGCGTCAGATCATGTCAAACATTACTCCTTTACCTCGATATGGATTCCCCTCCTCTGCCCCCTCAGGCAGCTTGTTTAATTATGCACCGGGCGCAATAATGTGCATCCGACGGGAACTGTTACGGCGCCGTAAATAACCGCGCTCGATGCGCCCCGCGCCGGACACACGCTCGCGATACCGTGTTTATTTTAGTGTATTTGGTGGCATTTTATTTTGTACGGTATTGATGATTTTTTAACGGAAATCAATTTTTGCTTTTGTTTAACTGTCCAGTTATTGGTTATCATATTCTTTTGACCCCAAAGGAAAACGACTCATCTAATGGAACGTGAACACCACCGGTCCCGAAAACTTCGACTCTGTGTAACACGACTTAATTAGAGAACACATGTGTTCTATCGATCATTAAGAATACAGTAAAAAGTCAGTCTTACTAAAGCACCAAAACGTGACAGAAAAGCTGTTAAGCTCTCCAAAGTTGCTCAAGTGCCGCGGAATATAGCGCTGAAGTCACGCGTTATATTTTACATGGTTTTGCAGTGCAGCATCCGCGCACTTGGGCGACATGTGTGATGGCTCTTACTTCCAATCAGTCTCATACGTGATGTACATGAGATATACTGCAGATAATCCCAAACTGATTTACTGAGTGCCACTTATCCTTGTTGCATAGCTAGAGGGTTGTCTAGCTTGACGCGGGTCTGTTTCCTACAATCTTAGAATTAGATATTCTCAAACAGGTTATGCTTTGCTAAGTGCCACCTCTCCTTGTTGTTGGTGTGGATCTGTTTCCTACAATGATGATAAACTAACTGGCATCTATTCTTGAATCCCAAATTAATTATTATTGCCTAAGTGCTCTCTTTCCTTGTTGCAGAGCTAGAGGGTTGTCGGGCTTGGTGCGGGCGGCGGCCGCGGGCCCGGCACCATGGCCACCGTGGAGGGCCGGCCGGCGCAGTATGGCGTCTCGCTGCGGCAGCTGCGGGAGCTGATGGAGACGCGCGGCGCCGAGGGGCTGGCCAAGATCAACGCACTCGGCGGGCCGCAGGAGATATGCAAGAAGCTGTACACCTCGCCCACAGATGGTGAGTTGTAGATACTAATTTGTATGATGACGAGACAGAGCATAGAACCACATCTACAGATAGTGTTGTACATGCTAATGACGTACAGCATAGGTGATTCGTGGCAGATACTATTAACGTCTATCGTATCAAGGAACACTAGAGCAGTAAGTTAGACTAAAGAAATGAAACTGAATTTAAGTGCAATGTATGCTACTAATTGCTACAAAGGAAGCCACAAGGTAGCATTGCAACCAATATTTGTCAAAATGTAGAGGATTAGCTGTATGCAAAACCCAATAACTTACTTGACAAAAAAAGAAATATTTGAACGTAAGAAGTTGAACGTAATATTCGTTAAAATACGTAAAAATGCGTAGTTAAAGATCTCCGTAAAATATTTTTTTAATGAAATTAAGTTGTCTTTTGAATTTATTTATCTACATTTGAAAGTATATCTAGTTCAACAACAGTCAAATAATCCATTAATTGCCCTGAATTCCGTACTCAAGTATTTTTTATCAAAACTAATTGGTCAATTTGCATATTAATAATTAAAACATTCGAATTTGAACAATTGCTGATTACACATATTTTATACGTTTCTTGTTTTAATTATGTATAGATCTTGTTCAAATTATTCATAGCAGACAGAATTTTATAGCTAGACAAATGCAGGTACTTATATTATACTCCAAAACTATTGGAGAAACAATACAGAAAACCTCACAAATAATTAGTGAACAATTGTCCCATGTGGTAAATACCCACTTCGCTGTTTTCCCGGCGGAATGTCGGAACTACATAAATGCACTCCTGCTGCAGCAAGCTGGCTAAAAAACCTGGACATAGAAGTTTGTTCCACGCAGGATGAATACCATACGCAATGATGATGAGTAAACAATTGTCTCTTTTATTGCTAAGGATGGTCGAATAGAAGTTTATAATAAAATTGCACGTGTACATTTACTTTCCACCATTGTACCCCTATATCCATAAACGAATTCTACATCCGCTTAGTAATCTTCTAAAGGAAGTGCCTACAAAAGCTCAAATACGTGTACTGTTTTTTTACGTTTTTGGCCTCATAAATTATTTATAAAGACACAATTTTTATGACCACATGTTGGCTAAGTTTAGAAACCCAGCAGGAAGCAAGGAGACTGCAAAATTGTATACGAAATGTGAATTTAACGGGACAGGATTTGTAACTTATAGGTGAAATCAATGACAAAATATCCAAGATTAAAACGATACCACCAAATGAATACGAAAGGTAATTTAGATATGGTTTCAATTTATATAATTGATTTTAACCGTTTAAATTTACTAAAAATAAAACACAACGATCAATAATAATAATAGACATTGGGCATTTATTAGTAGGTATGTGACTAATAAATGCCCAAAGTGTGAAGAATTGAAGAAAAATCGGCTATTTTTACACAAAACAGCACACGCAAATACAGGAAGCTAAAGTCAATCAAAAGACTACAAACAACAGATAGACTATTCTAAGGTTATGATAACAATACCTCGTACAATATTTCTTAAAATTACACAGAATTTGAGCCTTTAATGTTGTTTGCTTAAAGTCTTGGTGTTTTTAACCATAATCTCCGATAGAAACGTAAACAACAATTATCGTATTCTGTCATTAATGAAGAATTGTTGGACTAGTGATAAATTGTTAATGTCAACGGACGAGTAATTATTTACTTTCATCCTTCGTTACAAATGTGTGTGTTTTTAATCGCCATAACGTCAATGATCCTGCATCACCCGATGGTAATATATAACGATTGTTGGTATAATATAGTATAAACTAATTTTTAACAATAGAAACTGGCCACCAATTATAAATAATAAATAAATAAATAAATAATAAATTATAGCCTAAAACATGAAGTCCTAGAAGCAATTTTACAAAACACTTTTTTTATATAAGTGAGCAAACATCCATAGAGGTGGAAGTAACTAATCCCCTCTAAATAAGAAGCTACTTCTGATAGGGAGTCTCTTAGGTAACCAATCGATCCGTGTCATTAAAATATGTCGTAGAACTATGAAAAAAATATCTCCTCCGTGGAACTATAAAGAAATTTAACCAAGTTAATTAAAAAGCTTTTCCAATGCACCGTCCAAGTGAGATTTCCGAACGGAAGGCTCTATACTTACTTTGTATTTTACAGTTCTCATTTAAATCGCTGCCAGTGCTACGGCAATTTAAAAGTCTGGTGTATTTGAAAGTGCAGAAGTATTGACGTTAGTTATAGGAAATCTTTTACGTTCTTTCTTGTTTATCAGACCGAATTCAGTGTTGATTTTAGATTTATCTTTACATCTACAATTCGGGTCTTAATTTTATCAAGCTTTCCATTAATTTGTTAGTAACCAACGTTAATAGAGAAACTTCATCAATTTGTGGCGCCGATAATACCGTAACACCATCTATGGCTGCTTTGATAACTAGTTTAACCAAGATTGCTTTAACTCATAGAATATTAAACTCAAGTCTTGTCAACACTCCTTTAATGTTTTGTACGTCTTTCTCCATTCTTTAATATTATAAGTTCTTGCACATGTCGAGTCTTGCTGGAATTATCTTTCGATATTTCTATTCCCTATAAACCGACTAAAGTAACATCAATTTAGAATTTAAGTAATGGAATGTCTAATGAACATGCAGGTAGTAATATCTAAAGCATCATACAGAGAGCTCATATAAATAAATGGCTGCATTTCATTTGCAGTTACACGTTTGGTATTCCGTAAGCGGCGCATGCTATCCTTATTTGGGGCAATGAGTCTATCGACTTTGTTATCTACCCTCTTCTAATGCATGTATATTTGTCTCTTTCCATCTTTGTATTAAAGTTGCTCATTTCGGATGAATTGTGTTTTAGAAAATCTACCAAAAAACAAAATTAACTAATATTGAATTAGAAGTTCGGAATACCCTGAATTGATCAAATGCATAAAATACTTGATGATGTTAAAGATACACCTAGACTCGTATATCAGGCAAAATGATTATAGTGTCTGCATATCTATGCGATAGTCGATAGAGACCTACATTACGTACGAATAATTGAGAAAACTTCAAAATTACAAAACCGCTTACATAAAGACTACACACAAACACTATAATTTGTTTCCATAAAACTTATGAGAATGTCGAGTCACAGCTCATAAACAATACGAAATGTATTCGTAGTATTGTTCTCCGAGTCTTCAAAGACGTTGTATAAATAAACTGGGCAACATGTCCCGATTTTTCTGTGTCTATTTTTGTGTCCAGGCGAAATATTTCGATTTACAAATACACCTGCCCACGTGGTCGTAATGCGGCTTTGGGCATGGGGGCTAATTATAGAGCCACCTTCTTTAAAGTGTTTGTTATTATCATATAATAGTAACAAAACAAACTTTAGAAACATTTGTTTGATATAATATGTATTGGGTGAAATGTCTGTCTACAATGTTGACCCAAATCAAGCTTTGACGCGGAGCTGTGTCACGTATCGGTTAAATATGTCAAGAGATATCTAAGTCGTGAATTTGCTGCTGTGGTTAAAAATGACTGAAATCGATATTTTTTCAGGACAATCCAATCAACTATCCAATCCACAGATTATTTCTACACATAATATGTCGCTCCATTGCTCAGTGAATGAAACACAAACTAAAAAACTCACCCATTTATATTAAAAGAAAATATTAATATTTATGGCATGCAAAATAAGAAATTAAATTGCTTTTGCTACTTACGAGTATAATCTGACCTGTCTGTTATTCTTTGTCGTGCTAAAGGCTATTCAGGGGCGAGTGCCACACCCACTCTCACCTAAATACGTCTACGTCGGTGTATTTCCGTTGGCATATATTTTTTCACAGTCCAGTGCAGCTACCTTTACCGACCGAGTCGCTTTTGCGATCGTTTTCAGTATAAGTTATTTATAAGCCTTTTGAACTTAAAATTGGTTTCGGGCTTTTAACAGACGTACGTTGGAAGTTTTATTTTGTATGGAAATTGTTGGTATGATTTCTCGCGTGATAAATACGTTTCATATGGGATTTTATATGAGTAATTCACTGATAAATGTAATTCAACGGTTTAAATGGTGGTCCTTTACAGCGGTTTTCGGTAATTCATATTAATATTAAATGAGAAAGGCAATAAATGTCAGTGAATAATAAAGCAATTAAAGCAGCAAATGCTACAAAATTTAAGTTTAAATAGCTCATATCAGATAAAACGGCACAAATAACCCTTTCAATGCACGAAAAATATCAGCTCATAAATCTGGCAACACGTTCCCTGGATAAAATGTGACATGACGTCACGTGGTGTAGTTAAGTCGCCACAGATAAATCCCCGCGAGATGGACGTGGGACGTGACCCCCCTGCCAACGTCGGCAGCCGCCCCAGGCGATATTTTGTTAGAGTACGTGTGGTGATTGTGAAATTTTTCAGATTCGTACAAGCCAGGTGTGTGAGGATGGCTTTTCAATTTCTGGTTAGTGTGTTGGTATTACTGACTACATTGTGGCTTGCAACACTGTATTATCTTTGTATTCGTAACGTCCTTAAAGCTTTTTACCAAAGGAGAAATAATAATATTTCGAGGTAGCTAATATACTGGATTAAGAATGACCACGACCATCCAATTAGGTATGATTCCGAATACCTATTTTATTTTGTTCAAAAACTACGGAGGCAAAGTCAATTTATAAAAATAAGATCACATGTAATATTTGACGGCATACAAAATTGGCTACGCGCTCACAAAATTACTACAAAAGCGAAAACACATTTCTCGGAATTTCACACACGAAAAAAAAACCGTACGAGGCGGCGTCCCATTTCCAAACATCGAAAACAGGCTATTGTATATTTATTTTCGATTGGCCGTTCGATACGATGTCGACCCCGCGCCGTGACAGTATCTGCGCAGATATCGGCGAAATGTCGCGCGGTGACGAGATACACATCTACAGAGCTTGTTCAGCGAGTTGGCTTATATTATAACACAGATCCGAGAGAAAGGAGCTATTCTTTATCCCTAGATAGGTTTGATTAAAAGTCATCGTATATAATTATGATTATTACTAGAATTATTACCGAGTCGTGCGTGATTTATTGGTTAATTAATATAAACTATAAACAGTAAACTCGCACACTTAAGATATAAGACGTAATTTAATCCTTCCAATAATTTTATATTAGTTTCATGGTTTTCTCACCTAAGCCCGTCAATTTAATCGATTTAGGACTTGCTTTTAAAATATCATAAACCTACAATCGTTGGATGTTACAAAACAAGAATGCAGATATTGCATGTGAACGCATTGTCGTGTCTGGTCTACAAATAAATCAATTGAAACGGGTCAATTGCATTGCATTGATTCATAAAATGAACAGTGATGTTAGACGATAATGCATTGTTAATGAGATTTTATTGTCCCTATTTAACTACGTTGACTTGATCTTTATAGTTTTACTGAGGTATTATTTTTCTATTTGGCTATGCTTTAGTTCGCACAGGTACATTTCAATACATTCCAAATAACGTGTTTGACTAAGTTGATAGAAATTTCCCATCACAAGAGTTTCCAGTTCTTAAATATGTTTTAATCAAATGACAGCTACAACACAGCTACAACAAAATTAGTAGTACATTGTCCTTTTCCTGATGGTGGAACGCAAAACTTGGGTATATTTCGCTTTGTGGTATCCAGTTGGATGCAAGCATCTTCCATGGATTTATTTATTCCAGCCTCAATCTAATCAATCACCACCGCACAACCCAGTTTTCCTACCATCTAATGGAGACATAAAGATCGGCCCAGTTAAATTAGCGTAAGAAAACAATGTTTCAAACGCCTGCTGCCAATGTAAACTGTCGAAATTAAAGTTTTCATACCGCCGGAGACAATGCCGCAATATCCCGGCCGTGCCGAGATTAGCATTCTGTAAACACGAGACGGAGGCGGTCTTCGCCTTTGTCTTTGAGACTGGCGTTAAGACTGGCGTTTTCAGACGGTTTCGAGTGACGTCAAGTTTGAAATGTAATTGTTTAAGCTTTGTTCGGTTTGATGGGGTGAAAGAATGCGGAAGGATGGTTGAGTGTTGTGAACGAGGTGAAGCCAGGACACAATTGCTGGCAATTTTTCTTTTAGAATGTTTATGAGTATAGCAGTTCTTAATAAACCATCAACCACATTATAATAATTAATTGTAAAAATATTTAGCATTGGAATTGATCTTTTCGCTATTCGTAATGGTAATTTAATATTATATTTATTCATACATTGATGTAAAACGAAAGAAATGATATAAAAACATACTCTTAGACTATTTGTCGATCTTCAAAGTCCTATCGGGACAATGCCACCACGAATTTGCCCATTGCACAATCTTTTTCTAAATAAAAACGCAAGTATCAAAACATCATCGGTTGATTTACTCTATTTATTTTTACAACGGTAATTTATCGATCGCCGTTCGGTAATGGATCATTCGAATGATTTGTAGTATTGCAATGTTTATTTGCACTGTGCAATTAAGTGTTTTATTGCCATGAAAAAATGTATGACGCGGTTGATAAGAAAGGTATTGCTAGGCTTATTCAGTAAACAAACTTAAGACTCGATAGTTGAGTCTCACGAGATCTACAATTAAACATTGAAGCGTACTTTTCTGAATACAGCGTGATGGTGTATATGGCTTAACCCCTCTCAATCGTAATCCAGATTGTTCAGGAGGCCTGTGCCCTGCAGTGGAATGTATGTGGGCTGATGCAGATACGTTTCTGAAAAGGTTTATAGGACTTCTGGAGTGGAAGCCATCTACTGACAAGCCCAATGTCTGACACTCTCATCTAAAAGGAAGTCAGGCTACGGTGTAAATACTGCAGGAAGTCACTGGATGCGGGGCATTTCCCATAGATCGCCTTAGAAATCTTTGAAGGAGGCTGGAGGCCTATGTTCAGCAGTGGATTTTCTATGGTTGTAGAGGGTGATATATTCATGGTACGCATAGTGGGTGGATGCTTGAAAAATTATTTGCAAATTTGATTCTCGTAATATGACATTCTGATAGTCATATGTTTCGTGTATGCTCGAATGATTAATGTGACTGTTTAACATCATTTGCCAAACATATAAGATTGGAAAAAGGTGTTTAAATTTTAAAATTTATTGTTATTTCAAGTAAAACTATTAGGATGAACTATAATGACACTCTGCACCTTTTCAATACATCACGTGAACGTGAATTACGAAGGCCAGCATATTTGTTTCTACCTGCAGTAAAATTTACAAGCTGATATTGATTATGTATAAATAAATTTTATTTTGAACACTTAATACATAAACTCGCGTAACGATATCTAATGATATTTACGATTCCAGGCGTCGCGTCGGGATGAATATTTTATTAATATCGTAAAAACACGAGAGTCAATTACGATTGAAATAATTTATCGACATTTTATCGAGAAGATTCAAATTCATTACTTTATTTTCAATATTTTAAGGTGATTATGTTGTAAATCGTCTTAATAAAAGCATAGAATTTGACACTTCAAATAGCAGTAGGCTCGAATATGGCGCACATTCTGGTGCATAAAGACATTCCCATTTCTAGAATGTTGGTTAGTTAACCACATTACATACTTACTGATTACAACATACACGGAACATTTTTTCGTCCGAAACTGCGTACGTAATTCAACACAGGCGCGGCAGTGGTATTGATCAAGCCGGTTCAACGAACCGACCGCTTGTGCGGCGCGCTGTACCGTCGTATTCGGCTTAGGAAATGCGTGCCGGCGCGTTAATCAATCGCCTATTATCCTGTGATGGAAGTCACATTAGTATTCGCAGAGTATTTTGGGTTTATTCTTGGTTGTAATTGATATAAAATGAAAGGAGTAGCTGATGTTAGACTTGGCAACTCCGTTAAAGGTTCGACCAAAATTTGTATGGTTGAAAGGATTGATTAGGCTAGGAAACGAGAGGTTTTCGGTTTGATGTCTGTTTGAAACACTTGCAATTAAGATTTCGCACGTAATATGTTAATATGGGATAAGCTGTGAAACTTTTAGATATGCTGAAAAGGTTCTGCAAAACCGAAAACAAGATTGTAATGTAACTGGAATTAATATTGACATGATACCAACACCAAAATGTTCTTCAAAATCCGGTGTTCTTCCAAGTTTCATTCTACAGGTCACAGCCGCGACCAGATATTTTTTCATTATGTTGTATATTTTATATTAATCCACATTTATGTACGTTTCGACTTTGAGTAGTAAATAGTTTTTCTTTCTTTCTTTCTTGCCAAGTAAATAAACAGTAATAGACCGTCCCGTAGAACATGCGTACAGAGACTATAGAGTCGTAATGTGCTACCCGATTATTGGAGTAAAGACTTCGATTTACAGCGATTAGCGGAAGATTATCCGCTTATGCAGCTAATGTATTTACTATTTAAGATATAATTCATTTTTATAAGTGAATAGAGACTAGTAAAAATATTAAACATGTTTTCGCCTTGCGTGAGTAATTTTCTGTTTTAATTTACATTTACCTTAGTATTACAATATGTAAATGGGTAAATAAAGCACAGAAATATGTACAGTCGACGGAAGTGAACAACGTAGTAAAATGAAGAAATAATTCCAAGACAAATATGTCCATCACACGTAACTATCAGGGTTAGAACAACAAGCAGAACGGCGGTGAAAATAGAGTGATCTCATGCGCGTTTTAACAGATAAAGCGAGATTAAACTGTGTGCTTTGAACGCAATGGAACGTGATTTATTTTGATGTTTTAATTTTCTCGGAATAACTCAATTAATAGTAGCGGAGGTTCTGATGATGACACAAGAAGCAAGGAATTCGGTTAATTGAGGTTAATTTCTGCCCACCTCCTTTTGTTTGGTGCCCTAAATTGCTCTAGGCGTAATGCAGTTAAGATTATTGTGATATTTCGTATTAAATTCACGTACGGTGCAAATTGGAAGGAATTAGGACATTAGTCAATTTAAAATGATTCACTATAAAAATATGTCTACATGTAATAAGACTGCCGATTGTATTTTTTATATATAGAGTATAGTTTTATTTTATCCTCGAAGGATAAATAAATAAAATACTGTATTTAATATTTAATTTACTTATAAAATATTACACATAAAGGCTTTTAATATAGGTGCCTATTAGGATAACTATACGTTTGGTTACTTAAAAGTCCGAGGGAATTACAAACGATTACATAATGCGGTTTGATAACGTTCTATAAAAACTGCGGTATTATTATCTTGAATCACTGTTTGCGTAATAACATTATACGGAGTATCATTAAAATAACTAACACAGATACTAATAATATCAGCGGAGTAGTTGATCGCTAAAAGCTATCAGGGCGACCGTCGCCTTAGTCGAGTTATTCAAAGTGTATTTTAACCAACGCTAATTACTTTTTGATGAACCAAGTGCCAGAGGAGAGATTACTAGATGCATTAAAAGTACAGGGTAGATACTTTGTTAAGCATAAAATAGTCAAATTTTTGTGCTGACTTCATTTTCGTAACGTAACATCGTGGCGCTTGTTACGTTATCCTCCTGGTGTTGTGTTGACGTTTCAAGGTTGTTTGTACAATGCTTCATTATACTACATGCATTTTTATCTAGTCAGATGAGCTAATGTTTTAGAAGCTTGCAAGAAGTGGCTGGATTCAGACTGTTTGCAACAGGCGGGTGTGAATATCGTCAGGGTAGGCCTTTGTTCAGTAGTGAACTTCCTGTGGGTGACAATGATGATGATGATAGGTCCATGAATACAATACGCTAACGATTTTGGAAAAAAATCTAAATAGTGGATATTTCCTACACCTAAGGTGCTTGATCGATAACGTTGATTGTTATTCCATTTGCATAGTAAATTGTAAATACGTCAACTATTATACCGACAAGTCTGTCAGATGGAATAATCAACATTCGCTTCATAGAAATTATTCAAGCAATGAACAAAATATATTTAAAAAACCGTATTCAATTGTAAAAATATCGCGAAAGGTACACATTTAAATTATAGTGAAGGAGGAATTTAAAAACATTTAATATTATATCATGAAAATTGAAGGGTCATATCCGTATAATGTGCTTATTACAAAGCAACAAAACACTACATAAAAATTTGCATTCATATTGAGTGCAGCGCGACGCGTCACCGGTGAAAGAGCTCCATTATAATATCAAACTTAACCAACCGACAGCGAATGCACTCGCTTTTTACAAAGCTATTTCTACTACACGAGAGACCTTACCGATATCCAAGCGAATCTCACCGTTACACTCAACAGTGCATGGACTAGAATCAGATGTATCGAAAACTGCTGATGTGCTCCCAACCCGTCTTGTGTCGACGTAAAATGATCCCGAAGTAAATAAAGTGATCACGTACGTGTTACTTTATCTGCATATAGGTAACAAGTTTCAAAGCTTTTCGTCTAAATTAAACATCCTCTTGAGAGTATTAACGCGTGGATTGTTGCCAAAACGTGCATTGTGATTGCGTTAGATCAATGTGGAGGTGAAGTTGTTGTAACTGGAAAACGTGATGGAATTCTTCATTTCTTTTTATTGTATAAGTCAAATGAAAAAACTGCTCATCTGATTTTAAGATTACTGAATCCATGAACAACACAACACTTGTATAGTGGATGCGTTGTTCAAACAAAGGGTAGGAAAAAAAACAAGAGTAGGAAAAAGTTATTTACCTACCGAGCGTTCGGCAATTGTCAGCCGCTACTAACAAAAGTTTTCTATTATGTTCGTACACTATGATGTACTACAACGAACCAACACGAACGAACGAACTAGACAGGAGTCTGGTGCCGTTTGCGTCCTAGGGCACCTTGAAAAACCATCATCTAATCGCATACGATTTTTCAAGGTGCCCCAGGCCGCAAACGGCACGAGACTCCTGTCTGGTTCGTTCGTTCGTGTTGTTTAATTCGTTTTGGTTATTTTGTGTAGCCGTGTTTTGGAATCAGGTTCAACATCATTAATATTTTAAGCTTAATCTACATTTACAAATACCTCGTTATTATTTTTCTGTCGAACGATGCATCATTCCATTGCATTTTTATGCCCAAATGCCAATTTAAAAGTTTGGCCGATGTTACTATATATTTTGCCTAATTGTTCGTCCAAACACCTCAAACAAAACACGGCCCATCAGCAACGTTAATAAACTCGGCTGTATGCCGTCACGGCTCGAATTATGCAAACCTTGTACTACAATTGAAATAAGCGTCGTCTGGATGAATGAAATTTAATCTTCTCATAACTATCGCACGGTCTTTAATTCAATGTCGTGACAGCTGCGAGTGCACGAACTCACACTGAAAATTTACTTTATTTTAAATATTCTAAAGTCTATTTTGCATTGAATGGTTGGTGTAAATAACGACACTTTAAAATATGCATACCAAAACTTTAGGTGTAACATTTAAAGGCAGCCCGTGAAATTAGTCGATTGTTTTTTGACAAAGTTTGAGACATATATTTCATTTAGTTATTTGTTTCTTCTATCTTCCTCTTTCACCGTAATTCATTCAATACTTGATAATGACTAATTCCCTAAATATCATGTTTGTTTCATCTCCTAGCAATCGTACATTTCATTCTTTGCTCTATTCATTATTAAATGTCTCGATCTCAATCACATTAACTACTAAATAATATAATTTAAACTAATTGCAAAAATTAAAATCATTGCTACTTTCTCCACTGTTGTTACATTAATAAAGTCTATTTATAGCCGACCCAGTGACATTGCCATACATATTTCTTGGAACAATACCGGCTTACCTGGCTTAAGTTATGTTAAACTGGCAAGTTCCGCGCCCCGAGGTCGTGATGAGTCCGCGGGGCTTATAAACTTGACTAAACTAGTTCGCATCAAGTTGCGCGAGGTAACGCAAATCGTATTAGCGGTAATCGAGGGTCGATGCGGTTGCGCCGTCGATGTTTTCTTTCGGAGATCTCTGGATTACCCTCAAAGGGATGGAGTTTGGGATCCGTTGCAGTTGTGGTTTCGGCTTGAGTGATTGTTGAAGTCATTGGGACAATGTTTTGTTGAATAGGACACATTGTATCAAATACGATACGTTTGGTTGGTGACAGAAATGTGACCAGATACTACGGGCCATTTTGCTGACTAACTACATCTATCCCCTGCATGTAAGTTAATAAAACTAATTTTAGTATGATAAATATTATATATTGCTAATTTTTAGATCTCCAATTATTTCAACTATGTTCGTTAGACCAAATATGACAAAAACATTTAATGTAAGTAGCGAAGGTTGTTTCATCTACTCTCTTATTAAAATTGACAAAACAAACAAGCCAAAGTAATCCACTACAATTTCTTACTTAATAGTCACATGCGAAATAATCCGACAAAACCTTGTTAATCTCTAGCTTCTTGCTCTCCCTTTCCAATATACTTTCCAATACCCGCAGAACATCTATTATATCCAAGTTTATGTTTGGACCCTCGTCTTTATGCGTCTAGTCCTTAATGACCCAAAGATTTCCGATATATCAGTCGTAATGAATATTCGATACAGAACCGCTCGATAACATCTTAAAGAAAGAAAAGAAAGAAAAGTTTATTGTTGGTACAAATACAAAACCAAAACAAAGAAATTAATATTAATAATAAAAATAATCCAACCGAGAAAAATAAAAGATATATACAATGAAACAAAAATGTGTTATTTATATAAAGAATAACAAAAGACAATAATATTCTCCATTACTATTTGTGCCAACAACAGGAACCCTCATTCAGCTTATTACTGCAGTACAGCATAAGCAGTACCACAGCGCTGATTTTCAATGAGGGACCTTAGTGACATCCGGGCACTACGTCGGTGTACAGATTAAAATTAGTATAGGTACTTGTATATGTATTTTAGAAAAAGATTGATAATTTATACAATATAAACAGGAAACATAAAACATTCAGAAACAAAAAATAAAAAATATAACAAAGCTTACAAATTCATATGATGGATATTAATTAATTAAGTAATCGGCAAAAAATTCGCCGGCGCCGACAGAATCTTCCCATTCTTTACTCATGCATCTTCGAATTTCCTAAGCAATTTACTCAGTTATTACTGTTCAGTTATCGTAGAGAGGTCATTTTCTATTTGGCGATCCGCGTGATCAACTATTGCTACAAAAAAGTCACATGTCACCCAACAAAAACTACATAGAAATTAGATTAGTATCAAGAAAAGAACGTAAAAAGATCTAAGAAGCGGGAAAAGCGAGCATATTGTAAGCAATGCTATTAACAGACGCACGTTAAAAAATAAATCACCCGGCCCGGTGTCCAAGAAACGTGTTGTTCGGAAGGTCGCGCCGAGGTTGCGGGCTGATCATTTATCAACCCTGAAACATTTTTTAATGCCAATAAATTGATGATGGTCGACGCGGCCCGGGTGCTGGTTTCTCGTACCACACGCGCTGTGGCACCTTGTAACGTATTCATGGTGTTTTTAATTCATGGGTTTGGTAATTTTAGTCGGTTGAGGGTTAATGGTGCGTTGTCAATTAATTTAAGTTTTGGATTTGGTGTTTCTTGTTGGTGCTTATTGATGGGTTAAAGACTTCAGGTATCTCAGTCGCAAGGGAATTAGTGAAATCTATACTTATATGTCGAAGTCTTACTGATTTACAGTCTGATGTAAAAAAAAGGAAAAGTATGAGAAAAATGTTTATAAATACCAAAATATCTTAATAAACTTGAACCATCTGCTTACACATGCGCTAGATAGTAAAAGTAGGTACTTTAAACCAGTTTCAAGGAAACTAAAGGTATCAAGTAAACGAAAACAATTGCGTACGGTGACGTCATAGTTTTAGTAACATGGCGCCAAAGTAACAAACAAGGCCGATTCACAACTTTACTCCTATAAAAACAAGGTTTCATTTTGCATATAACATTTGCTAACTGAAAAACTGATTATTGCAGTTGGATAAGCCGCTTTCGCTATAAAATACACAACGGTTTTCGACTTTAATATTATATGCAACAAGGTTATATTTCGCATGTAATGTTAACACCATAAAACGTGGTTATTGCACCTCGGTATAAGTGTAATAAATACAGCGATTTCCGACTTAATCTATACAGGAACAAGGTTACATTTCGCATGTAACACGAGCAATATGTGAAAAAGCGATTATACCTTGTGTGCACGTGTTAAATTGACCCGCTATGGACTTTAAAGGAGAGGTAATAAAGTTAGTTTTGCATTGATGGTGTGATATGAAAAAGTGGTTATTGCACTCGCGCCTCGCGTGCCGACGTTGTGTTTACGTTCGGCGACCACCGGCTAGCCGGGCTTGTTTGTTAGAATAGCTTCCGGCTTTGTGGAAATTAGTGGCGACTTTGTTCTGTTAATTAATGTAAAAATAGGTTATTGGGGGGGAAATGTCCGCTTTGTATGCGAAGGCTGTTATATTGTGTTGTTAAGAACGAGGAAATTGGAATATTGCATATTTTAAGGCTATCGTAAAAGAACAATTTTGAATAAATACTAACCGACGAATATTGAGCAAGCTACCTCGTTCATAATTTGATCGTTTAATGTCGAACATATTCGACATTCCCACAGCTATATCGATTAAAAATCAATACGGTTATAAATGCATAATACAGAAGCATTATAGCTCTTTTTTCTACTCCATCATAAAAAAAACATGAAAGCAGCTCCATAAACAACAAGTGCACGCAACATCCCTTTAATAATTTCCAACAGAACATCATTTGAAGCGTGATTTTCCACAAAGTATTTCCGAAGCGGCGGAGCGGAAAGCGCGCTTGCTCGATAAATCACAATAAATTGACGCGCTGTGACGTCATCTGTCCGGTAAACTCGGCGAGATGTCGCCAACGGTGACACGGATGCGTCACCGATGACTTATGAACGGTGAGGTAGCACTAATAGGACGCCTTGCCGCCTGGGCTCCGGCTTCTGGGCAGCGACTCATTCTCAAGACGGTGTTGCACTCGTTAAATTGCATCCTTATTGCAAGTAAGGGTTTTCAGCCATTATGCTATATAAAATTCTATCTTAAGAAAGATGATCATAAGGAATTAAAGTTGATTTTGGATCGAGGAGATTTAATAGCAATTGGATTAACTGATAGTAAGTGATGGCCATTTCCCATAGGCGCCAACGAGTCTAAAGTGATCGTAAAGGCGATGCGGATTTAAACAGATTGATCGGATTTCTAAAAACGTAATATTGGTCTCGGAATACTCCAAGAGAAAACAAATTTCCTTACGTGATCATACGATGAAAATATTTACGAATCATCACAGGTCTCCTTCAAAGATTTCTATATCGAAATCCGATTGTAATTTCGACGAATATTACCGCAATTGATCCAGAGCCGACGTCATAAAACGGAAGCATGAAGTCATGAATAACCGCTCGAATGCGTATGCAGTCGGATTTATTACTCAACACAAACGCAGAGTTATAAGTCATTTCTAAATAAGCAGCCATTTGGTAACTAGTTGACAAGCCTAATTAGCACTAGCTAATGGCTACATAAACGGTTTGCACTTATACTACATTATTTCAAACACGTGACAATGCAACTGACGTCATAGGTATAGAAAGTAGAAACATAGACATGTCACCAGTGGTAAGTCGATCGCGTCACCGATGACATCTTTAGCAATGTAACGCTAATAGACGCCTCGAGATGAGTCAGGGATGATGGTTTTATTTCGTCATTGATTATCATTTTAATTGTTTTTTTTTATTTTAATTTTTTATGGGTGTCTATTCTGGGAAATGAGATAATGCATCCTGCTGTATTATTTTTATGATTTAGTGATAATGAAGTCTAACCAGTGGTGAGTCGTACCATTATGTTACAATGTAACTTCATCTAGTGAGTCAAGAGATGTAATCTTGTCGGTGACTGGGTGCAGTTCTTATCTGTTTGAAGCATTTTCTTTCATGATGCAGGTATTTAGCGTTTTATGTTAGCTGTTGGATCATCAGTTCTCATATCTTTGAAAGATCTCAATAAGACATCTGAACTCATTAGGTTTGAAATATGCTTTCTTTTGGAATGATAAATATGGTTTCTTTCCCTCCTGTTATAAGCACCATCTTTAACCCTTTAATTATACAGCAAACTGATTTACCTGAAAGTAATTGCATTGCAGTCGAAAAAAGATCTTCAGTTGTAATACCATAGGATTTGATATCTTTCATGTATTAGTTAAATACTGACACAGTTACTAATTATTCTTCAATACCACTCATTTAGGTAACTATACCAACTTAGTCTGCTTACTCACTCAAGCTACGCGCGTGAACATAAGTTTATCGATGACGCCACCGCGAGGCCGCCACTTGTCTCTCTTGAATATTAAAACATGATGTCATAACATTGTTGGGATTGTTCACGCGAGGACAGTTTAAAAATATTAATGATGTTACCACAAAAATATCCTTAACTTTGATAGCGTATGACGCATTTTAATTTCCATTATTATGTTCAAATGTTTGTAATTTAAATTCAAACTGGTATAGTTTTTCGAACAAAATTGAATCTGAACTAATAAGAGATATCTTTGCATAAAATAACGAAATTGAAAAACCAAATAAACAGCCAATTTTATGTAATTTATTCATGAGGTTCTATTCCTAAAGCTCAAAGAAAAAAGATAGGACAATCCTACACAGACTTTGGAGATAAAGATGGTTCAATAAGAATTGAAGTGGAATTTTAAATGACGATATGGTGACTACGGTCTTTGGAGACCACGATTCAAAAATCCGTTTTTGTAGACGATTAATGAAAAGTGTATCGTAGCTTTCCTGACACAGTAAATATCCAGACAGAATTGTCTAGGCATTTACATGGAAGCGCGAATGATGTGCAGCAATTTCCTAGGAAATAATATTAAAAGCATCAACATTGACGTGGCCCGCTGGGGTTGTTTTCGTGTGCTGTGTCGTGGTGAATTGTGAATGGTGCACTCTTCATGATTGCGGTTGCCCGCTTTTTAATATCTTTGATGTTAGATAATTAGAATTGCTCGCGTTGAATGCTAACAATGTACAATAGTTCATGTAACTGCAGTTGTATTGTTGGGAACTAAAATTTCACAGTTGAAGTATTTATCTTACGGATTAATCGCTGACCCATTATTTGGTATAAATCCTGGTGTAAATTTGAGTTGGCATATAATAGCATAAACGTGACAGCGGCTAACTTTACTCAGTGATTTAACGGAATACTATCTAGTGAGCTCAGCACTGATCACAATTCAAATTTTCATTGATGTCATTTCAATTTTCATCTATCGTCTAGGTATTTTGTTGCTAGTTGCGGGTGTTGGTGTTTAAAGATATAATTTCAAGAGTGTGTGAAATGACGTATTCGTCATGTGTCACACTTAGATCTTAACTTGGAGAACAATGGATGACGTCGTTTATCGATTATAAGGTCCGGTAATGAGGTCGTGTAGTCATGTGATAAAGTCACAATATAGTTATTATAGAGTACTTACTACCAGAATAGGCTTATTTAACTGAAGTTGTACCATTATCCCACACAAAACTTGTTTGAAAGGAGGGCTTTTTTGTCGTGTTTCGTAAGATAATCAATATATCTGATGGCATTGCACATCCCTTTTTTCTTTCTCCCCTTACCCAAGGCTCCTACGACCCAACTCTTGTAGATCTCCATTAAATGCGCCGTTTGTCGCACTTCTGTGATAATTAGAAGATACGTCAAATGGGCCTCGTAAGCCTTCAAACAAATTTCAATCAACAGCTTCAAAGAATACAACAATTCGTCATCCTTAGGCCAGTAGCGTAGGAAGCCCATATGTCCAAATCCACATAGCGTGGGCCGTGGGCATGCTTTCTGTATGTTAACAGTTGGTATGCGTTGTTATCCGGCGAGTGTCCAGGTTTAATTGGTTCAATCATCGCTTCCACGCCAGCCACTTCATTAGTGCTGACGTGTCGGAAGCGTGAATGTGTGCTTCGGCTATTTCATTATTTTATAGTTTTATTACTGTAATAATTAATTTATCGTAAGGTTTTTAAGAGATATGTGGAGCATTTTGATCATTTTCTTTATTGTAACGGCCAATAATGAAACACTGCGAAGGTTGAAATTGAAAGAATAAATGTTGCTTTTTGTATTCAAGATTTTATTTTTTTGGTTAAAAATAATATGTATAGAAATTGTAAAATTCAGCGATCAAAACTAAATTTGCCATCTTATCTTGAAACCTTTACTTAGTGCAGAGGTCGATTTACCCGCTGTGCAAATAATGTTAACTAAAATTCATTATAATTTATAATTTATAAATAATTACGTTTATAAATTACTTTTTAATAGCGAGGTACCCATATCTCTTCTGATCACACAATTATAGGTATTGAGAGCGGGATATGCGCAGGTTTTATCCCATATATTTATTTAACACTTCGTACAATTCAATGGTACAAGCGCACTTAATGCCTAAGGGCAATATTATATAATAGGTGGATTACTAACACGTATGTACGATGGTTGATATCTGGGGTGAGACGAATATCCGGCCACAACATTTTTGTGTTTTAACTAATTATGAAATGGAATCCGTTTAGAAGCACTTCGTTATTCATCTGTCTGTCGGTATGCCAGGAAACTTATAGGATATTCTCCATTGAGGTTGAATTTTTTTTTTGGCAAGAAGCAAATACCTAATAGTACCAACAAGATTGTTTAAAGAATAGATCAGAAAAAACTACCTCATAATGAAAAATATATATAGTACGGTATCCTAGGTGTGCGTATCCACCTCGCACTTGATTTTTTTACAAGTCCCGTTTATTATGAATGAGTCACAAAGCACTATGACTATAGCATTCATTATGGAAGTTGCTCCATTTCGCAGCTCTTTGTAGAGTAATCTTTACAAAGTATTCAGGCCGTGTTTATTTATAAAAGTTCTCGTCGGGTATTAATTATGACATGTTGTGTCTTGCGCTTGTTGTGTGCAGTTTATGAGGTGCTTGACATGTTTGTTTGTTCCCGATACGGCATATTGTTTAACATTTCACATTTATATCACAAACATGCTTACGGAAGTTCTATATGAGTCACCTGTTTTTAGTAAAATGTTATTTCTATACGAAAAAAATTTAGTCATTGATTTTGGGCTAGTTAGTTAGAAGTCACTATCTACCAGATGCGTCGCTTTATTAACCTTCTCTGTTATATAAAATCTTAAAAATAGTCATAAAATGAGAGTGTCTTGAGCTGATTATACCCAACTGCAGAAGCCTACAAATTGGACATAAATAATGGTGAGACTGTGAATCTGTGATCTGAAGAAAAACAAACAAATAAACAATAAATACAACACAACAGCAAAAGAGTTGCACATATCCTAGCGCATAACACGATGATTGAAAGCGAGAAATCACGGCCGGGCATCCATTACCCAAGCGTACCCGAGCCGGCGAACGGAAACATAAACCGTAAACTGTATACCCAAAACGAAAGTTTAAACTCGCACTGAAGAGAAACAAACCAGGTACATAACCGCTTATGATTGAACGCCGCCAGGTATTCTGGTATATTAATGCACGGATTAAAATAGTTTAGGTGGCGCGCGAGCTGTGGATAGTCGGATAGTCGACGCGATTGAAGTTCGATGATTAGTCGTTGTGCTGCTCATGTGGTTAAGAATGGCCTTTTGTATCTCTAGGAATAGTCAGCTTCTTTTTTATTTGTTGACACAGGATTAAAAATATGTTTGTTTGAAATATTGGTAGCTAATTCAGATTAATAGTATGCGTGTCTGAAAAAAAATGATGGATCGAAGATCGTAAAAAGCAGGAAATCTGCTGTAAATCGTTCACTTATTAATGTTGACTGATTGATCGCTAATTGTAAGAAAAATTGTGTTATTAAAGTTCACATTTTATACGATTAACTCCTGTTAATCATTTACATAAGCGACAATTACCAGAGTCGCCAATAGGCCTTCTATCACTTCCAAAAGACATGAAAAAACAAAATTATCAGAATCGTATTCAACAAACCATTTTGCGTCTTTACTCCGACACACCACGACAAAAAGTCGAAAGCTTGCGCACGCGCATGATGTAGTGTTTGAACAAACAGCCGACGTTACACAAGCCGCGTTATCGAGGTGCTACATCATTTTATTTACAGCGTTCGCAGGTTAATGCGGTGGCTGCGGTAAACTGAACGAAACAATCGCGCTATTTCCATCGTGTTTACATTTGACGTGGGGTGAGTGGGGAATGTGTAACGTATCGCGCGTTTTTTTTAACGCGAAGAACGGAAGATTTTAAGTGCGAATGTACTGAAAATTCTGAGCTGAAAAATGCGAAATTCAAGTGTATAAGACAACACGGTTATGTTGTTCGAATCTCATAAACTTAATTTCACTTCTTCGGCGTATAGTGGTATTTTAGGTACAAGTGAATTCAGACTATTTTAACAGAACGATGCCTTGTTTCAGCAGTGATAAGCTGTAGAAAATCACGATGATGAAACTAATTGAGATAAAATTGAACAAAGTATCAAAATCACCAATCCTCAAGAGATCAATCAAGAAATACGTAGGAATATTTTAATGCCGGCCCGTAAACGTTGCGTCCAAAACCTTGGGCGGGCGTCCTCGAGAGTTTCAATTTACAAACCAACACTACACTCGTAAAACGATCACTGTTTATAACGTCACCGACATTTGGCAAACGTTTGGTATTGCATAACCGGTGACGTCACGGCGCCGAATAGTTACATCCATCACCTGATGTCATATCGAACCGCTTAATATACGGGCTGGCTGATTGGTAAATGATTTTATTGATTTGTTGAGTCATTGGTATTTGGTACAGGAGCGTGAAGGGGCTGAATGCTGTAGTCCTGCGTTTGATACCAAGATGGGGTAATTTTATTTCGAAAT
This sequence comes from Deilephila elpenor, assembly GCA_949752805.1. Lineage (NCBI taxonomy): Eukaryota > Metazoa > Arthropoda > Insecta > Lepidoptera > Sphingidae > Deilephila > Deilephila elpenor. The sequence goes on from OX457119.1 coordinate 3,348,916, forward strand.
TAAGGGAATAACATTGAATAGATACACTTGAATATTGGTTAGTGATAAATTTATAAAATGTATAATTCTTCATTGGTTTATTAATAAAAGTTGTGTTGGCTCTATCATGAGATGAATAAACAATATATTTCACTTATATGTAATAAAGTTTCTAGAAAAGTGTGACGTCAGACTGGCGGCCGATCGTAAAATCGTAAGCTGTATCTTTTCGCAAAATGTATAAAAAACAATTTTGGCGCTGACTACGCATGTTTGTGTGTTTTTGTGTTCCAATCTCCTGAAGATTTCGCATTAAGCCTAGTCTTAGTTATAATCTGAACTTTGCTATTGTTTAAAATGATACACAGACATAACACTTAATAAATATAACTCTTTGGTAATAAATATACTTTCGGTTAAATACGATAAACTGCTTTTTTTTAGTTTTTCAAATAGCTGGACTGCTTGATGTTAACTAAAAAGCACTGGCCTGTACCTTGGCACACTGAACATCAAGCAAAAATTGTGGATACTGAATGGTAAGACGGATCCTGATACCGGTCGAGAAAAGACCAGCTAGACTCAATGTTAAGCTGCTAAGACTCTTTTATCTGTGTCAGACACAAACTCTATCAAATGTACGGAGCACGGACTAACTTTATAAAAAATATTACCAACGCGCGTTTGAGAAAGCCATAGTTTTCTTATAATTTTAATCATCTGTGAAAACAGCACAGTTATAGCACCGTATCAGCTTTTGGATGTCTGAGAGTCTGGACTGGAATTTTGAATAAAAAGTACATTTTTGTCGGGCCACACGCAAAAGTAACTTGAAATTGTCCACCATGCACGTTTCCATCTCGTGGCATCATTAGTCACATGATTTCTGATGTTCCCAGACACATAGAAACGAATTCCGAGACATGTTTTGCGACGAACGAAAATAGATCTCAGCGGGTACTAAGAGTTCCCTGCGTGGCTTGCCGGTGTTGTCGTCCTTGTCTGGCGCGTTCGTTTGGTGTACACCTGTCCCTTTCGCACGCGAACAGTTCATTGTTTCACGGATCCGACGGGCGGTGGACTGAAATAGGCCGGCCGCGTCTGTTTCGGACGAGTTTCGTGATATCGAAAAGCCCCGCCGAGGTCACTGCCGAGCTTGCGACGATCACGGTGCTCTTTATATACTAATATTGCTTATATATTGTTTGTTAATGACAATATTATATTGTTATTTAGTTGAGAAACAAATATATACAAAAAATATATAAAAACTTAGTAATGGGCGGTGTTGGAATCGCTTAATAATTGGCTGACATTTTTCATACAACAATTTCCATCATCTTTAGCCACTTAGTCCACTGCACATAGGCCTCCTCCAAAGGTATACTTCTACTTAATGACATGTCTAGCCAAGCATGACTTAACCAATTAAATTACAATACACAACATATTTTAGCGAAATAACTTAAAACATAAAGTATTAGACTTTAAAATTTATTTAACAAAATCAATTTAACCCATAGCCTTTTTCCAATGATGTTAACCCTACAGCTACATACACATGAAACGTCAAAACCCAAAAACCATCGATAAAATGTCGTCTAATTATACTCAGCAAGGGAGCATTACGCGTATTGTTACGCGCGCAATGTTAAATGTAACAAAATTTTTACCATAACATTGTTACGTAACAAGTCGTATAAGATTCGTGCAATTTACCGTGGCGGGATCGTAATAATGAAGGTTATTTAGTCCGCCGCAGCCTCCGGGGTAATTGAGGAGCCGGATTAAGGAATGAGTGCGGGACACCTGACCACCCAAATTATGATTTTTTGTAAATATTATTTCTGAAATAGAGGATTATTTTGCCAACATTTGGCAAATACAACATAGTAGGGTATTTCCTTATATTGAATTAATTATAAATAACTTTCAATTTATCGCCTCTACAAGTCATAATTTCTCCGCAAAAAAAAAGAGTTATAAGCGTAGTGCAGTGACATGCATGATGCAGTGTTTAAAAAATAAGTTTTAAGTGTAATTGCTCCTATTTATGGTCTGTGACGCTAAACATCACTGACCTGCTTGTCTCGTAATTTTCACTAATACATATAATGTGCCCTGCGTTAGAAATGTTCCTTGTTTAACTGAAAAAAAGTCTAATTCGAGCGATGTAGGAATCACGGCCGCCATTCGTCTTAGTAAACGTTCAACGTCGCCAAAATTTTTATTGCTAGTTTACATTACTTTGTTAATTTTGGTGACAATATCGTTTTTGTTACAGTTTATTTTGAGTAATGCGGTCATGCTCGATGCTGGTGTTGTTTGTACCGCGTGTATTGTGATCGTATTTTTATGTTTCGGCTGTTTAGAATTTGTTATTCGTTTATTTCATTTCAGGGCCTTACAATATACTTAATTACTACTTAAAGTATTTAATGATGATCAAATACATAATTCACATATTTTATGTGTATACATTATTATAAAATATTAAAAATATATCATAAAAATTGGCACTCATAGAAATAAATTATAATATACTAAATATATGCACGAAACACAAACAATTTTAATTCCAAACAAAAACTCCCAGGTTCCCCAAAGGACAATATACATACAGTTCTCCTTAAAAAAGTCAGATAGTTAAATCGTATGTTGGTTCTTTCCCCGTCGTATATTTATTCCCGGCGAGTCCCGGCGCGGCGCCCCGGCCGGCAAACTGACTACATTTCTCTCTAACTGCTCCCAACAGCGGCCGTTATGGGAGCCGCAGCGGCCCTGATTTATTAACGTGCACAGGGACGAGTGGGGAACGCGTGGGGGCCTCGACCCACTGTTGCTCTTTTATACACATTATGTTTGTATGGTAGGTTTGGTGTGACAATGTATAATCAGATTGTATACTTTAAGCGTTAAGGCTTATTTAATTAATTTTATTGATCAAGGAAACACATTAAAATAAACGACTTATAGGTCTGCAGTTGAATCGTACGAAGCGGGACTTTCATACGAAACCATTAAATTTAATTGTGAAATTAAAATTCAAATGAACTTATAAACAAAAAATAAATATACGAGTAGTACAGATGTCAAGCAAAGAAAAAACTACTTTTCTAATTTTGACCACATTTTTCCTGCAATGTTCCCAATTCCGCTCCCTCATATCGCTTTTATAACTCTTGTATACAACGGGTAGAGCAATATTTCAGAACAATTTAATATTTTCCACAACAAGTCTACATCACCAGCAATCCTTCCCGACATGTTTACAAACTTATTACATTAGTAGCCTAGATATTATGGCTTTCTTTCTTCGCCATGATTTTTTAAAATATTGTTTTGAGTTCATATTTTCAGGGAGTTCGATCAATAATTATCATAATCGAGTGTATGAAACTATTGTTTCTTTAGTTTGTGAAGATGCTAAGAACCTTGTAGGCAACAAGAGCTTTATGGTGATGTCACCAAATAAACATTACCCAATTAAATGCACGGTGCAAAAGTTGGGTTTTTTTCTCGTTGGTTTTCCTACGATTGCTTATTATAAAGCAAAAATAGAGCGCAGACCTGAAAAAAAGACATTTCAAGCTTCCAATTTCTTTTTTTTTAATTCTTAACGATCAATCTCCTCCAAGATACACGCTATCAAAAAACACCTAAAAATTTGACCAAAAAATATGTTTAAATTTTTGTGAGTAGTGTAAATTAACTGAGTTATGAATACACGTGATATAACGGACAGACGAATAGTAAATGCGCATAATAATGGCATTCAAATACAACAGGAATGCAATATCATAAAATGGCTGACATTTCGACAGCGAGTATGACGAATACGCTTTACAATGTGGCCACATCTCTGAAATGTTAATTTCAATATGCTTGCATAAAATATAGTAGATTGATTTCTGGGAAAAAGGCGTGAGATTATGTATACATATGTACGTTAAAGTCATTACGTGTTCATGTCACATACGCCCTTCCGATTATTACCATCATTTCCAATCACAAAGATTGATAATTCCGTGAAACAAATTTTGTCTGTATATAGAATTTAATTGAAACATGCACGGCAAGCCAAACTCCGTTTCTTTCACCCCCTCATACATATGTATTGAACAGCGTTGATAACTCCGTCCTTTGGCAGCCCTCGGTGCCAATTCTGCACTGTCCAGTGTAGGTTGAACTGCGGTGGTTCATTGCCTCCCGTCTCTGTCGCCTCCTTAGCATAAAGAGCGCGGGGTGAGGTAGGTCTATCAAGCTGGTCGCTATACTTAGCGCCAGGGTTGCCAGATTAGTAAAATTCTGTTCCGGGACGAATTGCTAGATTTCCGGATCAGTATGGTGGAATTTTGCTCAGAGCAGGTGTAATTTGTTCTTTTTTTATTAGATTGTGCATAACTTAATTGCAATTTTATGCAGTTCAAATTCATAAAAAAATATCTAGAAACTAGCCTGCCTAACTTGTAAAAAACAGGTGAAATAAAATGCAATAGTCCCCACTACTTCAAACTCATTTTAATTCAGAACAACGAAATAAAGGTCACTATTAACATTAAAATGATCATAGCCTAACAATAAACATCTTATCTTCCAACTTAAAAATTTAAGATAAAAAATTACAAACAAAGTTATCTTAATTATTACACTGTGCATCTAGAATAAAACCGGATAACGTTCTGCAGCATTATAAATTATTTATTAAAGTTAATTATAGAGCAAAAACGGCGTCCGAAGGCCGCACCGTAGCCGCACCACAAAACATTGGCGAATTGATGTGTGTGTGTGTAATATTTTTAAGATAATATCTATATTTAGAAGGACATAAATAGTGCGGCGTGTTTGATCGAAACGTCACGTCGCGTCAGTCATTTCGTCAAGCGCATTGTCGTGGTACTGCAAAAATCTATGCAATTTATTCTAATCTATTACAAATTTTGTCTGTACAAATATCAGTTAGATCAGTTAATTTATTTCCCTTCGTAAAAAGGTAGAAGCTTCGAAAAATACGTCGTTATTTTCCATAATTTTTAATTTAAGTCACAATATGTTTTGCCTATCTGGTTTCACAATTGCTAAATCAATCAGAATGAAGTTATAAATATAGAACAGTGGAGGCATGTTGTTGAATCGATAGTCCCTGTGCTAAGAATAATCTGGTAACCCCAGCCTGTGCGGTGGAGCGGCTCGGTTCATGTTTTGTAAGGCCGCTTGCGGAGCAAAAGGTTAGGTTAGAGTTGGTAAGGCAGATGGCACACGTTCAGGTTAAACTGAAGTGTTGCTTGATTAAAGAAATTGAGGTATGAGATGTAAAGAAGACTGGTGTTAGCAATAATGTAAAGTCTGATTGGGAAGGTTTTTAAATTGCGGTAAAGCTAATTAGCCAAATAATAAGCAAAGTAACCGTATCACGATAACAAGAAGTCGTGCTTTTCTTGTACCCTAAGTTATGATACTGTGGGCATGTTAGTAATGTCCGGTGAAATATTGCATAGATGTATATAAACCGACACGCAGATGCCAAAAGTAACAATTCTGCAGTTAATTCCGCCACACTGGTGTTATAACATCGGATTAGGATTTCTAGTACACGTCCATGACTGCATGTTTTGCTACGTAACTAAAAAATAAATGCATCGAAACACTCCCTTACAACCAAGTCATCAATGAGAAACTTATGTAGCGATGGTAGCAGAAACTATGATATCATCCATCCATGACATAATTCCAACTTATACATAGATTTGTAAATACGTTATAATAAATAAATTACATTTAACAATCCGTCGTCTTTATTGATTCTAGTAGTTACAAAAAACAACAATTTTCTTCTAATTTGCCTCAACAATTTTCTTAACACACAATTAATTAAAATAACATAAAAAACATAACATTAAACAACAATACACGGAAAAATATTAATTTCACCAACTACCCTACACTAATAGCCGACTGCTACTCACACAGTCCAATTTGTCCCATTTTAATGTTTTCGCCGCGTGTTATGATTATTGTGCCGTTAATTGGGTCAAGCGCGAGGCGATGAGGGTGGGTCGGAGGGGTGAAGGGCAGGGTGCGAGGGGAGGGGGGTGAGCCACCCTACGTGCAGGAACTATCAAAGGTCGAGATAGTTTTACGTGCCAACATTTAATCGGCTCTTGTGTTCGCGTTGTCATTAATGAATTTATTTTTAGTCGGCCGTTGATGAGTTTTCATTGTGGTTTTGATTTCGAGTTGTCAATTGGATGTGATGCGTTGTTCGATATATGAATGAGCTAGGAACACATTCGACTCATTGATCTAGTGGCTACAAGATGTCATAAAAAAAATCATGTTATGAAATTTCATGTATAAAAAAACTTTTCATATTGCTCGTAACAAAAACTGATTTTGTATAGAAGTTAGTACCGGCGAACTTTCCAGTAAAAATTGGAAGCGTATTTACCCGAGAATTCGTTCAAACTAATCTCAATATTCAATTAAAATTTACATATTTTCACGAAGTTTGTTTATGGTACGGATTTGCATACAAACTAATGGATTGTCTGACGTCATTACTACAGGGTTGAGAAGAAGAATTCGTATTCTTTTCAATCCTGTAATAGGGGCGAAAAACGTAAAAAAGTACACCATATACTTTTTAAACAGAATCTTTTTACAAACCATTCGGTCCGTGTAATCGCGCCATGATCCAAATTTCCCCATAAGTTATGTACAATAAATCATTCGCCATGGCAACACGTCGTAAACAGGCGAAATAGTTCCACGTACAAGATTAAAAATAAAAAAGTTCGCAGCCCTTGGTATTTATGAGCGACAGGCAAATCTTGCAATCCTGTGACGTCACGACACGTGACGTCATCATTGGCAATGACGCTGTGTCGCCAATGGACATGATTATTTCGCGTTATGACGACGTTGTTTAAATATAGGAAGTTAATAAATAAGGATAGGTGTCTGGTTGCGTAAATGGTGTCACACACCCACATTTTATTGCGACGGACTTTGCGGTTAACCATACGTACCTAACTACGTAAATGGATTTGCAAAACGCGATGCCTGACCTATTAGAGTGGCCATTGAAATGTGACGTTGATTGTTGAGCGTAGATGGCAGTACGTAGACAGAGTATTGGCCAATTTGTCACAAACATTAGTTACCACATTGGATTTATCGAACGTCATAATTCTGATTCCGTTAAAAGACTGCTCCGATACGATACAATCTTAATATGATCTTGAATCTTAATACTATAGGGGAAACGGATATCTAGTAATTAGGTAATATAAGGTAACCAGCTGTTGGCGGTTTTGTTTTCTTGATAGCGACAATCACCACATCTCTTCATCAAATCAGACTGATCGCGTCATGTAACGCGATAAAGAACCGAATATCCTGTAGCCGGATATTCGGCGGCCCGGCTTAGTAGCATGCCAAATATCCGGTATCCGGTCAAACCACTATCAGTTTCATCTCTTCACGTCAGTGTTCATACTGATGTTTTTATACTTTTAATAGTTGGAGTCGTCATAAAAACGTATTTCGAATTAACCTTACCAATGAACCTACAAGAACGCCGTCTAACAAACTAACCAGCATACCAACGACGGCCGCGCATGCCATACCACTGAAAGATCGAATGAGAATCACAAACGCGAATACACAAATAACATTCTACATATGGCTAAAAAATGCGCACTATATTGGCCGCGCGCCCGCTACTCTGGTTAGGTAATGTAAGCTCACTTCACTGATACAGCGGATGATACTGTGGGCAGATGCAGCGGCCCTCTCCGCCGACGATAAATCAGTCCTCTGTACGCGCTAATTGTAGATCTGTTGCGTCCATCACAATAATAGTCGCATATGTAATTTATTGGCTGCCCATGCCGAATTGTTGGTTATTTGTGTTCAGGTTTCCAGTTGCTTTGTAAACAAACGAACGTTTCTTGGAAATGAATGAGAATATAATTCCATTTTTCATAATAATTGTTTTTGATGATGCACACAGATTCTGTGCATAACTAGGAAACATATTGCGATGAATCAACAAGGATTCCCGATAATAAAATGGCTTCTCCGAAACACTTATGAGATCTTGAAAACATAAATTACGTCTGACATGCTACGAGTAGATGCCAATTAATCCAATTGGATTTCGTAAATGCAATATTTTGATGCATCTAAAGTCCGATATCTACAGTGATGAAACGAAAAATCTGGCACTTCATAAAAATTCTGATAAAAATCTACACGAGAAAATCATGAAAGAAAACAAAATGCTAGAGTAATACATTCAATCAAATAATCATTTTATCTAAATCTGCACTGCCGAGGTACGATATCATACTTGAATATTTGCACGGAACATTTTAGATTTTGTTTATCAAATCGAAGAGCATCATCATTTGTTATCCGTTCATCAAACGGCATATTGTAGCGAACGAAAGCTGAAACCTCGCTTCGGGCTCTATGACGTGTTGCATTTACTATTTACTGCTTGTTGTTCTTGAATTTGCACGAGTTTATTCATCTATACTACAATTATTAAGGCTCGGATTTACAGCAATTATTTCGGTATTCCACGCTGAGGTTTTGCATTTATTTCAAGAAATACAATACTTAGACATTTCGTAGCATAGTCCCGGAAATCCCTGAAGGCAATATTATGTCTTTGAATGACTTTGCGAGTTTTTGGTAGCACAAATCTGTCTGGATCATCTAACAAGAAAGTCAAAACTGTTATCGTATTACAGGCAAGAATTTAATCTGCAATGACCTAAATGGTTAAACTCATACAACATGATATATTCCAAAATCCGTCGCAGCCGGTGGTATGCTGTATTGATATTCCGCATGTACGGCCATAAAGCTTCAGTGAGTGCGGAAGTTATGTGCTTTGGCAACCCTTTGGGTATTGTTTTTCTTTCAAGGTAAAGTGTACCCGTTCACCCTCCACCGCGTCTCTATACGAACAGTTTTGATGTCATAGATTGTGTATCGTTGCGAGCTGCTTGCTTTGATTGCTATGTTCTTATGTGTATTGATTTTGCTGTATTATTCACAACTGATGCTATTTCTGTGTTTGCTTCCTATTTTACTGTATTTTGATTCTTAACATTATTTATATTTTACATCATATTAGATATTATAAAATATCCACTTTTCAATTTCCTGAGTTGTACGTGCGCTACTGATTAGCGTTTAGTTTATTGAATGCATTTCAGTTTTAATATACAAGAATTGAAAAGGTCAGAGGATTAATTTTCGTAACATCAGAAGCATACAATTTAACCAACTGGGAACCTTGTAATTCTATGCCATTGAAGATAATTTGAATGCTAAAAAAAATAAACACTAACTGCAATCAATTTGCTACACTCCACGAAATCGCTAATCGAATCCGCAAAGCCATTAATATGATGTCACTCGTCCGTCTGCGCTAAATACATTACCGATTCGTGCATCGCACCGCCGAAACTATATTTGCTGTCCGAATTCAATTTAGACCGTTTACAAGTGGTGGTTGACAGCTATTTAAAAATGTACATGTGTTTGGACCGCTGTAAATCGATATGACGGATATAGCTGCACTGTCCATGTTGCTTTTCCATTCTAAATTAGCTCTTATATGGTTGTAAGTAGAGTTCCTATTTCCTCGGTAGATATTTGAAGATCGCGGAAGCCATTCCCTCCGTCTAAATATAATAAGTGTACCGAGCTGACGTGTCCGTCTGTACGCTGTTTTCGTGTTTGATGCTTATTTCACCTTTAGGTCGGTGCTCTGTTGTGTAATATGATTTAAATAATTGCTGCTTGTTTAGAGCAGTTGAGTCACTCATTCATTACATCTGTGACTACTGGCCAATGTGATGCTGAAATTTTCAAATCAACCACTGAGATTCCGGCATGATTTACGGAACACTAATTATAACGTTCGATCTAGGTTGTTAACCTTGCTTTAATTACCAATACTTGTTAGATCTACGTTTTTATTTTTCAATTAGACACAACCGATTCTGACGTCATCTAGTGTCTGCTTCATATGATATTCTAAGACTGATATTCCACTGTGTATTTTTGCTTTGTGAATATGTTTTACATCATCATTGAACATATAAATAACTAACACACCTATCCAATCATCATCTACAGTAATATCAATATAAAACACCGTACGGAAAATAATAAACAAGTATCTAACACCGTTGCTCAGTCCACTGACTCCGTTTTTTTGCTCCACGCCAGCCCTACATGAAAGCGGTGTCACCCAAATGGGATTAGCTCGTACGTCGACCCCTCACTGAAGCCTATTGATATTCCTTTTTTATCGACTGTCGATATCGCAAGCTATGCAATAGATGAACGTCAATAGAATGTGCCGTGGTCGACACGTCAAAAAGTCACTTGCTTTTTGCTTTGTTAGAGGTGTGCTCTATATTTCTATTGTGTATTTTGTGGATAACGAAAAAATACTTGAATGTAGGATATTTTTTTTATTATAAGACTGAATAGCGGTTTTGATGACAAGGTTTTTCTTTTGCAACGTTACAAACTTCTTTGAATTGGTCTCGTTAGACCTTGTAGTAAAAGTAAAATATAGCGTCTACACATTTTCGAACAACGTCCTATTTGTATTCATTGCAAAAGCAAGCACAAAAAATAAACGTACAATACTTCAAAATCCACGAACAAAATACACACACCAAAATTTCAAACAAAAAGCCAAATAGACTGACAGAAATGTTCAAACAGTGTATTTGCCAGTTCGTGAGGCGCAAAGGGGATGCCGCGAATATCTTAACCGTCTGAATTGAGAGCACACGGTGTCCCTATTGATTTTTCCCTTGGAACCAGGTTATAGAGATTCGAATCGGCCGGGCTCTTATGTAACGCCGAGTCGACAGCACTCGCTCTCTCGCGGAGTGGGCCCCGGCTTTAATAACGTGTCGGGAAAATTGCGCACGTGAAAATTATTTTTCTGCTCGCTATGTTTACGATGTATTGTTTTGTTAGTATTTTTATTTTGTAAGGAAAATGTACTTTTTTATTACGCTCGCACAACTTGATACAATGTTGTTTCAGGTAACTAGTTAGTAATTGTATCAGGTATCGGTACGGTATTTGACTTATTAATGTTGTATGCTAATGATTGGTCTTTAGCTGCGAATATGTTTGCCCTACTTGAAGTTTGGTCGATGATATCATCCAATAGAAAAAGTTCACCTTCATCTGAGGGATTTTTCCCTAATTTGATATTTACGGGGCGTCGTAAAACCGTCCCATCGGACGCTTTTAATACTGCTTCGTATTAATGGGTATCGAATCACCGTCATTCAACGCCTGTAAATGTTACATCTACATGAAATTTATAAGGGTCAGATTATAACTGTATTTTAAGATGTCGTGTTTTTGTATCGAGTTTATATAAACGAACGCGTATTTAAATTGTTAGTGTTTTGATCTCTCTCTAGACTTATATAAACCTTCATGCAATGGATTATTGTTGCTGCTATAAGTTTTTAAACTGTAAATCCATGAGGATTGCCAACGAACGTTGACGTAAATAATTACTATATAATTGGTAAATTAACACAGTTTAATAAGGCCACTAAAAACGTAACAGTTATTTAGGCTAAACAGGCACAACCTTCCGTTGACGTCACTGCCGTCCCAATTATTGTCCGCGTCCTGTGTTAATTATAACAGTTATGTTTATTAACGCGGTATTATATCGTCCGATGTAATAATTGCATGTTACCTTTATTAAATACTCTTGCCATGAGGTGAAGGACGTTTTTCGTGAAACTGACGATGTGTGAAATGCTAGAAAGACGTTTTATCTGAAATGCACGTGGCGTTCGTTAGTCTTTAACCCGTGAACATTTGGGAAAAAGATAGACCAAAAATAGCAACTCGGAACCGGGCGATTTTTCACAATCTTGTCAGCTGTAGTTTTGAAATTTTAAGTCATCCAACTTAATTTTGAGATTGTGCGATTAGTTATTATTTAAAACCACGAATACAGCATGAAATCCTACCTTTCTGCACTTTGACGAAGAAAACCTCAATAAAGATTATTCCAAGTACCTTCCGAGATGCACAACAAGAATTACTACGATACTATCAGCTGAAAAACGCCACCCACCAGCAACTCCGGTAAACGGTATCCATGGCCACGACTATCGACGCTTCTATTTCCGTCGCCTCGACAGCTGCGCCGCGCTATCAGTTATTCAGATATCGGCCTATTGTCCGTCGACCTTGAAGACTGGCCGGCTAACAGGGCGACTTCAGATAGCTTATAGAGATGGGCGTATACTGGACATTGTTTTAGCTGGTTGTTTAGTTCGGTTTTGATAGATTAGGCTTTGTAGATTTTAAGTGTGGTCCCTGGTTTGTACTGGTTGATTGAGACTTAGTGGATTTTGGTTTCACATCGTTGATCGGGTCTGTTTGTTTATTGTCAAGAATCTTATTGATATTGTTTTATTTTAGACCTGTTAATTTCTCTCCTCACTGAACAGATCTACAATTCTTTATCAATTAATTTTGTTGGTAATATTCAAGGGCGGTGTTACCTTTTCATCAAGTGATCCATTTTATTTCCCATTCTTTATCATAAAGAAATATTTTCAAACTACTGTCTACTTTATTGATATTAAATGATATAGTAGGGTTTCAACTCAATTTATTGATTTCTAAAGTTGCACCGTTGACCTCGTACATCAATTTGATGCATTTCAATACTTTCATAGTCCATTAGCGAATGCATATCCATCAAAGTTTTATATTAATTCCCTATCAGATACTTTTGAATATTTTACAGAAAGCAAATAATAGTACCTTTATTATTGATCACTTTTTAATATTATTTTGTTTTTGTTGGAAATAAAATACGAATATGGTTGTAGTTCAAATGCTATCAGCGAATGAGTTGTGGAGATACCCTCATGACTCAGAAGTCACCCTGAATATATTTTGTGATCAAAATTATCATCTGGTTCTGTGATAGTGTGTATAAAATGTAATACGTGAATTTACTCGGTGGGATAATCAACCTGTGTTTTACAGCCAGCTTCTTAACCAACTGCGCAAAGAAGTTTGTTTGTAAGTTACTATCTAATAAAACTGTAATACCCGACACAATTTAAATGTTATACCAACAATTGAACGTACTGAACTTAATATTCATTATGTACAATTTTCTTTCAACCCTCCACCTCCCCTCACACCCCACTTAAACTCATCAATAAAATATACGCAGTGTATTGAACGCGCTCTTTCGGAATCGTTCTATACCATTTCCTATCGGAGTTTTTTGTTGGACCCAAGGTCGATATGCCGCATAGGTCAAGGGCATCTGCGCGTCCAATGTTTGGCCAACATGAACAAACATTTGTATGATATAGTATTTCTTATCAGTTGTCAATGTGATTTGTTGACTCTATTGGAAAAAATTGCGAAATACGATAAAGCTTTTATGTTATTGAGTGGGGCAGGTGTGACATCACCTGTTTTACGTCAAGTATATTTGATTTTGTACTTTTTTTTTTATCTAAGTGATACGTTGTTACCTGCAATATGATCGTTGACCTCAATAAGACATCGGTATCGACCCATATACGTCACACGGTTTTGTACTTTTTTGAATCTAGATATAATGTCTTTCACATTAAAGAAACTATACTACTTCGCAGCAGAAATAAACAAACTAACGGTACACAACTAGACGACCCCTTGCATATGAAGAAACAAAGTATCAACATTCAAACAAAAGCTTACCTTCGAATTTTTCATAAGCATTTCAAGGGCTTCTGAAGTTCACCAATATGCATTAGTCCAGTATAGTAGACTGAACCACTCTGTACCTCGAAGTAATCCTGTGTTTAACTGTACATTGACTTTTTCTACAACTTTTTTTATAGCAACTGATTCTGCTTCATTAAGAATATTACTGCCAGTATCAAGTATTTCCTCTTCATACTTTTTACAATGAACCTTTTAAGCATAAGACAGTAAATAGAGTAAATAAAAGTAAATAGCGAACTGGTCTGTTTATTACCGTTACAACGCACGCCGCGTTGTGTCCGAACAAATCGTCATGACAGTACGGGTAACTGTACTTTAGTCATGATGGGAGTAATGTTGGGATATTTTTGTATCGAAAATTCTTTGCTGTTACGGACTTTAATGCGGACAAAAAACACTTAAATAAATAATAGTACTTACGTATTTAAAAATAATTTACGATATAACCACAGATGAATATAAAATTGATATTGTAAACATTGGATTTTGTCTCAGTTTTTGTATTCACATGGATAACAGGTAAATCAGCCGGCGACAGATAATTTCTTTCTGCCTGGATACTCGATTTGGCTTGCATTTCACTGGCCATTAGTTGAAATATTACGACTTTGTCACGCCAGTATCTATAATATGAACTAGAATGATTTTTCTCTTTTAATATTGTAAGATGGATGTCTAGCTGACTTCCTGACAAACTACACGAGCTATATTTAATCCCGTTCAGTATTGAGGAACAAGCAACGCATTTGTATTGGCACACAGGAGTCGTTGACCCCACTCGATGCTTTTACGATGTACGTTCAATTAGTAAGCTTCCTGTGCAAGGCGCAACAGCTGTTTGTCCATTGCCTTCCGATAGCTGTTTGTTTAATTGCGCTCAGAAATTCAAAAAAATGTTTGCTAACGGTAACTTTGCTCCTTTGTTTTTAATGCTGGCTGTTTGCATTTCCTTGCAAATAATTCGATTTTTAAAAAGTAATTGTTATTGAAATGTTTATTAACGGGATAATGAAATGTTTATTAACGTTCGTAATAAGAATAAAAACATTTGAGCATATAATTCGCTATTCAAGTCATTTATTTTGTAATGTCTGTAAAATTAAAATGAATTTATCTAAAACTATAACGTTAATACCGAGGGATACAGTGAAGCGTGTAGAACCGGTTTTGTTGCCTAATTCATATCTTCACGGTGGAATAACAATGGTAGGAAAATAGGGCATGACTCATATATTTTTACATAAATTTATGTTGTTTCAAAGTCATCTTAAACATTCTTAATTATCGCTTGTTTTGGCGAAGGAAAATATCACAAAAAAACCTACATAACAGAGATCTAAACATTTTTTTGAAGATATGTAAAGTCATTAGGACAGCGTGGTCGTCTTAAAATAATACTCTAATATGGTTCACATCAGACCATTATAATGTTGATCGTCATTATCAATATGATTTTCTAAATAACGATGGAGAATCGTGGTAATTTTTACTCTCAGAAATAACTTTGTTTACACTATTTAATCAACATTACAAAGGAAACGGATGTGATGATAACAATGAATGAAGGATTGTCGAGTCGCTTAACAAGTCGAAAAACATCATTTTAATTAACTTATTTACATACCTACGTATAAATTAAACAATCATCCAATGAAACGATATCAACAATTTATTAGGTAGCGTGGTAGATAGAAGAACGAAAGATTCACGCAAAGTAATTTCGTCGTATGTCACATTTAGTATTTTAAGATTGGGTATCCTAGTAAACTCAAATTTATTGTAATCGACATTCTTACCATTGTTGGGCATGGTTTGATTTATGATTTGGAAAATTACATTGAATCATAGGAAATTAACTTAAACCACAATGCAGTAGTCCGAAACGATAATTACCTTTCACAGTTCGTCGGAAGACGATGTAACCTGATGCCTTTTAGTTCGGACGTTGATAGAATAAATATTGTTGGACTAAATACCACTGCTGTGTGTCTGTCGTAAGCGGATTCTTTTTATTTGACTACTGGTTGGGTTTCGACTTTGTTCTTTAATGTTTCTGTGTATTTGTCTATGCGGCTTTTTATTTTGCGTACATTAGGAAGGGGAGTTAATTGATTGGCTTTTAGAATAGGTGCATTTATAACTGTAAGCAGAATTGTTGTAATGTCCAGGGGTAATGTTGATATCACCCAACGTATAACGTATATCCGTTTGAGCATACATATGCTGTCCCAATTTTCCCAAAGCTTAAAGTCACCCATAGAATTTCTGATTCAGTTTTATCATTACACCCACTGCCTTAGACAATTACATAATGCCCAAAATGTATAAAAACTTGTCTGTAACAAGAAACTATAAAAACAATTGAATAAAAAAAATAACGTATCAATAAGAAAACAGTCCGAAGGAACAATACCATTCAATTTGCTGATGAAATATGAGGCTTGCCAAACTCGATGCGGCTAAATTTGCCCAAGGATTACTGTTCACGGCATCGTCGTTTTTTGCGAGGGTAAAAGTGGGTAAAAGTTTACACACACCCCCTCCCCTGCACGGCTCTGAATAATCGATGTCCCCAGTCGACGGATGATAAATATTCATAAGACGATGAATTCGCTTACGTCGCTTCTTAAAGCGCTTTATGGCTGTCATTAAAATGTACGAGTAATGAGGAAGCGTGTTTTTAGATCGCTTTATGAGATTGTACGGGGGTACTGGATTGAACGTATTGAAAAAAGATGTTATGTAATGCTTTAGTTCCAGAGTTTTGTATCTTTGATCGAAAAATTGTTTGTGTGTGGCGTATTTTGAAATAAGAAAACTCTAAGAATCTTATTCTATAGCTACAGCGTTGGACGTATTCGCCAGTATATCCAGCACAGCTATAAAATACCTTTGATGAAGATCTTAAATCAGTAGCCTATTGGAAAATTATATAAATCTGCAAGTTGTAATACGGGCCATACTAAAAAAAATACTCAATAAATAGAACTATGTCGTAATGTTTCGCCAATCCGTTAACATTTTTATTTGATGTAGCAAATTGCTTCGAAACAGTTGTAGGAATAAGAAATTTCGCAAACGTAATTCATAACACTGTAACAAAGTAAACGTACGGTTAAAAATAACTAATTCACAGAATCGGCTACTGGTCGGAAATAGATTCCTATTTTTTCCGCTTGCCAACACAAGCTTTTAACCTCTGTAAGTACCATAGTGCATTGAAATATATTTTTTGATGGTACGTGGAGATAAAGTCGTTTCGTTTTACGCAGAATGAAGACAACCTTTCACCTTCAGTAGAGGCGTCGTAAAAACGTACCACTCAAATATGTGGAAAATTTATAAAAACATACGTTATAAAGAAATTAGGTTCATCGCACCGTGGAAAACTAACACCAATGTGTTTATATAACTGATCGTTTGACTGACGGCTTGATGCTGATCGTGTGTGGATGTATTATTGATTCCGTAGTTTGGAATTAAATGTATTTAATTATGCTCATATTTATTACACCTTGTACAAATACACTGTGTTAGTTATGTGCATGATACGAAATCAAACCAAGATACTGAATTGCGTTTATCGAAGATTTAAAAATTAAGTCCACGAAGTATTTATGAAATGAAATGAAATGAAAATGAAAATGAAAATGAAAATGAAATGAAAATAATTTATTGAATCCATTAAAATGTTCAACATTGTTTAGATTCAGTCATTTTTTGAACTACCACCCGGTTCGGAAAGCGGTTTTCACTAGAGAAGAACGGGCAAGAAACTCTAGTGTTGCTCTTTTCAAAACCAGTTTACAATGTATGATTATTACAAAAATTACAAGTTGGTTTAAATCAGAGCAGTTCATTAATAACTTGTTATGATTTGCAAGTAGGATATAGTTGAATACGAATAAGTTTACTTTATATTTAATATGGCTGAGAGAAACGAAACGAAGTAACCCATAACGAAGAATCAGTATACTCTGTTTTGCCAACGCAATAAATAATTATAAAAGCGTTAAGTAATCTATTTATCAATTACAAAGTAAGCAAATCGGACAGACCAGTCCACACAAGCAGCACCCGTTCACGAGTATGACGCATGTGCCAGCCATCGGCCTCCTCAACCATGCTACAGGGAAGTGACCGACCCGGCACACGACGCCACCGCAAGCACAGACTTTTAAGCGAGCATGACTTATCCAATCGCTTACAAAGCAAAACAAAATAGTTTAAGTTACTTAATATAAATGAAATTATACAGAGCACACTAATACCTCCGCTCCAAGATACTATATATTTAATTAATTTTATACTATACTATTCCCAAGCCTTATTATCATCTAGATATTCTGAAATTTTATAATAAGCTTTATTGCATAATTTTTGCTTGATAGTAGCTTTGAATTTTTCAATACTTAATGCTTTAATATGAGTGGGAACTTTGTTATAAAAGTGTATACAGTAACCCTTAAAAGACTTGCTGATCCTGTGGAGTCTGGTCTTATGAGTAGCTAAATTGTTCTTATTTCTAGTATTTTTATTGTGAATATCGCTAATCTTTCGAAAGTTTTCTTTATTTTTATGGACATACATTAAATTTTCAAAAATATATTGTGATGCCACTGTCATTATATTTATTTCTTTAAATTTTTCTCTAAGAGAATATCTGGACCCTAGCGAATAAATTGATCTTATAGCTCGCTTTTGGAGAACAAAGATGGTATTAATGTCAGCAGCACCACCCCACAGTAAAATTCCATAACTCATCAGACTATGAAAGTAGGCAAAATATACCAATCGAGCTGTATCAATATCAGTCAATTGACGTATCTTACCCACCGCGTAGACTGCGGCGCTCAGCTTTTTAGCTAAAGCGACTATATGAGGACCCCATTGAAGTTTGGGATCTAATGTGATTCCCAAGAACTTAGTTGTATTCACAAGGCTCAACTCATCCCCATTCAAAAGAATGTTAGCGTTAACTTTTTTGACATTAGGAGTCACAAACCGTACACATTTAGTTTTCTGACTATTTAGTAACAAGTTGTTAACGCTAAACCAATGTACGATTTTTGTGAGGGTGTGGTTTACATCGTCAATAATGGGTTGATGTCGATTCAGTTTAAATAATAAAGAAGTATCATCTGCAAACAACACGACCTCACAGTTGTCCCTTATAAAAAAAGGTAAGTCATTAATGTAGATTAAAAAGAGGAAGGGTCCAAGAATCGAGCCCTGCGGAACTCCCATAGTAACAACAGACCCAGGAGATCTTTTTCCGTTGACATCTACACTTTGGACCCTATTACTTAAATACGACTTGCATAAATCAAGCGCAACGCCATTTACACCGTAGTGGCTTAATTTCCTGATAAGAATTTCATGGTGAACACAATCAAATGCTTTGGATAAATCACAGAACACACCTAAAGCGTCCTGTGAATTCTCCCAAGCATCAAATATGTTATGTATAAGCTCCACACCAGCATCAGTAGTGGAGCGACCCCGAGTGAAACCAAATTGTTTACCATGAAGTATTTTATTTTTTGAAAAATAAATTTGAATTTGATGAAGCATCAGTTTTTCAAAAATTTTGCTTAATGAAGGTAGTACTGAGATAGGTCTATAGTTGGAGGGGTCATCTGTACTACCAGATTTAAAAAGAGGTATAATTTTACTTAACTTCATTTTATCAGGAAATATACCACTGTTTATACAAGCATTAAAAATTACAGCTAACTGGGGAGCTAAGACTGGTATTGCAGCATTTAATATTTTTGTTGAGATTCCCCAAAGGTCACATGTATTTTTAATATTAATTAACTTAAATGTTTTTATAATATCCACACTGTCAACGCAATGGAACGCAAATGAATCTCTACCACCAGGTACACTTTCTTCCAGTAATTTTTCTGCTATGCAAGGAGATGAATTTAAACTTTTTGTTATGGAAACTGGTACATCTGAGAAAAAGTTCTCGAAAGCTCTAGCTACTTCAAAATCAGATTTAAAGATATGATTATTTATATTAAGGCTAAACTCTGTGTCACGAGGTTTAGCTTTACCAGTTTCTTTCCTAATCACACTCCAAGTCATTTTAATTTTATTTTTGGAGTTTTTTATTTTAGTGCTCAAATATAGTGACTTTGCTTTCAAACAAACTTGTTTAAATATTTTCGAGTAATTTTTGACATACAATTTAAATTTCTCACTATGATTATATGTTCTTTCATGGTATAGATCATATAATTTATCTCTACTTCTATGTATGCCTATAGTAGCCCAACTGTTGAAGCATGTTTTCTTACCAGCTGAAATGGACCTGGCTGCAAAAATTGATTTGTATTCCTCACAAAATATGTTAAATACACAATTATATAATTCATTAGGGTCATTACCCTTTACAATTGTGGTAAATTTTTCGGATATTTTGGTTTTAAACTTTTCTAACCGGGTCTTTGTTACCGGAACAACAATAAGTTTCTCGAGTGATTGCTTCTGGAACTCACTGCTAAATGTGACAAGTTGTCCACAATGATCAGAGTCTAGTTTATTAATAATGTTACTATTAATTGGCACTATATCAGTGAACACATTATCTATGCAGGTAGCACTGATATTAGTTATTCTAGTCGGCTCTGAAAAAAGGTTAACTAAATCAAATGATAAAAAGAGATTTTTTAACTTTACAGTCATTAAAGTGTTTTCTAGTAAATTAATATTAAAGTCACCACACACCAGCAATCTTTTATTGGATTTACTCAATTTCCTCAATGCATCTTCCATTATTGTCTCGAAACTATCGTATGATGAAGAGGGCGGTCTGTATACACTTACAATGATGAACTGCTCCGACTCTATACATGATATTTCTATGGTTTGCTCCACAGAGAGGCTCACTATATCCTTTCGTTCTTTGTATTTAATATTCTTATTAATTAGTATTAGTGAGCCACCATGTATTGCACTTTTCCTACAAAAGTTGCTACCAACTATATGATTTTTAAAATTGAACATGAGTTGTTCAGTTCTCAGCCAATGTTCTGTAATGCAAAGTATATCAATTTCCTGACAACTCATGAACAATTCCATTTGCAATTCCTTGCCTAGCATGCCCTGACTATTTTGATGGACTAGTTTTAAAATATTGTTGTCATCCATATTGCAAACACTATTCCGACTAATGGGTAGAGAGTAATTAATATTGATGTCATTCAAAATTGAATTTGTATTTAAAAAAATGTTATTAATGTTATTACTATTATTCATTGCTTTTAATGTCAGATTGCAAGAGGTGGACTCTATTGTCGCAATTTCTAATTTAAATAATTTGTTGGAATAGATACAAGTGTATCATTCCGTGTCATGGATTTATACATAGTTTATACATTGATACTCTATCTGAAAACTTGCCCCTTCTTACATTTATTCGAAATAATTTTTCCAGAGATTATTTAGATAGACCATGTGACAATTAGTGTATTTTCTAATTATTGATACAACTGTCCATTATTGTTGAAAATTTAGTATTTCCTCTCGTTTTGTAATAACGTCAAAGTTCTTGCGATATCATTTATAACCTAAACAAGAATTCCAAACTCGCACAAGTACACGTTAATTAAGTTTCAAATGGTAAAATGATTTAAATATAAATCTGGGAGAACACTTGTCTCATCCATTCCGCGCGGCTGGAGCCCGACTGTGGTTGTTAACTTTATTGCGAGGGATCGCCGTGTATTCAACGTGATCTTGCTAATTAATACCGTCGCCATTGTCTTTTTGTATATAAACGTGCCGCACACCGGGAATTTATTGCTCACTTCCTCGGCTCTTTGAATAAATTGGTATTTTTTCCTGTTACACCGTATACTCTAGGTGTGTGCGATGTACACAATTCGTACATTAGGAATTGTTTATCTTACGTGTGCGTAATTTGTTTTGATTAAAATACAAATGAGCTGTTGAGAGGATATTTTTGTCCATTACTGGGTGCCTTTCAGTCTGATAAATTCCAAACTTCTATACGTTTCAATGCAGCGTTCATTAGATTAGAATGATCATAAATGGTATAATGAATTTTATCAATAAGGAATTACGGCCTTGTGCGTTCATCTCGCCAATGTTCCTCCCACTCACATAGGTTTCATGGTCAAAGCATATTGATATTAATCATTGCCCGTTTTATGCTCTATGGCATATCTGAAGTCCTCAGAACCCGCTATGTTTAGTTCAGGGTGAATAATAACAGATGGCGGCACTTGTACTGCAAAATTACTCACCGTTTAGCAATCGTGAACGTTTGGAAAAAATTATGCAATTCGAATTTCGAACTGCAGTTCTAAATTTGAATTATGCTGAAATACACAATCAAGTGGCAGTAAAACTGGCAGTTTGAACTGATTGTATGAATCCGTTTAAAGTAATCGTTGAGCGGGCTCTTGGGCCCGATCATACGTTCCGTTCTCGCGAATTTTATTACCGCCCATGACGTTTCACAGTTGAAGGTGCGGATATTTTATCACCGCTCGGTTCATGCTCATCTATTATGAATGGAACGGAACGTTGCTCTTGTATATCGCGTGTTGAGTTTACGATGCTTTTGTTGTATTTGATTTGTTGTCGTACGAAGTTGGAGGGTTCGAGAATGTTTGCAGTTTGTACAAAGTTTACGTTTTCATGTTTGTTGTTATCAAGTTACATGGAACAACTTTCAATAAAGAATTATTTCTTACTTTTATATTTCTTTACCATGACTATAAACTCCATTACTCCATACAACTGGGAACAAAAAGGCCAAATTGACATTGGACACCACCATGTTCAAATAATATCCATGACCTCAATCACCCAGTGCGAAAGGTCGCATCACAATCGCCATGATCAAAAGCAACAGACGTGAAGAATAAACATGAAACGCGTCCAAAAGGCGTTCTGTTTGTAATTAAAGGCTCACAAACAGTGAATTCACTGATCTCGCCAAGGATATAGTTTTAATGACAATACCAGTACACACGAGGTGTTTTTCAATCACGGATTTATTTCAAGAGCTATAAAACTGTCCGCCTGGGAACAAAAGATACGCGCGTGCGTTATTCACCCGTGTTATTTTAGTGTAAAAGAGTTTTGTAACAATCGATAGCGTAGCGGAATGGTTATTTTTGAATTGGATTTTCAAATGCTTTTTAACCATGTTTTTTTTGGAATGAATATCGTTATGATTCCAATCCATACACTCTGAAATTTGAACGGTAGTGGGATACAAATTATAGCTAATCCTCTATAATAATAATTAGTGTCTGTATTTTTTATTAAAAGAAAATATTACTACTTACTCGAAAACTACTATTTTGGCGCACACGTACTTTAGTCAAATCAAATTCTAATCGTCACAAAAATTATCAAGTATAAAGTGTACTAACATGTGTCTTCTCCTTGTCTCCAGGTCTTAGCGGTTCGAAAGCTGACCTGCAGCACCGGCGCGAGGTATTCGGCTCGAACCTGATCCCTCCGAAGCCGCCCAAGACCTTCCTCACGCTGGTCTGGGAGGCGCTGCAGGACGTCACGCTCATTATTCTAGAAGTTGCCGCCGTAGTTTCCCTAGGGTTGAGTTTCTACAAGCCATCGGAAGACCCGGCCGACACTGGTGAGTACGCGCGCACCGAACTTGCACTTGTTTCGCACTCGATGTACCGAGTTATCTGTTGCCTCTTTTTATGAGGGTAGCTTTAAGAGTGAAGATGTTGTTGCGGCTTATCGTTAAAATTGAGCATATAAGATTTTTTTAAATTACATCGAATATTGCAATCAATGTCTTAAATGCTTATAACAAATTAAATAATATTAATGTTAGGGAAGAAAATATTTTAGATAGGAGTAACTTCTTTGGAAGATGATTAAGATAGACAGTTTCCTAAGTGAAAGAAGACGATATGGGTATGTACTATGTACCTGGTTACATTTGGTTTCTACCTTTAATTTATATTTTGTAAGTAGCTTCACACATTTGAAGGTGTTCATATTAATCAACATTATTCAATGATAAAGATTAATTATAAGTTGATGTTAGATTAGATATCAAAATGTTAGTACATTTAATCTTCAATACATTTTCTATTACATTCGTAACATTTTGTATTCGAGCTTCTAAAAAACGGAGTCTTTCATTTAACGACTTCATTTCAGTAATTACAGCTGACCTTAGTTCATTCAAAAGCCAGTAACTCCAGGTTTCACATCTATGCTGTATACATATTCCAGTTTCTGGTCAAGGTCTCTTCTATCATTAAGAGTAACCTTAGTTCACCCCCAGGCCAAGTGAGGACTCTACTTTACTTTGTAGATATGCAGATATTCTGTGGATATTTAAATTCATCAAGGTAACCATAGTTTCAACTTAGGATACTGGTAGAAATTATTTACATCCAAAAATAGACTATGTATTTGCAACACAAAACGTAAGATGCACAAAACTAAATGTAATAATACGTGTATTTTCTCTTTCCAATAACAATTCGGATACATTAGACGACCCTGGTAAGAACAAACACTGCTCGTTTTAGTAATAGTACTCGAATCGAATGGATTGGCAATGATTTTCTATACGAAATATTGCAACTGGATCGATAAGAGTGAATTTAGTGAATGTTAGGTATATGTGTGTTGTGTGTACGTTGTACCGTGGTTTGTTGTGTCGATATTATCTAAAATAATAGTTGGTTTATATTCTGTTGATATAGATTTTTGTCTGCATAGATGTTCAGCTTGTCTTTATGTTTTTACTTTGCTACATTTTTGTAAGACCTATCTTTAACTGTCTCTTAAGATTTAGATGCAATTACAATTTTCGAAGGCTATTACAATTTATTGTTTATTTATTATTTTATTATGACTTTAATCTATTTCTTTTCATCAGCATTCGAATGGATAGTGAATGGAAGGCATCAAAAGTGAAATCTTAATCGATTTTGAAATTCCCTTTCTATTTCTTAACTACGTTTTCTTGCAATATCTCTATTAAAATCGAAGTAAATTCCGACACAAATTAACCACGGTATTAGAGCATGTGTGTATTGGTTTAGTTGCCCAAAATTTTACCGAGTACCACGAGTGGTAGTACCGCTATGCACCCTGTCTGTTCGTCTGTAGGGGCGTTTGCTCGTCCGCTCGCTTCACTACCACTCTAACACAGACGTATGCTTGACAACGCAAGTGGCTACACTTCAAGACTGTGGAGTCAGCACAGCTTACTAAAAGCGTTAACAGTGTGCCTATCGTAAAATTTCATACGATCTTCATGTTGTGATTCCAAATTTTTATTAGTCTCAGAACTGTTGTGTTTAAATGTCGTAGCTAGATTTATATTTATATATGTATTTTTATTTAATAAATTTATATTATTCACTTTAACATCGTGAGGAAACCTGCATACCCTAGCGATTTTAAAGAATTTCTACGGTATGTAAGTCCGCCAACGCGCACTAGGCCAGCGTGGTGGACTATGTGGCCTAACGACTCTCAATCGATTCTCTCGATTATAGAGTAGGCCCGTGCCCAGCAGTGGGGCGTATATGGGCTGATACAATACAAATTTATTCAGCGTTAAGGTCCATGTTTGCCCCATTACAGTGATATAGTGGCAATGTTACATGGATGGGGTAAACTTGAAACAGGCATTTGGAGGACCGTTGTTTGCGATGCATATTACAATCGGGCGGAATACGTGCCCATACGTGTTCAATGAACCGAACTTAACACTTAAATAAATAAATAAATACACCCAACAGTCACATACATAGTCCTGACCCCACACTAAGATCGAGTCTTGTGTCGTGGGTATCAGAAGCTACGAGAGACTTTTCGGTCTCACCAACACCCAGACCCGATACAAATACCTGTGGATCACACAAATATTTGTTTCGGTGCGGGGATCGAACCCGCGGCCTCTCGTTTCACAGGCGGCGTCAAACCAACTGCGCCACGGAGGCTGTCAAAGGCTGTCAAACTTACATCTGCATAATCGAGTGTATAGAGCTTCACGCGATAGGCGCCGCATCGAAATTGTATTACATAATTTGCGTGCCTCCGACTACATTGTATTCAATTTTCTTTGAGGTTAATAAAGTTAATGTATACTTTCTTAAACTATATCCCTTTCTTATATTTAAATATATTTTTTTAAATCTTATGTGTGGGCTTATGTGTATAATTTTAAGTTTATAAATAATTATAAAAATTAAACGTATTATTAAATTTAAGCACATTAAAATTCACTCACACATCACTTCACTATCTCGCACCACGTGTCGCCATATTCAACGAGTGTTCGAACCCGATACGGCCGCTTAAATTGTTATAGAACGTAATCCCATCTGCCGTCCCTTTCTCACACACTATTCCAACACGGAACGGAGAAGGACAGACGCATTCACGCTCATTGAATGATTAGTTATGTCGATTAATTGATCTGTTCAATTGGCTGTGGCATTAATGAAAATTTGAATGTACCTATTCAATATGCGAACTTTAATCTAATTTGACGGGAGTTCAATCATATTAAATAACGCTAACATTTCAAAATGACTATCAACACGCTTTCCTGCCTTTTCTTTTAATGATAAAAAGAATTTAATTCAAAAATATAAATTTGCTGTTGAGCCTTCAGCCTACTGATAAAGTGGTAATTTTCTTACATTGCTTAAACTGAAGCTGGTGAAATGAGCTTGACTGCTTTTAAATCCTTCCAGATGCGATTTGAGCTATACAAACCTGAAATATTGTTCGCTTTAAATTCACATTGGACACGACACGTTAACACTGCAGATAATTCTTAGTTTAAGCTGACAGAATGATGTGTCGATGATTGAAAGTGTTTTGACTGAACTTTTGAGGTTTTTTAAACATAGATATATTATAAACGAAAACACATATTAAATATGTCTTTATATTAAATGTAAAAAGCAATATAAAGAAAATTTAGTAAACTAATTCGATATTAGTTAGTCCACAATATATCTATGTCTATAATAAAGTAGATATTTCTATTGAAATAATTATTGACAACATATAGCTGTATTTTAATTTTTAATTTAATAATATTCCAGCTCATCTGGACGAAGAAGAAGGCCACTACCAATGGATCGAAGGTTTAGCGATTTTAATATCTGTCATAGTCGTCGTTATAGTAACAGCGTTCAACGATTACACGAAAGAAAGGCAATTCAGGTAAATATTTGTGTTTATTTATATCCTTTTCTTAGAATTGAATGTTAACTTAATCCTAATATAAGTCCACCCCTTCAGCACGGGACTCTATTATGATCGAGAGTTCAAACTCTGACCTTATGACCTTCAGTCAATTGAAAGGTCATAACGCTCTCCTATATGGAAGTATTGCGAGTTTCCCCATTAATGTAGTTTATAATTCAATGTCGAATGAAACAGTTAATTTCTGCTTAAAGTAATTAATCCATGGACTCGAGTTCAGTTTAAGAAAGGTGAACAGAGTTTTCATGATCACTGCTAATTTCAATAGTAATCTTAGTTATAATTTATGCTTGAAATGTATCCAGAACCCAGACCTAAACAAAAAGACAATCCAAACGAATCCAATAGCAATTCCTTGACACACTGGCACAAGTGTTTTGAAAACATTGAAAAACAAAACTATGACCTAATTATGAAAGCTAACAACGATAGCGCCAGTCAGCTAATTCATTCATGATCGGCCGTTGTGAAAGCTTTATCTCGAGAACAATCAATGGGAAGTGGGTCGAGTGTCAAATTCAGCTATATGTAGCATGCGCGGCACCGATCCCTTTCGGTGCTCGTCATAAACCTATGAGACGTGTTATTGATTTTGTTATTTTAGCCAAATATAGTTTTGTCATCAAGATGTCTATTGCAAGCGATAAAATTTAGCATACCACTCTCGCCCTTAATTTGAACGTACCGGTACCAAAAGTTTAATGAAGTATCAGGCTTTGATGTTCCGTTTTAATTGGTTAGTACGATTACTAGAATCCTTACTCAAACTACTCTTCCTACTATCCCTTCCTTTATCCAATCCATTCTCACACACAGCCACCTGTGATCTCCAGGTTTTGTCAATGCAGTAATCACTACTATCAAATATTATGTCGCTTTCTCTTTTGCTTCTGATAATCCAATATTTTCGTGTTACCCCGTGAAGGATATTAAAACGATTTCTCATTAAGCTGGTAACGGTTATTGGTTAAATTATGTTGCTAATGCCGACTTCTATTCAAATTCCAGAGGGCTCCAGTCTCGGATAGAAGGTGAACACAAGTTCGCTGTGATCCGAAGCGCCGAGGTGAAGCAAATACCTATAAGCGATATAGTCGTGGGTGACATATGCCAGATCAAATATGGTGACTTGCTACCCGCGGACGGTATACTGCTCCAGAGCAACGACCTTAAGGTTTGTAGTGGTCTTACTTCATTTTCTGCTTTGATATATGACGAAGACAACGAAGTAGAAGAACTGTGAAATACTACTTAGTGTGATGTAGCTTGTTGCTAAAGAAATTGTTGTTGCTAAGGAAGATTACTTAGTACCTACCCCAATCTTTAATTTCATGCGTCATCGAAAATTCGAATAATATATTGAAGTCTGGAATACTAGTAATTGGCTAGTTTGCCTTGGAAAGTCAATGACAGAAGAAACAAGAGATGTAAATTTTAACCCTAGCATTTAAAGCTATTAGTATCCTTGTAACGTAAATTGATCCAAAGATGATCTAAACTCTAAAAGTTCCGATATAATCGGCAACCGTTATCCCAAGCGGTGTTCTACAATACCTTGCAACACGCGTGGTTATCTCTCCCGATATCATTAATGGAGGACAGGTAGCAATAATTTCTATATCAATTCGCTATCTGATCGGACACGGGCGCGTGCGTCACTCCCCCCTCCTCCCACTACGCAACACTTCTAATAATCGTGTCGATAATTCGATAACGAGCGTTTATTGGGTTATCTGGTGGTGTAGTGTTTGTACGGCGTACCCTTACGTAATATTTCGATTGATTGATAATCGATAAGGACGAGTAGCAAGCATTTCGATTTTTACTTTTTCTTCGTAATTTATTTTAGGAACGTTTAGCAAATCACGTTTCATTGCCTTTATCTTTATTTTTATTTTTATATAAATAACCTTTCTTTTTTCCTTACGAGGACGACGTCAGAGTGTCCTGTTGATTACTGAATTATCTTTTCCTATCGATGATTCCTTTGATCTATTTTATCTTTTTAGAGAAAACATTTTGGTTCTAATCCATATTTAAGCCTCTAAGCGACTTTATTCCTCTGGACAAAGGTGACCTTATGACTAACTTGATAAAAACTTTGATGATCGGGCATAAAATATGGCATCAAACACCTATTAATCGCTAACTTATACAAGACAATTTGTGATACATACTTAACATCCGCATTTACACTCTACCAACCAAAGCCTTCACATAATACTCAGAAATGGTATATTATTTTTTACAACATAATTCTAGGATCCAACGTCAAAGACTTTAGATGTAGCAGATAAGCAACACAAACATGTACTGTGCAGATAGCAATGAAGTAATTTGATAAAGTAATTAGTCTAATGCAGTATTTTTATCTTTCACCGTTGTTTGTACGGATGCGTGTTTCTGGATTGTATCCTTGTGAATCATGTTACTATGTTCTCAGGGTACTATTATGATTTTGTAGAGATAAGCGAAAGAAAATACCTATACAATGTTTTCACAAGGATCTGTGCTAGTACAATGAAAATATAAGGCATTGAAGAGTAAACGGGGGTGAATCAATGCTAGATCTATAATCCTAGGAAACCAAGACTAACTAACTCCCACATTAAATAAGTACCGTAGAGATTTGTAATGGTCCTTTTAAAATATATTTTGACACAATATAAATTGTTAGTGTTAAGAGACGCACAAAATATATTAGCAAGTCTAGTACCGAATAACCAGAAGGAGGCGTCTGACCTTAAACTTTTAAAAAGATTTTTGAATGCTAAATGCAAACCGCTTAATGTCGTCGCGAACCACTTTAAGTTATAATATCAATAAATCTGTCACCAGAAGTCTATGCCTAAAGAATTGTCTCCTAAAGATGTTGTCATGACATTACAGATCGACGAATCATCGCTGACGGGTGAATCGGACCATGTCAAGAAGGGAGAATCTTTTGATCCCATGGTGCTATCCGGTACACACGTCATGGAAGGTATGTGGTCATTCTTAATATTCTAACTAGTTATAACGGTTATTGCCAAGGACTGTCATCTTTGGCAATGACTAGTACTATACCCTACATTCGACATTCTTAATTGTGAATATCATATTGCAGTTTTTTTATTACAATTTATTTAATCAAACGCTTAGTCCTTTTGCTAAGATCTGAGCACAGAAAATCTGTATAGTCAGTAATATAGATAATTGAAAATCTCTAGAATTTAACAATATTAAAGAAATATGTTGTGCAAATAAAATAATATTATTGATAAGTAAGCCGATTTACTGATAAATGTTTTGGTATTGAAATGATTTAATATTGATACAACGAAGATAAAAAATATACAAAGATTATTACCGAATCAAGTAATTATAGTAAAATAATTATGATAATGTAATCTTTATGAGCCATCGTCGTGAAATTAAAAATACATAAGAACCTTGTAACATTTAGATACATGAAGAAATATATTATGTAATTACATAAAATTCATGATTGTATAAGTAGGCTGTAAGAATGGTATAAGATATATTTTTACCGCTTTCTAATGAATAAGGATTCATTAGTTCATCAGACGTATTTTATAGGAAACATAAGCAACTACCGACAATACATGTACCTACATACTTATATTAAGTAACGTACCGATGATCTGTTGTACATCTGGCGACATTCAATATGGTGCCATAAATTGCCGAACATTAGAATTCAATAAAATTAATATCTTTATATAAAAAAATACTATTACATAAATTTTCATTTCACATATTCACCCTCTCCCAAAAACTTTCAGGTTCGGGAAAAATGTTGGTGACCGCCGTGGGTGTCAACTCCCAAGCCGGTATCATTTTCACCCTCCTCGGTGCTGCGGTGGACAAACAAGAGAAAGAGATCAAGCAGATGAAAAAAGGTTGGTATCCCGCCACAATATCCATTGTATGTTGACGGTTGCGGTAGATATAGTTATATCCATCCCCTCTCCCACTCCCCGTTACCTACTCCATAGCCCTTAGACAGCGGGAGTGCCTTTTCTGATACTTGTGTTTTGCAATATTTTGAAAAGAGGGATTTTGAAATCATATTTGATGTGAATGTTTTAGCACTTCCCAGTAGTAAAGGTTTTTATACATCCTAAAGTATTGTAATGTCAAAAAATATTTATTTTCAAAAATACCTAAAGTATTCACATCAATAATATGGGACTTGCAAAAAATATTGCTTTGTTTTTTTGTTATCCATGGTGATTTTTGTGTTTGGTGGTGGTCTTAGTCACTTTAAGTTTTGTTTGTTTTGTGACGTTGTAAAGATTTTTTTATGGATGGGACTGTTTTGACTTTCAAGTACTATTCTGCCTTCGCAGCAATAAATACAGCTGTCAAATGAAAATCGACTTTATAACACAAATAATAAGAATTGTATTCGCTTAAATTGTATTGCGACGGTTGTATTGTGTACGGGAGAACCGTTGGCATATTATCAGAAAAGGCATAACACAAATAGCAATATATCCTGCAAAATATAGTTGCATATAACACTGCTCATTTAGTGTTACGTGGATATAGTTATTAGATAAGCATACAGCTTCTGGATTTTGTCGGTTATCATCTAGCGAGCTTTATTGAGATGCATTATAGCGTATATTTCGGAGATGTTGATTGCCAGTAAATAACCTTGTATGGTAAAGCAATACATCTTTCATTTGCGTTCGAGAGTTTTGATCAGTTTTAGTGTATAATCTTAAGTAACACTATATTCTACAAAAAAGTATTCATGATTTAAAATATAGTATCAAAATTAGATATGCAGTCAATACAGTTTTCAAATGCAAATATATTTTATTAGCCATAAATTTAAATTTAAATAAATATCATAAAACTATATTTTTCAATCCAGGATAAAATTTGAACGTGAATACGTTTTTCAACCATCAATCAGAAAAAAACAATGAAATGAATCCTTTGAAATAAACCTCGCTATTGATGTTTTGCAATCAAAACAATACGCTTTAAAACATATCTAAATGAGCAATGTACTATGGTGATGCTTCGTTGAGTACATTAGTGTGACCAGTGACGTGAACAACCCCCTCCCCGCCCCACCACGTCACCACCCCCAGCCTCTATGGGGCTGCGAACCTTTTAGAGACATGATCGGTAAAATTTATTGAAATTATTAAGATAAAAAAATCTATTAAATCTTTACACTATATTCTTTTTTAATATACTTAATTTATAACAAAAAAAACAAAAATATGTTTATAGATGTCAATAACTAAAAAAAACACTTCTGGCCAAATAATGGTATACTTTTGAAATATTTAACCGATCACGTCCAAACGTGAGATTATTTTATTTATTGATGACATGTGAAAGTGAAACTCATTGTTTTTCATATCTATATGTTTGATTACATTGTTTTTTTTTCTTGTTCCATATTTTCGTTAGTCGTTGTCTGTATGTTTGTTTGACTAATAGCCTGATGTGTCTTGTGGTAGCATGGTTTATTTAAATAAATGTTCATGTTATACAAATGTTTTTTCACACGATGTTACAATAAAAAAAATAATCTCGGAATCCATTTAAAATATTACAATATTAAAGCATACATAAATGCATTTTTAGATGTCCGGTTTAAGCATTTGGGGTGTATGTCGGGTTGGTTTTGTGATGTTCGTATTTTTGTTATGTGACGTCAATAAAAACAATCTATAGAAAACACTCACACCTCCCATGATTTTGAAATATCACCTTTCTTAACTCCTATCGCATACACACATAGATACACGAGTAGTTCCAAACCCCGCAAGTGCTTAAACGCAACGACAAGATACCCCTTTAGTTTTAGTGCCACCTACATTCTAGTGTGACCCATTCAATGACATCCAACTTTTTTTTCTCCACCCCCGAACCCCGGCCTGCTGCACGCCCACCTCCATGTCGCCGATGAAAATTAAAAAAATACATTTAAAAAACTAAATTAAAAAAACATACACATCGACCGCATCGTGTATCTGTCGTCTTGACTGCATGATGTATAAACAAATTTCTATCGAATCGTTGTCATAAATGTGTATGCTTGTATATTATTGGACATAAAAATCCAAAACGGATACGGACCAAAATTGACGCGTGTAGAAGCTAAAAAGCAGCAACGAAAAGGAACACAGCGCAAGAGTCTGTCCGGTAAGTTAAATCCTTTGCTACGTCCCGCTTCGTAACAACCCTTCTACACTCGGGGCAGTTAGTCGCCTTTATGTCTTTTGGGTTGTTTTGTGCTTTGTTTTGTGGCTTCGAGCTTGGGATATAAGGGACACCCTAACCTGCTCTTAGAATCTATAGATATACTGCAAACTTAGCGATTTGTCGTATATTATGGTATAAACACTAAATAATACGAAGAATAAAAAACTTCCGTAGTATTAATTCACTAATGACTGCATTTTCCAGTTGAGAGCATAGAGCGTTTTAATTTTTCGCTGTAACTACTAGTATAGTCTACTAAATACGTTAGCATCTTCTGTGACAATGGTTTGAAGCTGTACTTCTTTCTAACTGTTAAATTTGATTTTAACAACATTGACGTTTCATTTAAAATTTATTCACTTAATTATTTTTTTAATTACTTGCACCTTATTTTATTCTATGAGTATTAATTGGATGTACGATTATTTTGTCCGTAAGTGTACATGAACACATTGTATTAGTACAGTTGTATTACAAACATCCCACGAAATTAGATTTTTATAATTCTTTATTACGATTACTTTTTTACAGTTTATTAATTTTGGAAATTATTAGCAATATTCAATGTTAGAAATATTCATAACTATATTCATGAAGAAACTTGTAGTTTCAAGTTTTAAATTAATTATAGCTATTGTTATTAATTTTATATAATAATAATAATAATAAATTTTATTATCTGAGACTCTTTACAGGTTCCTTAAATAGTATTTTAATTAAATAATGAATATAATATCGATATTATCTTTCAAATATCACAATTTCTCTATACAAACTCAATGTTACCCACAACAGAAATAATTATATAATCATACAATTTCTGATTTATCGGGAATTATCATAAGAAAATCCTGATAAAGTCTTAGTACATTCAACGTTTGCAACACGCATAAAGATACCGTAACACACACACAACCATCACACATATTACATTCACATATTAATATATGGGTTGTTATAGGCGAAGAGGAGCACCTGCCATCATCAGGCAACAGCCACGGCGCCAACCACGCGCGCGCCGACGACAACCACGTGGCCGCGCCGCCCGCCGACAAACCCGCCGAGACCTCGCACAAGAAGGAGAAGTCCGTGCTGCAGGCTAAACTCACCAAGCTTGCTATTCAGGTACTATTCCCTTTAGGGTGATAATTGCTTGGAGTGTTGAGGGACGATATACTGTACAACAGTGGCGAAGGGTGACTTTTTTCAAATGGGAAGCCGATATTTCTGGTGACTAGTTTTATTAAATTAACAAGTACTCATACTTATACTTTACTCCGTTATGTACGTACGATATTGAGTGACATATTCGCTTATTACTTACTATATTTACATAAACACTTGCTACAAACTTGAACAGAATTGCACTGTGCTCGTTGGGTATATGGTGAATGGTGTAATGATAAATTACAAAAGGTAAGCCGGTAGGAATCGAGTTATAGGGAGCCTTCGCCACTGCTGTACAATTACTGCTAAGTCCAAGCTGACCATAACCTAGAAGATTATTGGCAAACCACACAATTCTCAACTGTTAGCTACTTTTATCGGTTTAATAGATTGAAGGTCAATATTCTCTTGTAATACATAGATGACATTACAATCCATACATCGTGTAGGGTATAAACTACTTTACCTCTTTCAGTTTACTCTAATTACTTAACTCATAATGTATCGAAACTGCAACAAACAAAATGGTATTGTTGGTCGTCATAGTTAATCAGCTGCTCGAAACACAATATAAACTGACTGATTACAGATACAAATATCTCACAATCAGCAAATATTCAATTTACAAAAATGTTACACATCGATAAATTTGTATCTACCTAAAGAACATTATACTTTGTGAAACCTCTTTTCAACTGTCCTAATTTAACTATTTTTTTTCTAAAACTAACCTTAATTTCACCCACCAGATCGGTTACGCGGGCTCCACCATCGCTGTTCTAACGGTGATCATCCTGGTGATCCAATTCTGCGTCCATACCTTCGTGATGGAGGAGAAGCCGTGGAAGGCCACGTACATCAACAACCTGGTGAAGCATCTCATCATCGGTGTCACCGTGCTCGTGGTCGCCGTGCCCGAGGGCTTGCCGCTCGCCGTCACTCTGTCGCTTGCTTACTCTGTGAAGGTGAGAGGGAGATGGATATAGTTTTGGTGGGACGTCTTTTAGGAAATTATGCGAGAGTACTGTTAGGACCAGGTATACTGACTAAAGTGTTACTTTGTATTGATTGTATTCTGCTTGACCTACTCTAAATTTGTTTTTTGAGTTAATACTCGATACCCATATTGGAGAGTTATTTACATTCGGTTTTAAAAGTTTGTGGAAACAACACGTGCTATGCCACCGTAGCAAGCCTAAGCTATTCCTTTTATAATGGTAAAAGAATCCCATATCCTCCTGTGACACAGATAGGGACAGACAAAATTAAACCACGTCTTCCATTATTGGCCAATCGTTCTCATTTTACCAGTAAAATTTGCGAAACATACCTGCCCCTACATTAGACACCATTTGAAAATTTTCTTTTTCACAGAAAATGATGAAAGACAACAACCTGGTCCGGCATCTGGACGCGTGCGAGACCATGGGCAATGCGACGGCCATCTGCTCCGACAAGACCGGCACGCTCACCACCAACCGCATGACCGTGGTGCAGTCCTACATCTGCGAGAAACTCTGCAAGGTCACGCCCAACTATAGAGACATACCGCAGGAGGTGGCCGAGACCATGATCGAGGGGATTGCGGTCAATAGCGCTTTCACTTCGAGGATTATGGTAAGTGGAGATCAGGTCAGAAAATGCTTGAGTGTAGTTTGAATATGGAACTTTATAACTATGGAAGATATATAGAAAGTCGAGTATCCCAGCTATTATGTGGCTTTTAACACATTTAATTATAGGGTGAATGCACTGTCATATGTAAGTGGAGAAGCTCCATATTTATATCTAAGTGAAGCAAAACACGTATTGTGATTTAACCAATTTGTATCCAATATAATAGTTTTGGTAAATACATCACTGCGACCACTAAAACTACCTTTAAATTGCACTAGCAACATTAAAAATGTATTTCATGGCAACAGTCAATAAAACCAACATACAAATCTATTTCAATTTATTGTTGACAAGATGTTTTCGGTTGGAAATGTATGTGATTTAATTTTTTCCCCCGCAGCCGTCCCAAGACCCAACAGGGCCCCCCATGCAGGTGGGCAACAAGACCGAATGCGCGCTGCTCGGCTTCGTGGTGGCCCTGGGCCAGAGCTACGAGGCGGTCCGCGAGCGACACCCCGAGGAGTCCTTCACGCGGGTATACACCTTCAATTCCGTGCGCAAGAGCATGTCCACCGTCGTCCCTTACAAGGGCGGCTACCGGCTGTACACCAAGGGCGCTTCCGAGATTGTGCTTAAGAAGTAAGTAGTAGGGTATATTTTTGTATGTTTGTATTAAAGCAAATTTGATTGTAGAATTGACTATAGGAAGTGTCACCACTGGTCTAATAGGCGATAATATTTGTCAGAAAAAATAAATGACAAACACAATAACTAGAAACAGGGAAAAATATGCAATAATGTCACTTGCCAAGTTTACTATAGAATCGTTTACGACCGCTAAGTGTTAAGTGTTTATAATAATGATGTATATAAAAATGACGGTAAAAAGGAAAAAAAACACGGTATATTTTATTTCTACAGCTGAAACAACAGGTCGCTGTATAAATCTTATTGAAAGCATCGGACACTTTGCAGCCCATAATGGTACCAACTCCAAAAAAATTCAATATTCATAAATCGATAAGTCACGATCAAAGATCGATATATTTATCGATATAACAATACTCTCTTCCACAGATGCGCATTCATCTACGGCCACGAAGGTCGTCTGGAGAAGTTCACTCGAGATATGCAAGAAAGGTTGGTGAGACAAGTCATCGAGCCCATGGCCTGCGACGGTTTGAGGACCATCTCTGTCGCCTACCGTGACTTCGTGCCTGGCAAGGCGGATATTAATCAGGTAAATTACTCTTCATGTTTCAATCAAAATGAAAAAAAGAAAAAATACTAACATTGTTTGCTGCGTGATTTTGTTAAAATCGCAATATACGAGTCATTTAGCTTTTGGAACATTGAGGATGTTCATTTTAGGTCATAAAGCAACAGTGGCGGCGTAAGGTAGGTTGGCACCCTGGGCGGTTTTGTATTGAGCACCCCTACCTAAAATATGACACCAAATACTATACATGCTTACTCCGGTCCTTTCGCGCTCGTATATGATCAAACTTTTTTGCTCAAGAGTATTCCTTCTTTGTAGGCGGCGGCGAGCAGGATCGTTTCGCCCACGATCGTGGTAAACTCTCTTCGTTTGTTGTCGCTTGTCGGGTTGTCGTTGTCACCCCTTGGTGCTTGGTACCCGGGGCGGACCGCCCCCATCGCCCGCCCTTTACGCCGCCACTGTAAAGCAAAAAATATAAAAATATGTTTACTAGGATTTGAATGAGCTCCATTGTAGTCTGTATAATTGGTAGATTAAAAAACAATTAATTGTTTAGTGTGTTGTAATTTTGTGAGATGATTATACATAACGTAGTGAAGTAAGGTAGGATTATCACCATTTAAAGAGCAAATATCGACACAACAAATCAGAGGCTTCATAACATCGATATGCACTAAATGAATAATTAATTTCCAGGTGCACATAGACCAAGACCCGAACTGGGACGACGAAGACAACATCGTGAACAACTTGACCTGCTTGTGTGTAGTCGGTATTGAGGATCCTGTCAGACCAGAGGTTAGTGGTCATTTCGATACATTTTTTCATTATGATATCCTTAGCACTACTGGGGTTAATAGATTGGAAATTTTCGATACAATTTTTTGATGGGATAAGAGTACCTGAAGTGCACTTTTTAAAGAATTAATTCACTCTTTTGAGCACGATTTGCAATGTTTGTTTTAAATAGAAGACATAGCCTTGCCCAGCGTTTGGCCGTATATAATATTGTATATAAATAGTCACCCTGCAAATGACTTGATATCAAATGTGATTATCATAGCTAGCATTTGGCTATATGTGTATAACCTTATGTAGAACTTTATGTGTAAGGCATATAGGTTGACTGGTAGAAAATGCCGTTGGCATTAAGTCCGCCTGTACAATTTCATTTTTTTTTAATTATATCCATGTATATGGTTTTATTTAATATATGTTCTTATTTTACGTGTTTATATACTCTTATAATATAATATTTGTATAAATTTTATCTATCAAGCTAAAATATTTTCATTTTTTGTCCTATTTTTATCATTCAAGCTTTATTGTAAAAGTACACTTAAGACTGCCCTATGTTTTTCCTTCTCTTATGTCCATCCCATGGTAGTCGGTAAGAGATTGCCTCGAGCGATACGACCGCCATTTGTACTTTAATATTAAATATTCGTTTAGTTATTAAGATTTATTTAGTGTACAAAAAGAATAAAATAAATAAAATAAATAAATAAATAATTTCATTGTATGAAGTTTAATAAAATAAAATAAAAATAAATATAGGACTGTTAGTACCGAAGCGTTGCCCGTCCTAGCGGGTGTACTTCCAGTTGACCTGGAGGTACAACGTCGCGCCGCGATGTATTACTCAATTAGAGAGAATATGGACAAAAGATTCTTAAATTCACGTGAACTTGTAAAAGTAGACAGATTATTTAAGCCGCTCTCAGTTGTATATAACAAATTAATAGATAAATGGCAGAATAGATGGGATGTATCTCACCATACCTATTATTGGAATCAAGTATAACAGCTTACATATTAGGTCCCATTTAAATGTAATAATCACTATTCCGTGGTGCTTTACAGCTGGCTTCTCTGGCTGTAAATGTCTTTATGCGAGGTTGTTTGCCTCTTTAGTTCATTGTTTTGTCACCCGCTTTATTAGGGAGGGAAGTGGACAATAATTTATTTCCAACTCCTCCTATTAATTTAACTTTTTGATTGATTTCGTTGCGGGTTAAAGACAAGTTAGACATTCCCGGAGACGCGCTGAGCTTCAATGCTCAGTGTCATTAATATGCGTGCCACTGTTGATCCTGGCTTACAGGAGTTGCAGTGGCGGGTGTGAGGGCGGGACAGTCTCCTAACCTTATGTAGAAATAGACAGTACACGATACAATAGGACTTATCTCTTGCTAATTACCAAACATCTTGTAGTGAAATAGCCATCAATCAAACTGACAAAAATCGAAGTGTTGTATAGTAAATATCTCCCATAGGTACCTGAGGCGATCAGGAAGTGCCAGAAGGCCGGTATAACGGTGCGCATGGTGACGGGCGACAACGTGAACACAGCGCGCTCCATAGCCGTGAAGTGCGGCATATTGAAACCAACTGACGACTTTCTCATACTTGAGGGCAAGGAGTTCAATAGCCGGATCAGGGACGCTAATGGAGAGGTAATAATATTGTCATTTCAATAATTTTATGTCTAGAGTTTGTTAGAATATATCTTTAAGATGACAGAAGATATATTCTTGTTTTTAACAAATGTCTTGAGGGCGAATTTGACGTTTGTCATTGTCAAATTTACTCGATGGAACTAAATCTATTTTTTGTTGTGTCATGATATATTTACTTATAAACGTCTTTTATGGCTATATTAAGATTCCAACATGTTTCTTTTTATTAAAACGTTTGGAGTTAAAAGTTGTAGATATTTTATTATATCTAAAATATTTGCCCCCAGGTTCAACAGCACCTGGTGGACAAGGTGTGGCCCAAGCTGCGCGTGCTGGCGCGCTCGTCGCCCACCGACAAGTACACGCTCGTCAAGGGCATGATCGAGTCCAAGGCCTTCGACACGCGCGAGGTGGTGGCCGTCACGGGTGATGGTACTAACGACGGACCTGCGTTGAAGAAAGCGGATGTTGGGTTTGCTATGGTGAGTATTATTTTTTACGATTTTGCAAAAAAAAATTATCATTTTTGTAGGTTAATAACTTTCTCAAACATGATGGTCAAATGAAAAACAAGCTACGAAGATTATGGTATTGTTTATCGATTGCTATCGAAGCGTGAGTGTACAGGCCGCTTGTATCCTTAAGTCATTACCTGAATGTTTTGTCGATAAGTAACGGGTGTAAGACCGAGACTGTATCTGTCTTATCGAAGTTTTTTTTTTATATTTTTTCTATGTGTATTCAGTTATCATAAATATCGATACTGATAAAATATCGATGCATGAAATTTTCTAATAAATATAACATTACCCAGGGTATCGCCGGCACAGACGTGGCTAAGGAAGCGTCGGACATCATTCTCACAGACGACAACTTTTCATCGATTGTGAAGGCGGTGATGTGGGGCCGCAACGTGTACGACTCCATCGCGAAGTTCTTGCAGTTCCAGCTCACGGTCAACGTGGTCGCCGTTATTGTGGCCTTCATCGGCGCTTGCGCTATACAGGACAGTCCTCTTAAGGTAAATTATCAGGAAATTGGTTTTGATAAGTATGTATGCTTTTCTTTATTAATGGTAGAATATCGATATATGTAAGTTCGGTATAGTATCCCTAATAGTTCATGGAATGTATTTGAATACCAATAACTGTGTTTTCTCATCTTCAAATATTTCGAAACAATTTCTCGTTCTTAAAAAATAGCATTACCAGCATAGTTTTTAGACCTTTATTGCTTAATTCTCAGGAATAAGTAACTGCTACTTAATCCCTATGATAAAACACTCTGGTATGTTGCAGGCGGTACAAATGTTGTGGGTGAACCTGATCATGGACACGCTGGCTTCGCTGGCGCTGGCCACGGAGATGCCCACGCCCGACCTGCTGCAGCGCAAACCCTACGGCCGCACCAAGCCGCTCATCAGCCGCACCATGATGAAGAACATCCTCGGACAGGCCATCTATCAGCTCTTCATCATCTTCTCACTGCTGTTTGTCGGTCAGTGGACATATTCTTGTTATTATGTTAATTCATATGGTTAAAGGACTCTTCTTATGTCGACATTTATTCTTAAATTCTTAACTAATACTGTCTTCATACTAAATCTACTTTTCTGTATTATGTATATGAAATTATTGACATGTTTAATTCGATAATTTTTAAATCACTATTCCCTATTTATCGACATCCAAACTTTGCTCTCTAACCAACACATATCCAAACAATCTGATACACAGGTGACAGAATCCTGAACATCCCATCGGGTCGCGGGCAGCAACTGGGCACGGAGCCCACGCAACACTTCACTATCATCTTCAACACGTTCGTCATGATGACGCTCTTCAACGAGATCAACGCCAGGAAGATCCACGGACAACGGAACGTGTTCCAGGGACTCTTCACTAACCCTATTTTCTACTCTATATGGATCGGCACAGCTCTTTCTCAGGTAATGGTGATTATTATTCATCGAACGTGGAGATACTTTATAATTTTCAGTTTCAGAAATGGCGTAGGACGTGGTTGTCTTGAATCTTACATTTCGATATAAATCCGTATTTAATTCAACTTTTAAACAGTTACAATAAGTCGCCAGTTCTAAATAAATTTGGTAATATCCATAGATTTTGTTCATATTGTATAAGAAATAACGTGAAAGGTATTCGCAATTAAAAACATCTTTGAATTATCCGTTTGCTGGCACAATTCGGTATGGTCGACTCCGGAAAACTATTCCATCCGCACTCGCCTTGTGATAATAACATCGATTAACTTAAACACTTGCTGACAATTACACTGTCTATAACCTTTAGAGAAAACAACAAAAAATCTTTACTTTCTCCACCAAACATGATTGTAAATTTTAGATTTCTCGTACCGTCGTCTTTGTTTTCTCCAGGTGATCATTATCCAGTTCGGCGGCATGGCGTTCAGCACGGCCGGGTTGACGATAGACCAGTGGCTGTGGTGCCTGTTCTTCGGCGCCGGCACCCTCGTGTGGGGCCAGCTCGTCACCACCGTGCCCACCAGGAAGATCCCCAAGACCCTCACGTGAGTTCCACCTGGTCTACTCAGTCCCTTAGTTGGTGTCTATGGTCGATAGAACTGTAGTACTAGGTATTGGTTGTGGATAGCGATATCGATGTATGCAATTTGTAACTGCATGTATGTATCGATGTGTGGATTAGAGCATTTGTGTATCGATATTTTATGTGTTAAATTATGGTGAATACGCTTTTTATTTTTCGATAAACGTTGCAATTAAATGAAAAATTAAATTGCATTGGACACATTCCGACAATCTCGATTTGAAATTTCACTTCCTTCCTCAATTATGTAGTTAGTGTTTAATTTCAGCACTCTTCACGCAACATTCGATCGCAATTTTTTTATCGATATTTTTTCCAAGAGGGTTTTAGCATACAGTGTGTGACGTAGATTTTAATGTTGTCTCGTAACGTGCCGCACTTCAGTTGGGGCCGAGGTCAGCCCGACCCGGAGACGATCCAGCCCGGGCCGGACTACGACGCGGACCTCGACAAGAAGCCGCGCGCCGGACAGATCCTATGGATCAGGGGCTTGACTCGCCTGCAGACTCAGGTATGGACCATACACCCGGTGCCAGGGAGGGCGGGACGCCTGTGGGTTAGGTGGACGGATACATTGGGTTTACATTTCAAAAAGATAGTGGTATCATAAGGATTTCATTTTTTGATGAAAACAAAAAAGGAAATATACGGTTTAAAGGTCTTTAGTGGGGATTTTAGATTGCTTTCCATAATAAATAAACTAATAATAAACAGGATTAATCGGTAATTTCAAAAGGATTTTTAAAAAAAAGATCGTACCATTATTTCAATTATAGAATGGGAACTTGTAATATCGATA
Organism: Deilephila elpenor; assembly: GCA_949752805.1. Lineage (NCBI taxonomy): Eukaryota > Metazoa > Arthropoda > Insecta > Lepidoptera > Sphingidae > Deilephila > Deilephila elpenor. The sequence goes on from OX457119.1 coordinate 3,392,053, forward strand.
AAAATTACATGATCACATTTCATCGATATTTTTAATATATTTTATTGCCTATAATGAAACATCATCGATCATTTAGATCCAATGTATTCGTCCATTTTATAAAGATCTAATTCAATGGGAGAATACATATTTTTCAAACATTGAATTAGGTCTGGGTATTCTGCGTGATTTCTAAATAAAATAAATATTTAAATTCAATATCGATATGAGATCACGCAGTAGGTGCAGAAATGGGTTAATGTTGGGATTTTTCGTGCGTCGTTTCGCAACATAGGGCGGCTTATCATAAAACTATCGACATTATGTCGAACACATATAAACTCGCATCCGAGTGTTTTTCACTCAGGTGTGTGTTTTTGAAACATCGTAAATATTTACTACATTTGAAAATACTTTTCCAAAACTATTTTACATGATACGAATTTATCGATAATTTTACAATGACTATTAATTTCGAATTATCAATAATACTGTGCTAAGTTTACGGTGTTTCAGTGGGTTAAAAGACGGCCTTATAAAAATATCAACAGACTGATTAATTTTCTTAAAGTATTTAAATGATCTCACTAAAAGTAACACGTCGACTTTATTTAGTAATTCTTATAAGACCGTCATATCGACATCATGGGTTCCATCATGACGAATTTAAACAAAGACTGAAATATATCTGATATCATGATGTTATACCGTGATATTAAAATAAGTAAACGAAAATTGTTGCTGTAAAAGTCTACGGATAATGTAGACTTGTTACAGTAATAATATTAAATGATATTAAAAGAGAAAATAATAAAGAGTGGCAATATACGTTCTTGCTTCACGACAGAGGGATAAGTTTTGAGTTTACAGCTAATGATTACAATATAAAGTACAGCAAAGTCAACAGGTCAACACAGCGGATACCTTGGGCATCCTAACGCTAAGTTAAAAGATTTATACTTTACTATTTTTGCATACAAAACGATAAATACCACAATTTTTTGATAATACTATGCATCCATAGTTACATCGTCATAGTACAATAACATAGAATCGCTGGTTCATTTTGTGACACATATTTATGATTTGATACAAACGTATGCCGAATTACGTATGTTAAAATAATAATATTTTATTAAATTAATATATATTATATATCGACACATAATTTTTTATCGTATGATAAATTTTTAAACCATTCAAAAATTTAACTTTATACTGAGAAAAAAATATTTATACGTTTATTTTTCTTTTTGTTTCCGTATTTTCCGATTTTTCAGTTCTTTTATTTTTATTTTATTTATTTTTTCTTATTTTCCGTATTTTCTCCTATACTTCTGTTCTTGTTCGAAAGATTATTTTTATACCTACACAGAGAAACACTTTACAGAGTTATAGAAAGTAGTTACGCTATATTATTTTTGGCCCATGATTAACGTAGAATTAATTCTTGTTCGGTCACTAATTTTGTAATAATCTTATACATACTTTTTCCTCTATTAGAAACTTGCTCTTGTCGAAATTGGCAACCGAACAACGCTATACTTACTAGAAGTTTTAATTTCCATTTTATTTTCATTTATTCTACTAGTACCTGGTTTCATGACAATGTTTCTTCTATAAGACTTGAGTATATTTATTTATCTATACGAGTATCTCTGCTCCTCTGTCCGTGGCTGTCGATGTCATGAGACCGGGCGGTCCCGATAGTGCGACACTAGTTAGTCTGACCCGCGAGTAACGCCTGCATGTTCAGCATCGAAAACAGTATGACGCTTCCCGGATCTATACGTTTACTTTCAACTGTTTTATTTGGTATGATGAGTTGACTGTACCGCCCCCTTGTATCACTACCCTATTGGCATGCTCTATGTAGGCTGTGACAATGTTACTTATCCCTCATTATACCCTCAAACAGTTACTATGACTATCCAAATAGATTTTATTTACCACTGAACATGAAACACCGCGGTATGAATATGACTGTCTCTGTCTCTTTCTATCTTTTTTTTAACTCTTAGTCATACTGACTGTTTGATTTTTTTCTCACTACTTTTTTTTATTTTTTTTTGTCTGTTTTTTATTTTATTTTTTGATTTTAATTTTAAATAAATAGTATTTTTTTTCGCTTGTGAATCGCCTACCCGATACATCCTCGCTACTCATCCAAGCAACCCAAAGCTACGCCGTCTATGTAAGAACCTGATGTAGCCAGGGCCGCACGGCGTACTAACACGCGTTACCGATGTTAATACTCAATTACTCAGCAGTAACGTTTGATTCATTCACAGTTTAATATTATTTTGTTATTTATTTCATTTATACCGGATTGTGTTCAGTTACTGCTGTTGAGAGAAACGTTCATTTATTTGAGTGTGGAGTGGATTTTACTTGATAAAAAAAGTTAGTTGTCATACACGTACAGAGCATGCCGTGTGCTCGAAAACTAACCGTTAACCGTCGAATCCGTTTTCCTTTGCCGTTGTGTTGTCAGTGTTTTTATTTTTGTTTATGTTGTTTTTTTTTATTTTTTGTGTTTTTTTTTGTGAATGTATGTCCCCCTTAGCTGTGTGTGTTATGTCGGGGTGTGTTGTCAGTCAGGTGGGTACAGCGTCAAACTGAAACATCAAGGGCCATCATACGTAGTTGCATTTGCATTGGAAAACAGTTGCCTTATAATTGTTGTTATTTTGCGTACGTCTTGTTAGGCTTGTTGTAGATGTCAGTATTATTGTAATGATGTATATAGTCGACGCTATGTGTAGGAGACGCGGCGATGCCCGGTGAGTACACGTAGAGAATTTCCAACAAAAAGTGTTATTCCCGTGAAAAAAATAACCAGAGTGATCATGTTCAGCTTTCTAACAATTTTTTGTCAGTATATAATTGTGAAAAAGATTTTTCATGATAAAAGAGTTTTTTTTTTATAATTACAATTTAATATTACAGTAAAATTGTTTCCACAATTATTTACTCGGCAAATTTCAATCCAATTGAGTTTGTTCCACCTTGGCTCCCGGATATGTTTAACATAAAAAAGAGAATAACACGGCATGTTTAGATGTTCTAGTTTAAGTAACCGTTAAAACGTGATGCATTAAAAGAAACGTGATAAATAGCGTGCCACCACCATAGTGTTATTATGGAATTTGATAATACACATGAGATTAAATAGAGCCAGATTGTGGTATAAGTTGTTACACGATATCGTTGGTTCATTAGTGCATCCTCCTTCCCATAGGTGATGCACGCCCCAGCGTTGTCTAGGAGTAGCGTAGTCGATACTGTCGTCAGGTTAGCTGAGGCCTCGTTTCGATCCTACATTTTTTTTAGTTTTTTTCATTTTATTGTTTTTTTTTTTTCGATCCTGATTTGGTCTTCCGGAGTCATATTCGTATCACACAGACTGAAACGGTCACACACACTCACCCAGTACACACAGATGACACGATGTTTTATTTTTTCGTTTACGTTTTTTTGTTTTTTCTATTAACTTAAGGGTCTGTTCTTCAATGTTGGCCTGCTTGCGGCTAGGCAGATATGGGACGCTTCGTCGAAGCTATAAATATGTACATATTTACGGTGTGAATGCGTTTGACGTCATCAGTTCTAAATAAAAAAAAGAAGTAGGAATTTAAATTTATTTAGAAAACTTAGATTAAATTAGAAAAAAATGTTAAATAAAAATAGAGTTTAGTAGCTTGTAGTTGTACGACCCAAAAAAAAGTTGTAAAACCAACATAGGGTGTCAATGAAAAGAAAGAAAAACATTTTCATTTTTGATAAACTTATAGGGTCTTCCGCAATGCTTTATTGCAATCAGCTTTTGTATACGTGTTAAATATAAAAAGTCGTAGGATGTAGACAAAAATAGAAATGGTGACATTAAACGCCCGTATGTGTTCCATATGTGTCTCGCGCGACATTTGTAAAGCTAGGGCTGCGTATGCGCACGTAGGACGGTGTCGAATGGGGCGTGGAGCCGCGCGTCGTTGAGAGATGTTGTTGGCAGCCCCGGCCCGTCCTCGAGACCGAGGTGTAGTGGCGGGCGCGGCGGCTGGCTGCGCGCTGCGTGCGACGGACGCTCACGGTACCCGCACCCGCCCCCACGCGCACCACACCCTAGCCTAGTAGCTCCGAGACACGAGCCTCCCCACGATCGACGATACACTTTCACCTTCCTACTGGAGCAGGACTGATGACTTGCGTCGAGGTCCTCGCGAGGAGTATCGTCGGTCCGCCTAGAGCATTATCCATCTGTTTTCTCGTCTGTCATGCATCCTTCCACGTGTCCGTGTTGGCTGTAGTTTCGCCCCGTTCCTCCGCCGAGCGACATTGTTCCGTTCCACTAGTGTGTGTGCGTGTGTGTATACTATATCTGGCACGGTGTCGTTCGCCCGTTCCGTCCGAGCACCCTGTCCGTTCGACTATCGTCCACTCCATCGATGTTCTCGCCCGCCGCTGCGGCGGTCCCGTTGGCACTTTAGCAGTTTTGTTGAGTTTTTTCCGTTAGCGCGAGCATGGCCCACGTACACCCCAGCACAGGAGTCTCCCGGGCTAGGTAGTGCATGCCGTAGAGGCGGCGCCGGAGCGCGCCTCCACTCTGAATACAGACAACGCTTTAGGCGACGCGTGCGAGCGCGCAAGTAAGAACATCCACACCACACTCCGCGGGTGCAGAGGCGTCGTCGGTAGCGCGTGCCGGGCGCCGAGTCGTGTAGCGCGGTAGTAGTGTCGGTAGGCGGCGCGGCTGGGTTGGGGCGCGACTGGAGTGTTGTTGCTTGCAGCTGCGCGTGGTGCGCGCGTTCAAGTCGACGCTGGAGGACCTGGAGGAGCGGCTGTCGGCGCACTCGGCGGCCGGCCTGCGCTCGCGCCTGCGCGCGCCGCCGCAGGACATCGCGTACATCGACGCGGACGACGTGCCCCCCGCGCCGCACGCCCCCCACGCGCCCCGCACCGAGACCACGATATTCTAGCCGCGCCGCGCCGGCTCGCCCCCGCGTCCCCGCTCGTCCGCACGATCGTACTTAACGCCGTAATCTCCCGCGTAATCTCAACGCTTCCGCGCCGCGGCTCTGTTCTCGATTCTGTCTCGAACGCGTTTGCGCTTTAACGATTCGTCGAGTCTTAATGTTAGTACGTTAAGATATTTTATTAAGTGTTGAAAGTTTTATTAGAACTAGGTAGTCGATAGCAATAAAGCTCATAGAGGACGTTAGAGGCCCGATGTTAGACCTCCTAGACCGATTTGTGCCTGCAACGCGCCGGCCCGCGGCGCCGCCCGCGCCCGAGCGGCGCCGCGCGCCGGCCGCTCGTACGTATTCAATTCATAATATTTGTACTCTGTTGACGTGTCGTGACGTTTCCATACAGAAACGTATGAATATTTTAATAGTTGACGATTGCGCATATCTTAGTGTCGGGACCCCTTGATCACAGTACGTAGGATATAATAATATGCGAGTGTATGTGCATACGAGGAACACGATGAGCAACACTGCTGTGTACAGAGGAGCGTATTTGTACATACGATATGTTGAGTCTTTATGTATATCAGAGCAGTGATATTTTGTATAGCTAGCTGTACGGGACGTATGAATACACCACCTCCGAAACTTTCACTATTATTAACTTTTTAACTCTTAGACTTGGAGATTTTACTAAAAGTAAACTTTATTAAAAAATTGTCAAATGTTTATTAGCTTCGTGTAATAGTTTAACTATCGAGTTATCACGATGAGGGTACCTGGTCGGCAGCTTGTGTTTTCTTTCATAGTAAATTTTGGGACCACTTTAAACCCTTCGCCGACTTATGCAGGGACATTATTAGATCTATTCGCCGTGACGATTTAAATTGTAAACTTATTATCCATTAAATACTTTATGCTATCGGTAAAACTATTCTTACGTATTTGCCTAAAGTTTAGTATGGACGAGACACTCTACGCTTTACTAAAACATCAAAATGAGAGCTCTAACAAGTAATAAAGAAATTTAAAAGAAGTGTATTATCTTTAAAAAAAATTAACATGGTTTTGCGAATGTTACGAGAAACTATTTACATTGAATAAATTTTAAAGCAAATTCCATAGCATTTTCTTTCGCCACTCGTATGTTATGGTGGGGGCCGCCCATTTTTAGCATAATCGCTCTATTTCAGATGTTGACGGTAAGTTTAGGTCTGACTCGCATAGGGAGTTAATTTGTAAGTATGATAAAGGCCGGATACAGTAGGTACACGATATAATACGAGTAATTTGACTAGAGCATGTGACGCGTCGTGTCTGCACGTTTACCGCCCAGTATCTTCGGTACATACTCCGCTGGCCTATTAAATCTTGTCTCTTGTAAACGCCACTTAGTACCGACGCCCTCCGACACATGGAGTAAATATTGACTGCATACAATGCACAGGATTTAATAAGCCACGTCACGATCACCTGATCTAACGAGGTGGCATCACGAGCGGCCATTTTGTGAATGCGCGTCGATAACAAAATGGCGGCGTCGATTAGATTGTAAGTAATGAGTATATATTGAAGAAAATGTATATTTTTGGTACAAAACGTTGTTTCTTTTGTTGATTTTTTTTATTATGATTTTTTTTGTTCAATTTTGCTTCGCATTTACTGTGTGACCATGCTTATGTTACAGTGTTATGCATGTATTACAGATATGTATGTGAGTATGCACAATTTGTATTTTCCTTTTTTATAATTTTTAAAAATAGATTGATGTTTGTACAGAGTTTCTGATAATATTCACTTACAATACGTATTATCGGAGGCTCGCATAAGGGTTTTACGAATTTTTGTGTTCATTTTTTTTGTCAGTATAGCGCAATAATGCCATCACAGTAACTTACATATTCAAACTTTAACACTGTATAGTATATAAGCTAATAAATTAGATTAAAAAATACATAAAATACACCTAAATTTATCTTCAATATGACACCAAAAGTAGATAAGGTATATACTAAAATTACCCCAAAAACGGCTTCTTTTTTTTAAATAACTTAATTTCATTTTACTCGGTTGTGTATGTACTTATTTTGATAAGTTGATTTCGTAATTTTTATGATTTATTTTTGATTTCTTATGTAACGATAACATATTGTTAAAATACATACTTAACCGGCACTATAAAGTATCATTCTAATAATAAAGATTTCATTTTAATAAAAGTATTTATTTGACAAACGTTGTTGATATTTTATTTTGAACCTCAAAAATAGAATTGATCATTACACTGTGTCCGCAAATGGAAAATGGCAAAACGCTTCGCGAAGTAGCTCACATACCGGATTTTTTTCTTCCGTAGAAGTAGTTCCGACACGGTACATGATTCGTATTTTTTAATTTTTTAATATAGTACGTGCTATTGGATGCCCTCGTCCCCCGACCCAGCTAGTGTGAATGCCCCTTATCCCGATTACAATTAGGCACTTAATTACGAACGAAACTGCTTTTATTAGTATTCACGTAGCCTTTAGTTCATGAGTAATGAGGAGTACAGTGCGCGTAGTGTGCGCGACGACAAAGCAGTTTTGTTGGCCTGCGTCCGAGACGTGGCGCCTAGTATAGCGACACTACCGGGGCCGGGAGATTGACACGTCCGTCATATTGTTTTCCAGCAAAAGGCGGACATATTGGCCGGCCGCAGGATATTTGTCAATAATTATTTGGCGGAGCACAGAAGGATCAGCGTGCAATCCAGCGGGAGCTCGCTGCCAGCGCTCAGTCCCGTATCGCTACAGAGCGATGATTAAACACTATGCCCCATTACTAAACGCCAAAACACTATAAATATAAACAAAAATACACGCGTCAGCGTCTAAACAACCGCGAGAAGTGCAAATATGCGAAAAAAACATTAGGTGACACGATATGTACAAAATACACGCGGACGCACTTTTGCGTTCGCATGTGCACAAATAAATGCTCGAGTATATTACGTGCGTGAATGTACGCACTACTCGACGCCTAAATATGCGAAAATATACATACTGCCAATATTGTTCAACATGTATTCTAAACAAATAAATAACCGCCGTTTGTCGCTAAAGTTTTCAAAAGTATAATTTTTGAAGTTCCGTATAAAATATGTTTGTCGCTAAAGTTTTCAAAAGTATAATTTTTGAAGTTCCGTATAAAATATGTGAATGCATTTTGGTAGTTTGAAAAAGTTTTTAAAGTTTTAGCGTTAAGTATATAAAATATTAGAGACGCAAATATATAAATAGAAACTATGGTGCACCAGTATAGGAGTAGTATGTTAGCTGTATCCACGTACGTGGTCAAATATATAAACATGTTTTTGGAATAATTTTAATTTATAACAATATAATATTCGTGAAATTTTCTGTAAATAACATACTTTCGTGAGGAACTTTTCATCTCTTGGTGTGATAAAAATGTTATTTGTTATATAAACATATATTATGAAGACGTATTAGTGCCATTTTTAAATAAATAAACTTATATAAATTATATTATAATGATAATTCACAATTTGTGCTACTCAAGTGCTTTTAAAAACGAGGTGATATTTAAATTTGCTTGTTGTTATTTTTGTTAGCAGAATGCTATATTTAGATTTTTGTCGGTGATGTCTTTACAGTTTTAGTGTTAGTGAATGTCATAGAATATGGGTATGTGATGCGTAGAGTGTCGACATGGTCGTTTTGTGTGTTTAATCACAACCATTTGACACAACAATGTCGTACTGTTCATTTACTATATTTTAATTGTTTTTAATAAGAACAGTAGTGCGTTTATTTACAGGGTGCATGTTTTAGACGAGGTTTTTATTCTTTTTTTAGTAAATTTATAGATTAACATGTTACACTCACACTGTCCACTCATGTCCGGTCTTCCATTTGTTTTACTTTTTTTTTCAAGTCAGGCGAAGGATCTCAAGCAAATTTAACTATCCTAATCAACGGTCCATAGGTGGAAATGAGAGTTAACCAATACGGTGTAGTGGTATTTACTATTGCCTGCTACATGTTGAATTAGATAAATAATGTATACATAAATATAAAACCTTGTCTCGGTGTACACCAGAAGTTAGCTGTAAAAATAAACATTTTTCAAATAAAATACGCTTACAGTAGGTACTTCACGCCATATAGAATAAAAATAAATCACAAGATAAATAATAGAGAAGCATGAATAACATAACGTGGAGCGGTTGCTATATGTTGAATTCGCTTCTTGTTTTTAAAGTTTAGTAATAAAGTATCTATACTCCAAAGTTTTATTCATTTCACCCACTGTGCTACGTTGGGAGAGCTGCGTGATAAGGTAATTGGCCGGTTGGCCGTCACGTGATGTTCATGTGTCGATGTTGCTCCAATGTTTGTGTTGGCGGCCGCCGCGGGCCGGTGTATGTCGTACGGTGTAGTCGATGTTAGAGCTTGGCGCTTACACGCTCGTCTGTTACCTGTATACACTATAGACTAGATGTAGCCACTAGCATAGCATGGTCTAGCCGGTCTGTGCATATGTGATACGCCATCGACGTTGTCACCTCAAGCAAATTTATTCTAACAAAAATAAAAAAGACTCATGCTGTATACACATTTATATGTCAAATATTATAAACAATTTCTTTCAACTTTTCACTGATTATTGAATTAACGTCAATTGTTAATTTAAAAATTTGTAGTTTATGTTTTGCTCTAGGTGACGATTTTGTAAATAAATAAAAATATGTGGCATTGTTAGATGTATGCACTGAAAAACATGTACAACTGTATATAGAAATATTTATTGAAATAGCAAAAGCTTAGTAAAGGCTAATAATTGTATATACCAAGGCTCAATACAAGGGGCCCTTTACGCGTGTATTTGCAACTCACTGTGTACCACGAATATGCTTGTGTAAATAGCTGCTTAGACAAATATCTATATCTGGTATGTGAGCAACGACGTCGAAAATGTGTGTGTGCTTCACTAGTTATAGTACGCATGTTAACACACACTAGTGCCGAGACACACACACAAACACACAACACACACACAAAACGGTACAATCGATAAATGTTCGATGTTACTATCAATGTTATTTTATTTTTAAGTTTGTTTATAATTTGTAAAACAACGGAGCCCTGGATGGAATAATATAGAAATTAAGTGCACACTCCATTAATGTGCTTCTTAAGGTGAACCCGATTGGACGAACCCTGCGTCTGTTTTATTTTTCGACAATAGTGTATATTATTTTTTTATTGTTTATTTTTATCTTCCTTTCAACAATCTATTCATCGCTTTCGCGAGGCGCACCGGCTTCGTATAGTCCCTCGATACTTCTTTCCTTATGTATCTGTGATAATATTTTCCACTGCAATTGCGAACTATATTCACAAACTGAGAAAAGCCACTTGTTTTATATTAGCGACATATATAAACAACAATATGTTGCTACAAATTAAAATGATAATTAAATTTAAATTCATAATAATTTAATTGTGAAAGTAATGGAATGTTATGTGGTGTGTAAATATGTTGTGATGGAGTAATGTTTGGGATATGGTTGGCAAGCCGGCACTGGCCTCCCGCGCGCGGGCGGCCCGCCTCTCTGTGCCGTTACTCTCTACTTCATGTTCTCGTTTTTATTTTCTTTTCCATGAAAACCCAATTGCACACGGAAGGTGATAGGTGGCGAGTTACAAGAACGGTTGATACCCGTACCCTACAGCAAGACGACCACCGACCAAGCTGTAAGATTCCATGTTCACGGGACAGAATGCTGTTTCACTCACGTCTTGTTTACATTTTGTTTTCTTTATGTTTTTTTATCTATGTTTATGTTAACATTTGTTTATTTTATATGTTTATACAGTACTCTGTCTATCTATAACATGTTTCTCCGCTCTCTCTATTCCCACTTGCTCTTGTATGTTGGAGTTGCGCTGGCCTTTTAATTTCATCTCTTATTTTATTAAAATATAAATGTCGGAATATTTAGTTAAAAAAGTGAGGAAAAAACATTTACTATGTAATTTATTGAAGCTTAAGATAAAATATTTGTAATATTAATCGGTCAGTGTAACTTGCATGTACCGTACGTCACTGCACGCATACTAAAGCATGCGCTGTTTATATCATATTTTATTTATGTAATCCTCCATCGGGACCATCGGGCTTCGGATTGTATCCGTCTCTTAACAGTCAAACGGATACTGTGTAATTTGTGGGCCAATCGACTTCAAACTATTACATTAATCAGCATTAAAATGTATATAGATAAACAAATGTACATATTGGAAATATTGAAATCGATTCTCATGAGCAATGTGAATAACGCCTTACAGGAATGTTTGTTTGTATGTGTCAATGTCTGTCACGCTTATAATTATTGTTTATGTGTCAAGTCCACCTGTAATAATAATCGTCTGGTAAAAATAGGTTTGTAGACGTGTTCTCGGGCGACCTAACCTCTGGTTTCCATATGATTTGCGTCATCAGGTGATAAGCTACGAATTGGCAACGATATAGCTTACCGATTTAATTTCGCCTCATTCCCGTGGCATAGTAGATGTTTTGTTTGTTTGCGAGTCATTGTGCACTAATGTTACTAACGGGGTTCCACTGAATGCGACACGCCAGGGATTCGTCATAAAAGCTTACATAAAACATCATCTGTTAATTAGCATTCATTTTTTGGATATAAATAGCTTTTAGTATACAAAATTTTTCTATATTAAGTTAAGAGGTTGCTTGAGGGATCGCGGAAGGAGACAGGGAGCTTGCTTGGTACACGTCGGACGTAGGACACTGTCGGGTGGTCGGTGTTGCTTCGTATGTGCAGACGGTACAGAGATAGAGCTTGACGCGTAGCTCACATAGTAAGGTGAACTCCAAATACAGTCACAGAGCGAGCGATGAGCGACGGCGACATGTCTGTATTCAGAGCGGCGCGCAGGACCCCCGCCCCCGCCCCCCGCCACATGCATGCCCGCGCCCCGGCGCGACCCCCGCGACACCTTACTGTTCCCGTGATCTGTGACTGGAATTTTGAATTACCTAACGCTTTCTTGCCTCTTTTTTATGGCTCGGTGTGCTTATATTTATGTTCCTTTGAGACTTGTATATTACTAACCCCGGCGGCGGCCCCGGCTCGGGCCGGCCGCGCCGACACCCGAGCCGCGCGGCGCGCCGCCGGACTTTACAGCGCCCACACACCTCCGACAACGCGTAGTAGTTTAATACCGAGATTAACGAGCAAAATGCAAGGCGGGGTGAGGGCGCAATTGGTTCCGTTGTTGCGCTGTCACCCCGCGCGCCTAGTGTGTTCCGCGGCAGCGAGGAGCGCGGAGGTGTGCGGGCGCGCGCGCACGTGGCCGCGGTAGTGCGGCGCGTGACGCGGAGTGCGTGTGCGCGCAGATCCGCGTGGTGAACGCGTTCCGGCAGGGGCTGGACTCACGCGGCTCGCTGGCGGACGCGGCGCTGGCTGAGGCGCTGCGCAAGCAGACCGCGCTGTCCAAGCGGTTCTCGCACTCGTCGAGCATCGAGTACGGCGACGCGGCGCGCGATACGCTCGCGCCGCGGGACATCGACGTGGAGCGCCTCTCCAGCCACAGCCACACCGAGACGGCGGTGTAACGCACCGCGCAACGCCACGCCGCCGCCACCACACGCCACGCCCCCCGGGACCCGTGACCCCCGTGACCCGTGCCCCCTCGTGCAATAACTTAGCGATATGATATCAGTATTATGTAGCGCGCGCCGCCGCGCACGGACCTTACGCGAACCGTTACGCTGCCATCGCTCTTATTGTATTGTAATGCTGAAACGATTGTGTATAAAATCATATTTTTAAAAGTAACGAGGATGATCAAGTTTCGTATTTGATTTTGAACGTGTATGGTTGAGGGCGCGGCGAGCCGGCCGCGCCCGCGCGTACTTGAGCATAAGTTATATTGTTAACTAGTGTGTTTAATTATTCGATTGTTTTGAAAATATTTTATTATTATACGCGCGCGTCGCGTCGCGCGCGTCTGTTGAACAAATAAAAAAAAATATTGTCTAATTATTAATTTTAGATTTAAGCGCAAGGGTGAGCGAATGGACGTGTGTTTTTTGAAAAAAAAATAAAAAGTTTTCGCATACCATCGTGTCATCTCTCACACGGAATGAAATGTTTTATATTGCTTTTGTCAAAGACATGTTGCGTGCGTGCGCGCGGGGTGGCGGGAGGCGGGCGGGCGCGGCGCGTGACTTGTGCGTGACGTGCGCGTGACGTACTCGTGACGAGCGCGGCACACTCGCCGCCCGCCGCCCCGCCGTGCGACACACACTATATACTTCAACTAAATTATTGAACTATTAGTTAAGGTGTTTGTTATAAAATTTCAGTAACTCTTTTGTTTTTACGACCTTTTTCCCCTAAATCTAAGTATATACATTTAAGTCATATCTCGAAGCGTAGACGCATCAGCCGAAGCGTTTGTACACAAGAACCGCACGTCAGGGGTTCTTGTGTAAAAACCGACGTAGTCCACTTTGAACATCTTCAAAATGTTTAAAAATAGAAATAAACATTAAAATTGTATAGCTGAAGGTATTTATTTGTAATGCTAGTCTCTTATGAAACAAAATACTAATTATTCAATTATTATAATGTACTTATTGATTATTGATAAATACTTCAAGTTTATTAAACAAAATATAGTCTACGGTGTAACGAATTGATTTCGGAATTTTTTCTCTATGAGCAATAGCGAGACGCGCGCGCAGCGGCCCCTGACGTGCCGCGGCCGTGCGCCGAGCGTGTGACGTCACGCGCACGCGCACGCGCGCTCGCCGCTGCGCGCGCGCCGGCACAGGCATAGGCGACGTAGGATCGCAGCAGTGGCATTTTCAACTTATAACGTAAGACATGTACTTAATCGACTTAGTGACGAGTTGAAACGAGAGTCGCACGAGAGCGGCCGACCGCTCGCCGCCCACTTGTTTTTAGTGATAAAATAAAAAATATAATGAAATCAAAACGATCTAGCGAATCGGCAATGTTCAATTTTGTATAGAACGTTTCATAGTAGCGGTATTTGAGAGTTGTTACGTTTTATTTGTGAGGTACGTAGGCGCGTTCCGTACGCCGCAGCCGCCCGCGCCGTCGCCGCCCGCGACCAATACATACTCATGACGTCAGCGCGCTGACACGGACGGACGAGTGGCGGGACTACTATTAAAACTATTAAACAATCTTGTAAGTAATTAAGTATTAGCTTCGAATCAATAAAGCCTTTTTAAAAAAATTAGTTAAAAATGAAACTATTGAAACTTCACAATGTTTAAATAAAATAATATTAGTTATGATTTCAGTGAATAGAGTGGTCATGGTATCGTTTTGTGTATTATATATATGATATATAAACTATTATTTCGTTGATATTCGTTACCACGAGTTTCCCGATGAAAGACATAAGTAATTAGGAGTCTATGGATGCTGTAAGTAACGGCGCTCGGCACCGAGCCGCGCGCCCATACCTAACAATAAATTGTTTTGACACGACAGTCTGCCACTAACCATTTTAGCTGATAAGTCCCATTGTTGTATTTTTCGTCTCACAATAAATGAAAATCTATTTTATTGTTTTTAACCCTGAAGTTTTATTTTAACACTCCCTCAATTTAATATATAAATGAACTGTGTATCGTGTGATCTCTTATCATACTTACTTGTATAAGTATCTTGTGTATCACAGGATCATGTGACATGTTGGGTTCGACTCCCACAATTACTAAGCAGTAAAATTGTTCCTTCTAAGTCCGAGTAGAATACAACACCAGAGCCTAATGCATCGTTCGAGAAAATATGAGACCAAAAGTCCACATTTCAAAAGTATATTTGGTGCGGATCATTCCTACCGACACCGAAACAAAATAACAATATTTTCTCCCAAAGTTACCATGACTGAATGTTCACCGCCATGGTCCGGCGATAAGAGTCGAATCAGATCATCACAAAAACCACAACAAAAGAACGAAGATAACTTGAACACAAGTTAATCCGCCAAAAACACAGGAATCAAAATATCGTATGTACGCAAGAACTGATATGAAGGCGCACATTTGTCATCCTATTGCAGCGATATTTGGAACTGAGGGTAGTAGGCATAAAGTGTAGCCAATAGGATGTTAGCTTCTTATTATGAATTAAAATAACTCCGTCAACTTCATGCGTTCCTGGTACTTGAAAGGTGAAAAACTCAATTTTAAAATGCTGAATTTGCTAATATCTCCCGCTAATAGAAAGTTATCAGCTTAGAATAAAAATATCTCCGCCAACTTCATGCGTTCCTGGTACTTAAATAACAAACTGAAACCTCTTCCTTTCTCTGTCTCCCTAGTACTTTTTGTACTCTGAGAAATATTGCGCATATGTAATAATAGCTTTAACAAGACCTCCTTTCTATCTCTGTTGTCCTAGTATTTGTTGTATCGCTTTGTCGTTTAATCGCATTTTCAAAGCACAGTGGTGCTACAGAAGTTTCTCTTCAATAGATGGCGTTGCCTTAAAATGTGAAAGCACTCTAGTTCACCTAAATACCGTGACAATTCGGGTTTTTTACAAGTTTATTATTTTTGTTGTTTTTACAAAGGTATTGTTTAGTTAATAAAACCATAAGATAAAAACGAGATGTTTATTTACAACGTCACATACAATAATAACATTATAGACAGTATTTAGTTATTGGTACTTAAGTCTAATTTCTAGAAGGTGAGGAGACCAGGAGGTGGTTCCGGCGGCATGAAACCGGGCAAAGGACCGCTTGGATCTGTAAATATAAATAAGATAATTATGACATCTAACATTCATACACACAGTTCTGAATCCTCTGAAAGATACAAATTATTACGTCTTGAGTATTAGGAGTATGAATCTTTCTCACAATTTGCGGACCGGAAACAAATATTTATGGACCACACGAATGTTTGTCGATGTAGGGATTGAACCAGGGGTGTTATGGAACTCCATAATCGTAACTGAAATTATCGGAAAATTCGCAATATTTTTTAAGCTTAACCAAAATCGGTATAATTGTTATTGTAAATCAGTATCTAGGTCCAACATTTTATATCCATATCATCCTTGGAAATCCAGCGCCACGGCACGGCGGCTGTTTTAAATATGTATTCCCTCCCTTCTATAATCCTGGGACCTTCCACCATAGTTCCTATTCACTACGGGCTGGCATAATTGTGCCGAATTGCATGACACCACCGTCTAATACCATTTGATGCTGTATCTTGACGCAATGCACTTACTATCAGGTGCGGCGCACTATGTCGTGCCAGGTTTAAATAACTTCAAAAATGTAGCATACGTACCGAACTTGTGGTGGTGCAGCATGGGCGTGGGCAGCAGGTGGGGCCTCGCGGGGAGGGGCGCGGGCGGGGGCGAGCCGGGCGGGGGCGGCGGCGGGGGCAGCGCGTCCCACAGCGACACGTGGTCGGGGTGCGAGGCGGGGCACGGCCACGCGCAGCCGTAGCGACGCACCTTCTTCCTCTACACACATACATACCAACATTAGCTTAGAATCGTCAAGCAAACTTTGGAAAAATTTAAGGATGACTAGTCATAGGAAGTGACTGAATGCGCCCGTCATCATGAAAATCTGATAGATTTTATACAAGCTGTAGTCAAAATTGTTTACATTGTTTTTACTCAGCATAGCTGAGGCCATTGAGTAAGGCGTAGTTAGACAAACAGGACACTAGAAATGACTGCCACATGTCTATTTTTTAATGCGTTTTGTAAGATTATTAATGGCAAATAAGGGCCACCATCACAATCCATGCCAGGGGACTGTACTACAGAAATAATAATAATTATTATATTTATACATACATATAAACCCACACAACTTAGTCCTTAGCTTCGGCCTGGCTATAGTTGATTAGCCTTCCAAATACGGAAGAGAACGCAAATGCTAAAAAAAATAAAAAATAAAAATAACTACTGACCTTCTTAACTGGAGGTTCCTCTACGTCGGAGTCCTGTCCGGGTTTGTATCCGTCGGCGAAGCTCACTCGCTTGTTGGCGCGCATCTCGCTCACTGTCGCCGTTTTACTGCAAGTCAAATATGGAAACAACATTGTTAAATTGAAAATTATTTACTTTAGAAGATATTATTGGCCACGCCTCTCGGTACAAAGAAAATAAGAAACTCAGAGAGATCAGCTTATGATAATATTATATCTCAAAATACGTACGTGATTAATATTCCCTTCTCTGGGCCATCTCTTTCCTCATCGGCCTCTTCTGCCTCTTTGGCCACCTCGCCGAGAACTGAAACAGAGCAATTTAAATTAGTCCTTTTCAAGTGTTTCACATAATTACACATCAAAAGTGAGTCCAGTAATAATAGTCTCATTTTTCACATACATATACATCAATCTATATATCTATATCAGCCCATATACGTCCCACTGCAGGGCACGGGCCTACTCTACAATCGATGGAATCGATTGAGAGTGGTTAGGCCATATAGTCCACCACGCTGGCCTAGTGCGGGTTGGCGGACTTACATACCGTAGAAATTGTTTTAAATCGCTACGGTATGCAGGTTTCCTCACGATGTTTTCCTTCACCGTTAAAGTGCGTGGTGATTGACTATCAATACACACATAACTCCGAAAAGTCAGAGGTGTGCCCTGGGATTTGAACCATATTTAACATTTACATCAATATTTAACCTTTATAAGCTAATGTTACAACCCATAAGAAAGTAAACATATCCTATTGCATATACCAAGGTCACATCAAACTCGTCATTGAAAACAAATCATTAATCTTCTGGCCTTTCCGTCCCACATTCACATGGTGTCAGTGAAAATTATATTTGTATTACTCTCACCAGTGTCCTGCAGCACTCTATGGATCCTCTCGTCGAGTGAGGAGGCGTGCGCGTGCGCGTGCGCGTGCGCGTGTTGGTGCGCGAGCGCGTGCTCGGCGCGAGACTCTGCGCCGAAGCAGTCGCCGTACTGCAAGCGGTCCAGCGCGCCGTATGTGTCCATGTAGGCTTCGTCGTAGCTGGAATTATTGGAGTGGAGTTAGCTGAAGTTAAAGGATATCATGGAGAAATTAAGGTAAAAGTGAAAACAATGGAACAACTTTCTGTCAAAAACCTTCCAACACTGGGAAATTTAATTAGTTTAGGAGCTTATGTGTGTATCAAAAAACAATATTCAATTAATTTCCCACGATCCAAAATAAAGGGATTTATAATTTTACATACTCCAAATACAGTATCCCAGAAAGACATTGTCTTTAAAGTAGACATGTCGCTATTGTAGCGCGCAGTTCACCTCGTATATTTCCATCCCAAAAATCCGGCTTCAGCTAACTTTTGTGAAACGAAACACAAATTAAACTGCAATTTTAACTATTTCCAAGCCGGGGCTTACCTAATACTACTACTGTCGGTTCTGTTGGCGAGGCTCTGTATCTTGTACACAGGCTGCGAGTCCACCACGGGCTCCGAGATCACCACCGTCTGCGAGTTCATCGCAGTCTGCGAGTCCATCGCAGTCTGCGAGTCCATCGCAGTCTGCGAGTCCATCACAGTCTGCGAGTCCATCACATTCTGCGAGTCCAGCACAGTCTGCGAGTCCACCACAGTTGGTATAGGGAACTGCTCCGTGGTGTTGTCGCCTGTTAGAACTATGTTCACCTCGCCCGGTTTTAATCCTGTGAAAAAAAACACAAGTTTTTCATATTACATACAAATTGGTAAATTTAGCTGTACTGTGTTTTAATAACAGCCTGCAGGAATTGAATGGCTAGAGATTTTACAAGCCTTTAGTTACAAAAAAAAATACCTTTTCAATTTATTTTTATATTGAGTTCAAAAACATTATTTTGTACATACATACATACTTAAACTCACGCCTTTATCCCCGAAGGGATAGGCAGAGGCGCCACCAGGACACCCACATTTCGCCTTGTATGTTCCGTCCCATGATGTGATAGGGGGCGAGCCTATCGCCATATCGGGCACAAATTCCTGACTCCGGGCTGATAATGAATAGAAAAATCCAATACCACTTTGCCCGACCCGGGACTCGAACCCGAGACCTCAGCTTTGTAGCCGTACCGTAATACAACTACGCCACCGAGGCAGTCATTATTTTGTACATACATATAAAAAGATTTCAATATGTTTTATTTAAGAACCGGTCGACCGTTATAATATTTTTGTTAAGCCGGTGTGGAGAGGTACCAGATAAATACCAGCTACCGTTCTTAGCAACACAACAAACATAATATTACTTTAATGCCATTTGGTAATACCTGTCTAGAAGTCATACTATCAAAGGTTTTCTGGAAGAGATCGCTTTAAGCGATACGACCGCCCATTGTAATACCATAAGTTCTTATATTTTGTGTGATTTTGTATTAATTATTGTTCTTTGGTTTACAATAAAGAGTATTGTATTGTACTATCAGACACTGCTAAGTTCGACACAAGTTTCATATCACTAATGTAACAAACATTACCAACCCCATCTCGAAGGCCTTTCTCTATGCAACCCCTCCGCCGGTAGATCAGTAGGTCGCCAGTCACACTTAATTTCTCCATGTATCCTGGCCCTTACTACTGTTTCTATTCGCTGGCTGCCCTGACTGGACCCTTCGGTGAGGTCCACCACCTCGTTCTCCACGTGAGAGACCTCCTGGTTTAAGGCTTCCACCTCGTAACCCTCGATGATGGCTGCGGGTCCTGGCTCGTCTAGAGGCAGGGGTATGTTGATGTGTGTTACCTCCTGCGTTGATAAGATTATTTAGTTAGTAATTGATGTTATTTGGTAATAGTTCAATTAACGCAAGGTAAACTTGTAAGGGATAAAACATTTGTTTTTTACAGGGTGAATATTAACTTTGATAAAACACATATATTTAAATCAGTGGCAATGATTGTGGTTTAAATTTAAAATCAGTCAATTCAGAAAATTACTAATACAATTTACAATTTTTGTAACAGTATTTAAATAAAATGTATTGTTACACTAATATTACTTTTTTGGGCACATTTTTAATATGAAATAATACTAGTGCATATACAAAAACATGATCGATATCACAGAACACCTTTATACATCAAAGTCCAACTCTACCTAGCAAAAACATCACTCACCTGGCTAGCAGCTTCGCTACTATACGACAGCGCCATCTGTTCGTACATCTCATAATTCCCCTGCTGGAAGGAGACCGCAAACTTTTCCTCCTGAGGGTCCTTGTGCGTCCCACTAGCAGCGATGACGTCATTGAAACTGTAGTTGGAGTTGGGAGATAAAGCTCGTAGATGGCTCTCGTCCTTCTCGAATAATCTGTCTTTACTAGTGATTGACTCCTGGGACGATTGAGATTGGTTTGATTCCTCTGTTATTGTTCGTAGTTGTGGCGTGGAGCGACTTGGGTCCAATGGCTCCTGTGGAAATAATTAAACAATGGTTTGGAGACATTGCCCTCACATACGCCACTGCAACTCCTAGCCAGGTTCCGTGGCGCGCATGTGACACCGAGCATTGAAGCTCAGCGAGTGTCCGGGAATGTCTCACTTGTGTTTTACCCACAATGAAATCAATAAAAAATTTGAATTAATAGGAAGAGGAGGAAATATGATTATACGATGGTTTATCGATATTATAGGTGCGAAATTTCTTTTGTAAATATTAAAGCTGTTGTGTGTTGTATGTTGATATCTTACTCTCTTACTTTCATACATGAAGAAACGTGAAAAAAATATATAAAAACCAGCAACAAAGTTTGAGGGTGTTTATGGTTAATGATTTGAGGTCAGCTGTGTACCCGTTTGTCCGACGTATGTGATAAGGAAGTAAAAAACAAGTAATAATAACATTTCAGGTTCATTTACTTATATTTTATGGATTCCATTAATTAACATCAACAAGGAACTAGATCGGAACTTAGCAGCATTTACTATAACCTCAACAAGGAACTTGACAGAACTAAAGGGAACTGAACAGCATTTGCAGTAAGAAACTCACTTTAAACAGGTCGTCGTTTTTATCCACATTCTCGACGTTAGGAGGCGCCTCTGCGCTGCCATCAGATGTTTCCAATGTATCTGTGTCCTGAACTTGTTCCGTCTCCTCCGATACTTTTTCTATCGGACTGTCTGCTCTGAGAACAAATGGTAAAGGATATATTCTAAAATCTAACAGGTCATGAAATCTTAATTAATTTTTGGGATTACTTTTCAGTGAGCAAAGTAATTCTAGTACACTGTAAATCAATTCTATAACCAGTTTCTTCTTCAGCAAAATTTTAGACTTTATTATCTTTTTATCTTATTTTGTGTGATTTTATCCCATATGCAGAGAACAAATATTAAGTTTAAATTTTGAAACAGCTTTGCATATTTTTTTGTGTAATATGTAGTATGTGGTACTAGATATTGTGGTCGTAATTTTATCATAAAATATCATCATATTACTTACTCTTCATCATTCCTCGGTACTTCCTGCTCCTTCTTTATATGTATATTATTACCTACAAAGTCATTCTGCAGTTCTTTCACATTAATGATTTCTCTAGGTTTCTTCCTTGGCGAAAACTTTTGTTTCTCATCATCCGTCACTTTCTCCGTCTTAATATTATTTAGTATATTAACATCGAATAACTCTTCGCTCTGTGGGGAATCGGAGGAAGATTGTTTACGGTTCTTTCTTCTAGAACCTTCTTTCTTTTTCCTCTTGTTTCTTCTATCGCTGTCTGTTTCTGAATCTGTGGAACTGTCGCTTGAAGTCGATGACGATGACGTGGTAGTTATGTCAGAACTGCTCGAAGATTTAGCTTTGTTCTTTTTCTTTTTTTGATTTTTGCGTTTTAATTTTTGTAACTTCTTCTTTTTCGCTTTCTTCTCTCTTTTCTTTCTTTCTGTAAGGGTAGTAAGAATTTACTTTATATAAATTTTAAACATCACCTACAGTGATAGGTATTACTAAATATTGGCCGCTCCCAAAGGTTTTAAGTGACCTAAATTGATTTTGTGGATGTCGGAACAAAATGGCCTAATATTCTCAAATTACATTTACTGTTTCTTAATTATTTTTCTGTAAGAAATTCGGTTCTTTTTAAGTCCTATATGTCACGAATACAATGGTCAATTTATTTCAAATTAAGCAAAGTTCAAGCTGATGTTACCTTATAAACTACATTAATTGAATACTTGTAATGGGTTCCAATATATAGGTCCAACAACATAAGGTAATTAGACATTTCTCTTCCATATGTATCTTACCTTTCTCGTTAACGCCGCCTTCTGAGTCTTCTTCAGATTTGTCTAGCTTGAGCAGTTTCTTTTTCTTTTTTTGCTTCAGCTTTTTCAAATACTTCTTGCTTAGTTTCATGCGCTTGGATGATTTTGACTTACTGTTCTGTAAGAATGGGAATTTGGCACTTTACGAAAATGTATAGCTATTGCATTAACTTGGTACAATTGATACTTTATATTCATTTGTCCGCCAACCCGGACTAGGCCTGTGTGGTGGACTATACAGCCTAACCACTAAGCCAGAGATGTTTTGTTTTTTACCTTTTTCTTGACCGATTTCTTCTTTTTCTTAGAGTGCTCGTCGCTCTCCGATATGGACGACGTTGAGTGTTTCCTCTTACGCGTCTTCTCTTTCACCTTGTCCGCTTTCATCTTCTTTCTGATGTGGAAAAAAATATTTTAATGAAATAAACATCTAATATAGCAAAATTAGTAAGTATAGAAAATATTGATTGGTGCAAATATAAAAAGATACTAAATAACTACACTTCATTTACTGAAAATAAATCTCCTTTAAGGATTTCCACAGTGACCTGTGGTAAATAACTTGCATTAAGCCATTTCCTGAGCCCGTAATTACGTCATCTGGACCTCTTGGTTTAACATGCTGCAGTGCACACACGCTGTGTTTTTGTGTCAACAAACAAATACAAAATAATAATGATATTACAGCCTCCGTGGCGCAGTTGGTTAGACGCCAGCTGTATAACGAGAGGCCGCTGGTTCGATCCCCGCACCGAAACAAATATTTGTGTGATCCACAGGTATTTGTTTCCGGTCTGGGTGTTTGTGAGAACGAAAAATGTCGTAGTTTCTGATACTCACGACACAAGACTTAATTGATCTTAATGTGGAGTCAGGAATATGTATGTGACTGTTGGGTGTATTTATTTATTTATATTGACATTAAAAATTACCTTTTCTCAGGCTCGTCCTCCAGGTCGGACTCCTGGCTCCATCCCTCACTGCTGAGGCGGTGTTTCTTGACCTTCTTCTTGTCATCATTGTCTTCTTTCCTCTTGGAGTCGTGCTTCACGGGTGTAGTACTTCGGGAAGTCTCTGCCTTCTTTTCTGACACGTCTGATAGTACTGCTTGCATGAATCTGTTATACCATTAATAAATACATTCAACAGTTTTATACATAGTCATGATCAGTAAGATGCCAAGTCTTGTTTTGTGGGTATCAGAAATTATCTTTTTGGTTCTAAAACACCCATACTAGGCCAGAATGGTTGACAATATGGCCTAACCCGTCTCAATCGTCCTGTCGATTTTAAAGGAGGCCGAATACATGCGGATCTCACAAACATTTGTATCGATAGAACAAACCCGCATTCTCTAATTTCACTAACTGCGTCACGGGGGTAAAAGCATAGTGTGTACAGAGTACAAAAGCATAGCTATAATTTATGGTCTAACCAGACAGCGAGACAACCATTACAACTCCATACATCCATCACGAATCATCGACTTGCGACGCGTCGCCGTCGCTTCCCTTTCGCTGGGAGAACATGGAGAACATGGAGAGGCACTAGCCCACCTCTGGTACTCGCGGTCGAGGTAGATCTCGTCGCTGCGCTGCGGCGTGGTGGTGCGGCGCGCGGGCTGGCTGTCCTCGGCCTCCCAGTCCAGCGCGGCGGCCAGCGCGGCGCGCTCCGCCAGGCTCTGCGCCGCGCGCGGGTACCACGTGCGGCACGACGGGTGGTGCGTGTCCGAGATTCTGGGTACATTACACACATACATATTATTTATTTGAGCTTTTATTGCCTTTATCATACACTGCCCTTTCTTTCTCCCTCTCATAAATCCATCCAATGGTTGTCTGGTAGAGATTGCCTTAGTGCGATAAGACCGCCATTTGTACTTTGTTGTTTTGTTGTCTATATATATCTGTTGTTACTTTTTTGTGTACAATAAAGAACATAATAAATAAAAAATAAATAAATACATACATCAACTCAAGCCTTTTAAAGTACTGCTTTTCTTCTGAACCAGCGGTCGCTTACAATCAAACCCGCACCCAAACAAGGTCAAACGCACGCAATTCCTCTCACGCAATTACTCTAGTAAGCGTGAAGACTACCATTCTTGTTGATGCGTAGGCAAAAAATATTGCTTAGAACCCTTTCCTGTTTCTTCTTCAAACCTTGCTCAGAAGGCAACGATAATATTAGGTATTCGCGTGTCAATAGGAGGCAGTCAAGTAAAAAGAAACTAATGGTGAAGGGAGCATACGTTAAATTATGAAGAGTGGTGGGTAGAAATTAATAAAATATAGTTCGACTCACTGATCGCATCCGTACACGCGGTCGACGAGCGTCATCTTAAACATCTCTAATTCGTCGTACACGATGGAGCGGTCCTTCACACAGTTGCATATCTTCGGATTCTCCGTGAACCATATCTTGGGAGAGCTGCGGGTTTCTCTGGGGATTTTATTTTAGGTTAATAAAACACCTTAGCATATAAGTCTACGTCTATTGGTACAGTAAAATTCATCGCCGTATCTCAAATAATTTATTTCAAATATACAAAGATAAATATACAATTACAAACACTTCATTGTTTAAAAAAACGCTATATGACACACTTAAGTATTTTTAGTAAACTTCACTTATTAACAAAACTTTACCTTAATCTGCCATAGTTAAGCCAAATAAATTAAGTGTTACTGATATATCTCAATTAATTTGTAATATGGAACTTACTTGTAACACTTATTCTTGTCATGCCTAAACAGCAGCGGCTGGCAGATCTTCAAAATAAAACTCCAAGTCTCCAAAGAGTCCACCGTCGACTTGGAAAACTTTTCTCCCATGCTCTCCAACTCTTTCTCCATCGACAACGTCATAGACCTCTGACTGTCTACACTCACGTTCGACTTGCATCCACTTTCAATAGACCTGTATCCGCTCTCGCCCGACTTGTATCCGTCGGAGTAGTCGCTTCTCTGACTCATGTTCAAGTCTTTCAATTCTGGAGTTATAGATCCCCGGCTTATATTCCTATCGTCGTCTTTAGGCGGAGACATGTCATACTCAACGAGACCCTTATCTTGACTCCCTTCGTCTATCAAATCACCCTGTTTTATCTCATTTATGACTGATTGTAAGAATTTGTCATCGTTTGATGCATCCATTGATATGTCTTTGATTGAAAGTTCGTCATACGATTTCATATCGACTGGGGAGTCGTAAAGAGTGTCTTTCTTGGACGTAGTTTTAGCGTATTTATCTAACGAAGAATCTTCATCAAATATATCAAGCATTTCATCTTCATTAGGATCAATTTCGAATTCAAACGAGTCGATTACTGGTTGCAGTTTTTGAACTACAACTGCTTTCTCTTTTGGACTGTGTGTAGGTGTGACTTTGGATAAATCTATATAATCCACGGGCCCAGAAGGTCTGTCAGCCGGCATCGGTATCTGTTTTATTTTAGATTTATCGTCCAATTTGGGACTGGAGCTGTTGTTTTTATCTTCATTGTCTAAAGACCAACTATCACAAACCAAATAGTCACTCAAATTAACGTCTGTCTCCTTTGAATCTTTTTCGGGTTCTTTTGCTATATGCATTGCGGTTTGTTGAGGATCTTTGTCTTTCTTATCTTCTTTATCTTTTGGTTTCTTTTCTTCTCTGTGTTTGACACGGTCTTCTCTATGCCGGTCTTTATATTCTTTGTGTTCCTTATGATCTCTGCTATGGGAATGTCTACTAGAATACTTCTCTCGTCTACTCTTCTTGGTACTTTCCGATGATTTCCTTGGTCTATCGTGCTCATCTTTCCTCCTTTGAAACGGATTATCATACCCAGGCAGTAGTTTTTGGTAGTTGAATTTAAACTCTCTGCCTTCTGCTTTCGCTTTTTTTGCTTCTAAGATAATTTCATCGACTTTAGCGGGATCTGAAACGTAGGTATTGTTTATGTAAAATCATTTTTGAAAACTATTTCTTACTTAATAACTTTTTACTTAATCAAAATATGTACTTTTTACGTGATATCCAAATAACTAGACAATTTCTAATCGATAAATACAATTTTAAATACAACAAACCTTAAAAAGTCAACTATGAGCTGTAACATACACTACATTTAGGATTTACACCAATATTCCCTTTCTTTGCTATGGGCACCACACATCATCTTATAACTTATATGATTACAATAAAAAGGAACAATACCACTTACTTTATGACTAGTGACTACACAAATTAAGCTTATTATGAATATGATACAAAATACATCTAACTATTTAGGTATCTACATCCTGTACTACTTTTTTTTCTATTGTTGCCCGCTGTCATATAAACCAAGTGATCCTATTTTTCAATATTGTTAACATTATAACTAATACCTCTTTATAAACATACTAGGGTATCATAGCCCTTCAGAAATATTATGCTTAACAGACAAAATAGTCTTCAGAAACCATAAAAAATAGTTTAAAGACATCTTATGTTAATTTAGTGTCTTCTGTCACCACAAATGTTTAAATGTATTTTTTCCTTTTATCTAAATGAAACACAGTTAATAGCCACTTGGTTTGTATGAAATGGCGCACAACAGCATATGGGTGCATCCACACCTCAGTTACAATTTGTGGAAAAATGAATATCTAATGGCATAATGTTATTCATAGTTAGTATATTATGTACCTTGTTAGTATATAGTAAGTAAACCTAGTTTTTGAAAAATATCAACATGTTGCAACAATCTATAACATCGAGAACATATGCAGAGCGACTCGCTTGTTGCTGAAAGTTTCTACATACATACATAAACTCACGCCTTTGTCCCAGAAGGGGTAGGCAGAAGCGTCACCAGGACACCCTAATTTCGCTTAGTATGTTCCGTCCTATGATGTGATAGGGGGCGAGCCTATTGCCATATCTGGCACAAATTCCTTACTCTGGGTTGATAATGAATAGAAAAACCCAATATCACTTTACCCGACCCGGGATTCGAACCCGAGACCTCAGCTTTGTAGTCGTACCGTAGTGCAACTACGCCACCAAGGTAGCCAGGCCGAAAGTTTCTGTTGAGAAAGGACGGGATGAGTAACATTTAACATAAAGTAACAAGTTACAGATAACCTTATGTTACCATGTAGTACAATTTTGCTCCACAAAAGATACCTGCAGTGGATGCACCATATACAATCTACACAGATATCCATCCGCACTTACTAGCCGCAGCGAATGCTTGGAACTGTTCAGTCTGGCGCCATGACCATTTCTCGAGCCGTCTGTACGGACACACGCCTACATACCAGACAAGCACACGTGACACAGAACAAACGTGGAGGATCATACGGGTGGAAAGTGATTTAATGATGCTAGTGGGAATTGTTATGGTGAGTGGAAAATGGAAGCATAAATGTTTAGTATAAAAGTAGAGCACAAAAAAGAGTGAATCCTGCCTTATTAATTTTAACAGTTATAGTATATTTGAGCGAAGGTTATAGTAGTAACTTTTCTAATAGTAAATCAAAACATTCATTTAATTTTATAAAAATTTAAACTAAATAAAAAAATATTCTAAAATATATTTTTTATTAATATAGAGCTTCCACTTTCCACACATATTAAATTTACTGTGGTTATAAATTAATCAGTAAAAGGTTAAGCCCATTCGCAAAATAAAATCGTCCATGCAAAAATAAGCTATTCATATTAATTACTGTATGTGCCCTGCAAAATTAATACATTCTAAATTTGTTTAATAATCTTAAGAAACATCATCCTTTTTTAAAAATAAATCTTATATAATTCATAAGTAATATTAATACAAAAAACCCAAGCACAATTAAAAATAATTTTATAATTAATTTTAAAATCTTCTACATACCTAAGAATGATTTGATAGGTGGCATGGCCTTTGTAGGCATTGCTTTGTCACTGTTGGGCGCTGGACATATGAGACCCAGCGGGATCCCTAACTCAACTAGCTCCATTTTACGTTTCATGTCCTCTATCTCTGATAACGTCTTCTTTTGTTGGTCGATGTGCTCTGAAAGAATAGAATTAAAATCTGAAAATTTGCAAAAAAAAATTGCAACTACTTTTTTAACCTCGGCTAGAAAGTTTTAGTAGATTTTAGGGGCCATTCTACCATTAGGTCTCCCGTGTTATGAAATGTGGGTTAAAAGTCAATAAACCACATAAATATTACAAAGATAAAAAATTCGTATTTCAGATCTTAACATAAGGAAATAAGGTCTATATTTCACTGACTTTTAAAATCGTTTGCAGACCGTACCAATATTTCCCATCTCTTTTTAAATATAATAACAGCCTCCGTGGCGTAGTCGGTTGAACGCCGGCTGTTAAACGTGCAGCCGCGGGTTCGATCCGCGCACCGATACAAATGTTAGTGTGAACCATAAGTATTTGTTTCAGGTCTGGGTGTTTGTGAGACCGAAAAGTTTCTAGTAGTTTCTAATACCCACGAAACAAGACTCGATCTTAGTGTGGGGTCACTATGTATATGACTATTGGGTATATTTATTTCATTCATCAACTTCATTAACTTTGAATATTTGAATTTACCTTGCAAGTTTTTCCTAGCTGTTCCAGGTTTGGGTGGTTTAGCTGGTTTTTTCGGTTCAGGAACCACATCGTCTGGCTTGGGTGTCGTCTTAGCAGTTGTAAACTTACCAATGAATACTGTACCTGGCGAGATAAAACAAATATCACTTCAAAAAGTATTCATAGAAATGGACATTTCTGCTCTAACAAGTCCTGCTTTTATATATTTCCTCTCTGACCTACAACATTATAGCTCTAAACATAATTTTAACATGGATTAAAATCCCCACATAGTGGGTTCCGTAAGACCAATTTAGAAATACAAGCAAGAAGACGAATGCATCTTCTTGCTTCATTTATCAGTAACCTTAAACCCTTTAGCAACCAAATAATTTTTCAGTTGTTATTAGTTTATGTTTAGTCTATAATCGCTCAATGCTGAGGACACCAAATGTTACCAACAGGCCACCACATTTCTATGTCCTTATTCATAGACAGTTTTAAAACCTGTTTTAGTTACTGAATGTTTTGTCTTCTTCGCTCAAATTTAATTCAAAAGTCGTTCCAAAGGGACAAAACATTCAATAACTAAAATAGTTTTTAAACTGTCTATGAATAAAGCGTTTATTGTTTAATCATTGATCATAAAACCAATATAGAAATAATATGATTAACAAAACAATCTATAAGATGTTAATAGTATTATTGAAAATATAATAAAGTTACAGAAACAACATGTTTATTTACAACTTTAACTTGTTTTCATTTTTTCACCTGTGCAATGACCCCAAAAAGGGCTAATGCATACAAAGGCATGCAAGACAAACCTAGAATATTCTATGTGTTTATGTAAAATAAATACAAATAACATATTTAGAAAGCACTGATTAGTCTATACATACATATAAATAAAATTAAAGTGTCTATTTATTACAACATATTTTGTTTCAAGTACATATCATTATTTACATGATACATATACACAAAACCACTTTGAATTTTTTTGAAAGGTTGTTTATCTGTTGTTCTGTTTGTTACCTACTGCTATTCTCGGGAACTGCTGCTCATTTTGATGGGGTCTTTACTGATATATAATACATTTTTATTGGAGTAACATAGGCTACTTTAATTTTGTAAAACAAATAATCTCTTTAAAACTGATCCTGATGGTACAATTCAAGTCACGGACACCAGGGAAAGCATTATTCAAATCTTAAGTAATTTCGTAAGTGTTTAGAGATCTTAGATTAGAATTTATCTTTCAAGGGAGGAGTACGGGGCGGGGGAGGATGTGAAACTTTGTGTGGGAATATTGGTTTTTTACAATATGTACTACAAAATTGGAATTGTATCGTCTTTTCACATTTCATATTTTTGGGATATCTACATATTATAATTAGAATAGGGGCAGGGTTAAAATAGATTAATTAGTGCGAACTTTCAATAATATATATTTTTCTATATTTACTTTTATAGCAAGTTTTATGGAAAGTAACAGATATGATAAACTATTATTTATGAAATAAATAGGCAAACTAAATACTCATATGTAATATTTCACATGGTTCAGGGTTTATATTATCAAATTTTATATTTGGAGTGCGGAATAGAGTGGTGACATTTTGTATGTGATTGCCAAGTTTTTAAGTGGATGGAATTTATTAATTGTATCTACGGATTATAATGTTTTTGAATTGAATGCTTTAAGCAAATAAATAATGTTGTGATTTGTAGTTGTAGGTTTTTTCTCATTTTAAGGGGATAAAAAGGGGTGAAATAAAGGAAAAGGGGAGTGCTTAATTTTTAAGTAAATAAAACATTGTAAATACAGATAATCATACAGACAAAGTAAAGGCAAAAGCTAGAAAAAAATATAATCTATGTAAAATTTACATACCTCCAGAAGTATTGACTGGTTTTGCAATAGGAACTGGTGTAAGCGGTGCCTTCTTCTGGATGGAAAATGCTCGGAGCCTCTTCTTAGCATTCTCAACACCTTTAGAAGTTGGGGTAAAGACATTTGGAGATGATATTGGTGACGAAACTGATGTTACTGCTGGGTGCTTCACCACCTTCTGTTAAAATAGATAATTGAGCTTAGTATTTATGCATCATTATCACTTAAATCACACACACCTACTTAAAAAATATTCCAACATGTAGTATAGGTACATCCCATAGTACTATAGGTAAATACACCGTTGGGTAAGCTTAAATTGGGATTAGTGAGCATGCCTATTCCCTTTGCGATCATTTCCTGGGAAATGCCAATATCCTTCAAACTAATAACTCATACAAAGTGTATTAACCAAATTGAGATTTTAACCAAAGGCCTTGTGCTTCACAGTCCACAGATGCTGCCAGACCAATAATGCATGTGATGTACTAAAACTGCTAATGTGGAAAACACTTTTGGTTTAGTAACAATTATTGATCTGTCTTGAACAATCAAGGACACAACAAATTATGATGTTGTCGTGATAACATAATAATATATAAAAAAAATCATTTTATCACATAAATCCTGTCATTCTTCAGTGTATATTGATGAATTAGGGTTAAAAATTAGCTGATAACACTACTTTTTATCACTTTCTGTCTAGTTTCATCAAATTGACACCACATATTAAAAAATCAAACTAAGGCTGGTGGATATAAATTAAACTAAATATCGAAAGTAAGAAGGTGTTTTCTTACTTTATCCAAGCTGAAGGAAACGGTCGGTACCGGGCTGTCAGAGCCCTGGGACTCCGTTCCCGGCCTCGATGTCTCGGGGTCCATCACTCAAAATATCAAGTAAATTTTTGTATTTACTTAAGAATTAAACGTATCCTTATTCACATATTACGCGTATGTAAGCTATATTCAATAGTTATTTTACAAACTACACTAATTAACTAATGAAACGGATAAATAAACAAATATTTGAAATAAATTCCATTCTGCCATGAATGTTCACGTTGTTCACAGACTTTTTTTTTGTCTCCATTATGGCTTGGGGTTGCTAGTTTATATTTCATCTGTCATTTGATTAATTGATAAGAAAATTATGATTTACAAGTTTACAACAATGAAAGTAAAAAAGCTGATTTTTATTGGATATTCGTTATACCATATAATAATGTCCTTTTATAATTATTTGGATTAATTAGGTATCACGTAGATAATAGAGAGCCATTACGGTTCTGCAACTTACAATCCGACACGAGCGACGCGACGGTCCCTACGTAAACTATCCAAACTGTAAATTCGCTACTTTATACCAATAGCATTGAAAGTGGCAAATTCGATCTTTTATTATATTTATTTTATGTACTTTCAGTTTGAAACAGTTGAAGAGACGAGCATGCCATTCGCATAATGGTAAGCGATACGACCGCTCATGGACAGTAGAAAACCAAACAACACCATGAATCACAAAGCAATGCTTGGCATTCCACTGCGCTCGCCATCCTGAGACATAAGATGTTAAGTCTCATTATGTTCAGTATTTACTTTGCCTACAATGTCCTTCAAACCGGAACACAGCACTGCATGCACATTGCACACTGCTTTATTTCACAAAATTTTTATATATTTTATCATTTATGATAAAAATTATAAATCTAAATTATCACGAAAAGTTGCTCCCTATGGTTGCTCCTGTATCGTAGCTCGCCTTTAGTCACAAATCAAAAACAGATTCTAATGACTTTGGTAAAAGTAAAATAATGAAGCCTAATAAATAAAATATAAAAATAAAATAAGTAAGTAAAAATATTTTAATAATACAAAAGGGTTTGTATAGTTATTTTATTTACATAAAGCAGCCTAATTAATATGCAATACACATCAGTATTATGTTTATGTTAAAACTTATAAATAGTTTTTTGATCATTCATTTCAATCATGAGCTCTGTGAGATCGTCGCTGACCTTCATGTGCATTAAAGGTGGAGCAGGGTCTGTAATGTTAAAAAAAATATTAAAATTTATAAATGTAACAAAAATTTAACTTCAGTAGGGTTACCAATTATAAAATTTACAAAGAACCAAAAAAATCTCTGGATTTCAATTTTCTAATTGCAACCTGTTGCAATTTAGCCAAATATTTTACACCTCCAATAAACAGAATCCCAACTTATTCAAACCTCCAAGTTTTTTTTTATTTCGAGAGGAAAGCTGTCAAGATACCTTTTGGTACCCTGGTGGAGGCCGAAAGGGGTATCTTAGTGTCACCGACCTTCCAACCCGACACGCTGCGGATAATGCGGCCGAGCCGGGTCCCTAACAAATCCTACACCAGCATACCAACTAAAACCTGGGTGGCCACACAATGCGCACATTTTAGGCGACACTCGATGCCTCAGGGCGAGAAGCGCCCCGATTCCTTCCCTGTGATG
This sequence comes from Deilephila elpenor, assembly GCA_949752805.1. NCBI lineage: Eukaryota > Metazoa > Arthropoda > Insecta > Lepidoptera > Sphingidae > Deilephila > Deilephila elpenor. The sequence continues at coordinate 3,425,259 of OX457119.1, forward strand.
GCGCAACGCCGAACCATGTCTGGTCCCTTTCATTGAGGAACAAAGATGTCCCCCACTTACATATTGGTACAAATACAAACCTTCAACTACTGGTACAAATACTTCTGGTAACTCAATTTTAACATCAGTAGGTTGATTATTCAATTCGTTTACATCAGCAAAAGCTACTTCAGGCACAAGACGAGCATCATCATCAATCTTCTGCTTCTTACTTATCCTTTCTACTTCTGAGGCTGATCTCTTTTTTATCACCTTCTTCTTTTTATTATTATTTTCAGCATCTTTCGGAATTTGCATTGGAGTTTCCAACATCCTTGTAACTTCATTGCGTATCTTGTTTTTTATTTCTTCGGACAAGTCTATCCCACTGTCATAATTTTTGACATATTTTGTGATAGGCTCATCGTCACTACTCTCGTCATGGCTATTGTCATCCGGTACTACATGCTTTGCTTTGAAGAACTGACGCCATTGTTGTATCAGATCATCGGCCAGTTTCTGTAAGATATGGAATAAGTAATAATTATATTTGTGAAATGTCAACACTTGTGGACCACTTTCCACATAAGAGATAGCGATTTGCATGTGATCTGATTAAAGTTACAGTAACAAAATGCTTTTGCAAGTTTTTAGCTTTATGTTGGTCCCTATAACTATGAGGTATAAATTAGTTCCAAACATTATGAAAATTACAAATACAACGAATAATACTTACAAATTTTATACGTTTTGGAATCCTGATAACATAGTGCTCTGAATGTACCTCCAACATCTCACATTTGGGACAGAGATCGTAGTCTGGGCAGGTGATGCATTTGTAACGGAAACCAATTATTGTATCATGGCAGCTATTGCACACAATGTTGTCGTGAAATGTTTGTTCATCGTCATCTATTTGGTCTGAAAATTAAAATGATGTGTTACAGCATGCCTCAATATAACATTTTTTTTAAATATAATTGATGTGTTCCTAACTTGTATTATAGCTTTGAAAATTTAAAAGCCTATTTCGTTGACATGATATATGAACTATTCATAAATACTGGTATAATGGTAGACTCTTGTCAAGAAAAAGGCAAATTAACTGTTAAGTAATTAATGACTGTCATAACAATTTAATTCAACTTATATTTGAAATTTATTATACTAATTATCAAAGAAACTTGGAATAATGTAGTAAGTAGCATGATAACCTAGAGATATGTAGTATAAATATGAATTTATAAGTACTAAATGTACCATCAGTTATACTGCCAGGCAAGTTTAACGTTGGCACAGCATCTGAACACAAGTGCTTATTCTTTATGCTGGATGGAGCAAAGTGGCGGGAACAAAATCTGTAATACTTCATACGAATCTCCGGCTTCTTTGATAGCAAGTCTTCCCTGCTTGCTGCTTTTAGCCATGCTTCTTGCCTGTAAAGAAAATTATGTGTAAACTTTTAACTTCTATTCACCAGCATTAAAATTACTTCAGAGCAGTACACCAAAAGAGAGAAAACAAAACCGTGATGCACAAGCTATATACCCTCCAAAGTATTACATACATACATAAACTCACGCCTTTTTCCCAGGAGGGGTAGGCAGAGATGCCACCAGGACATCCTCATTTCACCTTTTATGTTCGGTATTGCAAAGATTTATTATTGTAAACATAGGCGAAAATTCTGGGAATAGCCTAAGAGAAAAGTCGTCAGTTAAACAAACCTGTCTACTTCTTTGGGCAGACAATAAAAATTCAGCAATTTATTTTTTCTGCTATGTCGTCCACATCCAGTCACACAACAATAATTTACCATGATGTATAAATTTCTGAAATACGAGTTCAGAAAAAGTAAATAAAAACAAACAGTTCAATGTTCATAAACATCAAGTCGCAGATTATATCGCACGCACAGACTAAGCAGTAAAATCGCACGCATTTGTAATTTTTTTATTATGGCAAGTACAGTCAACGTGACTGACTATTATTAACTTTGACCCAGTTGGTAATAAATATTTATAATAAAATTTTGTTTATATGTATGTTTCTTTTTTCTCTCTTGATAAATAATCAATTAAAAAGTGGTATGACTATATCCATTATTAAGCTACCGCCCCGGCTTCGTTCAAGTGCGTAGGTATAGTGTTTGAGTCCAGTCCACATCAAAACAAATTATTTCACGTAACATTTTATTATTTAAACTGAATGTGACTGCCGCGGCCGCGCCGTCGACTATATTCATTTTCCCGTCCCTTCTCATTCTGTCCAGTGAAGAAAAACATGCAATCCTGTTATCTTCTGTCCCGTGCCATCAATTCAAGTTTGAAAGAGTAGCAAATATGTATATTTGCATTCCTTACTAATCCCTTAGGACATGTTCCGGCATAAAAAGTAGCCTATACAGTAATCCAGGGTGTAAGCTAGCTTTATATCAAGACGGTAGTCACGGGTTTATAACTTTATTCTTTAATCATTGGTTTATAACCAGGGCAAACCTTTGACTTTTTTTAATCATGTGATTCGATCAACAATATAATCATGTGGGTATTGATGATCATTAGTTTACCACGCACTTTATGGTTGAAGGAAAAGATTGTGCCGTCACATAAATATCATAGCGATCTTAACAATGTTAGATGTTAACTGAAGTCCACCAACTGATGCTAGGTCAGCGTGCACTGGTGCACTGGCTGCGAGTTGGATAGCAAGGGGTTTAGGCTATTACCGAGATTATGGTTTTCTCCATGCAGTTTTAAGAGTTTCTTAACGCGGCCATAGGGCCTTGGTCTAAAGCTACAGTATCAAAAGAGTGAATTGGCTATTTGACTAATTTCTGAAAAGTGTTTTAAAGTCTAGATATAATCACTCTATACCTCTTCAAACTATTAATTTATTTTTAAAGAGTTGTTTATAACGAATAAACATATTTTTCAGTTTTATCATCATATATGTCACCAAAACGGTAGGTCACGTGACTTTGAAAAAGTTACGTCACGCTTTATAAATGGTGAATGATCTTAGTGGCAGAGATGAATGAAAATTGTAAATCGTGACATCAAACGCTGCACAATGACAGCTTGTCGTGTTTTGTTACACTTAATCAACAGATAAAAAATGGCAAACTTATTTTAGACAATTTAAATATTTATAATTTAGATAAATGTAAATAAAAATACCTATAATTATTGTTTACCAAAAAGCTATCATATGCAACACATTTTATAATTTATTGCCACAACAGTCAAATACCCAATTGGTTTCTTAAACAATAGTTGTGCAGGCCTGGTGCAGCACCAATTTAGATTTAGGTTTTATATTTATTTGCTAATTATTTGTAATTTTTACTTTATTTAAACATGTATTTTTATTTTAAGGAATGACTGCAGATGTTTAACTGTAAACATCTGCGAGAGGTTTTATTTAAGCGAGGGTTTATATGTACCTTATTGGGTTATTTTAGTTAAAAAGGTTCTGTAAACTATTGCTTGTGTCTAAGGGCGAGAGATAACTATCTGTCGCCAATAGATATATAGGTATTTGGACGGTATTTTATCACCATGCGGAATACCAATCACGTTGTCTAGGTAGAAAGAGAACAAGCTAGTCTGGATTATATTTATCAGTACCTAACCATACCTAAGAGAATTGGTAAAACCCTCAACTTTCAAGATTCAGAGTTTCTGTTTATCTGCACACATAAGAAGAAAATAAATAAACACTTCATTCGTCGGCCCTTGAATTAAGAATGTATTATTAAGTTCGTAATATTGTCTGAAGGTAAAGCTAACGACCGTCTGCTAGATAATACTGTAGTACTGTTAAAAGTATGTAGCAATATCAGATTTTGCGGTGTATTGTATTCCTATTCTATTCTGGTTTGTGTCATTGGTTAACAATCTCATAATACCACTACTGGAGAAAACTGATATTGCATCAAAAACTGGTAGCATTTTGTGAAATTCATGTCATCGTTTGAAAGGGTATGACTATGGGGTAATGGAGAAATTTACAACATTATTACATAATTAAAACCATGTCAATACCATGTCACCAGTATTTTACAATCAACATAATAATGTATAAACAAATATAAAGGGAATAATATAAACAAAACATTGATTATATCTTGTTTTTCATTTTGTCCGGCCATGGTAGATTCCGCTGCAGCATCCGCCGAGGCCGCGGTTCATCGTACTTGCATCTAAATATAGCCGCAGTGTTGCTAACCAGTCTAGACTGCAGATACAACGACGCGAGACAGAACTAACTGCATTCGTAAAGCTTCATTTATAGCTTTCAGTGCATCTTGTAAAAGATTGATGTTGTTAAGGAATATATATGAGTCAATGGTGTTACAAATGAGGATTTTTTATAGCCTATGTATAGCACACGAGATAATGATTCCATAGAGCGTATAATCACAACAATGACATCAATTTGACAGCCTCCGTGGCGCAGTTGGTTTGACGCCGGCTGTAAAACGAGAGGCCACGGGTTCAATCCCTGCACCGAGACAATTTTTTTTGAGGTCCCCAAATATTCGTCTCGGGGTGGGTGTTTGTGAGACCGAAAAGTCTCTTGTAGCTTCTGATCCCCACGAAACAAGACTTAATTGATCTTAATCTGGGGTCAGGACTATGTATGGGACTGTTCGGTGTATTTATTTAATATTTCAGGGTAGAGTAGACAGGAATAAAGTAGGACACCGATGAGGTGGCCTAACCAAATTAAAAGTGCTGTAAGAGGCTCTGTAAACGAATGCACCTAATTGTCGTCAAACAGAGACAGAGAGATAGTGCGGCTAGCAACATCATCGTGACCACGACCGCTCTGTCAAGAGTGAAACGACGAAGATGAAGAAGAATAGCACATGAACAAACGACAACTGTCTTGATTGTCTACGATCACCCAAAAAGTCTACAGACGACCTCATAAAGATTGCTGGAAGTCGGTGCATGCAGGCTGTTTTCAACAGAAACAATATTATGATAGAGACTTGGATCAATAGTTGTATTGTTCATCGAAAGATAGAAGGCATAAGAGTTAAGACAATCTTTATATGCTTAAAGAATCATACGTGACCCGTTATTTTATACATCACAAACAAGCATTATGTTGATCATGGGCTTCTTTGGTATAAACAATTATTGATTTATCGCACTCATTGTATCAGAACGACAAATATATCGCGCCTGGGACGAATAAATTGCTCTAGAGATGTACGAGTATCTGCGGATTGTCTGGGAATATTTTTAGCTAAAATTCAGTGCCTACATAGATTTTAGTGTTAACTGTTAAGCATACAAATTGTCAACAATTAACCCTTAGGGATATCTCTGATCTGTATTAAGTTTTGCTGTGATCATTCAGGATTCTATAAAAAAGAATGTAAGGAGGTAGTGGGCATCGTGAGGGCTAAGTCCGATTTTATTTAAGTTGCCCGAGCTAGTAAGATCGGAAGTAAGCTCAGAAAACTGTGGGTGATGATACCAATGGCACCTTTTTCTGAAATTGTTATGCCGGTAACTACAACATCCCTAAATGCACTTTTCAAGGACATCGTCGGAAATAATGCAGAATGCACGCGAATGTTATCTCCCGTCCCGATCAATAAAACAGCTGAGTTACACACACACATCAACAAAGTAACATGTATTAATTTCGCGGATAACCACCAACTTTCCACTGACCGCTAGATGTCGCGGCTCCACAGTATAAAAGCGAGCCGGCCCACGAACAATCAATTCATTCCTACACAGCATTGCCAAGTGTTGTTTGGGTGCAATCACATTAATATTTACACTCGTACATACCAACTACTACTGTCATCATGTCTATCCTCCCGTACATTCTTGGATACCAACCCCGCCGCCTTTTGGATCAAGATTTTGGACTGGCGCTCACTCCTGATGATCTGCTGACTGCTGTAATGGCGCCTTCCATGTCCAGGGACTACTACAGACCGTGGAGGCAGGTGTCTGTGGCCGCTCGCGACGTCGGGTCCACCATCACAGCTGATAAGGAAAAGTTCCAAGTAAATCTTGATGTGCAACATTTCACTCCGGAGGAAATAACAGTCAAGACCGTCGATGGATACGTAATTATTGAAGGGAAACATGAAGAAAAGCAAGATGAGCATGGATACATCTCCCGTCAGTTCACAAGAAGGTATGCTTTGCCCGAAAACTGCGATCCCGACACTGTGGAATCTAGATTATCTTCCGACGGTGTTTTGACTGTTGTGGCTCCGAGGGTGGCGCCGGTATCGAAGAATGAAAGGGCTGTGCCTATCACGCAGACTGGCCCCGTCAGGAAGGAAGTGAAGGAACCAACTCCTGCTGTTGACGCTGAAGCCAACGGCCCGCAGAAATGAAGAACCTAAATGTGTCCAGATAAATTATCCACCGTGTGTTAGTTTTCTGCGTCCCTGTGCATAAACGTACGTAATAACGTACGCGTCCGTGTCATTTCATGTATGTGTACGAAAAGACTGACTAAATTGCTATTGCTTTTAATATTTTAATAAATTTTCCTGCTATATAATCTAAGTTTATTTTTAACTCCGAATAACTTAAACACCCTTATACCATTTAATAAAAATAAACGAACACTAGCTTATTTGTAGTCTCGTTACAATATTGGTGTAAATATTAATAATTAATATTGTACTCAACTAATCAATAAGTAACAAAGTATTCGTAATGGAAATTAGAAATATCATATTTTTTAAATAAATACATAATCATGAATTACCACACAAGTCGCATACCTACACAATTCCTGATACATCAACCTAACAAATATGTACATTTTCACATGTTTTTCTAGACTTTATTTTATAGATTTTATTATTATACTTTATACTCGTATAAGAACAATTTAATGCAATGTTATTTTTGGTAATGATAAAAAGACCACTAATTGCAATCTATTTAGTAATCATTTTCATTCAATGTGACTGCAGCTTTCATGTAGGAAAGTTGCAAGCGATGTTTAACCGGTTTTGTTCGGTTTGTATTCGTAACTTAATACATCTCTATGTGCCAGACATTGCAGGGGCATGCCGACTCAGTTGATACTGTATTGAACACACATGTATATAGTAGACTCGCAAGGATTTATGTTACGCGCAAAATAACTGCGCACCATAGCGTGTGAGCATTTGTATCACGTATTTGCTTTGGGTTAGTGTTTCAAAGAATATGGGGATGTAGGAAAGGATAAGTTATAAAATGAAATGATAATGATAATAAATTACACACAAATAAAAAACCACTGTTTTTGAACTTGAATATTACTTTATTAGAAATTCAGTCTTAACGAAGCTTAAATGCATGAATGAAATAATAGTTGAATTTAAAATATAGTACAGCCTTTTTAAACCTTATTACACGATTGATCACTAGCTTCACAGGTTCCTTGCGCGTCAGCTTTTTCTTTCAACTCCTTTCGCACTGGCCCAGTTTGCGTTATAGGCACCACTCTTTCCGATTTATCATCTATCACTTTTCTTGGAGCCGTGATGGTAAGAACTCCGTCACTCGACAACTCAGAAACTACATCATCAGACTCTGCGCCTTCGGGCAGGGAATATTTTCTCACAAACTGGCGGGAAATAAAACCATGTTCGTCCTTCTTTTCTTCGTGTTTAGCTTCTACAACCACATACCCATCTGCAGTCTTCACCGTGATTTCCTCAGGTGAAAAGTGTTGGACGTCTAAATTGATCTGGAACTTGTCTTTCTCCGTTTTGATGGTCGATCCTATGTCTTTAGCTAGCGCAGCCATCTGTCTCCAGGGTCTGAAGTAGCTGGGAGACATCCAGGGCATTACCATACCGGTCAGGAAATCGTCAGATGTCAACGCCATGCCAAAATCTTGATCAAACAGTTTATTTAAGCGGTCTTGCGTACAAAGACAATCGTCGGCTGCAGTTATGTTGAAAATGATGCCGGCGAAGATTACAATATACGAATATGCGTAAAAGATCTTCATTCTTGTAAAAAATAACTTCGTTGTGTTTTCACTTCGTATTTCGTACACAAGCGTTCGTGAACTTGGATTGTATAGGGACGCGGGCAGTGTGCCTGCTTATATACCCATTCTGACATCTAGCGGCGGGTGGAAGATTCTCGAAAACTTATAACAATACGTGTTCCTTCATTATTAACCCCACGTGTTTTGTGTTGCAATATTTATCTTATCACAAGCGCATTTTCAAAAACATAAACAGAAGCGTATTTTTAGTTTTGTTTACAAAAATATTGACACTATATTATCAAACAATTTGGTTTTGTGCAGCGTCTTGTATCTTCTGCCGATAATCCATACAAAGTTATAAGTGATTATGTCATAATATATTAAACCGCTTAATATTGCATCATACTGTTTTGAATCATGAAATTTCCTTATATTTTAGTAGAGTATAAAAATAGTTTAAAAAATTATAAAATCACTATTTCTATATAGTGCCATCTGTTGGGGAATAGAAAGGTATTAGTCACAACGCACACACACAAACACACACGCGCTGCCCTTGGTTTCGTTATTTGTGTATGTAACTACATTGTCGGAGGTCAGTGATCCACTCACACAATTAAACATAGGAGAGTCTCGAAATTGTTTACAATACTGAGCATTCCCGACGTTTCTCGAATATTCCGAATCTGCAGTATAGTATGGGACTCCAGTGAGTTATGAATTGTGATGTTTATATATTATTGCACGTATGTATTGAATTTTTAATTATTAAAATAAAATTATATGACAAAAAGAGTCCTGTAATTTAGGTCGTGTAGGATAGATTTCATGACATTACAATTTTAGTATTTGAAATAACTTCTTAGAATAGTGTTAATTTTATGAACCTAGCACATATTATGAGCACGGGATATTTTGAACATATAAATGAAAAATTATATTGTTTTTTTCTTTTAGCACAGCTACATAAAGCTTTAAAAATTCGAAACTTATATGGAGTTACCGCTCTGAACATCAAAATGTGATAAAACATTGCATTTTGAATAAATGATAAAGGATCACATAAAATGAAATCACCAGCATTTCTAAATAGTGGTATATTTTCAAAAATATTGTATTACATGACCTGCATTATTTATTTACAAAAGGACATTATTGTAAACAAATGAAATCATATACTTAGTTACAACCGCTTACTTATCTACGATCGAAATAAAGTTACAGTACGGTACAAAGTTATCTACCGCGTTGCGTATGGTATATGTACATAAAAGCAATAGTTCAGACACTAAACACGAGTTGTTTACAATATTATCCAAAATATTAAAATTAAATTATTCGTATATTGTTGTAGAACTTATTATTCTCAGATGTTATTTAATTGGATATGTTTTACTTTGAGCTTTTCGTAGACGTACCTGGTTAAGTAACTGGGGGTCGTGGTACCCGTCAAACAATATTTTGTCCAATTCACATTATTATACAGGGTATATCAAGACCGCGACCGAAAACGAAGCTAGGTGGTAGTATTAGTGACTTCAGACACAATGCAAGTAAAAATTTCGAAAAAAAATCGACAACTTTTTTTTTTTTATTTTTTACTTATCGTCGTATTTGGGTGATAAATACATAATTTTCCTAAAATAAAGATGTACACCTCTTTATTTTTAAACACGCAATGGTACGTAAATGTTTAAATTAGTATTTTCGTAACAACTAGGTATTTACCACCCAAAAACGATGATTTTTAAAAAAATTAAAAAAAATATCTTTCACTGTTTTGGCGAAATTTTTATTTGCATCGTGTTTGGAACCACTGAAACTACCACCTGGCTTCGTTTTCGGTCGCAGTCTTGATATACCCTGTATGTGCCTTTTGCAGTATTTTATTATTTTAAATGGCTCAGCAAGGAGCTTGATTTCTGGTTGTTCTTACAAACATTAAGTTCTACAGCAGTCCTTACCCAACACAAATAATCAAATGTTCCGATATACTTATCATAAAAGCACATGGGTATATTTAAAAGCGGTCTGAGCGTGTTTCATACTATAGTATAACAATTTTGCACTCCATACAGGAGTTTGTCGAGACGCGACGAGAGACACGAGTGATGTTGCACATACAATATAATTGACCCCCTGAATATTCGGCGAGTCCGTCCCATTTCGTGACTATAAATACTAAAAGATTCGATGTATTATTTGGTATAAAGGAAACGTTTACTATACATATCGTCTACACAGATAAGCGAATTAGGATATCTAGGTCTAGTATTTTTACATAATGTCGGCACACTCGCATCTCTCGACGCGGTCTCATTATTTGTCGTCGATTTCTTCATCTAGCCTAACTTACTAGCTATAATTTTTATTTTAATATAAAAATGTAACATTGTTACATTTTCACATGTCAGTGTCGTTTATTAGCGACGGATTTTAACTAAAACCATATTGGACATATTTTATTACTTTGCTTAGTTAAATTCATTTGAGACTCCGCAAATGAGCTAAGAAAAATCTTGATAACATATTAATTGTGGGCCATTAATGGATGATATTTTTATACGATTATACAATACATAAATAAAAGCACAAAAGCAAATATTAATTTAAATTAAACATATTTTACTATTTAGGTATGTATTATATTTAACGGGAAAAGTTTTATTACATCTACCCAATTAGGAAATCCTCATTACACGATACATCTAAATTCAGGTTTAAAATGGCCGCCAAATGTAGATAAACTTTTCGCCGCTAATAAATGACACGATTTTCCATTCACATAAATATAAAAAAGCTAAAAACAAACACACGTGGATCAGTCGCACTGGTGACTTGCGCGCTTCCCGTAGTTATTACAAGAAAATATTGAACACAATATGTGTGGAGATCAAACGCGGTGAGGTCGGGTCAGTTTTATTTTATTTTATAGATATAAACTTCATGAGAAATGATTTTTTTTTCTCAATGAAAAAAATATATGGTTGATGGTAAAATGAATTGTTATTAAAGTGACAGACGACTGCGTACGTGAGAATACGTACAGTACGTAAAATCGTACGTATATTTTGATAATATTTATGATAAATACTGTTTTGGAAGTCCTTTATGATTTTATTAATATTTTATAAGAAAATTAAAGATAGCCAATAAAAAGGCTAAAATATCGATAGTTCAGGGATGAGCACACCACTAAAAAAGTTAATACATATTATTAATTTAAATGATTAAATTGTGCATCAGAATACTTTTAAGACTAGGTAGTACAAAAAATCGATTGAACACATTGTATCCGTTAATATAACTAATGATTAGTATACGGGAAAGCGCAAGACCCATGAATACATTAAGATTGGAGCCGCTTGAGCCCCACGGCGTGCAACCTGGACGACACACAACGACTGCGCGCTGTCGTGCTCCAACTGGCATACATATAGGATATGTCACTATGCTAGTAGAATCTTATAATATATTTGTGTACATTGCGTGGTAAATTAACCCTCAAACCCTCATGCAAATGACAGAGCGACCAATGTACCGCAATTCACACAGGGTTACATTTTTCAAAAGTATTATAGGTAAAACATTAAATTAGGTAATATTTATATTTTATAAATTTTCATTTAAATTAGGAACCAAGACTTCGGACCAGTGTTAGGAAAAATATTGTAAGATGTTTTAAATAGTAATGAATGACAATTATTTTTCTAAGGATATTTACCAATTGAAACACAACAGTGCGACACATTACCCATCCAACATCAACATATTGTATATTTCGTTTAGCTCATACAAAATCTAATTATACAGCTTACACTACAAATACGTTAGACAGTCCCAGCGTACAAGACAATAATAACTTGCACGTTGTCAAAGGAAAAAACAATATCTAAAATAACACAAAAATTTAGTAAATACATCAAAAATTGGAGACGTGGATCGTGCACATCAAATATAAGCAACGATTTCAAAAAAAACCTCATCATTTACGATCCATCATTCCGCTGTGACGCACAATCGTCGCTTAAAAATGAATCAAACACGAACCATTCAAAAATTTGTGCTAATTTGGGGTATTTAAATTTATTTGGCCTTAACTGTAATTCACTTATAGGTTTTCATAAAACCATTACACCGAATAATTCCGCTATTGATATACAAAATAAATAAAAAAGTGAAAGTTTTCAAAATGCAATAAAATATGGCCTCTTTCGTTATCAAAATAAATACATAGAATATTTTTCTTTTACATTTTTTTATCTTTTATCTCAATGATACACCTACGCACATCTTTCTTTGGACACGTTATCATATTTGGTATTGTTGTCAATACCAACGATATACAGGGTGCCTACGCGAGACAGATCTATAACTAAATTGATTCAGGTTTCCGAACGACAAGCTGAATATTGGAACAACCTGTTGATTACTATTACAAATCGACTAGTGGTGTAAGAATTTTTTTGTGACGGAAAAATAGATTACAACATTTTAAAATACAACATGGAATAAAAATTTACTAATGCATTACATTTAATTTAATCTATTTAGAACAATCGCTGGATGGTTTTTATATTGACAGATCAGTTCGTTCGGAAACCTCAAACCGTCAAACGGACGTCAAAAAATACAATTCGCGCGATACACAGATAATTTAAAATTGTATTTTCCAACATCATGAATGAAGCAAAAGCGACGCGCCACGTTTCAGTACAAAACTATCAACTAGGTTTCCATATAAAACTAATATTTGAGTTAGCAAAAAACACGGCGATATTTTTTTTATTATTTGTACATAGATTCAAAATATTAACATTATATTAAAAATAAAAATTGTAATCGTAGTGAGGGAAAAATAAATGCGCCAGTAATGTGAGAAAAATAAATAAAGTTAGTAGGTAAAAATAAATACCGGAAAAAGACGCAGAAATTGATTCTTATACAGAGTATTCAATATTGTTATAAAGAGAATTTCTATATGTGCACAAATCTATCTTGGATTATTGCAATTTTAGAGGTCGAAAACTAACGCGACAGGCTTATTTTTTCTAATAACACAGAATCTATTTGCTTGTGATATAACCGCCTACCTACCAGATATCGAATTACATGAACTGTTTCTTAATCAATTCAAAAGTTAATAAACAACATTTGAGGATTGATATGACTGTCCTAATCAGTTTTGTCTAATCTATTTAAAATTACTAAGTCAAAAAATATTCTGCATAGTCACTGGCACACAAATAAATAAAAAATAAACTCCTCACTAATATAACTTAATATGTAACTAAAAAGCACCTACAAGGATATATTATAAAAAATTAAATTATCTCACGCTTTATATAACGGCGGTAGTTTAATACATCGCGGGGAAATGCGAAAAATAAAACATAAAAATATTACACCAAATATACAAAACCTACACTTATATAGGAGATGGTTATGTAAAACGGAACCAATTGATATATTTAGTATTGTTCGGATACTGTTTATGCTTTTACTATATGCGGAATAACTAGTTTCTCGAATTCATATATTATTCTGAATTTTTCCCAAGAATTGGCTAAAATGGAAGCGAATATATTTTTTATTATTAGTTATAACGGACACAACAGCTATAAAAAGACATAAGATAGCTTGCTTAATTCCTGCTTACAATTGAAACAACATTTTCGACTGGTTCCGTTTCGCATAACCGCATCCAACTAACGCATAACATTTAAATATTGTTCGGTAGAAAATTGAGAATTTTTATGGAAAAACATCCTTAAATATAGGCCTGATAAGATTCACATTTTCAATCGAGCGACATTCTCATACAAAATCCATCCGATTTATATAATCAAAAGATTGCGTATGTAATTCTTTGGCTTGTCAATCTGTTATCGGAGTTTAACAGTATATAAGTGTTATTTTGTATGAAAATATCGCGCTGACACGCACATTGCTACGTAATCGTAGTACATTCACAAACCTCGGACACTTGACCGTCGATTTAACTGTCCTCTAATAGATTGTGCAGCTCCGCGTAATTTAGTATGGCACGGTGTAGGAATTCGTATTGTAACTGGAACAAAATAAAATATGTAAATTAATAAATTAATTACAAAAATTATATTCAATTAATCATATGTACATGTGCCAGTCAGGATGGAACTACGAAGACACAGATTAAACATGTAGATATGACTAGGGATTGCTATAGTATAAGTATAATATTGACTGCCTCGGTGGCGTAGTTGTATTACGGTACAGCTACAAAGCTGAAGTCTCGGGTTCGAGTCCCGGGTCGGGCAAAGTGATATTGGATTTTTCTATTCATTATCAGCCCGGAGTCAGGAATTGGTGCCCGATATGGCGATAGGCTCGCCCCCTATCACATCATGGGACATACAAGGCGAAATGTGGGTGTCCTGGTGGCGCCTCTGCCTACCCCTTCGGGGATAAACGCGTGAGTTTATGCATGTTTATGTAATATTGAGGAAGGAAGTTGGGCTTAACGTGTCTTTTTGTATCAGACCATGCTTTACGGCATCTTGGTGCAGGCCCGTTGTGTTTTCCTCTGAGTCATCAGATAAATAGTATTTATGCAACCATTACATAATAAATAGTTTAGTACAACATAAAGATGGTGGCTGGTGCTTATTGTAAAGGACTAACCTAGTATAAGCACCAGCCGTTTCTCATTACCTACTAAAAAATCTTAACCTAAGCACTTTTAATTAAATCAAAATTTGCTTGTAACCTAGGTTAAGGAAAGATTAATAAACAATTTTTATTATTATTATCAACTGTGACGCAGTTTAATTTACACCATAACTAGCTTTAACAGCTGTCGTCTCGCATGTGTAGTGTGGGTAGTGTGGGTATTGTGTGTAAATAAATAAATAAATAATAAATAAATACACCCCACAGTCATACATAGTCCTGACCCCACACTTAGATCGAGTCTTGTGTCGTGGGTATCAGAAGCTACGAGAGACTTTTCGGTCTCACAAACACCCAGACTCCAAACAAATACCTGTGGATCACACAAATATTTGTTTCGATGCGGGGATCGAACCCGCGGCCTCTCGTTTCACAGGCGGCGTCAAACCAACTGCGCCACGGAGGCTGTCAAGTGTAGTGTGGGTAGTGCGTAGTACTCACGAAGGTGTCGATGGTGCGGTGTCGCTGCGAGCGCACCTTGCGCGCCACGCTGCACACGTCCACGCGCCGCTCCACGCGCAGCTGCCAGATCAGGATGCACAGCGCCACGAACAGCGACGAACGCTCCGTGCCCAGCCTGAGAATAACACGTTCAGTTATAAATACATTAAACACACACTTTTAATGAGCTTAAAACGTTAGGCAAATGCAAAACACAAGGGATTTGCAAGGGATGCCACGCCCAGCGTAACCAGTGTGCACGTACGAGCGACCGTGACCGCATCTGACGGATATTAAAATTGTTTGTGTTTTACCGCTTAACGCACTCGCACGCACGACTTGTCCGTTGGTGGGTGTCGCTCGCACGCACACGCCACGCCAATGAAGCCGGCCCTCGATCGTCTAGTGTTATTTTATTTTTTGCTTACCGCGTTCGCAGATTCGAGACATATCGCACCAACGTTGCTAGTGCTTTACACAAGCCACAACAATATCAGTCACCTAGGTCAAGCATGACATAAACACAATTTTGAACTAATGTTCGTGCAATATACATAAGATAATATATGAGCAGCAGGGGCGGTACGGACTGGCAGTGCACGAGCATGGTGGGCGCGCGCAGCGGGTCGGCGGCGTCGGCGGCGTCGGCCAGCTCGGCCACGCCGCGCGTCACCTCGGGCACGTGGCCCGGCGCCGTGGGCCAGCCCTGGTACTGCAGCTGCCGCACCGCGCACGCCGAGCCGCTCTGCGGGGGACACAAATACTTACTACAACCTCACCAGGATAACACTAATTACATTGTTCTATTTAAACACTGTTCGTTTACACATACTGTAGTGAACAAAATATTCAAACTACCTTACACTATTTTATTTTATTGCGAACAGAATAAACAACTAGATGTTTTGCTACATCAACAACAAAAAGTTTTCAAGCATCGTTGTATATTACACTAAATAAATTTATATTTTGCAAATTAATTAGGTTACGTATAAACAATTGAAGTCATCCGTAGATACATAAAACAAACATATTTGACAAGGTAATATTCGAATGAGGACATGAATAAATTTCAACTTACTTAAAAGTAAGTCTACAATACAACATATCCATTTATCACAAAATGCCTAAATAAAACCCACAATAAATACCTTGTTATTGATAACTCTGAACTGCCGCCTGGTGTAGTAGGGACAGGATTCGCTCTCCTCGTACTGTACGGATATGTGGTCATACTGCGCCGTGCCGTCGTCCCAATACCGCGGGCACTTGCCCTCACCCATCTATAAATAATAAGTATAATTATTGCAATAATAAAACGTAAACATAGTCTGAACTCAGTAGATAGAATGTTTAAAGTGTGACTAGACTAAGAGTGCTAGTAATTTGTTATAGGAATTGGTTGCAAAATCACATTTTGAAGTGGTAGAGCCACTCTGTAATTACATTGGACTATACTAGTAACAGGGTGGCTGTATACCACCGTTGCACAGAAAACAGTTTTAAATATGCATGAACAACAGTAAAAATTCCGTCGGCTCGTTTGTTGCACTTATACAATAAAAAACATCCACCTGTAGTATTCGATGTTTTGAGTAGTCCAACAAATATATTAGTCGATGGACTATGCACAGCAGTTTTATTAAGAGCACTCAACAAAGCTTATCATCAGGTGAAGTTTAATGACTCTTCCCCGGTATTATACTGGCCTCTTTATTACGTCATATTATTTTCATAATAATACGAATAATCTCACCTCGCTTAGCATTACAATAGTCGATACGTTGTGCTCGTACACCATTCGCCAGAAGTCTGTTATCGTGTTGGGTAGAGGGTCTTGCGTTATTATGAACCCTTCGGTATTGTCGTACGCTGTGGAGAACATTAGTCGTTACATTTTGATATGATTTTATTTATTTATCGATATCGATAAAAGTCGGTACACAATTTAAGGTTTTTGACGTTTAAAGTCTTTTACGTCAACCTTCTTTCGTGCGGTAAACTTGTAAAGTTATATTGCGTACAAATTATTATACCCATTTGTAATTTTCACCTACAATTTATTGCTAACATACTGTATCGATAATTTTTAAATACAAAATATTATCGATATACTAAATTTAGTGTAAAAATGGAAATTGTATGAGGAAAATAAAACTGAAATGTTAGTCTTCCGCAAAAATAGTCCTCGCGTTAGAATTCACTAAAACAATTCTATTTCAATATGATTAAGGTTCAAAATCGAAACCCACGGCAGGCAGTCGGGCGAGCATTTGAAAATCGAACTCTATTACAATGCTACTAAGGTCTATCCACACACCTTCAATAAACGAGGCGTTGATATAGGTAGAGAAGTCTCGTCCCGGTATGGGAGTGAGTATGACGCGGTTGCGGTCGTAGGGCAGGCAGTCGGGCGAGCGGTTGCGCGCGCGCAGCTCGTCCGCCGCGCCCGCCGACCACGACTTCACTGCTTCTGGTACTGGACTTTTTACTATTTTCTGTGGGGGTAATATTGCTATTAGGAAAAGGTTAAGCGCATACATATGTGTATAGTTGGAGAACCAGAGAAGGCGCTATTATAACTTGATGATGGTGTACATGTAAGGTGTCTAAGTTTCATAATTGCTGTTACTACTTTGCAGTACTATAAAAAATAAAATAGTAATATGAGACAACTGTTGATAGTTAAAAAGTGAATGTGGAAGCGTAATAGAAACATCTAATTATCTCTTTCGCAGACTTGCACTCTAATGCACAAGAAGTGAAATTATGTTACAATGTTTTGTGTTCCTTCAACTACTAGATTTGACATATTTGATGATGATTAGACTTGCTTAATTCTGAATAGATGGATCATCAATTATATCTGAATCCTTATTACACTAGGAAGTAGTAACATTTACCTCAAATTCATGTTCCATTAAGCACTTGTCAGCGCCCTCTGGCGTGTTCCTGAGTCGGTCTACAACCGCCTTGAGCCTGGAGGCGGGGATCTCGGTGTCGCCGTAGTGCGCGTACTCAACCAGCGCACGGTACACGAACACGTATTGTTTCTGTTAATAGATAATTTTACATTTTTGACATTTATGGACAAGTCATTCTCCGTACAAGCTGTTCGATTGTGGAACTCTCTTCCAGATGTCGTAAGACGGGCTCGAACACTATCGTCATTCAAATTACAAGTCAAGGAGCACTATCTCTCTCACTGAACTCACATATTGCTGTGCTTTTACTATTCCTTTAACATTTATTATGTATATATCTACGTATATATAATATATTATGTATATATGTATGTAATATGTATGTTTGTTGTATGAGTTTATATTTGTATTTTATTTTATTGTTTCTTTATCTATTTATATTTATGTCACTATACACCCTAGACTGCCCTTTCTCTCTCCTTTCTTCTATGTCCATCCCAAGGTTGCCTGGAAGAGATTGCCTTGTGCAATAAGGCCGCCGATTGTACTTATTGCTTAGTTTTGTTATTATCTGTGTCTTTTTTCCGTGGTGTACAATAAAGAATATATAAATAAATAAATAAATAAATGTTTGGAGCTATATAGAGCAGTTCAAATGAGTTACTTCATGTATGAATAGCACTAATTGTGTTTTTTTGCTAATTTAACATTAATCATAATTCATAATTTGTTGTATCTACTGCTCATTCCAGACCATCAAAACGTTGCCTGGAAGACACCAACTACAGCGATAAAACCGTCATTAACCTCGAAGTTCTCCTATAATTTTGTAGCTAAATTAAAATAGATATGTGCATACCAGTGACTGCACCAGGAAGTTCCTCTGCCTCCTGAGCTCGGCCACG
Source organism: Deilephila elpenor (assembly GCA_949752805.1). NCBI lineage: Eukaryota > Metazoa > Arthropoda > Insecta > Lepidoptera > Sphingidae > Deilephila > Deilephila elpenor. The sequence continues at coordinate 3,444,202 of OX457119.1, forward strand.
GTGTTGAAGACGGCCACGTGTCCCGTGGCGCGCAGCTGGTCCAGCAGGCAGTCCAGCGCCACCAGCGTGCCCGTGCGCCCCACGCCCGCCGAGCAGTGCACCGCCACCGCGCGCCCCACCATGTGCGACCACGCCTCGTTCACGCGCTGCACCATCACACATACACACATATCATTATTACAACCGCTCTCACTCTCTCTTTATATTTTCATCACAGGAGGACCGCTGCTGAATTTAGGCTTCCTCCGAGAATTTAAATAGAGACATGTTCGAAGTAATTTGAAGGGGGCGTAATCTGTACGCATTGCGCACGTACCAGACACACGGCAAATGTATATAAGCCACTAGTAGGAAAATAAAATAGTAAACTAGTTTATGAGTAGGCCACTTAGTTGAAGACTTAAAACATTGAAAAAATGCTTAACCGCTTTGTTGAGAAAGCGTCACAGTAATCCAAATAAATGAATCAAGAGTCTAATTTATTCTTTGCATTTGCGGATACAATCAGGACGGCATAAATTGAATCAACGGGAGCAAAATTGCCATCTCACGTCGGCAGCTTCTTTATCTAGTCTGTCCATACTACGTGGTGCATTGTGGTGGGCAAGTATAATGATAATTAGCTTGCTGTAGTACCTTGATGAACTTGAGTATGGAGTGCGGATGCTCTGGCGCGGCGAAGTCCTTCCACATGAGGAAGTGGTACTGGCGCACCACGCGCGCCTCGCCCTCCTTCACCTCGCGCGGCGACGTGGGCGCGCTCGCCTCGCACGCCTCCTTCACGTCTGCGATACATTTATACAATATACTAAATTAATAAGTTAGGCAATATGTGATTTTTTGTGTCAAGGGGAAGGATAAAAACCTCCTCTTTCGGTACCCCGGAGGAGTCTGGAAGGGGAGTCAGTGTCACTGGTATTTCCAACCCTGCTCGCTGCGGATGTTACGGCCGAGCCAGGTCCGTAACAAATCCTACTACAGCATACCGACTAAAACCCCTTGGTGGCCGTCATGCACATTTCGGACGGCACTGAATATCTCAGCGCGAGAAGCGCCCCGACCCATTCCCTGTGATCACCTGGCACAATACAACTACTGTTCTTTCTCATTGGATAACAAAGTTACCCTCGACTTTATATAGATCTGGATGCCTATTTAAGGTGTTATTGACATCTACAACAGATGCGACCCCCGCGCTCTGGCGTCTATCTGAGGGTGCCGCATCCGGTAAAGTTGTCTGATTATTTGATATCCACTAACGCGTACGTACCTCCATTCCTTTTAGCGATTCCGTTGTTCTCAATGATCGGTTGTCCATCAGCATTAGTAGGCTGCTTTGTTATTTTTAATTCCCTCACAATATAATCAGAATACCTGAAAATAAACAATTATTACACCTATTGGGAAAGCACAATTACTCATTATTAAAAAAATACTTCTTGGTCACACCAGCCAATTGTCCAACATTGGCAACAACACTTACGAAAAGAAACAAAATAAACTCACCGTTTCTCCCCAATATGATGCACGGTGATGTTTCCGAATGCCTTCACTCCCCTCACCTCATCGGGCCAGTACTTGGAGCACTTGACCTTGGAGTACTCCTCAAGGTTCGTCAGCATCACAATCAGTTCCAGACCGTGCTCCCATATCATGCGCCAGAAGTCGTTCACGGTAGCTTCGGTGGGGCCTTGAGCGCAGATGAACTTCTTTCTTTCCTGATTGTGAGAAATAATTTAGAAAACCAAACTATACGAAATAAAAAAATGGTTCAGATGATGGAGATATCGGTGAAAATAAAAAACGGATTTTATCGTGGTTTTTGGTAGTCTACTTGTTGTAAATGAAATGTTTGTGTTATTTTATACTTATGTAATTGAGTTATTGTGACCAAATTTCTATGGATAATAACATTATATAATTTTATTTGTTGACATTACTACATATAGAAGCAAAATTAATTACTGTAACATACAAATTATATAGAATACTGATGTACTCGTCAACTCAAAAAACTACATTTTTCTTGTTGTTTGAGCCATAACTACACATTTCTTACTATTTAGGCGAATGAAAAGTAACTATAGTAATATTGTGTCTATATAAAAGCCAAGGCATTGAAAACTATATGGACTTGTCTAAGCAACGCATGCGATACCTGGTGAGGCTCCGAAGGGTCCTTAGTAAGCAGAGGGACAGACAGACAAACACAATTTAGGATCACGCCAATTAACATACAATGGTTATATATATAATTTATAGGCTATTTGAATGTGTTTAAAATTGACAAATAAAGTTATTTACTAAAATGGGTGTAAAAAGGGTTTCCATTAATCCAAAACTAATAGATTATTATTTATTTAAAAAAATAATTATAATGGATCTAAATTGACATTTACCATTACTTTGTGTTTAATATTAACTTTTTGATGCATGAATTGAGATGCCATTTTGTTCAATAGAGACAAAACAGAAAATTAAATATTCCATTTGAAGAAGCTTAAAATAAAATGATATTTAATTTTATGTGTACATCAGAATTAAATCGTATATTTTATTATAATTAATTAAAATAAATAAATATATTATTTGACCTTGACATTACTTTTATATAATTTTGAAGAATCAGGAGTGAAGGTCGCGAAAGATACAATCATTTTGGACAAACACAATAAGCTAAAATACAAAGAATACATTTCTATATTCATGCAATAGATACACAATTCCCGTCCTTGAACATGACCTTACAAGGTCAAGTACTACACACACATCATTCTAATTAAACAGTTTATCACACTACTTGACATCCAGTTTAGGAATATAACTGTATCAGATGTATCAAATTAATGTTGCTTTTAAATAACATGACCTTGACCTCATTGAAATGTCTAATGTATGTAAAATTTTATCCAACTAGGCATTGTTGTCTCAAGACATGGCACGCACAGATAGCTCAATGCACGTTTAATTGGCCATCAGTTCTCACACATTTTTTTTGCATTAATTGCTTATTCATTGAACGCCTCAACGTATTTCCTCTACATTGACTCATGTATTCAGATGACCGAAAAATGTTTTATTAAATCCTTAACACATTCTTAGGTTTGGTTTAAGTCCAGTAATTCATGCCTCTGCAACAAGGTTACTTTTTGCTATTGACCTTGAGCTTTTAACTCAAAGAATGACCTGACCTTGAATTTGAGCTTAAATTACATTCTACATTGACATTGACTATAACTAAAATTACCTGGTAACCCATCACATAATTGGCGTTGATGTAATCCGAGCCCGTAATACCATCGATCTGCGACAACTTCACTCTGGTCTGGTCGTAGGCTTTGATATCGGGGTATCTGTTCTTGGGCTGATTCTCGCGAGCTTCAGACGCGTGCGTGGTGCGGTCGGGGAAACACTCGGGCAGCATCTGTAACAACTTGAACGCGTTTTTGCATGTGTTTAGCGACATTAACAAATGTGTGGCGAGTTGGTATATTAGCTAAGAAATGATATGGTTAGTATGCGACGAAAACGGTTATGTCATTACAAAATCATGTTGGTTATTGAAACAATAATAAATTTGTTGGTGGTAGGATAATAGCGTCCACCCTTATAGTAACCACCAAATACAAATGTATTAAACCTGCCAGGAGACCAAGTGTATAACATACTTTGATTGGACAATGTGCGTATGGTCTTGTAATCTTGAATACTATATCGAGATCACTCAACTTACCTTAAACTAATACTGTTCCTAATCATATAAGAATTTCAGTTAAAAACAGTTTCTTTCATCACAAATCTACTTTTGCTCCTTGATCCAGGATGGACAAGCATCCTATCACCACATACAACTAACCTAACCTTGACCTTAAAAACAAATACTTCAAGTGAAACAGTTAAAAGTCACCTCAAACTCTTTCTGGAAGCCGTAGTCTGAGTCCGCCTGTCTCTCTGCGTAGGCCTCGGCTAAGTCCTCCTTGGCTATGGGAGGCATGTCTGGAGGGACTGTTGGGATCAGCTGCTGCCTTCCACGAAGACCGGCCATGTATCTGCGGTAAATAGTTTATTCATGTAGTTTATAAATTGCAGGAAGTATTGTGGGTAAAAATGTGTCATAAAAATGTATACATAAATGAAATGTTAATTTACGGGACAACAAATTAATCTAACTGTTTCAAGTATAATTTAAGCATACTGGGAGCAGTTTAAAATTTTGTTTTTATAAACAAAATCAGATTCTTTTTGATGTACGCAGTGTTATAATTACAATAATTATAAGTGTTTTTTAAAATTCCTCTGTCTCTAATTATAATAACAATCGTTCTTGGAATTAGTCAAGAAGTAACACATCTGGCATCCACCAACAGATGGCGCTATACAATAACGATAACAAACGCATACGTACCGTAATGCGGCCTGCAACGGGTTCATCTCGAGGTGCGCGTGCGGCGGTTTGCGCGAGCGTCGCGTCTGCAGGATGCAAAACACCACCATGCCTAGGAGCACTAGGGCTGCTAGACCGCAGGTCACCTGCACAATACACATAATTACTTAAAACGTCCTGGATACAGAACATCATGCCTCGTAGTAATAGGCCTGCAAGTCCTCATGTCACCTGTGGACCATGATCATTAACTGTACTCGTTCTTACTTGAAAGTTTGTCACTCCGATTTATGACTATAATATTATAGAATGCGAAGTTGGATTACCGAATAAATTGCTCAGAACAGATATTCAAGATTCGTTCCCTGTAGTTATACCATTTAAAACTTAACTAAATATTTTTGCTATCTCCAATCACCGCGGTAAGCGATTGTAACCTCTACAGTTCAAGAAATAGAGTTCACCTGTAAAGCTATCTCCAAAGCGCTGGGCGGCATGGGCGTGGCGGGAGTCGCCGCCGGCCGCAACTCGTTCAGGTACTCACTGAACAACGGATCTTCGTTCGGCAGTGCGGCTGTATACAACAATATTTCATTTTTACAATTACATTGGTTAACTTATCGAGAATGCACCATGATTCAAGTTACAAAGATGCAATAATAGAGTATAAACACCATGGACCCCTACTAGTGGCGTATATTGATTCTGGAGGGTCAACGACAACCTGTATGGGTCTTTGAACGTTATTTTAGTGTCGTTAGTTATTACCGAACAGGTCAGATTCTGCTGCTGGGACATGGCTTCCGCTAAACCCTTTCGTCTTAAACAACTGCCTTCAATTTCTAACCATTGCTTGTTCTAAATACAAAGGCCATTGTTTTCACTCTTGCTTCTTCGCTGATACCCGTTTTAAGGCACCTATTGGCCGATATTTTGCCCATACACTAGCCGCTATAATTAATGAGTATTGACTTACTGATCAACTCGACGAACAGCGTGTAGTTGGAGTAGGAGTCGAGCTCTCCGTCGTAAACAATCACTTCCTTCTCGTCATCGATGCGTTTCTCCATCATTATCAAACTCTTGCTGTGGTGATCGCTGCATAAAACAAACAATAATAATTATACCACATTTACGTGGAGTCGGCGTTTCTTTTCATTTTTCAGCAACTTAGATATATAGGTATACATGAGGTATTCGACCTGTATATCCGCGATTTAAAAAAAATACAATTCCGATTTAAGTTGGGTTTTCTTTAAAGTGTTTGTACTTTGTTAATTAGAATAGCCAATTCCTAAATTTTCATATGTGCCTTTCACACAAAGTTTTCAAAATGAACTGGAGATGTCTCACATCTGCATGTGCACTTATTTAAAAAAAAAGTAAATAAGCACCGACATATAAGATCTTTAGGAAATTAAGAAACTTCACATTATGATGAGTAGAAAATAGTATTTTTATGGTTCATACTAATATATTTTATTTCTAATAATATCTCAATACTAAAGACCACAGTATTTTATAATTTTTTTATAACCCTATAATAAATCTCTAGTAACAACTACACAGTAATACAACAGGCTCATACTTGTCAAGATAGCGTCTCTCCCTCTTGGGTTCAGGCGGCGGGTCCTCGGTGTAGTCGACGTCGTCGTCGGTGACGGTGATGGTGGTGGTGGTGGTGGTAGGGGGGGCGGTCGCCAGCGACTGCGGCGGTAGCGTGGGTGGCTCCACGAACCTGACAGACGTGGGGTAATGTGTATTCAGAAGTATAAACCAAATTTATATAAATTAAGGCTAGTTTCCAACTTTTATGCACCTCTCTTTGCTGTGTAATAAACAGTTATACAGACCCGAAGCTAGCTGTAAGCGGCGCTAGCTGTATGATACATGTCCGTTTATTATTATAGCCATTATATTTAAAACTTTAAAAAGACTAAATGAAACAAAAGAACTTAAAAATGGAAAAATGATATGTACAAAAACTCAATAATGATGCTTTATCTATCTATCTATCTATCTATCTATATCAGCCCATATACGTCCCACTGCAGGGCACGGGCCTACTCTACAATCGAGAGAATCGATTGAGAGTGGTTAGGCCATATAGTCCACCACGCTGGCCTAGTGCGGGTTGGCGGACTTACATACCGTAGAAATTCTTTAAAATCGCTACGGTATGCAGGTTTCCTCACGATGTTTTCCTTCACCGTTAAAGTGCGTGGTGATTGACTATCAATACACACATAACTCCGAAAAGTCAGAGGTGTGCCCTGGGATTTGAACCCGCGACCACCGTGAACATGTAGGCAGCCGCGTCTGGTCCGTTACCAACAGACCACCACGCTTTATCGCTATTTAAAAAAGATTTTTTCGAAAAATTTAAATTTTAAATTGTATACCGTTTTGGCTTCCTCAGGCACTTTCGACATTCTTCTCTGTTTAGCGAAGGATCGTTGTTGACGTCATATATGAAATGTCCATCGCCCAACAATACCTCGGAATCCGTCGGGAATTTATCACTAGAAAATAAAATAAAAACGTATAAATGTTGCCTGTCAAATAACTTAAATCTATGGACATCGTGCTCTAAAATTAACTTATGTCTTTTATATACATTTCGTACGATATTTTGCGTTTAAATCACACGACTACAGGTTTTCATATCTTTGTTATAGTCATATACTACGCAATTCTATGATGATAAATAAGATCTAGAGGAAATCTACACTAAGATTTTTACTAGAGTCTATATGATATAATATGTGAAGTCGGCCATCTTCGAGTGAGTCAGAATATTGTATTATGACCCCTTTAAACCAACCCTCGATCTTAGTGGAGTCCCATGTGCAGTGGAAGGTTTGATATAGAACAGGGGTAGTGTAAAATCTGTATCAGCCCATATACGTCCCACTGCAGTGCACGGGCTTCCTCTACAATCGAGAGTACGATAGAGGGGTTGAAAGAGAGAGAGAGAGGGGTAAACAACTGACTTGGAGAACATATCGACGATGTAGGCGCCGATGGGCGGGTCCCGTGAGTGCGCCTCGTGGTAGTCGAACACGGTGATGTTCTTGGGCGGAGGTAGCTTCTGCCAACCGGAGTGTGGGGGCAGGCGGACCATGTATACCCTGCAATGCATGATAATTATATTATTAGTATGTAACATATTTGATATTCACTGCAGCGCCAGAAAATAAAAATAATTACACCTATAAAAACAACATAGATATAGTAATTCAGTATAGTTTCAGTAATTGTTTTGTTCTATCACCCGGGTATGTATAATTACAGGACAATGAAATAGGATATAATTGCTACTATATGTTTATCAAATCCGAGATAAAATGCTTTGACACATCAGAACAAAGACTTACCTGTAGCAGCAAAGAGGGCCGTTTCGTTCGGATATCCTTGGCAGGTACATTTTGAACATGTATTTGTCTTTGTCTAATATCTGAAAGAGGTAAATATTAGTTTTATTTCAATGTGTAACATTCGCGTAAATCTAAGAAACCATTATTTGAAAGAGGTAATATTACATGACTATAAATAGCCTTAAAATAGTCTCAAATCTTAAAAATAGTCTGTTCTTTAGACAGTTTTGTATCTTATGCCGAGACGCTGGCCCAAAACTTCTTGGCGGATGGATGAATGTAGGTAGATACCAGTGTCGGAATTCAGCAATGGACTTGTATGCTGCTATAGCTGAGTATATTTTGGAGAATTGTGTGTTCAGTTGCAGACTTGTAGTAGATGAAGATATTTAGGAGTAAATTACTTCTCAATCGTGATATGTATTAGGGCAAATATTCAAATAAATTTGTAAGTAAAGATATTTTTAATGAACACCTATATTGAGTAAAAGACATGCAGCTTAAAATATCTTTAAGTAAAATTGAGATATCTTAAGTCAGTAATAATAAACAAATTGATTCATTGACAGCCTCCGTGGCGCAGTTGGTTAGACGCCGGCTGTGAAAGAGTCTGCGGGTTTGATCCCCGCACCGAGAATGTTTGTGTGAACCACAGGTATTTGTTTCGGGTCTGTGTATTTGTGAGACCGTAAAGCCTCTCGTAATTCTCGATACTCACGAGACAAGGTTCGATGTTAGTGTGGGGGTCAGGACTATGTATGGGATTGTTGGCTATATTATGTATGTGTCTGTTGGGCGTATGAAGTAGTTGTAATTGATTAAAAGAGATTTACCGGGTATATCAAGACTGCGACCGAAAACGAAGCCGGGTGGTAGTTTTAGTGGTTACAGACACAACGGAAATAAAAATTTCGCAAAATAAGCGACAGATTATTTTTTGCAATTTTTTGAAAGTCATTGTGTTTGGGTAGTAAATACCTAGTTATTGCGAAAATAGTAATTTAAACCCCGTCGTACCATTGCGTCTTAAAAAATAAAAAGGTGTACATAATTATTTTAGGAAAACTATGTATTTATCACCCAAATACGACGATAAGTAAAAAATTACCAAAAAAAAGTTGACGATTTTTTTTGAGAAATTTTTAGTTGCGTTATGTCTGAAGTCACTAATACTACCACCTGGCTTCGTTTTCGGTCGCGGTCTTGATATACCCTGTATGTATGTGTGTTACCTTCCTCCAGCGCGGGCGCGGCGGATGGTCGGGCGGCGCGGCGGCGGTGCGGCAGTAGCGCGTCTCCTCCTCGCCGCGGCGCCGCGTGCGCGTCATCGCGCTGAGACGCACCGTGTAGTTCGTGTTCGGGTGCAAGTCGTTGAATCTGACGACATTCATATATTTATGTCAAAGTAACCGGTTATTGAATGGAAACATTAAAAAATAAAAATGTGATTTTAAACATGTAATATTGTGTGCATTTATATCGCCATATAAACTTTATGCCGCGAGATGACATTATGGTTTTTGAGATGTTTGTTTTAGCAGTTCATGGACCGATTCACACAATTCACAAATAAAGTTAAAGGTTCATACCCTGGCACCGACTCCTTTAATTCCATACCCGCAATATTTAATTTACCTGACACTCCTGGAGTCATTCGCCATGAATTTCGATAAGGGGCCCCACGTTGCGGAGCTGTTGTTGCCGTTGCGGTCTTTATAAATCGCGTAGCCAGTTAGTTCCATCTGCAAGAGAACACGTTACATTTATTATACCAAACTGAATTATAAAACTATGTATAACTGTTTTTATCCCAATAGCGTGAAAAAATAAGGATTTTATCGATCAGTGCGTGGTGGCCTGTTGGTTAACGGATCAGACGCGGCTGCCTTCATGTTCACGGTGGTCGCGGGTTCAAATCCCAGGGCACACCTCTGACTTTTCGGAGTTATGTGTGTATTGATAGTCAATCACCACGCACTTTAACGGTGAAGGAAAACATCGTGAGGAAACCTGCATACCGTAGCGATTTTAAAGAATTTCTATGGTATGTAAGTCCGCCAACCCGCACTAGGCCAGCGTGGTGGACTATATGGCCTAACCACTCTCAATCGATTCTCTCGATTGTAGAGTAGGCCCGTGCCCTGCAGTGGGACGTATATGGGCTGATATAGATTATCGATAAAGTTGAGAAAGCTCAACGGCTGTAAAGCTGTTTGTACAGTTTTCTTATTCAAAATTTATTCTGTTCGAACATGGTTGTACTAAATTGAAAGATTTAAAATATTTGATGTAATTTGTTGTCCTCTTCTGTTTAGTATTGGACTAAAAATTTTATAAGAAGCTCTTTACAACCTTATCTTATGTTTCATCCGACAAATATTTCCAATACTACAATACCCACCGTGTACCCCTTTATCTCAGCGTTGGGTCTCTCGGGCGGGCCCCAGGTGAGGTTCATGAAGTCAGCGGAGCACGAGACGCTGACGTCACTGGGCTTGCCCGGCGTGCCGTCCAGGGTGGCCGCCTCCATCTCCTCGGACGGCGGCCCACAAGTGCGGGTGAAGTCTGAGCATGCGCACACCTGCCAAAATCTCAACAATCAGTCAAACTTCTTATACATTTCGATAGTTTTTATTAAACGCCGTCCCAAAAGCTTCATCATTTACATGAAAAAACAAATAGGGTAAAAATCAATTATTCATGTTAGTACATTATGAATAATTGTCTATACAATATGTGGGATCCACGAACTCTAGAAAATTCTCATACACATACACACGGTGTTCATTTTAGGCTGCGCAGGCTCACCATACAGTATTCTGTATTAAGTATTAACTATTATGTAGCTATAATTCTTAACCCTACAAATCAGTCAGCTTTTTATGACGTAGGTGATCCTTAATTACAATTCTAGTGAAGTGTTCTTATACACAGTGGATTGCCTAAGAATCGAATCCAACACCTCACATTGCACAGCCGTAACGCCCCGCTGAACAGGCAATGAAGAAACGGTGAACTTCATAGATAAATTAAGTCATAATTACCTGGAAAACGTATGTACTGTGGGGTTCCAGATTATCAAACATGTAGGGTAGATTTCTACTATCCCGCGAGTGGTACGCTTGTCTCGTCACATTCTCGTCCTTCTTCCTAGCTTCTAGAAGATAGTAGTGGATCAACTCAGCGATTTTCTCCGGCGGGGGCGCCCACCCTATCGTCACAGACGTAGCTGAGAATCCATTAATGGATATATTGGGGATGAAAATCGGCTCCTCATCCAACGTCCTGCCCATTCTTGTACTAGGGTTGCTGCTTCCATACGCAGTCTGGACTTCTAGTTTTAAGTCATAATCAGTGGACTTATTCAGGCCGTTGACGACAAATGACGTGTTCTTCTCACCTATCCTCTCTTGGTACAAATTGAAGTCCTTGTTCGCCTTATTACGTGTCATTAATACATAGCTCTGTATCGGCGAATTGTAGTTGTTCACAGTCCAGTTGAAATAGAGTTGTGTGGTGTTTATGGCTATTACTTTGTCTATGACCACGATGGGCTTGGCGTAGACAAGCAAGTCTATATTGCCGGATATGACGTTGGATGTGACGGTGTCTTCCATTTCGCAGACGTACGTGCCGTTGTTGTCTATGTTGACGTTGCGGATTGTGGCAGTGCTTTTCACCCTTTTTGCGTCAAGTCGTTCTTGCGTGGGATCCTGCACCGTTGAAGGATCGTCTTCAGCGCCTTTTTTGTACCATTTCACCTCTTTCGGTTCATACACTGAAGGAAAATAAACATGTATTACTATTTTAATCCTTCAAAAATAATGTCTAACACTTCATAAAATACTCTGTTTAATTTTACATTTTCTAAGATTACGGTATTTGAACACGCAAAGAATCTGCGACCATTCCCTTTAAAACCAACGTCTTAACAAATGCGCAACGAGTTCAAATTTAGATAAACTAATTTTTAATCTGAACTGTAAAAAAAAATACCTTCAAAAATGCACATCATCGTGACATTGGACGAGTCTGTATTATTCTGTTTAATAGGGCTCTCGGTAACATTAAGCAATCTGCCTTTAAAACTCAGGTCTAAAAACACAGTTTTGTTCTTGAAGACCTCGCCAATTTTTGTAACGCAGGTGTAATTCCCAGCGTCTTTGGACGTTGCATTCGCTATAACCAACGTTGATATAGTCGATTTTCTCTTGTTACCATCGTTGTCTTTATCAGGCAGGACACCTTCTGTTATAGTTAAATTCATTCTGAAAATAATGGAAAAAAAATATTATATTGCCGACCACGTCACATTTTCTTTTGCAACGTAATTTTGTACTATGTTGCCGAATGATGTTATTTCTATGAAAAACAAATCAGGCATGATGACAGGCATAGCTGGGGGATTACTCTATGATCTGAAACGAAGTTCGAATATTCGAACATTTGACGTCCGAGGCAAGTTATAAGCTTTCTAAAAATCAATGCTATTCTCTATAACACTTATAATTCCCTTCGAACCCAGTCTATGGTTACGACAACCGATAGAGTATCGGAACATTTTTTGGAGGACTTAGGCACATTCGTACAATTTTACGGACGACGCGACGGTCGAATAGTATATCTATAGTAATCATATAGTAACCCCCCAGGTCCTATAGACATCTTTAGGTGAGGTCTATGATTAGCAGTGGGGTTCCTATGACTAAAGATATAGAGGGCGGAAATAAAAAAAAAACTTATTCAAAAATTTCTTGAAACCCGTCGAAATATTTTGAAAATGCATCTTCCAAATATGAGTCATTATAAAGTAGAATTTTTTTCAATATTTTGTAAATTGCCACGAAATGGCTGATGCAATTAACGAAATGTAGTGCCATCCAGATAAAGTATTGATTGACACAATGATACATGAGTAATAACAGAGTTGCGATTTTCTATATTTTATATTGGCACGAAAAAGCCGCTACAATTGACGAACTGCAGTGCTTTCCAGATAAAGTATTGATTGACACAATTATGCTAGTGTTCGAAACTGGATGTACTAACGCTGACCCGGAACGCAACAAACTTGTGTGAGTCACTATACGGCTTACGCTTCTGTGTATAGCAAAAGCTCTCCCTATACAAAATTCTATTATCAGAAAATGTTACACATATTGATAAAATTAATAACCAGGTATATTCGAGAGCTGGCTTCTCCAGCTGTAAACGTTATCTTATACCTGACTTTACCGCTCTTGTTTATAGTTTCGTGTTCCGCTTTGCTTATGAAGGAAGTGGGCAAAAACAATACTTCCAACTCTTATTCCTTGTACTATTTGGTCAATTTGCGTGTTAAAGACAAGTCGGATATTTCAAAAGATTGAATACTCGGTGTCGTAAAAATGCGTGCTACTGATCCAGGCTACAGGAGTTGAAGTGGCGGGTGTGATGGCGGGACAGTTTACAAAACTTGGTATCATCATCACCACCCATCAGCCAAAGGAAGTCCACTGCTGAACATAGGCTTCTCCCAGTGATTTCCACAGTGACCTGTTGGAAGCAGTCAAACTCGGTATACTTTATGTATATACAAAGCCTATCGCCGTCCATTAGCGGATGTAATTCTCTCCAAGTAAGCGCCAACCATCCTGGTCTCCAGCAGCCCTCGTCAATCCGCTACCTACCGCCATTTTTAATTTCCAAGTCATCGGTCTATCATGGACGTCCAACGTTACGTTTACCTAAGTTAAACTCTTTGTAAATAGAAGTAATTTGAAGATTGTAATAATCTTGATAAAACTCTACATTCTTATGTAAGGTGTGTTGTGACACTCGGCTCCGATACAACAGTGCTATTAAAACGTAACATGATATAAACGCGAGGGAGTTTATTAGCTGTGTTGCGGTCGGGCGGTGTGCGCAATCATGTGGCTAAGGTGTATGTCGTCAGGCTTCACTTGATAGCCTGTTTGGACTTTAAAGTTTAACACTGTAACGGTAGACTTTAACCTTTTACTTGAAGGGTTAACACGCCGTTGTGAAGTTATTAGCTGATTTACCAAAATCTATAAGAATTGATATTATTTTATTAAAATTGTGTTTCACCAGATCTTGTAAATCAGTTGCTAAAACTTTGAAATAAAACTATTTTTACGGATTTTATTGCGAGTTGGTTTAATTTTTACATTTAACTTCCCGACGTTTCGATTACTTTATAGCTTTCAGTACAGTTATCAAGTTGCTAAAACTGTTTCGAGACATGGTGCGGTGAAGAAGAAAGACGACCCAAGAAATTAGTAAAGCAACAGGAACACTTTTATAAAATAATATGTTGAACCAAAGCCAGCATGGTTTTCAAATGAAGTTGTTTTATTATAATAGAATATCATTATATTAATAAAAAGTGTTGTCATTTAACATTTTCATGACGCGTCCTTTCGGCTTTTATTTTCCTGCTAGATCTAAAATTAGTAATTTGTTGGGACATATTTTTCCATAGATAAACGATAGGTTTTTTTTAATGTTAAATTATAAATCATGAGTTTCAAAATAATTTTAGATTAGAAGTAAACCAATGTTGACGAAATCATAAAGTCTGGATTGAACATTCGCGTGTATTCATGTGCATTTACAGAAACGAAACATTGTCTATGCCTACAAAGTTTAGTTAAGTTTAGTTTTAGTAGTAATGCCATCTAGGAGACATGTATGTATCGTAAAATAAAATATGTTCACATACATCATTATATATATGCCGGAGATGGCCGTTCTGGCTTCGATCAAATTGCAACTTTTCAGATAATACATACCTACTTGTATCTTTTTTAAGGTGGGGATTTTTTGAATTATTAATTTAGCATTCTTCCGTTTCGAGGTCCCTATTAATACGGATTTAACATTATTCGATATTTCCAAATAAAAACTAAAGAAGCTATTAAAATATGCATAATATGTAAAAACATAGACAGGCGTCTATTTATTTTTAAATGTGAAATATCAATAAATCAAAAACAATGATAAACCAGTAGCGTATTGAGATTGTAAAATATACTGATAATGTTAATACATAATAGTATTATCACTTGTAAAATAAAAACAGATAATGTCAAGATATTGACATTATAATCAGTATTTGACATGATTACAACACCGATTTAGATAAGCAATGTTATTATTTTGTTTGTTTTTAATATAAAACTGCGCACATCATCAAGTGAAAACCCTAGTATGAAGTCTGTTTAGGTCCATGGTTACGGTTTAAGATGTGTCCTACTGTAGCACTCGCCACTACAACTCCTGTAAGTCAGGATGAACAGGAAGCATTTGAATGACACCGCCGAGCACTGAAGCTCAAAAAGTCTATAGGGATCTCAAAGTTGTTAAATCTATTACTTTTTCTTTAGCTACAGGAAGTCCACTGCAGGACATAGGCCTCTTCTAGAATTTCCACAGCAACCTGTTTGAATCTTCCATACATCGACTTCCTCTTTTTAACTCACAATGAAATTAATCAATTAGTATTTTTTTGTATTGTATCAGCCCATATACGTCCCACTGCAGGGCATGGGCCTACTCTACAATCGAGGGTACGATTGAGAGTGATTAGGCCATGTAGTCCACCACGCTGGCCCAGTGCAGTTGTGCGGACTATACATACCATAGAAATTCTTACAATTTGCTATGATATGCAGTTTGCCTCACGATGTTTTCCTTCACCGTTATTAGTAAAACAAATAGAATTATATCGAGCGGTTGAGTGGCCCACCTTTCGTCGATTTTAAGCGGCTCCGCGTGAAAGAGCCATTCAATAGTGGAGTTTTCCAGCTTCGCCTTGCAAGTGATGTTCGCTTCCTCGCCGACATTGCCCTTCGCCAATATCTCCAACTTGTCTTCAGCTGAAACCAACATGTAACATTTGATGTCATGTTTAAGTCAATATAGAAAGTAGAAACCATTTTAATGTGAAAATAATTATTTTATTTAAGCCACTAGTAATCTCCAATGTGTAGTGTTAACATATTGGGATGTGAAGCATGAGGTCCTTGATCCGATATCCAGGACAAGCACTTCATGTGTTCTTCAATCCCGAAAATGCTATGATTTGGTAGGTATTTGAATTTGTGTCCGTCATAGCGATAGGCATCGCTCGGTTTAACCATTACATTTAAGGGCGAAAATAAGTTCTGCGATCTGTGGATGACATTATCATCTCTGCCTCCCGCCTTGTGGATAAACAAGCGTGGTCTTATATCAATGAAAAAATAACTTATACTAACGATTGAGTGAATAAGAAATTGGCTTTCTCGACTATACATGGATTGTGGGTTACAGGTACGTATAAATATTTTTGTGGCCTCTATACCGTAAATCTTACCGGAGTCTAGATTTTTGTGTCAGTATTTGTGCTTTTAAAACACGCCTATGTTACGGGAATATTCGTAATGACGAACAAAATGAAACTACATATTATATCCTGAATAAGAGCGGCTGTTGATCATGAACAACATTAGTCTCTGAAGATTAGAAATTGATCAGACCATTGGGCCAACTTTGGCCACAATGTTGGACGTTGGGCCATGACTCTTACAATATAGCGTGAGTCACCGAGTGTGGTGTATATAGGCCACTTGTGCTATCATATCTGGGATACGTCCAACAACCGGCGCTGAACCATAGCGGCAATATTAATATTCCTAACAGTCATATTGTTCTGGTAACTGCGATTCTTTTCCTCACTGCCCAAGACTAAGTGATTTGGGGGCACTTTCACCTCTATAAAATTTAATTCCCATATGATGCCACTTCTAAACATTCTTAAGACTAGACAAATTATGATTGATCATAGATTTGTGTAAGTATATACAGGAGAACCTTTATATTCCTTAAGGAACAATATAATAAATTACCTGGCCTAGGTAGCATTTGTACATAATTACATGACATTAGTAATAATAATAAATCGTTCACTGTCTGAGATTTTCTGTATAACTAGGACAAGTCACAGATCGTTAAATAATAAATTAAGAAATACGAATGATCTCGATAAACGACCGAAATTCATAAACGTTCTCGATCGCGATCTGAGAATCCCGAAAATAGACCAATCTGGTCAAAGACTTATTGACACGCCCACATTAGACGTATTTTGATTGGTTTATTTTCAAGTTCAATGCTTCTATAGGATAAGGATCGCTTATTAATTACAGCTGTTAATTCACATAACAATAAGACCCTTCGACGCATTTGTAAACGCAGTATGAATGGACCTAGGCATCATTTTACGTATGAAGATCATTGTGATATGACAGTTGCTGTACGTTCTAATCATGAACATCGACAATGTAGGGCGATTGTGGACAACAAAAGCCTGCATTGTGAACGCAATAGCATTGCCATTGTTCTGAAACAATGTTAAATAATGCTATCTAATATTTAACAATCCGCACTGGCCTGCGTGGTGGAGCAAGGTTTAAATGCCTCTCAATGCAGAAGCCTATACCTATCAGGGGAAATTGGGGCATGTAAGAGCTGGTACTATAATAGTTTACCAATTGCTTTGTATTTTTAGAAGCTTACGACCAAAAATTGAAATAGTTTCTTGCCTGACGACTGATTACAGTGCAAAAATAATTTGAGCCCGAGAGAGAAAGAGGTACGAGTAGTCAAAAATTCTTAGTACTCCGGTATTCTCAATCAGTGCACGAAATGCAAAGACAAAGTTACATCACGTCGCATTTCCGTGCCAGTGATTCTACACTAAGCCACACGGCCCATTACTCTGAAGTCTTAACTGGCTATAGTTCTACTTATCATTAATATGTAGAGCTAATATGAACTCTCGAGGACATACGACACCATAAAGGGAAAACGTTTTGAAGGATGACCCATGAACTTGACGACGCGACGGGCCGAGAAGATAACAAATACTATTATTGTCCTTACGATAAAATCCTTTATGGGTGAGTATTTTTGAACATCATTAATCATTTCATGGGTGCGTAAAGACATAGTGCTTAATCCGTTTACATGAAGCAACTAGGATATACCACAGGTCAAGACCGCATTGTTAAAACTTTCAACAAGCTCTACCGAGTACACTGCACTGTATGGGTTGTCGCAATAAAGAACGCTAAATCTCCATTCAAACACAAAACCAAAATTAACGCAAAATCGAATTCTTTTCATCCATTTAGGAGCTACAATTTTATAGACAGATAACACAGTCACACAGATAAAGTTAAACACATAAAACCCCTCTTTCTAGGTGAGAGGTTAAAAATCAGTCCCGATAAATAATATACGCTAAGCTGTAATGGTTGGTCTGCAAGTATACGAGCAATACATTTCAAGTTTTATATAAGTACGTCTACAAAACCTTCCCGGCTTATAGTACACTCGGCTGAACAGCCTTGCATTGGAATATTTTATTTAATTCCGGTGGTGTCTGCAAAGTTGTAAGGCGAGGCCACTATTTCCTCGCCTTATTTAATAATTTATACACTATAAAACAATAATTCGCCTTGGTCTCGATGCAATGACTGCACAGGACTATGGAATACTTTAGTAGTTTGACTTTCTATGCATGTTTTTGAGTAATTATTCATTCAATTCTGTATTGACTAAATTCATCAAAAACAAGTAAAGAACAGATGCAGGCCGGGTCCAACAGGTCAATGTTGAGATCTTTGGAGGAGAACTATATCCAGCAGAGGACTACGTGTGGCTGAAGAGAAAGAAGTAAATTAGTAGGTTCCCTATACGATTTAAATTAATAAGCGATCGTAATCGATATCCAAGGGTCGACACCGAAAAACCTATCAAGATAAGGTAAATGCGGACACGTGGATAAATATTAGAAACGATTTGTCTATTTTCATCGATCCCTCAAATATCAAGATCATCAGTTTAGATTACGGTTGATATGATTTGAATGGGCCAGTTCTTTCACTTTGGTACTGATGTCTCTCTGAAAACCGACACTACAGTCGCCACTATAGTATTTTTGAGAACAGTAATTTTGAACCGAGTAAGTATCCAGTACACTGCGGATTACGAAAGCAATCTTTAAAAAATAGTGATGTTAAAACAAATTAAATAGAACGAATGAAAACTGTAAACCCTATTAAATTCTCACAGCTTTTTACAAGTAAATCCCAGGCGTATTCTCGACAGCCTTAAGCGCTCTGTTAGTAAACTTTCACTCAACTATACAGCGACGGGAAACTAGATCTAAGTGAAAATCACTCTATATCGTTAACTGTCTAACTTTTAATTAATCGTTTCTTCACTGGCTCATGTGTTGTCTCTATCTCGTGCGGTGGAAACGGTATTGCCGTCTTTGTCACATCTTAATGTCCTCCAGGACACATTGTATGTAGGGTTGTCACGCACAATTTTACTGTATAGTTCGCGTGTAAAGTATATACCTACGGAAATTAATGGCTAGCTACAATAGGCCATATTATGATGGGATATAATTGATAAAGTTTGAAAAAAAAAACTGGGTTGAATATACGGAAGTTACCAGTTGGCGCTATCGGTGGACAAATCTATGACTACTAAATTACATGTTCATTTGGATAATTACCTATTTTCTGTCATAACAGTGAAAAACATCGTGAAGAACATTATTATTGTTGTTCTCCGCGAGAATTCCGAAGTGAAGTCAAACAATTTGCACTAAGCTAGTGTGGTTGATTAAAACCAAACAATTGAAAATCGTTGCAGAGGCCTGTTTCAAGCATTGCGAGTTGCGACGTATGTAGGACGACAGAGATAAAATAGCTTATTCTCGCGCCTATTAAATAAATAAATAAAAACACCCGCAACAGTCACATACATAGTCCTGACCCAAAACTAGGAACGAGTATTATGTAGGTATCAGAAGCTTTTCGGCTTTTCAGAGAAACTTTTCGATCCTCACAAACACCCAAATTCGAAACAAATACCTGTGAATCACACAAACACTTGTCTCAGTGCGAGGATCGAACCTGCAGCCCCTCGTTTCACAGGCGTTTAACCAACTGCGCCAAGGCTGTCCCCATTCTCCTAGAACTAAGAATTTAATCTGCACTTTAAAAACATTATTTTGGGCACAATTACACAAAAGCTTTTTAAAGACGACCCTTAGCCTCTCGTGGCTAGGCATCCTTATTTACACCACGGTTACCTTATCTGTTAATGATGTATAAATAATAGCAACATCCTCGATGACTGTCTGCCGCTATCAGTTTTATCTACGTACAGAACGGTAGGGAAATGACCGTGTAATAACTTCCTAGGTCGAGGCTGGGTGTTTATTTCTATAGGCAGACTGTTTGCCTTGAACAATGTGCGAATAAGCACAAATATTTTTATTTATGTTGCCTTACGGAGAACGAAATGTTACCCATAAACAAATTAGTAACAAATTACTTAAATAAGCATCATGAATCATTGTCATATAAGTTCTGTTGCTAAGCATGGGTCATCTCTATTTAGAGTAGCTTAGCCATAACCCACAACGTTTGCCGCTGGCTGTCATTGATGCATTTATTAATAATCGAGGACGATATTCTTTAGGCCGTAAAGCTACATTTATACCAGCTTTAACTACTTACTAAAAAAAATATTTTTCCCTTTGAGAATATCTGTATCAGCCCAAATACGTGCAACTGCAGGGCACGGGCCTCTGCTACAATCTAGAGTACGATTGGACATATAAACTAGCGAAATAACCAGACAGCAGTTCTTATACCTAGCGAAGGCAGACGAGTTAACGGCCACCTGATTGTAATTGGTTTACAATCCCTCTGGCGAAATAAGGTAAGGGTTGGCTGAATTTAATAATTTTGCACCGTCGCGTCACCCCTTCCACAAATCCGTAATATGATAAGTAAAACCGATAAGTAAATATTTTTCTGATTTAATCTCATCTTGCACAATCTGTGCGGGAAATGGAGCGTGAAGTTTACTGTAACATTTTCGATACGTTACAAAATCAAAACTGTTCATAGTAGAGTTATCGGCAGCTAAAAGTTTTGACGTAACTTTTATTACATAAACTCACGCCGTTTCCCGTTGGGTTCGAAACAACTATCGCAAACTACAGGTAAACCTATAATCAAATGCAACTATGCTTCCTAACTATTTTGACTCATCATCGACAACGGCCACCCATGAAAGAATTTCTATTGCTGAACATATGGCTACAGCCTGCGCCAATCCGTTTGAATGCGGCCTACATCCAGCCACATCCTGCGAACCGTCAGGCCATTGTCTTCTTTTATTATAACGCAGAATTGAAATACTGTAATGAGTAATATAACGTTTCTATGATCACATAAGTATAGCGATATACATCAAGAACATATTATCATGAGATTCTAGACTGAATTCCTATTCTGACGGGGTATTTATTACGAAACAGATTTGTCGGGAATTGGATAATTTCATTGCTTCAACATTAGATAAGCGTCCGGACGTGTCATAAGCTAAATAACTCCGCGACATGCATAAAATAATTTTACACCAACCCCATGCGTAGTATAAGGGTAGCTACACACCAAACAAACCGACATTACGATTTATATATATTTACAAAGTCGCTTCCATTCACACGACGACGCGTTCACTTCAAAATCTCTCAGACATGTCGAGAGAGGTTACCCCATTTTTTTTTCATTATAAGCAAAGCACCATTGAAGTACAGAAAAAAAGGTAAAACAAATCTCCCCCTTCTGTGACGCGCCTAGACCCTAATTCCTAGTGATTCATGTGTTACTTCCTACGTATTTAATATGGGGGACTCGGAGTAATTTACTGAACCTATAATGGACAATCAAAAATAAAATGCTACGACAGCTTCTCTAGTGCAATGGGGGCGAAATTCTCTGCGAATTGAGAGGAAGTTGGTTCAATTTCCGCACTGAGACGAATATTTGAATCAAAATTAATATTTGTTTCGAGGATTTTCATTCTATAAGATACTAGAGTCTCTCATCTATCCCTAATCGGCAAAGATCACCAAATCCAATGGCGTTCTACTGTTTAATAAATCTGTAGCAAATATTATACAATAGCCATAGAGACAATCAGCTGTGACTCACAGACTTCATACAATCACGACGGTATCCTCAAGGGGGTAAGCAGGCGGCTAAGTCTACACAACGGTATTTCCGTACTAATTACGTGGCGGCCAGGCCTCAAGCCATACATGAATGAAGATTTCATAACAGACATTTCATTCATATTAAAGTTCAAATGTCATAACTAATGTAATAATTTTATTGCATAAAGCTAATATGTGAGGAATCATTTCACTCAATCGTAACTGTGCAATATACATAGAAATAATTATGGGTGCCGTGTGACTCAATGTTTTATGTTTTCAAATAACATTGGACCAACAGACAAGAGAATGTTTCATTTGATGTGATGATTGCTATCTACACTTAGTTACAACTTTACAAGAATTGTTTCTGGAGTACTTCGGAATTATGGGGTAATGAAAGGATAAGAGTGGTATACATTGTTGGGTTTATAAATAAAATAGTTTTCATTATAGTCCCACAATTTCTTACCATATTATTGCATATAATTGATTAAATCTGCAAGCATAGGAAAAATATTAACCAGAATATATTATCAAACTTTGAGTTAAACTTTTGTCTTATATGGTAAGTTCAATCATTACTTTGTGTCAAGTAAATTTGGTGTTTGTTTTTCTGTGACTCATGTGTGATATATTTTGTCATTCATGCAGACCTTCATCCCAGTTCATTTATTGACGCACTCTGATATTTTACATATTACGCCCTTGTAAAAAAATATAATTGAATATGCGATGAGCATATTCTGTTTTGATGGTTGTTATTGTGATCCAGTAGACGGTTCATACAAATATTTTCACAAGTAAATATTTGTCTTTAACACTCTTTACCAATTTTTAAAGCAGTTAGGCTTGCTGTAGTTGACTTAGATGTTGTGATTATGCCAGCATAACTAAACTAGTACCAGTGTCTCTCAGACTGTCATGGTAACACCTCTGCCTACCCCTTCTGGGATAAAGGCGTGAGTTTATATATGTATGTATGTATGATTGGTGACAATATAGTATACTATACATAGGCTGTATGCATAAATGAATATAAAAAATTCTATCAACAAAAAGGATATATTGTGTATCTAACTATACACATATAGTAGTGAAATAACAATGGTTATTGTTTGAATACCAAGTACCACAGGGCTTTTCATGGGCTATTTGTTTTCCTGATGATATAATAACTATTATTATAACTTAATTACTTTTCCTCATAAGTACACATTTCAAAAATGATTATATTAATTGAGGATATCCTCAACTAATAATATGTATTGTATTTAACAAGTGAGTGTTTTAAAATTACCTAATAATATAAGTTGCAATTTTATCATGTATGTTGCAATATGTTCAAGTGTTTGCATAATCAATGTACATATTTCTTTCTTTATTTAATGTACAAAGTAGAATAATCTAATTCATAGGAAAGCAATTTAATTTTGATTTCAAACACAGGTTTGAACTAACAGAGAAGGAAAAGCTAATGTTTCAGCCACCAATAGTAATTACAATATTTCAATTTAATACAATGACTTGTCCACACTATGTATATCCATGACCAAATTGGTTTATGGAAACAATCAGATAGAACAACAGCTAAGCTCATTTTACTGACAGGAGTCACAAGCAAATTCTTTAAGTAGATATTCCTGTAAAGCTGTATAAATACACTTTTTTCTAGTCTGTCAGTGTACCTTAGACTTGAGCCAACAAGTGATAACATACAGTGTACTACCACACACATACACCATAGGGGTTGACAGAAACTAAAGAGCCACACTCTGACCAATACTGGTATATCTCACTTTTGCCTATCCACATTCATTCATCTTCTCATGCATTCTTATCAGTAAAGGGTATGTCTGACCTGAACCATATTAACAGTGTTACTGTTTTTTCTGTCACAAGGATGTTGGGATGGGTTTAACTTTTACATGTATAACATTCAGCTCATTATGACTGGATAATGTGTGACAATCCCAAAGTTTGTAAATCAATAATAATATGAATTGAACAATTAAAATGTACTACTAAACTTATGTGACTGGAATCATCTAATAAATAAATCATTTAAGTATAAGTAAATTATTCCAGCATAAGTGGTGGACCACAAGGACATCAACCAGTTCAAAAGTATTTAAAATATGAACATTGTTCCTTAGGCAGTAATGTCAATTATTTTCACTATAATAGATGCAAATGAGAGTTACTATTTTAGGTATGCTATAGCTGTATGAAATACATCTAAATATATTAGTTACTGAAAGTAGTTTCAATAATGAATAGTACATATTCATGTTCATATTTACAATGTAATTCAAACTTTACCCAGTTATTAATGCTATGCATGTGAAATAACATGGAAAATTCTTATTCATACAATAAAAGCCTTGTTCCCCCTCTTTAAAGAGTCAATGACCAAGATTGAATAAAAAATGACCAAAGGATAGGAAGGGACATTAATTATTCAACTGAAAATGTATAGGGCAGGATAGTTGTTAGGTAACTTGTAAAAACATCTGATCCTTAACATGATATAGGTTTACAATGTATTGGCCTTGAACTCAACAGAATATCTGAATAACTGCAAAATGATATCAACATCAAAACACATAAAAACTTTACTTAAAAACAGGCATTTCAAAGTGATGAATTGAATACATGAATAAAATACTGTTACACATGTTTTAAGTCTTTTTAATATTTTTTTAAAGCTGCTGCAATGTTTAAAAGCATCCTTACAGATAAGACCTGTTCAAAGCTTTCTTTAATGCATCGATACCTCAATACCAATTGGATTTTCCAAACACTGCATATGAACATCAAAGTATAAATATTGTATGTGTTTACCGCAAAATCAGTGCTATATATTTGTTGAAACATTACTCTTTAAAACGTAACAAACAGAAATGCGTTCATTGCCTACATTTAATCGCATCCGTTGACCGCAAATTTTGAGGAAACACATCAATTGAAAAAAATGCGCGCATTGTAACAAAAAACCGGAGCATGTAATGTTTCATGTAAATACAAGCGAAATACACTGTAAAGTGTGAATCTTTAGCTATGATGGGCGGTATTTGGTGTGTGATTTTGTTTATAACTCACCTAAAACGGGATACCAGAATACGATACACACGAAATATGGTATAAGTACCGCGGTACACTTCCCGAGATTAGGAACCATTGTCATGGCGGAAGCACTTGTTTTCACGTACAGTGGGCGCAAAACCACGATAATAAACACATAGCACTACAGTCAGACCATTTTTTATTCACCTGTGAAACAATATCACTGATTATTTCTATAATTATCACACAAAATTACAAAGCGGCTGACACCCAAAGCCGAACAAACAATCTAACTGGGGAGTGGGGAGTGTTACCATATTAAAAGTAACAATTTACAATGTTTAGTGTCATTTATTGTACTATGACATAATGGGAACACTCCTTTATAATATGAGTTATTTGTGTTTTTAAGTCTCATTTGGAAAACTCAGAAATTGACAAAGATATAATAATAACCTTATAGGTATTTATTTTATAGGGTATCATATTTTGTATTTATTATTATAGGGTGTCAGGGATTGTACAAAAATCGCAATGTTGCATGCATGCAGATCTTTGCATTCTGCATCATATGCAACGATTGTGTTCTCCGATTTAAGTATATTTAATATTAGGCAAATCCCAAATTCATTGCATCTATCAAGGAGGATACTATGAAACACGATATTCCATATATCGTGCGATTCTTCGTATTGAAATCTATTCCCACTGACTTCAATTTTATTAAGGTTTCGATGAATATTCTTTATGTGACACTTATCAACGCTATTAAATCGTTTAACAGTGGATGTGAGTGATAATGAAGGCACTAGAAGGTTTTAATATGTGGAATCGCATGATACCTCGAATATCGTTGTTTATAGCAGTCCCCTTGGATTGTGTAGATCTTACCGTAAGGCGTATAGTAGTCACTTAGTAGTTCAAGTAAAAGTATGCTTTTACAATGATATTACAGTTTCTAAAGACCGTAGCTATTTCGGACCTAATAATGTTTAATATAACATATTTCTAATCTCTTTAACAGTGACCATTCTTTTATATTACGATAGATCAACTGTTTCATCTCACCGCAGCTTATGAAGTCCACATAGTCCGTCTAGTGCCATACAATGTTTATTAATTACAATATAATTGACGCTAATAAAGTTGGGAAAAACTGTGTATTTATAACCAACTTCAAAAAAAGGTTCTCAATTAGACTTTTTTTTAAATGGTAACAACTCTTAACTTTGTACTAGGTGTCCCCGATTTTGAATAATCTTTCTTTAATTGGAAGCCAATGCTTGTCATATGGTCCCATAACAATGGTGAAGATCTGATAAATATATTCAGACCTGGAGAGTAGAACTCCTCAAAACTGAGTAAGATTTCAGTGAATATTTTGCATTAGGTTCAGTATAAAAGTTAAGCAAAAAAAATATCACTAAAAGGTAACAATTCATATCTATTTCATTGTATTTGTGTTGATTAATTTTCATATTGACTTAACTAGCCAACAAATCATAATATATGCGTAAAATAATGAAGGCGGGTCGCCAATTACATAGAAACTTAAGGAAATTTAATACAAATTAGAATTAGAATTTATATATGTTTGGCATTTGATGGCCCACCTTCAATATGTTACGCATATTATACTATGACTGTTGGTTAGTCAAGTCATTAAGTAAATAAATCAACGTATACAAATACGACATAGCTCTGAAAGTTAGTATGTTGAAGTGGCAATGGGCTGGCCACATATGTCGCAGAACGGATAACCGCTGGAGTAAGCGTGTTCTGGAGTGGAGACCGCGTCTTGGAAAACGTAGCGTGGGACGTCCTCTGGCCAGATGGCGGGACGACTTGCATAAAAGGGCCGGCAGCGACTGGATGCGTAAAGCAGCAGACCGGGCTCTGTGGCGTACCTTGGGAGAGGCCTATGTCCAGCAGTGGACTGCAACGGGCTGATGATGATGATACAAATACATTAAAATATATATTGTTTGTTAGTTTTTAGTGCTATTTTTTAAAGTCAGTTTTATTCTATTTTTTTAAGTGGTATCCATAATTGTCTCTGGTAAGTAAAATGAGTAATGCGCAGAAATATAAGTATTAAATCATACAAATATTATGAATATAATTAAATGCAACATATTTTTATATAATAACTATGAAAAATATACTTTATAAGATTTAAAATGTCCATTTTTTTAATATTTTGTGGTTCGTAAGAAAAATGAAATATCTCTTATGGCAACACAAATTGTTTATTGACATGACGAATGACAGACGGCGGGGTCCCGCTCGATGGCAGCTTGATTGGAACAATTTAGACGAATTATACTTGTTAACGAGATTATTTCCGCTTTTATCCGATAGCGAAGTGAAAATGAGGTTTATTAATATTATTTAAATCATATAAGCACGTTAATTGCGTGCCCATTGTGAATTTTTAAGATGTATATTCATTACATGGTAGGAGCCATTTTTACTATATTTATTTTGTGTGTTCATTGTGATAATGCAGCTAACGACAACGAAATCAATGAGATTTACGGTGAGTGTGTTGTTGTTGATGTTTTGCGTGTAGTGTTGCGTTGGTGTATGTGCGTTTTTGAGTTTGTGCCGATGACGCCTATAGCTCTCGTGTATTTGACAGACCGCCCACGGCTTTTTATCTGCTTGAGGATCTGCAGGTTCTATCAAACGATAATTACGCTATATGTAGCACCCGCTTTATCCAATTTATTCGCTAATTGAGTAACATCTACTTATTGATACAGCTAATGTTTGTCTCATAATGGATAAGAAGTATGTACATCATGTAGATCCTTCCAGTTAGAAAAACACAATAACAAAAGATAATATAAATGACCATTAAAAAAATAATTCGCTGGGGGTTTTAAAATCAATTGCATGTACTTCTTTATGTTACTATTACAGTACAATCTATTGTAATTTTTCACCCTATTTAAAACATAATATTATCAATGAATAGTCATATCAACCAATATTTAATATAGACAATCCCAAATACTCTTAAATATGTTCTTAACAGTAGATGTCTATTAATAGTTTCTAATCATAATCTTTATGGAAGTGTCTTTTTTTCCGGTGTCAATTTCATAGAAATATATTAAGTGCTTTTGAGCTTACGTCTGTTATTCAGAGTATAAGTGACTTGTACAGTCAGATAAAAAGCATATTAGAAGCCCTAGATATTCTCAATTCTCAATTTTAATCATACCTAATGGTTAATAATATTAGCTAATCAAGAAATATATAAGCATTGGTCATACTATTGGTACATGCCAAACAGCTGACAAAATACAAAGATTGGGTAGTATAGTGGATACTGACTACAGCAATGTTAGATATAAGAAAAGAAAATAATTCAGATCACTTAAAATTAAGTGACTATCATAAGATTAAGATAGTTATTAATAACAACTCCTTATTACGAAATAACTAATAGAATATAAAAATGAATAATAATAAACAGACATTAAATTAGTGACATATTTAGTGATATTATTTCTATGTTAATTATGTAAATTTTTATATTGCAACAAATATAATGCTTGTAAATTTTATATTAGTAATTTTTATTTATGCTTATTACTAAAAGTAATGTTTATAATTTTTTATCCAATTACGGATACAGTTTTACGGCCTTGTTCATAGATAGTTTTAAAACCGTTGATTGTAATCTATTTGGTTGGGGCACAGGTAGCTGGCAAGCACATTTAAGCCTCTTGTCTATTTTTTAATTAAAAAAAAGCAAACAGCCCACACATTATGAGTTTTGACTGTCAGGTATGTATGTCTTTTAGGCAGATCTGTCAGGTAAACCCAGGCAGCATGACTAGCTATTGAGAAAACCAAAATGTATGCATTATACTTTTTATTTATGGAAGAACAATCCTCCTTACTATTCAGATAATAAATATGAAAGTTTGTATTGATATTTGGATATTTGTATGTTTATAATCTTTAAACCATTGGATAAGTGCAGATGAATTTTCGAAACAGTTGGGCATGTTTAGGCTGAACATATAAATGATTATCTATCACCCCGGTAGTACATATCCATAGAAAAAAATATGCTATCTTGAAGTGCATTGCATATTTGCTATCCTATTGAAGAAAATTTTTAATATCTTTAATTTTGCCATATTATTTGCTCAAAATCAGGTAAGCGATGCTGCAGTATGGAGCTAGATTGATATATCTAAACTGAACATAAATACACACACTAATGCATAATGTACCACTGGGACAGCCAGAGATACAGCGCTAAGAGCTACAGAACAAACACATCATAATCAAACCGAAATTTAGTTTTGTGGAATTGCATTTGTATCTTTGTTTTTTCTTCATAATAAATAAATCTTTTATCACTTCTTTATCTGTCATTCATGCGGGATCGTAGATTGTGAGTACAAACTAAACAGAAGGGAAATATGCACATATTATATACTTTCTACTAATATGCAAAAATTTTGTAGATGTTTGCTCGGAGTAAATAAAGACGTCTTTCAATAGATTTCAATCAATTTTGACACACAGATAGATCATGTCCTAAGTTAATATACAGAATACAATTTGATTTCGGTAATTGGTTATGTCATTTAATTGAAAAAATACTAAGAAGTTAAGATATCTAAAACCATGCCGAATTTGCCATTGGTAGAGTTTAGCAGAAATTATACAATATTATGACGTATGTTTATGATTTAAATAAAAACTAATTTTCACGGATTTTATCGTGGATTTTTTGAATTTTTACATTTCGTAACTTTCCGAAGTTTCGATTGCTTTACAGCTTTCGTGGTCACGGGCGGACTATAAAGCTGTAAAGCAATCGAAACTTCGGGAAGTAACAAAAAATAAAAAATGCAACCAAATCCGCGATAAAATCCGTGAAAATTAGTTTTATTCAATGTGTAACATTGGCATAAATCTAAGAAACCAGTATGTTTATTAGCCAAGTCTGGAGATTAGTCGGTGCATGCTCGTCTATAATGTATAGAGGTGCAGTCCCTCGTGGTGACTCACTAATGGATTTGACCTTCCTCTTACGTGCGCGATTCCGGCACCCTTGTTCGTTCTTTTGTCTTCGCATCGTGTTGAAGTTCCCCTACTGTCGGAAATGTGTTTAGTGTCTTTTGTTACAGAATGGCTATTTAGGTACAAAAATCAGTGCTATTTATATAAATGGTGAATAGATGTTTTTGTATGGCTAGATGGATAGTAAAATCAGTGATTTTTAGAAATGTAGTCTTTTTTGCATTGATGCTGTGTTGGATCCAGTAAGTGACATTGCCGAAGGCCTGTCTATTTTCTTGCCCCTGTTTTCCCATATTTTTTCAAAAGAATGCGGTCCTCGGGTTTCATGACAGATTTCGCAGACTGTGAACTGCGAGCTCTTCAATTTGATTTCCAAACGGGCAATCCACTTTGTGTGACGTTTTCGATTTGGAAAATCTCCTATAAACGGGAAGGAAAATGGTATCCGGCGTGTTGATACACCCTACTTGATATATCAAGATATATCTTGAGACGGAAATAAACTCGACTAGCTGTGGATAGCACTAGTATTGTCTCTGTCTACTTATTTGGGTATACAAGTTCGAACTTATTTAAGTGACAAAGTACCAAAACTTCTCAATAGAATTTTATGTGTTTGTAGTCCACGATGATCATTTATTTTATTAAGCTTCGTTTAATATATCAGTGTTTGCATTCTTCGAAGTTTTCTGATAATCGACTAAATACTCATTGTTGATACGGGCTTAGCGTGTCAATTATATTATTAAAGGGTTTTGGATCTCA
Organism: Deilephila elpenor; assembly: GCA_949752805.1. NCBI lineage: Eukaryota > Metazoa > Arthropoda > Insecta > Lepidoptera > Sphingidae > Deilephila > Deilephila elpenor. The sequence continues at coordinate 3,474,920 of OX457119.1, forward strand.
ACTCTATTCCACACGGCACAATTGGTTGGCAATTTATTCAAATTGGTAATCAAATTATCTTCGTCTAGAGAGTTGTACCCAATCTGTAGTCCCTAATCTGCCAGCACACAAATTGACCCACAAATCAGTTGCCAATTATATTGTATCTTGTGGCACATCGCACAGGTTGTATTGCAAGACCTCAAATCAAAGAAATTTGATGAAGAATTTGTTGTAATTCAAACAACTAAGAAGACTCGTAGGAGCACTTATTTAGCAGCCTTAGTTAGCACATCACTTATCACTAGGTAGTAACTACTTTTTTTTACACGCTCTTATCTTAGACTTATGATGGTTTTCGAGTTAATTTACGTATACAATAATTTAGCTCACGAATTTACAAACGGTCGTCTACCTGTGCTTATTTAATCGTGTCCAAATACAAAAACCGCTAACACTAATTGCCAAATCTATTATAATTGATTTAATTCCAAGGTCTAGCGACGTCAAAGTCGACCCAAAACGGTCCGGATATACCAAAGGTTTCTTCCAAAAAGGTTTCCTCCGAGTCCATCTATCGCATGCGTTGACCCGCTAACAGCCATTGTTTCGGTCAGCGCAATGCTGTAATTGTCATACTTAATTACATTTTCAACCGTTTCGTTCAAACCGCCGTGTTTTGTAACCCTTCCGTCTTTAGCAATAGGGTCCAATATCGCACGGTGGTCGATGTCATTGACCCGCATAGTTAGACACCAATATTTAAATATTGTTTACGTAAGCGTTAAGTTAGTTTCCTTTTTAATTTCATAATTGAGGATGCTATTGTTGTGAACATTTGTTGAAGTTAAAATAGACTCGTGTTTATTGCGCGAAATACATACAATGTTATTGTTTGTTATTTTTATTTGATTGGTAAAATTTAATAACATTTTTGGGAGTATCAGTTCAAAATTGATGCTCGCGTGTGTATGTAGAGAATTTTGTCAATTGAATCGTTGTAGGGAATTCGTATGTAGCTCAAGCTATTTAACTGTTGCCATAGTTTGCACACGATGGTTACGATTGTACGCAGGTAGACGAGCAAACTGAAGTTTTGAAGATACATAATCATATTTATGGGTACGAGTACGATGGTCAACGAGTAAAAGTATGAATCAAAATTATGATATTTTAGTAAATTTTACATTAACTGATTTTGAAAATCCTTTGTATACCGGGTATATCAAGACCGCGGCCGAAAACGAAGCCAGGTAGCTTTAGTGATTACATACACATGCAGCTAAAAATTTTGCAAAATAAAGAAAGATAATTTTTGCAAATTTTTAAATATCTCCTTGTTTGGGTGGTAAATACCTAGTTTTTTTTAGAAAATAGTAATTTATTTATTTATTTATTAATTAAACACACATAGTCATTACAAGTGTACCCGCAGTCTTGATATACCCTTTTCTGTTTAAATTAAGTAGTGACAGGCCCCGCACCTTGCGTGCAATATATCGACCGAGTTATCGAGTAATTTCAATAGGTCATAAGATGTTTGAATACACTTTAAGGTTGATTTTATAATATTATTTTTTGTCAGCAGTTCCGTCCGCCCCACAAAACCTGACAGCTAACAACATTACATCAGACGAAGTGCATCTATCATGGGTCCCACCCTTAACGTCCACGCGACACAAGCTACCGAATCGCGACTCAGTTGCCAAAGACGGCGAACCAATTTCAAAACTAGAGCCTCAAGGCGATGAACCGAACAATGACGTCACCAACCCTATCACCGAATCTCTAGCCCCGGAGAAACTCAAAGACTTCGACTTCCCATACAACTGGTACAAGAATGATAAGCAAAAGTATGAGCAGTACCCATCGTCTGGGATACTGCTGGACACTTACAGGAATAGACGGGATGTGTGGTCCCACAGACACAGGAAGCGACGGCAAGACAACGGTACAGACGCAAAGAATCTACACATGGAGAACTTTGAGGAGCTGGAGACTCACCATGCTTTCGAATTTCCTATTGAAGTTGTGAAGAAGTCTATGGTTCAAGCGAAGCCGCTTAAGGATATAACGGAGATTGCCTACGTGCTGTATTATGAGCAAGGCGTGCAGAGCTATGAAGTGACTGTGAACGGTGCCCAAAGACCAGAGGATGTTCGCAGGAAGAACATATTTCCCAGTGATTTGGGGATGCAGGATAATATGAGACCTATCAAGAACCTCACGCTTTTGAATACCTCTGGAAAGGTCACCAAGGTTGTCGGGTTTCGGTTGAGGAATTTGAGTGAGTATAACATTTGATAGGTTAGGTTTAGTGACAGGCACAAATCCGGAACACTTTTTAAATTAATTTTAGGAGAACATTATTTAATCTTTGCTTATAAGCAATAACAGTGTAATATAATTAAGTGCATTAATAATATGGGATTGAATACAAGTCTCAGTATAGTTTTGGATTTAAATAGTTATCACAGATAATGCAATCCCTTTTAAGTAAAATTTGCCTTTATAAATACGTACATAACTAATTGAATCATCCAATAATAATTTGACTGAACTATTTTGTCCCTTACAGAGCCCTTCACACCGTACAAGATCTGGGTGCGCGCGTTCTACAACTTCTCATTAGAAGGTGTGACGTCATCAGACCTGATCGAGCGGCTCGGGCCCATGTCGGAGCCGCTGTACGTGTTGACTGACGTCAGACCTCCGTCTGCACCGATAATACTCAATCTGACTTGCGACCAACCCAAACGTTAGTAGATTTTGATAAAAATGACATACCTATTATTGTGCTTACATACATAATATGATGTATATGTGAAAAGGTTAATATTAACGAACCTCCCTTACATAAACAACACCCAAGAGGCTGTCTTTAAGGTATTTGTTAGTCTTAGTGTTCTGGTAGAGTTCATAGGGTAACCTTCAGGATGTATTATCAGTATACAAAACATGAGGATTTGACTGAAAAAAAAACACGATATAAAAACAAAACCTGCCCGTTGTAATTTTATATGCCAATTAAAAATGATTTCGCTGAGTCCATGATAATTAAGGGATTAAAGTAGGCAGAGGAAGAATTAAGATATCAAGAGGCTAACGGCTGCACTCAGAGACGTTAAATGTCAATTAAATTGTTCTTTAGTATAGATTATCTTTGTAAAACATAAATGTCTGTGAGTGCAACGGTGCCTGACTGCCTCCGTGGCGTAGTTGTATTACGGTACGACTACAAAACTGAGATCTCGGGTTCGAATCCCGGGTTGGGCAAAGTGATATTGGGTTTTTCTATCCATTATCAGCACGGAGTCAGGAATTTGTGCCCGATATGGCGATAGGATCGCCCCCTATCACATCATGGGACGGAACATACAAGGCGAAATGTGGGTGTCCTAGTGGCGCCTCTGCCTACCCCTTCTGGGATAAAGGCGTGAGTTTATGTATGTATGTATGTATGCAACGGTAAGACACCTTATGTAAAATGGGTTTGTTTATCTACAAATTAGTGTCTTGTGATTTACTTGGCACTGCTACTGAATTCTTAATACCTATAGTGACCGATATAGTCAGAATTCAATAAACTATATTACGTATTTTGACAATCTCTTTCAAGCACTGGTCGTGCAGTCTATTTTGAAACTAGAGGACGCAGGATCGATCTCCGCACCAACAGAAATATTAATTTGATGCACAAAAGTTTGTTATAGAATGTATCTTTGAGTTTATTGATCAGGATTTCTCACTCGGTTTCCCAAGAACATGATAAAATTGAAGATAAATATTACTTTTTATCCCTAAGCAAGAAATACGTCATGCACAAAATAACTACTAGACATAGCTTCTATAAAGTTTGTCATCACAACTCTAGTCTTTGAGATAAATTCTGACGTCACAATACACTACATCAGACTGTCGACTAATATTATGATGTGAAATTGCAGGTACTCTATACCTCCAGTGGCGCCAACCGCTGGAGTACAACAACTCCATCGACCAGTACGTGGTGACCCTCAGGAAGATACCTGAACAACAGCCCAGGACGCGGCTCACGCTGCCGACCAACAAGAACGATATCGAGACTACTATTAGCGTGGTAAGTACCACTCTGAATTAAAGAAATTGAAAAAAATATTCAAATACGCCCAACAGTCACAGACATAGTCCTGACCTAACACTTATATCGAGTCTTGTCTCGTGGGTATCAGAAAATACGAGAGACTTTTCGGTCTCATAAACACACCTGAAACAAATACCTGTGGATCACACAAATATTTGTCTCGTTGCGGGAATCGAATCTGCGGCATCTTGTTTTACATCCGGCGTCTAACCAACTGCGCCACGGAGGCTGTCATTAAAAAAAATTACAGCCTCCGTGAAGTAAAATTAAAAGAAGATTGCATTAATTAATTACAAAAATCAACGTACATCGATTGAAAATGGATCGTAAAACGACATCCGTATTTTTTTATATCTACACCGTATTTTTTTATATCTACACCGTATTTTTTTTTGTATCTACATCATGAAGATTCGCTTCTGTACAAAATTTCAGGATTCTAAATCAAGGTACCCTGTAGGTTGTGGTTTGTGTGTTAAAATGCCCAAAATCAAGGCCCAAATGGCTGTATATTTTTTATGGCTCCACTCATTACTGAGAAATAATTATGTTAACCTACAAACTACTGGTGGTAGGCCTCTCATATGTGAGAGGCCGTCTGGGTTGGTACCACCGCAATACCTATGTCACTCGCCAAATAGCAGTGTAAATGCACTGTTGTGTTCCGGTTTGAAGGATATTGTAGCCAGAGTAACTTCTGGACATAATGAGACTTAACATCTTTTGTCTCAGGATGGCGAGCGCAGTGGAATGCCAAGCAGTGCTTTGTAATTCATAGTGTTTGATTTTGCTACTGTCCATGAGCGGTCGTATCGCTTACCATCAGGCGAATGGCACGTCTAGCCATTCATTGTAAAAAAAACATTACATGTAAAGGATTATAATAGGTTATAGTAGCATAGGTCTAGCCAGTCGTACAAGGGAAATAACCCGAGTTATAACTTCAATTATTATGTCATAATCTACAACTATTCAACTCCAATTAAATATAATACTCAATTTGTTTTCCTTATTCAGTTAAATATTTATTTCATAGTTCTCCTTAAAAACGGGCGAGGCGCTTGTCGAGTTTCGCATTAGTGCATATTTCCTCTTGTAGGATATGTCATTAAATTATCTTGTAAATTATAGTGTTATTTATTCATTTTATTAAGTCTTAAATATAAAAAAAAACATCAGAAGCGTTCTTGTGTGAGCATTGCCTATTGTTAGTCAAAATATTAATGGTGCATCTATATTTATAGGTTTTAAATAATAATGTGTATTTTAGTCATATCAGTGTTGTGAAGGAAAACAATAAATGGGGAATTGTGCGCTTGAACATTAAATACTGAATATATTTTGGTAAGTTCTGACATAATTCAAATGTGACCTTATTAAAATAAATAAGACATTCAAAAAATAAATAATGTTATCACAGATTCCTGTAAGGTGAGATGGTATTTATTATCGAAATTCGTTTAATTCGAAATGCTATTAATAAAATTGGCTACATGATCACTTGGCTTAACTGCAAATTCTGTAATTCATGATATCCAGTAGTACCTCTTGTAATGAGCAGCAAATGACGATGTCTTTTGGTCAGCTAGTGCATATAAAGAATATCGGCAAGAGATGAAAACTATTAGAAAATAGGCTGAACCTCAAACACGCTATATTTGACTAAACCAGACCAATATTTGGGGTTATCGAAGCTACGGCTGCTCATGGACAGCGGCAGAACCTAACAACACCATGAATTACAAAGCAATGCTTGGTACAAGATGTTAACGCCCGAAAACTCAAACGCTACTTAAATATTATATTGCACTTAACTACGCAAGTCCCGTTTAAATGTACTGATTAACGCCTGAATACTCAAACGCCATTTAAATATTAAGTTGCACTTAACTAGCCTCGTCCCACTTAATCAGTACACTTGAGCTTGACTTGCGTAGATAAGTGCAACATAAAATTTAAGTAGCGGTTGAGCATTCGGGCGTAAGTGGGACATGGGTAGTTAAGTTCAACTTCATAGTTAAATGGCGTTTGAGTATTCGGGGTTAGTCTCATTATGTGCAGTAGTAATAGTACGGTACAATGATTATATTATCTTTGATTATTGATAGTTCCTTGACGTCTCCAGTTGTACATGTTCGTACACTTTAAGGTAAAATTTTATGTTACATGTAATACCTTCCTTCTCTTGAGTTAAGTATATCTCTCCCGATTCGCTAGAACCGCAGTGCATAATAAATATTGATTTGTTTCCGACTATATTTCATGAAATATTATATTGCACATGCAATTGGCATGTCATTTGTCAGACCATCCTTCTAAATGTGACCACAATATGTCTTGTACATTGTACAAATATTTATATGTGGCAATTTTCCCATTAATATTAATTAATTATCTTTCAATTCCTGAGCGTTTGCAGTTGTTTTTTTCCTTAAGGACACAGTCAAGACGGAATGTCTCGTTAAATACTATTTTGAGGTCATGTGGTATACAGGTTCATGTTTGTTGCGGAGAATTTAAGTGAGTCGTATGCGTTAATTGAAGAAATAATTAATGTGAATAGTCTTTATTTATTAATATCTAATACAAAACAGGCGGACTAAAGTGTTACCAATTTAGTATTACCAAATATTTTTTAGGCTAAAAAAATGTGCTAAATAAATACAACCGTATATGTAACGGCATCATTCATTATTTGTTTTGTTATTATACAAAATTAAAAATAAATATTTGAGTGTATTAGACATAGGCGAATAAATAAAAGTTTTTTTTGTATTATGTAATTGGATTACAATAATATTATGTTTTCTGTTGTGGCTTGATGACCTAAATGGATTTTATTGTTACAAGAACGTGATAAACTACGGTGACGTCAGAATTGTCAGTATATTGTGCTTAGGAATCGGATCAAGTAAAGAACACACACAATTGGGTATTTGACTATCATCGAATTTTTGTATTATTTTGCAGACATGCAGAAGTGCCATTAAAACAAAACATTTTTGTGAAAACAGTGATAAAGTAGTTTGTAACATGAGGCAAATATTAGTATTTTAAATGAAAGTGGGGACGTAGTGGGGACATCTTGCCGTCTCTTTCACACCCGCACACTATAATGCATATTAAGAATCGTGACGTAACTAATTTTGTTTTGCATCCCTTTTCTTTTACCCCCACTACAAGATTTAAAACGTTTCTAACTTTTTAAATTCTGAATGGATTTACAAAATTCTTTGTTTGTTAGATTTTGGTTTTTTTTTTTTTTTTTTTTTTTTTTTTTTTTTTTTTCCTGTGTTTTATTGTGTGGGGGTATTGTCTGTGTCTCTGTGAGGTGTTGTGTTTAGGTGTGTGGGGTGTTTTAACTGACAACAGGGAGAAACCTCGCTATTTGATACGATGGTTCTCCCGTTGTCAGTTTTATGTGTAGGTGTAGGGGGATCTTCCGGAAGGACAGGACTACGGCATGGCAATGTTTTCATCCGCCCCTCGTCGACCCCCCTGGCTAGTGTTAAGGGAGTGAGTTGTGTGTTAATGTTGTGAGTCAGGTGTGTGGTCGCAGGAGTAACATTTATTAATTTCGTTGAATTTTAATTTTAAGGCTTATGACTAACAAAATATAAGGCACATAGGAACTATAATGTTATAGGCTAAAATATAAAAAGGTACAGAGGACCTATATCTATATACACGCAGGATAAACAAAGTTATACAAACACAAGGCAAAGCGATACAACATTGATCGAGTTATATATATCATAATGTTAGATTTTGGTTATGGATACTTTTTGACGAATACAATAAAAAAAAAATGAGTCAAATACCCAATTGGTGATGTAACGAAATTTATTTACATCAATGTTTGTGGAAAATATTGAAAATATTTTCAATATAAATGACGTTTTTATTGTTTTATGTTTATAGTTATATGTTTGTTGCAGGAGGTGGAATTGTGGAACGTGACGCGTTACGAGGTGAAGATATATGCGGTCACCCTTTCAGTGGCTCATGACAGTGTTTTGATCAACGGATCGGAATCGCCGCCCGAGGTGAGTTGATTTGAACTGGTCTTTAATTTTTATGAGTATTAATAATATTCAAGTATGTATTTTTTTCATTTGATAGTGTAAACTCTTTACACCCCTTTTAGGAAGCAAGAGTACATTATTCTAGGTGATTATTTTGGTGTAAAAATTAAATTGTTTAAAAATAGATGTTTATAGGTTTGTGAAGAGGCACTAGATGACGTAAAATTGAGCGTTGCTACAGTTTTGGAACGTCATCCTTAATTTCAAAAGAAATGGAGTGACACAGTAGAGCAACTCAGACACAGTGAGGCTCTCTAGGCTTCGCTGATTTCCATAAGCATCGGTGCATGCTGCAAAAAAATAGTATGAGATTTAAATAGTATTGTTGTCCAAACAGCAGGTGAAAATATAGTGTTTTTTTTTGTTTTTTAAAACTGGTACGGCGTAGTGACTGCATTGCACCTGATGGTAAGTGCTAATGCCGTCCAGATAAATATCGATTGGTATCAGACGGTAGTCATAGTTGAGGAGTGAACTCGTATGGTGCACGCAGGAGGTGTCGAGCGAGTGGTGCGCGGCGCACTCGGAGGCGATGTCGCCGGGCGACGCGCGGGGCGGCGCGCGCTCGCTCAGCAGCACGGCGCTGCTGGCGCTCGTGCCGCTCGCCATGCTGGCCGCGCTCGCGCTCGCGCTGCTGTACTGGAGGTGAGGGATGCTGTCATCTAGGGCTCAGATCTATCGAAATACCCCACTACAAGTCCTTCACACAACTAGTCCGTATTTATAACAGTAATTTTATAAAGTTTGTGTGCACTCGCTCATACAACTACATACCTACCAAATCGCCGGATAAAAACATATACGATAAAACGGACTGCTCCGTGAAAGAACTTTTGAGGTGGGTATCCAGGACGATTTTTCCCTAGAAAAAAATTAACAAAAGACTAGAATCTATATGTAAACTACTAGTCCAGTAGTTTAGATACAGATTCCAGTACTACTCTACCGTATTGTTTTAACCCATAATCACCCACTGCTGGACATGAAACTTCTTTTAGTTTTAACACTTTTCTGAATATCTACCCAACAATTCGGATTATTTTATAACATGGGAAATAAATTGGATTAAAAGTTTTTAATTAAGTTACCGTTTTATATTTGCTGGTATTTGTTAACTACTGGTGTTGTGTGGACAGGTGCAGGTCTCGCCTCAGTAAGTGCATCAGCGCTGCGTACAACTACCTGGAGGAGGGAGGGGAGAGGACGGGCAGGGCGCCACTCAACGTGTATAAAAAACCAGGTAAGAGATAGAATTTAAAAAGAAATGTTTTTAGAATCCAACATACGATAGTTATACGCAGTTTAATGTATTTTTTCTCCTCTTAGTTATATTCGTTAATTTTAATATAAGTCCGAGGAGTTAGCAAGAGGATTAAATATTAAATCTACAAACAATACTTAATAACAATTACGACACATGTGTCTTATAAGTGCGTTGCTAGCGTTTAAAAGTGGAACAAAACGGCGACAAAACTTGTGATTTCAACAAGTTTAAAACCAACATTGGTCTCAACCCTCCCCCCTTAGTGAACTGCTCCCCCCTGCGCTCGTGCGCGTCGGGTGCGGAGGCGGAGGGCGCGGCGGAGTGCGGCGCGCGGCCGCCGCGCATGGCGGGCCCGCACCACCCCGCTATATCCGCCAAGCTGTTCCCCAAGCACGTGGCTGCTTTACACGCTGACGGAGATATTGGATTCAGGTCTGTAATTTCTTTATTTACTAGTTTATCTTGTATAGCCAGCTCGTCGATGGGCAATGTTAGATATAGGATACGCTAAGTAATGGGTGAGGTCGGATACTCTTTAAATTGCATATTTTAACTCTGCGTCTTATTATGTACGTGTAATATGTTATCTTCCCCACCTACTGGAAAACAGCTCACATCGTTCCAATTTTTAAAAGTGGAGACAAATCTGCGTGTGAGAATTACAGACCTATTAGTATGTTGTCAGTTTTTGCTAAACTTTTCGAGTCGATTATTTACGATGTCATATATTATAAAGTGAAACCTTTATTATCTTCTGCTCAACACGGTTTTATAAAAAACAGGTCCACCGTAAGCAACCTCCTAGAATACAAAAATTATTTATGTTCTGCTTTTGCACGGGGTATTCAAGTCGACTCTATTTACACTGACTTCTCTAAAGCCTTTGATAAGGTTAATCATACTATACTCTGTCGAAAACTGAATGAATTTGGCATGCAAGGTAGCTTGCTAAGGTGGATAAAATCGTATCTTGCTAGAAGAACACAATTGGTTGCCCTTAAAAGTGCAAAGTCTGCTCCTGTCCTTATAACTTCGGGTGTACCTCAGGGTTCTCACCTAGGCCCTTTACTCTTTATAATTTTTATCAATGACCTAATTAACAACCTAAAATGTCCTTGTCTCTTATATGCTGATGACTTAAAAGTATTTAACACAGTAGGAAGCATTCGGGATGCAATAGATCTGCAAAGCGACTTGGACGTAATTGTGAAATGGTGTGCGGAAAACAAAATGTTTTTAAATGTGCAAAAATGCTTCATAATATCTTTTACTAAGAAAATAAACAAAATTTTGTTCACGTATTCCTTAAACAATCACTATCTCGAGCGAAGAACACTAGCAAGGGACCTTGGGATACTATTCGATGATACACTCTCCTTCCGTGCACATTATGACCATATAGTCAAGAGAAGTTCACAAATATTTGGTTTCATAGTTAGAATAACAAAGAATTTTAAAAATCCTCTTAGTCTTATTTACCTTTTTAATACTTTGGTTAGGACCATTTTGGAGTATGGTGCAGTCATTTGGTCTCCATTTTATAAGGTACACATAAATCGTATCGAAAAACTGCAAAAAACTTGCCTCAAGATATTATGTTATAGATATAACTTACATCGTAAATTGAAATCGTACAAAGATCGGTTGACTCACTTTCATGTTCTTTCTCTGGAATCCAGGCGTTTAATTAGCGATTTTGTGTATTTGTACAAAATTATTAATTCTCTCATAGATTCTCCAGCTTTGTTATCTGCTATAAATATTAATACGAATTATAGATGTCGTAAGCCAAATGTTTTCTCACTCAAAATATTTCGTAATAATACATCCTATTTTAATCCTGTCGTGCGCATTTGTCGGCAATATAACGAGCTTGTTAGCAAGAAATCCTCTATAGACCTATTTAACGGCAATCTATCAAGCTATAAGAACTTAATCCGAAAATTCCTCTATGATCTGGATTTTAATTTGTAGGGGATTTTCTGCTGTACTTAATTCATTCTATTATATTTAAACTCACATCAAACATTATTTTCAAACACAATGAATTAATCATGTCAATCGAAAAATCAACAATGAATTGGAACTATATATTTTTTTTGTACCGTATTTTATTTTATTTTATTTTATCATGGTTTTTGTATTGTAATTTCTTTCTTTTTTTTTATGTATGTCCAGTATATAGTTATATAGCAGTATATTCGCCTCGTAGTATAATATTGTTCGTGAAACACAAGTTTTGGGTTATATTCAAGATAAAAAACATTATTGTAACTATTTAGCAGCTTTAAGATTGTAACCTGTTTTGTGTAAATAAAATAAAAAAAAAAAAAAAATACCGTTGCATGCTCGTATGCACCTAATTTTTTAAGGGGTAGGTAACTTTTAAAATGCAACCTGTATGGCATATTAATCGCCTCCTTATCCGAGTAAATAGTCATGATTTATTGGTCTTTTTTCGGGTATAATTTATACGTCATACATTTCAAACAAAATTATTTGTAATGTCATATTTGCACATTAAATCCGGTTCTTTCTGATATACCCTAACGTGATTTATTTTATACCCGGTTTTGTGGAATATAATTGCTGCCCAATACTGGTTGGACATGCTAAGCAAGTGCTGGCATTTTCAGGTTTTGGATACATTCAGTTATAGCTAGCTAACTTCACAGAGTAAGGGGTCAATAGTTCGATAGTGTATGTTATGTTATTGTTTTTTTATAGCAAAGAATACGAGATAGTGGTAGCAAGATCTAACGCGTTGGCGCACACCAGTCATCACAGCCACAGACCAGAGAACAGACTGAAGAACCGATACCTGAACATAACAGCTTGTGAGTATTGATTTACATATGTGAAAAACAAGTACTAAATTAAAAATGCGACGATAACTATGGATACTGTTTAGTTAGATTAGTAATGGTTCAAAATATAGGAGTAAGGACATTTATGTATAGGTTGCGTTGCATCATTTTTACGTAGATGAACATAATAATTTCTTTACCTAAAATCAAAATTAGTTCTAGACTGATTTGATGAATAATTAATGTCACTATTTCATAAATTATATACGAAATTGAGTCAAATACCCTATGTATAATAATAATTATTTTTATCCCAATTTTTAAACACCGTGTACAGACTACCCGCGCATTGATTTAAATATGACATAATTTGATGACACTTTGAATGTCCGCGCGCAGACGACCACTCGCGCGTGTGCGTGTCGGCGGGCGCGCGCTGCGGCGCGGCGGGCTGCGTGGGCGCGGGGCGCGGCGGCGCGTGCGACTACGTCAACGCCAACTTCATCGACGGCATGCTGCCCGCGCTCGCGCCGCACCACGTCGCACGCATCCGCGCTCGCCTCGACAGGAGGAACAGGCCCGACAGGTGCGGCACGCCTTGTATTCCACAGTATTCAGTCATGCTGTAGTATAATGGGTTTGCCCACTATAGCATGTCATATAATGAATTCACAGTCATAGTTATAGTTCTGTTCAAATACAAACTCTATAATTGTAAATATTATTGCGTTTGTTTTATAATATTTTTGAAACAACTAAAAGTAACGATAATGAAATAAGACATATTAAAACGTTCTAATAGGCTTCAGAAATTGTTTTATCACATCATCAAAATTATTATCATTTTAGTAATATGTTTACTAAGCTTAAATCTACCTATGCATATGTTTTCTGTAGACCTTCACATGTCGACTCAATAGTCACTCCGAAAAAAATTAACACACCAAACATATTATACTTATTAGCCATTACTTTACTCTAATAATGTCTCTTCACAGACAACCATCAATAAAAGCGATAAAGCCTCCACCCAACCTGGCGGACGGGATAGAGTCGGCGTTCCTCAACATCGAGTTCAGCGGCATCGTGGAGTCGGACGAGCAGAACGAAGACTCGGACAGCGATAGAAGCGACGATGACAGCGAACTCGATGACGTCTATGTTGATATAGGTATGTTTGTGTTTTTATAGTTATATAGCTAATGGTGTGGATGGAAAGTAAATGGTCAGTTAATAGTGATGTAAATGCAGCTTGAAGGTTAGTGTTGTTTTTCAACTGTAAAGGAATTTTATTTCTCTGTGAAGTCGAAATAGAGTACTATTTTTTGTTTCAAGAGAACCTTATAATATACTACTCAAATTGTTGGCCTCGACGGAAAGATGACTAAAGACAAAGTCCAAGGAACAAGTTATAAATTTTTTAGAGATTTTTTTGTATACTTCGACGACGAATGTGTCGAATCGATAAACACGGTATCATAGGAGAATGAAGTGGGTATTTTTCGTTTTAATGGATTACAAATTCCAATTTTAAAATTAATTTAATTATATCCATCATGTACTTACTACCTTCTCTAATGAACCATACATTCCAGAGGGAGTGCAGACGCGCGTGAAGCTGGAGTGGCTCGTGTGGAAGCGGCGCTACATCGCCACGCAGGGCCCCACGCCCGCCACGCTCGACGCGTTCTGGCGCATGATCGTGCAACACAGAGTACATACTATCGTTATGATCACTAATCTGGTGGAGAGGGGACGGGTATGTATTTATAATTTTAAAGCCGTTTTGAGATATAATTTACTTTGACAGCGTCTATTATGTGTTGAGTTTTGATGCAGTACGTTTTAAAGACAGCGTTATGATAATGATATCGTCATTTGAGTGACTTAGCAATGAACGTTGTAAAGGTTGTATTTGAATAAGGCAAATCGACAATTTTCATATGCGCAGAAATAAGTAATTAGCACTAACTAAAAATATTGTAAAATAATATTTCGATGGCAGTTAATACATTTTACGAATTTGCGTTAAATCGTAATAAGCAACGGACAACATACTGACGCGTATGAAATAACTAATAGCATATTATGAAATTGACACGTAATTTTTGCGTATGGTGATTGATTCAATTATTTTCTCAAGCATCTGCAATTCATCTGCACAATATACATTTTTTTACCGTTCACATCGTGAGGAAACTTGCATACCATAGCGATTTATAATAATTTCAATGATATGTAAAGTCCGCCAACCCGCATTAGGCCAGCGTGGCGGACTATATGGCCTAACGCTCGAACGAAGGCTCGTGTCCTGCAGTGAGACGTATATGGGCTGATATAGTATACATGATTATATGATGATATGTAAATAATGAATGAATGCATGACGTGTGTGTGCAGCGCAAGTGCGACATGTACTGGCCGGCGGGCGGCGCGGGCAGCGCGGCGGAGTTCGGCGGCGTGCGCGTGACGCTGCTGCGCGAGGACGTGCGCGCCGCCTACACCGTGCGCGACATGCGCGTGCGCGACCTGGCGCACGACTACCCCGTCAGTGTACTTAGCTTAGCTTCAATACTTCACACTATTTTGACACCTGGTTCTCGACTCTAGTATTTCTTGTACTTAGAAGCCCTAGTACATCATTTTATAAGTATACTAGCGTTTGCCCGCAACTTCGTCTGCGTGTTTAAGATAATGTAGACGTTATATCGCTAAAACGATGCCATTGTAACCTTTACGTAAACTAAAAATCAACGTGCAACATTTCTACATTTAATGGGTCCGTCTGTTATCGATTCAGAGACCAATCGGATCAATATATAAACGCCCTTATTCATATACAGTTTTCAAACCTATTTTAGGTATCGAATGTTTGTTTTCACGCTCATACTGAATTGAAAAGTCGTTCGAAAGGGACAAAACTAAATTTTCACACGAATAACTTCAGTATTTTTGATTTCTCAACCCTTATTTTTACTCCTTTAGTGTTAAAATATTAGTACGCACTTATTTTTGGTTTTAGATGAGTAATTATAGTGCCAAGTTTGAAATCTGCAACTTCAAAGGTTGCGGTTTTCCATACAAAATAATTTTAACCTTTTCATTCCCCTTAGGGGTTGAATTGAATTTCCAAAAATCCTTTCTTAGTGCTACTCTCCGTTATAAAAGAAATCCCTGTGTAAAATTTCAAGTTCCTAGTTTCAGTAGTTTCGGCTGTGCGTTGATCCGGTAGTTCGGTTCTACAAAACTTCAACCCTTATTTTCGTCCCTTGAGGGTTAATTTTAGATAAACAACGTATGCAATTATTTTTGTCTTATAATGAATAACTTAAGTGCCAAGTTGGACAATTGTAACTTTAACGGTTTAAATTTTCCCTATATTAGCTTTTAACCCTTTACACCCCCTTAGGGGATGAATATCCAAAAATCCATCCTTAGTGCTACCCTACGTCACAATAGGAACCCTTGTGTAAATTTTCAAGTTCCTAGCTTTCAAGATCCAGCAATTCGGTTTTACAATACTTCAACCCTTATTTTCACACCTTTAGGGTTAATTATAAGAAAAGAGAGTATGCAGTTGTTGTTGTTTCTAGATAAGTAACTAAAAAGTAAAGTTTGATATCTGCAACTTCAACGGTTTCGGTTTTCCATACACCAGTATTTTACCCTTTTCACCCCTTTAGAGGTCGAATTTCCAAAAATCCTTCCTTAGTGCTACCCTACGTCACAATAGGAACCCCTATGTAAAATTTCACGTTTCTAGCTCCAGTAGTTTCGGCTGTGCGTTGATCGGGTAGGAAGGAAATCACCCAGTTTCTAAACATTTCAACCCTTATTTTACCCCCTTTAATGTTAATTTTTAGACAAATTGAGTATGTAATTAATTTTGTTTTTAAATGATTTATTGAACTGCCAAGTTTGACAATTGTAACTTTAACGGTTTAGATTTTCCATACAACAGTTTTTAACCCCTTTCACCCCCTTAGGGGTAGAATTTTCCAAAATCCCTTCTTAGTGCTACCCTACGTCACAATAGGAATCCCTGTGCAAAATTTCAAGTTCCTAGCTCCAGTAGTTTCGGCTGTGCGTTGATAGGTCAGTCAGTCAGTCAATCAGGTTCCTCTTTTATATATATAGATTATATTATCCCTACAGAATACGATATTAACATTCAGTCAAATGTACTAGAGTGGACGCCGCGAACAAAACTTCTTTAACAAAACCAGCGGTAAAATTACTGTTATATACATATGTTACTGCCTTTGTTACTCCTACGCAGAAACACTCTCTTCCCTCTCGCTCTAGTGTTTTCCTGCGGTTCCGGTTGAAAATTCCGCCGTGCGCACAGATTTTGATCGACATTCCCACTATAACATCTCTCGGTTAACTAACGATCAGTTTATGGGATGGTCATTCATAAAATTAATTATGAAATGGTATGGGGAAAAAACAAAAAAAAAATAGAGGCAGGACAAAGAAAGAAATACATGGATGTCGATTACATCGCGGCAATTCCAATAACTGTGAAAAACGCTACACAATTTTTATTTGAGTTTTCTATAAGATTTAGGATCGGCTGCAGTTGAGTCGGCTCGTTCATACTCAATTACAGCAATGTTATCTTTCTTTTCCAGTAACACAAAAACAGCAATTACCTTACAGAAACATAATTTTTAAAAATCACAGCTAATAAATGTTGTATCAACACAGGGCGGTGAGTCCGGCGCGCGTAGCGGTCGCGCCGTGGTGCAGTATCACTACACGGTGTGGCCCGACCACGGCACGCCGCGCCACCCCCTCGCCGTGCTACCCTTCGTGCGGGCGGCCGCGCAGCACCCCGCCACTGTGCTCGTGCACTGCAGGTAAAATAGTAACGCATATATAAAGTTTTTTACGGTTCGAAATAACAATAACAGTATACAAAACAGCGTACTCTACGTTCGCAGGTGTAGATGATGATGCTTCCGAACTAAAAAAAAGAAGTGTTTTCAGTTATGTGTTAAATCAAATATAACAAACTATTCTATTTGTGCGAAATAGTAACATTCTCAAGCGCATAGGAATAGTAGTCACTTTCTGGTAATGTCACACCATTATCGATATGTTAATCCCCTATACATTAACCCACAAAAAATTAACTTAGTTAATTTTATTCCAGCGCCGGCGTCGGCCGCACAGGCACATACATAGTCCTCGACGCGCAACTCAACCAGTTAAAACTAACCGGCACACTATCCCCGCTAGGATTCCTCTGCCGAGCACGAACACAGAGAAACCACCTTGTACAGACAGAAGAACAATACGTATTCGTTCACGACGCGTTACTCGAGCACGTTAGATCTGGCAACACCGAAGTCGAGTACCACAAATGCCGGGAATACTTACTCAAATTACTCGAGGATATATCCGAAGATGACCTCGCTGTATTGGACTTGAACCCGCCGAAACGCAAAAGCGTGGACGATTTGACGGTCACAAATGGGATCGATGAGGTCTCCAGTGTGAAATCGAGTCAGATTTGCAGCGATAAGGAGATTGTGGAGAACGGCAGTCAGGTTTCTATAAAAACTGATGAGTTGAACAGTGAACAGAGCAAGTCTGCGAGGGATTCTGAGGGGCCTGAAGAACAGAAAGAGGGGCTTGTTAATGGAGATGATGCAGAGGGAGTGTATGACCTCGCGCCTCGCAGTACGGATACGTATAGTAAGAAGATGCAGGCGTATAACAATATGAGCGATGAAGAGAAAGAGGAAATGAGGAGGTGGGAGATTTATTGTGTTATAGTTTATTTAAATATCATTATATTTTGAATTAATTGAATTAAAATTATAAGTTGTCGAATAACTTTAGTACTTGTAAATACTTCTATGTTTTATATTACTTTGCAGAGCGAACCGAGCTGAAAACTACGCACTGTTAGAGCGCATGCGTTCGTTCGCGAATCGGCACAATACGTATCAAGGACCACCACCAGTGAACTTGCTAGAAAAACAGTTTTTGGTAAGTTGATAATTTTTATTTCTATCACGTAATAATTAAAAACTAAAGTACATACTATAGTGAATATAAGCAAGATATTGTTCAGCATTTTATATTTTATACTGTATTGTAAAATAAACGACCTAGCAAAGGTTTTAGGTAGTCCCTAAATATTAGGATCAAGATGACCTTTGTCAATTTCCACCAGTGAACTTCTTTGGAATGAGATTGATAATGATTCTGTAATGTTGCAGTTAATAACCCGTTCGTGCGTGGAGGCGAGCGTGTGCGCGCGTGCGCCGCACAACATCGACAAGAACCGGCCTGATGGAGTGTTACCTTCGGATACAGCGCGGGTTACTCTCGTGCCCAAACCTGGCGTGGAAGGTGCGTTATAATTATTTAAAGTATTTTTATATTGGAGTCGTCTATAAGCTGACTTGTGATAGATTAAAAAGATGTTTGCGTTCCTATACCCTATATTAACATTGTTGTTTACTAAAAATGCCAAGTCGGATAGCAATGTGTTACTCTGTTTACGTGAACCACTTTTTGTTTATTGTTTATTTGAGAATCTTGCTACGTTCTTTTTACCAAAAACAACTACAAGCACTTCGACTAATATACTAATAGGCGAAAACTGTCGCAAAAAGTAAAATAGTCGCTTTCTTAATTGATCGTCAATATGTATATTACTGTCTCGGAAATGTTGTCATTATTAATCTGTGTTCAAAGATATACTACTTACAGTTTAAAAAATGTATTTACGAATTTTCGGAAACCGATTTTCATTGTCTACAGTATCATGCTAAAGAATATCCGGCACACCTATTTGCCTTACAGGCAGCGAGTACGTGAACGCGTCGTGGGTGTGCGGTCGGCGGCGCCTGCGCGAGTTCGCGGTGGCGCAGCACCCCCCCGCGCCCGCCGCCACCCCCGCACCCGCCGCCGACCTGTGGCGCCTGCTGTGGGACCACACCGCGCAGCTCGTGCTGGCGCTGGCGCCGCCTGACGACCCGGTGAGGAACTACATACTTACAATTACATGTCTCATAAATGTAGCGAGATTTCTACATACGTTGTGTCCGTGAAGAATGCCTTACAGATAAAGTTTGCCACATTTAGTGTATTATGAAACATTAAGTAATAAAATATTAATATCTCGAGTCTTATATGTTAACCAAGTAACCTATTTCTTAATCTTTCATTGAAGAAAATCGATATAAGTAACTTAACTGTGACAACGTGAATCTATATTTCATCTTAATTTAATGTATAATTGTTATTCAGGAATGTGAAGTATTTTGGCCGACGGAAGAAGAGAAAGAGTTATTCGTTGCCAACTTCAGGGCAAGCTTTGTATCCAAAGACACTTATATCGCGTACCGAAAGACCGACAAATCTGACCGGAGATCACCCGTCATTGATACGCCGACGGAACCAGAGACCAACGGATACCGGCGGCAAGAGAGCAGCGACTGTGCTGACGACGAGCGACTCATACCAGAGAATGGCTCACCAATCAGTACAACAGAACCATCCTATCGATTCGACAGAACTGAACTACGGTTAGAACGGCTAAGCGCCGGCAACCGCGACTTATCAGCAAGAAAATCGATAGCCAACGGTGACCTATTCGCCTCCTTATCCGAGAAGAAAAACGGCCCCAAATCCCCCCGCAGCCCTTCCAAAATGTCGCTCAAAAACTTCAAGTTGAGCTCTCCTACCAAGTTCAAGTTCCCGGACTGGGGCTCGAGGGCGGCCGGCTCGCCCCCGGACACGGCCCCGCCCCCGCCCCCCGTGGCCCCCGCCCTCTCAGTCGAAGAAGAGGCGGAGCTTCGGAGACCGTGCTATAGATTCGTGAAAGTGGATAAAGTGCCGGAGAACACTCCCTCGGACAGAGTGATCGAAGTGATTAACGTGAGCGTGCATTCGTTGCAAGATGACTATCAGTTGACTGTGAAGTTTATTAAGTGCAGTGGTTGGTTGGACGGGGACACGACGGATTACACGTTGGGTAAACCTGAAGAGAACAAGTTTATCAAAGCGGTGAGACAGGCGACGTGCGAGAGTGAGCGAGAGGAGGCGATAGACAGGCTCATACAGCCGTATTCGGACTCGTTCGCGCTCGTAGAGTATGTCGCTGGCTGCCAGATGGAGTACAAGAATGGACCCGTTGTTGTCGTCGACAAGTGAGTAGAGTATTTCGTGTTTTATTCTAATTACAAAAAGGTTTCTTTTATATAGAATTTGCCTTGTATTATTTTGCATTAAAAATAGTTGAGCATAAGTAATATGCAGTACCATTCCATGTAGTGTATTGCACGCGCAAGTTCTGAATGATGTTACTCTTGATTATGGACATGTATAGTCTACGATAAGGTGAACAGTCTGCATGTCTCCTAAACGTATTGATAATTTTCAGTTGCAATGCGTGTGCGGCTATCATAATTTAAGCGTGTCATTTATCCACATGATAATAATTAGAGCTGTCCATCTGAATATTTGCTTATTTTGGTAATGCTATTTATAATGTTGCTTATGTAGTCTCAAATGACATCAGATTAGGAATAAAAAATTATAAGTTAATACAAAATATGTTTGAAAATGTTAATGACCACTTCAATGTCACAAAATTCAAGTCCCACATATGATGCAGGTACGGCGGCTGGAAGGCGATGACGTTCTGCGCGCTGTCGGCGGCGGGCGGCGGCGCGGGGCTGGCGGCGCGCGCGGGCGAGGGCGCGGGCGCGGACGTGTACTGCTGGGCGGCGCTGGGCGCGGCGGCGCGCTGCCCCCCGGCGCACGCGCCGCACGCCGTGCACGCGCCGCACGCGCTGCTCGCCGCCTACTGCGCGCTCGCCGCGTACGGCCCGCGCGTGCACACGCATCGACACCGGTACACTTACCTACACTTATTCACACTCTTATTGAATGGTCGGAATTATATATTGAGTAATTCTAATAAAATTTAGTTTTTGGTAATAACACTTAATTTTCTTCAAATCTAGTGGAATATTTTTAAATACAGAATTGTTTTATTATTTTATTTATCGTATTAAAGCTTCTATTATAATTTTTTTTTCTTTTTATAAGAATGTTAAAATTGGTTATTTACATCAATTTGTATGTATTTCAGGTTGTCAAACTCATCAAACGAAGAGTCTCGGTAATTGTGCACGTAAGAAGTAATACTCAGTGTGTTGTGTTGTATATTGCATGAACCAGCGTACCATACGCGTCGGATATAACGCGACCGTGTTCGAAACTCGCTGTTACGCAAGATATTCCACGCGGAACGCGCATAACGGTAACCTCTCATATCTTGTAGCATAATAGTCGTAGTGTGCGGTGTATATACGTCAGGGTGACAGCGAACGAGCGGCAAATACACTATTTGTTACCGTCTCCACATAAAATAGTGTTTTTTCTTGTAATTTTTGTGTCGTGTTGCCATATGAATGTGATAACGCCAGTACCATAATTATTCCATAATCCCTGGTAGATAAGCCCCGTATTTATTTCGTGTTATGTAAAAATAAGTGATAGAATCCCGCCGATGTACTTATAATTTTGTATTATAGCGCGATTTGTACTGCTCGTCCGCTGCCATCTTGGCTCCAGCCTTACCTCTGCGCAAAGGATAATGTATCAAAAAAATGTGGATTTTAGAATCGATTCTCCACACTCTTAGACGAAAAACAAAGAGTCCAAGGCATTTATTATTTGTAGATTTGTTTACCATAGCTAAACGTAACAGTTGGATGCTCAAAAAGTAATAAAACAATAAATTAGTTGAAAAATTGAATGTATTAATAATTTTACTAAGGCTTCGTCTCTTATGAAATAAGATGTGGCTGTGTGCGTTTATATTATGACGGAAGTTGTCGATTTTTCTAGGATTTTTTTCATCAAGGATATTCGATTTTTCTGTTTACTGTAACTCGTAGCGTTTAGCATAGACGCAGTGCAATAGTTTATTCTACTCAATAGAAATATAAAGAAACATAAATATATTTTTAACGTTTTTTTCCCTAGCCCAAGTATTTAATCGTGCGTAATGTGGACGTAATTTGTCGATATCGGCAATATTTTAACGAGACTATCGATATTATTGTCGTACGTATTCGATTGTAATCGATCGGTGTAACATCCTAGAGACTTTTGAACATTGCTATTGTTGATTATTATATCGATATCGATGATAGCAATTCTTGTATGTAGTATAAAATATACATTCGATAGTTATGTAATAGCCTATTATAGTGGGTTGGGCGGATATATGCGACACTCTTGCCTCACATTTTCATGCCGGTTTTCTGAATTGTCAGAACTTTATTTAAACAGTCCCAATTTATTTCCTTTAGTGTTAATATATTAATTGAACAAACGGTATTGAAATGTGAGTACTATTTAAACCTGTACTTTATAGTATACGAATAGTGTTACATTTTCAAAAACTGGGTCCTATGGCTTTACTTATCGACCTGCAGAATTCTATTGCAATATTTTACTTATTAAAATTTGTATTTTATAAATACATAATGTTCTTCAAAAGGCGGTGAATTAATTTGAATCGAAATGACAGTAGCTTAAGTTTTTATAGCACCATATTCATTGATTTGGTGGCATTGAGCTCCAAAATATTATTTTCTGAATTGAATAGAATCATGGTAATACCGGTAATATATAAAGTCTAGGCTTCGAATATGCCACATGACTGCTATAAAGTATACGTTTTGCCCAAGAGTGTCTTATGACGTCACGCGTCGACCAACATTTACAATTCCTATTAAATCAAGCTAACGGTCCAGTATTTTTTATTGTAATAAGAAAAGAAGATAATCTAGTAATATACGATATATTTGTGAAGACTGCTTATTAGTGGTTCGTCAATTAATGTGAAGGGTTCAGTTTGGGCACCAGTGGTGGAATTCTGTTTCCTTATGATCGATTATGACGTGTATGTCACTGTCATGTCATAGACAAAATACTGTCGAGCTGTAGCTGGGCCAGAAAAAAGAAAATCGGACTTAAGGTAAGGTAAGGTTGTCTCGCAATATTGACAGCAATGTTATGTTTCTTTTAGAGATGGTAAATGCGTGAGATTATTCTGCAGTCTGTCCTATGTCTATAGGCCATGTAACTTGTCTATGTTACATAGAAGTGAAAATATACACGTGAATAGTTTTCGATAGGTAATTGACTTTATCGGATAGATATTATTAGTCGATAATTTGACATTAAAAAATCGATAAAAATATTGAGTTTGAAAATAATAATGAACGATATTCGTGCATACTTTTGTTTGTAAATACTAACTATAGTTAATACCCCAGCTTAGTTCAGTAATTAAGCCGATCTTGTTCTCTTATCTATCGAAACCATATCTTAGTCGATTTATTCTAAAAAGTATACAATTTGAATAAACTTTCGAATATTGTATTTTCACCACTGGTATAAGAATAGAGTGTGGTTATTCAGATATGAAATATTGGTGATTTTTTTGTATAAGTGTATTTTTCAAAACAATCATAAACTATAAATTTAAAATCATAGTACACAAATTCGTTGCTCACTATGACAGTATTGATGGTAAAAAAAGCCGATAAACTGTATTTTTTCCCTTTTCGGCGAAAAATTTTGTTTTATTGTAGCTATTTCCAATTATTTGTAAAAACGAATTATAAGATACTCGACTCAGTAGACAGAATTAAATTACTAAACCAAAAAAGAGTTGCGTTTTACAGGCATACTGAAGATATTGTTTGGCATAAAAAATCATTTTCACATCTCGATAACGTCACACAGTGAATGAACGTAGGTTATTAAGAAGGAATTGGGCGGGTCATGTTTGCGTCGGTCCCAGCGTGTGCCATTTAAGCTAAGCTAAATATATTCCATAGATAGTACCAATTTTATTCCTCTTCTAGCTTGTACATAGACAATTAAACATTATTTGTATAGATATCAGTGATTGTGTTTCATCGTACATTAATTTCGATATTTTTATATTTCGATTATTCTGTATTAGTCTATCGATATCGATAAATTTCTGTCGATTTTTCACTTTACCATTGTGTTTGTTTTGCTAGTGCATACGTATTATTAAATATTTAGGCAACATCTAAGCGTACACATACTGTGTATTAGAATAAGACTGTTTTAAATATCGATACAGGTTTCCGGAACTTACGAAAAATACCTACGCATATTTTTTATGCGATTTATACCTCTTAACGATATAATATAACAATGAACGATAATGAAAATCATTTTATCGACTATTTTAAAATGACCTAAAGTCATGTACCAAAAAATATCGACTTTATTCCAATTGGGTTAGTTTTTTTTGTATTTTTCTTTATAAGGGCAAGATATAAAGCGCAAACATCCCCGCCTGCAGAGTAACCAAAGACGCGCGTAGGGTAATGTATGGAGGGTAGGCAGTAGGCGAGCTCGGATGCCGCATGTCTTAGTGTTACGTACTAGTTTAAGTACATCGTGTAATTACTGTACTGTTTGTATTATTAATCGAAATTTACGAATTTTCACGATCTGACCTTGGAATTAAAGTGTTTAGATATTTTTGTTTTACGAAAAAGAAAACAGACTTTGCTGTCTGTCATGTGGAGCTTTTTAGCGAAACGGTTAAGTAAATTTTATGAATCTAAATCTTTCCTGTATTCGATGGTTTTTTAGATTTCTATGTAAAAATATATACCTCGATTTTTACATGCCATTTAAATGAATTAATTCTTAAGTCGGATCGTCAAAACAAACTACTAAAATCGATATTGTATTAATAGGAATTTAATATACATTCAGCTCAAATTTGTATCTTTTTTGTATGTAGCAACATTGTGGTAAATCCAAATTCGATTTTTTTGTATTACTATTTTTTTATTATCTTTACACCGTTAGTATATTTCTTTTTATTTTAATCATACGTAAATTGTTTCTATTGGTGCTTTATAGAGGTTAGGTGTGTAATATCGTGCGTCAAATTGATAAAATATAAATTGAAGTATTGATATTTGGTGAACTATCTTTAATAGCTTAAACCATATTGACATTTACAATAATGACTGATTGAAAAAACTAAAAACGGTATCTTATGTTTCTGTTTTGTAAACGATTTTGAACTGAAATAATATTCAAACATATTATTGTTTCAAAAATACCGATTGCCGATATTATACACCCAACCTTACATCTTAAAAATACCGCAAACTGAGTTGTTTTAAGGTCGCGTATACACTATAAAAGTCTGAGATTAACTGGATTATGAATATACTTTGGAATTTTAATACATTTTTATCTATCTTATAGTATATCGTATTCGTCAGTCTGACTGCTGTGTTTAGAGATTGTGTCAAAGTATATAAAAGGTTTTAAAGGTAGGTAGAAGAATCATTTTTTTTTAAATTACCGAAAATGTTTTTTAATTAAATTTTGGCTTGTCTCTTCACAGCAGTCATGTACAATTGGTTTCATATGTATTTGAAACTGTGCCTATACTCATGTTCATAAAGTCTAATTGAGGCCGTCATTGCAAAAGTGGACTAACCTAGCGGGCTTTCTGGGGTTAGGCCACTTTTGCAACTGATACACTCAACTACAAGATTTAAGATAAATTTTAAAGTCTTTTAGTTTCTATTATAACGATTTGGTCAAAATTGTTTTAAACGCGAGGCGCAGTCGTTTTTAAATTGAAAAAATCTACAATCAATAGAATTGTGTTTTTAAAATCATTTGAATGTTAAATTTACTGAATCAAGAACTCATTAAAAATAATGAAATATTAATATTCAATAATTTCCGAGAAAACTCCTTTTGATTGTTATATTGGTTTCATCAACAACATTAATACAATTCATAACATTAGGTCACGGTTACAATTATCCAATTACTCGACTCAATAGTGCTCAAATTATAATTCTTGCATGAGATTCTTATAAAATTAAATGTTTACATATTTTTTTACTCACTTCCATATGGTTCGAATTTATTTTACAGTCCACAAAGTAACATGAGTTACGGCACAGTGTTATGGCCGCCACACACGTTCATGTGCGTTTGCGCAAATGCGAGCTTGCAAAAATCTCGAATCGGGAATTGTATTGAAGGTTGCGCAGTTATTTGCCCACACGCTCCAGTAAACTGGTGCAAACTCGGACTTGCACAGTTATATCGTCAGGTGTGTGGCGGCCATTAGGCTAAGTCCTGATTATTGTAAGAATGCTGTTTAAATCGTGAATGTTGTATGTCGTACGCCTGGCAGTGTTGCTGTAGCGCGTAAGATGTAAATGTTGCAACTATGTACAATTGACAAATAAAAAGTTACCACCTGATTGGAAATGTGAGATATTTTGAGGTTATTTTAGTACAGGTGCGGATTCAGAAAGTATTGCGTGGGTTAAATACCGGGCTTTTTGTAAATAACACAAGCACTTTTTTATTGATTCTTAGCTTAGAAAACAATGTTTCATATTTCCGATTAGTTCGTAAAATTAATAACCGCCTTCTTAACTGTATTGTGCCAATTTTTAATAATTCTCGTACAATTTGACATATTCCGTTTGTTTTGTTTTTGTTCGTATTTTTTCAATTGACTGATACATACACACTCCATTTGTGTTTATTTTATAGGACTGATTTGAAATTATGTATTCGTGATTCGATTAATGATAGTTTAATGAAACGGGCGTATCGCTGGCATTTTTTCATTAACACAATGTAACATATGAAGTATAACGTAAGGCCTAACAATTAAAGATCTACCATTTTTTTACTCACTGCTTCGATTTTGTCGACGAAACATACTTGTCGGCCAGATCAAGTTGTATAATGTTAATGACAGCTTTTTATTACTTTTTGTGCTAAGGATACGCCGAGGACAGTTGTACCCGATCTAACCAGACTAACAGCACTAGTTTGTATTTTCGTATTTAGTTTGTAAGTGAAAATCAAAATATCAATACTGTTTATTATAACAAGATTTTAAGTAAACAACTTGTTAAACATAATTTCTAGTGTAGTTAATTTTATTTAGAACTATTTCCTTTGAAGCCCGTGTTAAGGACTGAAATGCGTCCCAGGTAACACGTAGTTCCGTTAGCAAGTTGTTTCCTCATAATTTTGATGATCAAAGCACAAATAACACAACTTTTTAGTGGTATTTCGTTCATTACGCCCTTAGGTTAAACTCGTCCCATTCAACATTAGGTTTGGAAAGCTTTCAGAATCAACGTGAAAGTGATTTAAAAGTATTTTTTATATTAGATGATATTTAATGATCGAGATACCACTGGAGACATTGCCGAGTAGACTTTGTATGCAAAATAACTCATAATGATATGGTGGTCAGTGTATCGGCCACTATGAACTGCCCAGTTCATGTTATTGTACAGTTATATTAATGTATATGTAGTAGATGTTGTATGTAAACCATTTATTTCCTTTTTGTGTATCAAACATCACATTTTGCTATGTAATGTAAATCGTACGAAGACTTATTTATTTTTTATGTAACCGCCTGTATTATTTCAAATGTAAAAAAATGTATAAGAAATTATCTATATGATGTTGTTTTATTTACTATTTCTCCACACATGCGTAAACTGATTAGTTATATGTTGTTAATTGAGATGAAAACCACTGGGAAGATAAATTTAAGCCTGACGGGATATCAATATTTCTTGCTTTTTAATGACTATCAATATATATTTTTTTATTATCACAACAGGTCAAATTCTAAAAAGCCTGAAACTTAATAACTGCGCTAAATCATAAATTGAAAACAGATTGGCAACATGCTAAATGCACTACCTTCAGGCGTCACGACATGCACTGAATAATTAATAAAATCGCTTCTCACAGCTTGCCCTTGTGGGCCATAGCCCACATTGCCCTAAACGAAATACGCCACTGGTAAAAGGACTCAGAGCGAAATATTCACGGCCTCTATTTAGCTTGTATGTTATTTGCAGTTCATGACAATGTAGGCCATAAGATGAAATATAGATTTAAATGTTTCTAACCATATAAAGGTAAATTATTTTGTGAGATAATAACTTAATTATAAAACAATAGGAAAGTATTAGGATATCAGTAGGAAGGTTGGAGGAAGGGCATGATTTTGGTTTAAAGCAAAACCAAGTTGGCGGTGTGTACCAACAAAAATCAGATAATTCTGCTCAGGAGTACGTAACTATCTTTATTTTTCAAAAAATCCACCAATCAATAATATAATTACGTTTAAAACATTATCATGATTACATTATATAATATACAGCAGACGCGGTCCTCAAAAGTCGATTAATTGTTAATTATTGTCGAATACATTATTGTCATTCAATGAAAACCGCGTCGACTTACAGATAATATTCCATTTTCTTTGGATCAGCCATCGAATGTGTTCCATATTGGGAATATAGGTGGCGTTGTTCTGCAATTTCAATATCGCAAGCAAACTACCCAACATTTTTTGAATTTTTACACACACATTCGACAGCTATTACCGACATTAATTTTGATATGATTAAGCATAAACGACACCGCAGTGCCTTAATCGCAAAGATATGTAACTGCGAAATTCTACACTTAACGAAATGGTTTTCATAATAATTTATCAATTAAACACCTATATTAATTGCAATACGCTTCCAATAAACACTACTCAATGTTATCCACTAACTATCTACCTATTTATGATTTTTTAAAGACTTTTAAAATAATTTGTAGAATAATCTACAGAATATTGTTAGAAAATTATACGTATATAAATAAAAATATGTATAGATATCTCGCTAAACTTGTGGGACGGGACAGTCGTAAGACAGTCCTCGTTCATAAATCGAAGATTAATGAATTTATTGACTCGCTTAAAGCCACAATAAAAGTGTTATATTATTTTTAAAGCCAAATTTTATAGTCTGTGAGGTTATGTCGACGTACCGCGTCGATTCTTATTAAGTCGATAGTTGATTAGATATATTAATAAATATAGTACACAAATAGGTAACAACATCCTTAGAATTACAGCCTTCATTCATTCTCGTCAGTGCACCACCGATTTTATAAAAATGTTACTTAACTTAAATATTCAAAAATACCCACAATTTAGACAGAATATAACTTGTAAAATTGATTCTACATGTTACATTGTGTAGAACAACTATTATTACATGGCATAAGAAATGGACTAGATTATTAGAAATGTAAGTAAATAAATATTGTATCATTTCCTTCCTATCCGTCGTTCCTTAGGCTGCACCCACACCTACAACTAATCCAATAATATACGAATATTGAATAAGCGGCGCTTCACTCGCCATTCGCTATAATAACTGTTACAATAAACATGAAACATTTAAATGTAGTTAAAGCATTTATACGTCGAGATTCGGTTGCGCAGAGGCTGTATAAAACACCCTCTATTAAGTACAGTATGTTTATTTTAATAAGCCATCAGCCACACAATCGTCCAACCTTCCGGTTCTTTCTACAACCGATGATTGGATGTCAGGGTTTATTGAGACGGTATTTTTTGATGTAGTGGTCAAGTCGACCATAAAATTTCCAGAAATGTTTTTCGTTTTACGTTGAGGGTAGTTTTTGTTATTTAGATTTCGTTAAGTTGAATGTTGTGACGAAGAAGATAGAACGATGTGCGTTTGTGGCATATATATTTTTATGTAATCCCACTTTATAGTGTGAGGAACCAAAGTATACATATTTTATTCTGAGCTATCGCGCCCGAAACCGACTTAGCCGTCTTGAAGGCTTTTAAAATATAATAACGTTATACTTAGCGTCTAATCACAACGATAATTAACTATTTATGGTAGGTAATCGTTCTACGGAATGTTTCAGACTGATATCTATTGTCAATTCAGTATGTAAATCTATTATTTTCATGATGTTGAAAGATTAATTATTTCCGTTACAATAAATTCACATTATTTTATAGAAACTTGAAGTTGATTTTGGCAGTCGGTTTTAAATGGTAAGACGGTTATACATCTGTTAAATCCCCATAAAAATAATGTCATAATTAAATTCTAAAAATCAATACATTATTATTGTCAAAAGTTATTATACATTTACACATGTACCTATTTGCATACATACTAAAATAGTTGAGAAGAAAGTTAATTTCAAGTTAAATTAAGATAAAATCGCTTCGATCCCTATTTTGTTTGAGCATGTCTGAAGAATTCAATATAAAAGTTTTTATCAGAACAAAATACTAACCCGAGAGGCATTCAAGAGGATTTCTTTTTATTTTATACTGCAGCAATTACAAGGGAACTTTCAAGGAGTTCAATTGAAGCGAACAGCAGGAAAATTTCACGACAGTAATACCAAATATGTAATGATTAATTTTACTAATTTATTAAATCGATAATTATTTTTTTGTCAACTCTTACATCTACGTAAAACACACATACAATATTATTGTCAGATTTTACATATTTATTGTAAAGGGAAGCCAATATGTAAAGGGAATTGACAGCAATTTAGGGTAATTGATCAAATTGTATACGAGAGATTTATTGTCACGTACGGAAGTATTGTATAATTTTAATTATAATCGCACTAAGGAATCGAATATTCCAAAAGAAATACTCATTTTCAAACCTTAAACCTATCGAAAAATACAATGATGATTATTCATAAGGGGTAAATATTAAAAAATTCTGACGCGTATCTACATAGAAAAAACCTTGGGTTTTTTATATATATAAAAATATTGCAAGTAATGCTGAGGAAGCTCGCATTATAAGATAGACGAGTCGAAGCGAAAGCGAAGATATGCTTTCGATATGACAGAGTATTATTGATATTTGGTTTTAAAGCCTGAAGGTTGTTTTGTACATCGTCGGAACGTCCCTGAAGTGGTAGAAATTTCTAGAGCAAGTCAGAAGGTTCGTCCACTGGTTCGGTTGGGGTGTTCAGTATCCGTAGGGGACGTATTCCGGGGCAGCGTACTCCATGTAGGGATGGTAGTAGGTGCGGCGTACCGGGGGCAACATCGCGTCCGAGTAGCGGGAGAACTGCGAGACCTGACGGCTGCCGGTTGGAGGTTTCCTGTAACAAACAAAATTAATTAATCACACATATTTTTTAAAGAAACTATGTTTATCAACTAAAAAACATTTTTTTTCAGTAATATACAAAAAAAAAAATTAAGAAACTAAATCAGTACGTTCTTATTGAGTGTAGATAAATCTACAAAGAAGGTAGCATGAGAGGCCTAGAGCTTTTATACATCCTAAAGAGAACCTTATGAACTTGAGTATCGTTGTTGAACTCCAAACAGCACTTTAACTTCGCTTAAATATATTTCGCCTAACATGCATCGAATCTGGCATGTAAACGTACTTGTGAACTAGTTAATTACAATAATTTATCATTTTTAACCTACTTCAATAAAAGGAGGAGGTTCTCAATACGTCGGAATCTTTGTTTTTTTTTATGTATGACGCCATGGGCTAGTTGGTACGACTTTCTTTACACAATAGACAATAGGAAATTATGAAAATAACGACGATCATGTTCAGTAACATCCAAAGTACCCAGCAATGGACTGCTAATAAGGATTAAAATTCTAACAATAATCTAAGTTGATTCGTTAATTAATCAAGTTGAAAATAGTTTACACTCAAACGACAACCACCATCGTAAAGACGAATAAACACTAGAAGCGTACAAACACAGTCGGTTTATGCGGCTCTCAATGCACTGAATTTGGTTTACTTTAAATGTTTGCATTTCCATTATTGCTTCTGTATCTGTATCAGCCTATATACGTCCCCCTACGGGGCACGGGTTTCAACAATCGAGAGTACGATTGAGAGGGCTTAAGACGTATAGTCCATCACGCTGGCCTAGTGCGGGTTGGTAGACTTTACATAACATAGAAATTCTTACAAATCGGTATGCAGGTTTCTTCAAATTTATTTTCCCTCACCGTTAAAGTTACCAAAATTAAATGGAATTTATAATGAAAAGCAATTTATTCTAAGTTGTTCCAGCATAAGGGGTCGGCAAAACATGATTAAATCCGGAAATAATGAGCTAATGATTTGCGGCCTATCGGGGTCTGCTTGAACCCTATTTGGTAATTACTAATTATCAAAATCCGGTTGTGTTTTGATAACAAGTAATCAATAATTACCTCTAATTTGGGATCAAATAAACGGTTTATATAATCTTCATTTGGCCCTATGTGCGATATCTAGATAGACGCTTTATTTGTGTGTTGGCCTTATTCATTATTTAAAACCTATTTTAGTTATCGAATGTTTTGTCCCTTTCGAACGACTTTTGAATTCAGTTTCAATGAAGAAGAGAAAACATTCAATAACTAAAATAGGTTTTATAATTGTCTCTGAATAAGGCCAAGAGATTTTTGGTTAGAGAAATCTCATATTAGTTGCCCGGGATGTAACGAACAAGGCGGTAAGCTTGGTCAGTGGCCATTATCACAACGGAAAAGTTTTGCATACTGTGGATGCCACAAGGCACTTATACTTAAGTTCCTTGGGATGCCATTAGTGATGCTTACATAGTTATTATGTGACGTCATGGTCGATGTGCTTGGTTTGAGACAAAATATAGAAGACTCAATGTTGATAGAAATACTCTTTGCGATTATCAAATATTGTAAATAGGTACTTATGGGAAGTTGTGATGGGATAATGCGATAGGTACTTTTGTATGGTTTATTTAAAAAAAAATTTTTGTCATTGTGCCATCTCGGTATTTCATACATATTTTTGTGGTTTTATTTTGCGAATCCATACAATTTCAATTAAGTTAAATGTCCTACAGTTAAAACAGACATATAAAAGTAAATGAACTACTTATATATTAATCTTGAGAAAAAATATTATAAACGAAGACATTAAATCCGCGATCCACGTGTCGCCGAGCACAATGCGTCTCAAGGCCACCAAAATCTTTTTTTAGGTTAACAATACAATGTGGAGATTTTTGAGAAGAAATATCATCGAAATAAAAAAGTTGTTTATTTTTAATAGATAGGTCTGGTTTTTATTGTATTTATGATCACTGAATGTGATAATGATGATTGAAGAGAACGAGGCGCGGGCTTGTAGGATTTCTAGTATTGGATACCTCATACCGGTAACACGTCAAATGGACGTTCTAACGGAATAATACGTGAGGCCATATGTGCTCTTAAACTCCTCCTGACTAGAGGAACAGTCGTGGTACCTCACTGGTAAGTCACATGGATGAAATCAGGGCGCTTTTCAATTCTAAATGAGCGATTGTCGACTTGGGGGTCGTCGGTGCATCGGCGGTACTACATTTCTTAACACATAGAATGGAAATTCCGATGGAGGTGTGTTGTATGATCATGTGACTTTGAATGTGATGTACTTACTTGCTATGTCTTGAAGTG
Organism: Deilephila elpenor; assembly: GCA_949752805.1. Lineage (NCBI taxonomy): Eukaryota > Metazoa > Arthropoda > Insecta > Lepidoptera > Sphingidae > Deilephila > Deilephila elpenor. Next base: position 3,508,593 of record OX457119.1, read on the forward strand.
GGCTCGTCGGCAGGGTATTCCGGCATCTGCAGCGGCTGCAAGCCCCGAGCCTCCTGTTCGCTGTAAGTTCCGTAGGCGTAGTCACCACTGCTGACAAAAATAACTGGTTAATATATATTTTTTTATTGCATTGGTCCGACGACCGAACAAACAGGTCACCTGATGGGAAGTGAGGACCGTTGCCTATGAACATCCACAACGCTTGGACCATAGGTGTGTTGCTGGCCCATCAAATCGGGAGGAAGCGGGAGTGAAAAAGCATGGGAATCCGGGTATGCAAGGCAAGCAAGGCTGTCTCTTCACGTTGATCTTCTGTGAGACAGTGGTATCACCCCGGACGAGCCTGCCCACTCATCCTGAGTCATGATTGTCAACAGCGTGGCTCTCCCAATATAATATATTAACTTCTTTAAAGACCATTTCATGTCTAAAAAGACCTTCATCTTATGTGTCCTATTTGAGCGTCTATATAATAATATTATTGTTTTGCTCCGCGTATTGACATTCGCAAAACTGATTGCCTTCAAGTTTAACGAGTCGTGCACGATCAAACTTCCGTTCGCAAAGTTCTGATCTCGTTGAATATTGTAAAATTAATTCCTATTGTTAGAACCTACTGCTCGGATTAAATGGATCTAACTTCGAAGCTTCTTTGGAAATGGATGGAGTTTCAGCACTCCATGTTATTAAATACCGATTAAAATCCCGTTTGAAATAAAAAATTGTATACTTCAGGGTGATGTTTATACGAATCGGGGAATCTGGATACGGAATCAGTGGCTAAATATAACCAACTACGAGATGCCGTTTATAATGCAGTGACTTTTCGTTATAGGCCGTTTATACGGTCCACTATACTAACCTAATGCAGATTTTTACTTTACTTCGAAATTACTGGATTATTCGGCCTAACACTTCTCAATCGTACTCTCGATTGTAGAGGAGGCTCGTGCAGCAGGACTTATATAGACTGATACAGTACTACAACATTCTTGCGCAGAGTCAGCTATGCAAGTTTCCTAACGTTTACCTCAAGCAAGCGGTACTTAAATAAAGTTCTATGACCACCATTCACCATTCTCTACCAACCTCAATAAACCAGTTTTTATTCCCGCAAAGCTCTGAACGTTGGAAGCGGTATTGTTCATTAGAAAAGGATGCCAGTGTAAGAGTTTAATTAAGTGTGGCGGTACAAAGCTTAACTTGACTAGTTAATGGGTTTTGTTTGCGCTAAGTTTTCAATGGGGATAATTCAAATGCGTTCTGTTTGGTGCTGTGTGTTGAATGTATTAGATTTGACGTGATACGTGAAATAATGTAGTGTTTACTAATTTTGGGAGACTCTCCGAAGGTTTTGTTTTCAGAGTTCGGTGAAATTCGGAAAATATCAATATTCAATGTTAAATAAGTAAAAACAGAGTGTTAAATAATAATGCATGTCTATATCTGTATCAGCCAATATATGTCCTGCTGCAAGGCGCGGCCCTCCTCCACAATCGAAAGTATGATTGAGAGGGGCTAGGACATATAGTCCACCACGCTAACCTAGTTCGGGTTGGCGGATTTTACATATCGTTGAATCCTGCCTCGGTGGCGTAGTTGTATTACGTTATGGTTACAAAGCTGAGGTCTCGGGTTCTCGGGTTCGGGTTCATTTTTCTATTTATTATCAGTCCGGAATCAGGAATTTGTGCCCGATATAAGGCTCGCCCCCTATCACATCGTGGGACGGAACATACAAGGCGAAATGTAGGTGTCCTGGTGGCGCCTACCCCTTCGGGGATAAAGGCGTGAGTTTATGTATGTATGTAATCAATAAAATATGAGTTCATGAGCTTATGCCCACAGTAACACCTTGTACTCTACAATGTACGTTAAATACCATATTGATATTATATATACGAACATTATTTGTTGGTTTCGTTTCACGAAACAGTAAAGTTGCCGACAGAAAATATTCAGAGTAGTTACTTTGTGAAGTGGTGTGTCTAGAGACGGAAAAATAAAGTTTATTTGTATAAGAAAGTATTTCTTTCAGGAATATATTAAACTACAGATATTATTAGAACAGTATTTACAGACTGGCAACTATGTCCATTATTGGCGCAAGCATGGACGTTTATGGAAATATATTATTAACATTACAATCTGGTAAAGCTTCATAAGTTCATACCAAATTTGTGTTTCCCGAACATGGATTTTCTAAACGGCGTATAGATACCGTAGAATATTACATTACTTATATATTTAGCGACAAACAAAGCTGGCCAATCTCAGATAATCCATGGGAGTCAAAAAGTGAAGGCGCACACGGATTTAATAAGCGACGTAAAAGTTAAAAAACAAAAATAGGATTTCACAAAAGCTTTATCTATTTCATGTTAAAAGAAAAAATGTTTGACGATGGAGAATTGAGAAGAGAGAGAGAGAGAGAGAGAGAGAAAGAATTCCTTATTAGAAATAAGCCTACCTTCGTCCAGATGTGAGTTCCTTGAGCTCCTGTTTCTGTTCGGCTTCGTATTTCCTTTGCAGTTCGCGAACGTGCTCCTGCCTGATCAGCTTCTTCAAAGCCTCGAACCTGTTAATATACCGAGAAGTTTACAGTAAAAATATATTGATGAATGTATAGGTATGTAACGAGTAAAAATTCATTAGTAATTTTTGGTACTTAATTATTTATTAGTCTGATCTATTTTAATGTAAAAAAGTATGTCGCATCATTGTCTTTGCCAGTGTTTAGTTAACGATTTGGCAATTATTAACTCTGATGTCCTAAATTTAATTTGCGGGTTTACTACAGAGACTGTCCCGCCCTCACACCCGCCACTGCAACTCCTGTAAGCCAGGATCAACAGTGGCACGCATTTTAATGACACTGAACAGTGAAGCTCAGCGCGTCTCTGGGAATGTCTAACTTGTCTTTAACCCGCAACGAAATCAATCAAAAAAGTTAAATTAATAGGAGGAGTTGGAAATAAATTATTGTCCACTTCCCTCCCTAATAAAGCGGGTGACAAAAAACAATGAACTAAAGAGGTAAATAACCTCGCATAAAGACGTTTACAGCCAGAGAAGCCAGCTGCAAAGCACCACGGATTAGTCATTATAACATTTAAATGGGACCTATAATGTAAGCTGTTATACTTAAATTTAATTTGCGGGTTTGTAACACCGAACTCCGACTGTCCCGTGTCCAAATCTAAAATAGCCACTCTGGCATCTTTACATTAGACAGCTACTAATTAGAATATCCCAATAAATTTTTAATCTTTTTTGCTTATTATTATTTCATTGCTATTTTGTAAATAATAAGATAGTAACTCCCAAATATGCAAACAGTAACAAAAGTGTTTCTTTGTACATCTACCGTTGAATAACAAAAGTTTTAGATCGTTTTCCCTTTATTTCCGCATTTTACCAAGTCGACCCTATTAGGACTATTAAGTACGTTGACTCTTATTTCCTTTACAAACGACTTCTTAGTTTTTATCTTTTGTATCCTTATTCTTAATACTATAAAAGAGGTGGACACCACGAACAAACTGTAACAACAGGTGCACACACACAAACGCACACACATGCACGTGCAGCATTTCTGTTTATTAGTATTCTGTGGTCACTATCAGTTTTACGAATTCAATTATTTCCTCTCACACCACTGAGCTACCGTGATCCTACTTATAAAATAAAATAAATACACCCAACAGCATACATAGCCCTGACACATTAAGATCAATTAAATCTTGTGTCGTGGGTATCAAAAACTACGAGACTTTTCGATCTCACAAACACACAGACCCGAGAAAAGTAGCCGTAGTAGTCTGTGGGCCTTACAAAAATTTGTTTTGGTGCGGGGATCGGACCCGCTCCTTTCGTTTCACAGCCGGCGTCTAACCAATTACGCCACGGAGGCTGTCAGTTGGGTACGGTGTGTATAGATTTTTCGATGCAGTAGTAGTTTCTGCAGTATACCTCATTGGTTGCAAGTTTCTCTGTAATTTTAACTGACCTGTCTCGCTGCGGCGGGACCATGAAGGTAGGTCCACCTCTTGGTCGCGACGGCCCAGAATATCGCAGAATCTTGCCCGATGTATGAGGCACGTTTAACATTCCAAACATCTGTAACAAAAAAATATTATTAGTAACGTTTTTCTATAAAATGTGTGATAAACATTAATAAGAGCGCCATCTGTTGGCAGTGGTAAGGACTTTGTGTTCACATTTTCAGGTGCCTATGATGATTGCTGTTATTTTGAACAAAATTCATCGAGAATGTTCAATGATCACGAACTTTAACTTTTTTACTTATATTATTTTCTATTACTAGATGATTAATTTCGGTACGTATCTAAATTTATAATTTTAATACCTATACACATTCAGCGATACTTATTGGGATGGTATTCACCTGTTCTTTATTTTGAGATAACATTTAAAAATATTACTGGTGGTAGGTGTCTCATACGTGAGAGCCTGGGTAGGTACCACCGCAACATCAATTTCGTTCCGCCAAACAGCAGTGCAAATGCACTGTTGTGTTCCGGTTTGAAGGACATAATGAAAATGATAATAGTAATAATATAAGACATAATAATAGTCAAAGTAACTACTGGACATAATTAAATTTAACATCTTAATTCTTAGTCTCGGGACGGCGAGCGCAGTGAAATGCCGGCGTTACTTTATAACTGATGGTATTGTTTGATTTGGCTACTGTCCATAAGCAGTCGTATCGCTTACCATGAGATGAATGGCATACTCGTCTCGCCATTCATCGCAATAAAAAAATTAGCAGGTAACGTTTCCCCTTCTTTCTCTCGATTTTTTTAGTGTATTTAATATGCTTAAGAAAGTTACAAATATGTTTGTTAGAAGATAACACTATGGTTTGTATTTATGTTATCAGACTCGAAAATAAGGTTATAATTAGACATTTCATAATTATAATTATTTTCATATTAATTCTAGTAATTAAATTCTATATTGTAATTAAAAACTAACGCCATCTACTGGGCAGCTAATGTACTATTTATTTCTATGTTTCCACAGCTAATTATATTTTGTTTTCTTAAACATCTACAAAAATAGAATACATACCATATTGAACTAATTAACAAAGGGACGCATTGAATTTCTTTTCCCGCCAATAATGATGTCGACCCACGTTACTTTTCGCTTATTTTGTTTTTTAATTAAACGATGAAAGCAAAGGAATTCTTTGTGTTGCCCAAGCACCAAATTGTGTAACAAATGGTTATTTAACGTGGGTGACTCGGTACAAGTGTTCTTAATGACTGTCCCTAAGGTCAGGGTTTTGTGAATGTGGGGCAAATGGTTTAGATATGCATGTTTGTGGAAATTCCGTTTTATTTATTTACTATTAAATACTTTATTGCACACCACACAAATGATTACAAACAAAAATATAAAGCGCTTAAGTATGTGTAACAATCGGCGGTCTTAACGCTGTCGGCGATTTCCTCCAGACAACCTGAATGGTTCTTATTGGCTGAGAAGTGTCTTTATACTTATCAAATGGTGAAATAACAATATAACCAATAAAGGAAATAGGAAAAATAGCTAAAGTTATTATATTCGTTTATGTATTTTATGTAAACTATTTTATAATCTTAAGCATTTAATTTTTGTATGTATTTTTTGTATATTAAAAGATAAAATATTTTATCTAACTGTAAAAAGTAACAGTTACAGTAAAAATGTTGAAAATAAAAACAAAATAAGTATGACAATGTTTAACGACCCTGCCAGGATTCGAACCTGGAATCTTCTGATCCGTAGTCAGACGCGTTATCCGTTGCGCCACAGGGCCATGTGAAGTACCATCGAAACAAACATAATAATATCTGTATAACCGAAATTTATTTAAACAATTCACTAATCATATCCTCACTTTTGCAAGCTTTTATGGTTTGGAGGTGCTATTGTGTAAATCAAATAGAAATGTTTATACATATTTGCAATGTGCACAGATTTCATTAAAGCACCCGAAAATACTTATTTTTCGCTTCTTATTTAAAATCAGAATTATGCTACAATAGGTATATTTATTCATACCGGGTATATCAAGACAGCGACCGGAAACGAAGCCACGTGGCAGTTTTAGTAGTTACATACACAATGCAACTAAAATTTCAGCGAAAAAAGCGACAATTTTTTTGCAAGTATTTAAAAATCATCGAGTGTGAGTGCTAAATACCTAATATTTGTTAAAAAAGTAATTTAAACCCGTACGTACCGTTGCGTCTTTGAAAATAAAAAGGTGTTCATATTTTTTTAGATATATATATTTATCATCCAAATAAAACGATAAGTAAAAAATAACAAGAAAATAATAGTCGATTTTTTTTGTGAAATTTTTATTTGCATTGTGACTGAAGTCATCAATACTACCATCTGGCTTCGTTTTTGATCGCAGTATTGATATACCCTGTGTGTAGACACGTATGCGGAACAGTCATCATTATTATCATCATCGTCTACGGCATTAGGAATGTCAGTAATATAGGTCTACATCAATGATTTTTACAGCGACCTGTTGGGCCTGACTTGCTTCCATTATCTTGCTGCTTTTATCTCGTCGCCTTATGGGTGGACATTCGGAAAAACAAGGGGTAGGAAGATATCAGGGAGAATACATACGAATAGAAGTTATTTTTTGTACAGTAAAGCTATTTTAGAATTTGTTTAATTATGCCGCTCATTAATTCGCAAGTGCCTGTTGGCAACGGACCAGACGCGTTCAAATTCCACCGAATCGTATAAATTTCTATGGTACGTAAAGTCCGCCAATCAAGGGCTAGATCAGCGTGATGGACTATATGGCCTAACGCTTTTCAATCGTACTTTCGATTGTAGAGGATCAATGTGCCCTGCAGTGGGAGTAATCGTATATCAACTAATACAAATACAGATACATTGAATCGAGCGTGTAATATACTATAAGCTATCATTCCTAGGTTAATTTGAATAAATATAATATCGAAGTATAAGCTTCTTCATTGTGTTCATGCCTTCTAAAGGGCGTGAATGTTATGAACGTAATTTGGTTCAAGTATTACATTTTCACATTCAAAGCGAATTTATCCTCATCGAAAAAGAATTCGTTCAACATTATTATATTTTTATCACTCCGCGAGTCTGAACTGACAAAAATACACACAAGAATAATACAGATAAAAGCGTCACAAAAGCGAATTGGTGAAACAAAACGTAATAAAAATGGCGGCGTACGAACGAGCGAAGCCTCTTTGGGGCGCGTCTTTGTCACCGCGTTTCCGAACGAAATATTCAAGTTTTTTTTTATAAAAGTGATTTTGTATCATGCGATTGTTCTCTTGCTATCTTAAAATAACCTTTCCCGCATTATTTTTAATTTGACATTCATAAAATATGTTGATGCTAATGTACGATATTTTTCTATTATATTTAATGGAGTTATTAGTATACTGTAGTCTAGGCATACGTAGGCGGGACAGATATGCGTAGACACTTTTACATAATATATACCTAGTCAGGTCATAAATTCTGTCACATGTTTAATATAAAATAATTGAAACAAGTTTATTCATTATGTAACCATTTATTTACCAAAATGAACTTAACAAAACATAGATTCATATGACACTAAAGTTTATTCAAAATGACCTCCGTGATTTTGAATACAGGCCTTCAATCTGCGCGGCCAGTCGTCTATCGTAGCACGAACGAGGTCCATGTCAATATCGGCGGCTGCCTTAATCAAGGATCTCTTGAGTGACTCCAAATTGGGATGAGGCTTTGAGCACGCCTTTTCCTCCAAGTGTTGCCATATCTTGTAATCTAACGGATTCAAATCTGGACTGGAGGAGGGCCAGTCTTCGTGCCAGATGAAGTCGATTTCACGCGCCGCCAGGCCAGTCTTGTGTGCTCTTCGCTCTATGAGCTGGCGCCTCTTGTTGGAATACCCAGTGCCTGTAATTATTGAACATGGTATGAGCCCCAATAAGAAACTCCCAACCATACCATGAGCGAGGATGGAAAATGACCTCGTTGGACACGCGGAATACTGTTGCTCGCTTCTTCACTACTGTGTGCGTACACCTTATCATTATGTTTGTTGTAGCTCTCTTCTACGGTAAATTTTTTTTCATCCGAAAAAAGAATTTCCCGATATTTTTTTCCCGCGTACCGCTTCAACAAAGCGCGGCATCTCTTCAGTCTCAGGTCCATTAGACGAGCATTCAAACTATGTCCTGTTTTTTTCGATATTCCTGAAGCCCTAAGTCTTCATTTAACATCCTTTTCACCGTGGTTCTGCTTAACCCCATCTGAAGGGCCAACAGTTTCTGCTTACGTTTGGGATTTCTTTGAATTCGCGCCTTCACAGCTTTTATCACTGCTGGAGTCCTAACAGACCGAGGGCGACCACTTCTTGACCTGTCATCTACACTAGAGTCTTCATTGTATCGTTTGATGGCACGATAAACGAATCTTTTGGTTATATTCAGTATGTCAAAAATTTGAATTGGCGCGTAACCGCAACGATGCAACGCAATAACTGCAACACGGTCTTCTTTAAGCCCTGGTCTGACAAACGGTACCTGCGGCACTGCGGCAAGCAACGCAGTTCAAGCAACTAAGGAGGTTTCACAGATAGGTTTCACTCCGTGCATAAATCCGTTGACCAATAGGAGGGCCGAAACTTGACAACAAATGTTATTATGACAATTTTACATTGAAGTCTTCACGGGTCTCCATAACAACGGATAACAATTACTTGAGTTCAAAAATATATAGAATTTCTTAAAAAATTGTTTGTGCGTCATTCTAAACGAAGTCGGTAAAAAGGCACATAAGACCATTTTCTCAAATATTGATACGTGACTTATTTAGTTTATATTTTCTCATGTAAATTCGCGTGTTAAAACTATATTATTTTATTTTTTTCTGCTAATAAACCTATTCTTTGATCAAGTTATATTTCACTGGACTTAATAGATACCTACTCTTAAATTATCGCCGATTGTACCGTAATTTGATAAAAACGAATTGTATTACTATTATAAAAATAAATTATTTTGTTATAAATTATCACAAGCAAAACCTGGATCAATACTTATGGACACTTTTGACAATAATCATTTAATTGTACTTTTTATATAAATTTACAATACGGAGCTCAACTAATACACGTAGGTATAGGTAGGTAGTAGGTATATATCTACACAACCTCCAGCACATCAGCAGTTCTTGATCCTAGGTTTAACTTTATTTGCATACATAAAATCATCAAACATACATAAAATCACGCCTTTATCCCAGAAGGGATAGGCCTAAGTGCTACCAGGACACCCACATTTCGCCTTGTATGTTCCGTCCCATGATGTGATAGGGGGCGAGCCTATCGCCATATCGGGCACAAATTCCTGACTCCGGGCTGATGATGAATAGAAAAACCCAATATCAGGTTGCCCAACCCGGGATTCGAATCCGAGACCTCAGCTTTCTAGTCGTACCGTAGTACAACTACGCCACTGAAAATTGTCGCACTCCGTTCGCACTCTGTAAATGTAAATGTCTCTGAAAATTTGCACACCATTATTTTCGTATAGAAAATGTTATAGATCTGAGCACATTAACTTGTTGAAATCCGCAGCTTTATCAAAAAGGAACTAAATAGTTGGAGTTAAAAACAAAGAATCGTCTATTTCCCTCCATTACAAAGTGAAAGTTTTTCCTCCTGGTGCTCTGTATCTGCTGGCGTTCCACAGGGCGGCGTGCTTTCTCCTTTACTCTTCGCAGTCTTTATTAATTCCATTACTAATCATCTCTGCTCCTCCTACCACCTCTACGCTGATGATCTCCAAATTTACACGCGGGCGCCCTTGGACAAGTTGGTTGACGCTATTGCACAAATTAATTCCGACATGCAACTCATCTGTGAGTGGAGCAAGACCCACGGATTAACGGTCAATCCATCCAAAACCCAGCTCACAGTTATTGGTAGCTCCAGGATGGTTTCTAAAATAAACTGGAACCTACTACCATCCGTCTCCTGTAATGGAACTTTCATCCCATACAGCGAGACGGTTAAGAATCTGGGCTTACTCTTTGATAGATCCTTCACTTGGGGCCCACAGCTTCGTGAACTTAGCAGAAAGCTGTTTGCCTCGGCAAGGTCCTTGCGAAGGTTAAGCAATCTTCTCCCCATTGCCACGAAGATTTCACTTGCCCAAACCCTTCTTCTCCCCATCCTTGATTATGCCGATGTCAGCTATCTAGATCTCACCGAGGACCAACTTAATAAGCTTGAGCGTCTCCAAAATTTCTGTATCAGATTCATATTTGGTCTTCGCAAATATGACCATGTTTCTGAATTTCGTACTAAGCTCAAGTGGTTACCCATCCGCTTTCGTCGGAATACTCATATTCTTTCACTTCTGTACAATGTTTTGTTTAATCCTCTCACGCCTTCTTATCTTAAAGATCGATTCATCTTTCTCCATGACTCACATTCGAGATCCTTGAGGTCGTCGGAGAGCCTGAAACTGAGAATGCCCGTGCACTCCACGATTTTCATGGACAAATCGTTTACTGTCCAAGCTGTCCGACTGTGGAACTCACTCCCAGTTGAGGTAAGACGGGCACGAACACTGTCGTCATTTAAAAAAATGATTAAAGACCATTTCCTATCTCTAAATGTATGTAGCTGAGGAATATCTTATGTCCATTCGCATGTTTGATAAATATTAGGATAGGTATATATGTTTATGTATATTGTATGTATTGTAAGTGTGTGTATTATTATTATTGTTTTTAAATAAATGTTTGTATGTATTTGCACATCATACTTATTTATATATGTGTATTATTCTTTTTTATTTATATTTATATTTATATTGATATATATTTTTTAATAAACACCTTAGACTGCCCTCTCATTTTCCTTTTTACATATCCATCCAAAGGTTGCCTGTAAGAAATTGCCTAGTGTGATAAGGCCGCCTCTTGTACTATTATTATGCCATTTATTTACTGTAAATGTTTCTTTTGTGCAATAAAGGATTAATAAATAAATAAATAAATAAATAAATAAAGTGAAAGACAATTAAATATTGAATTAGAATTGACCGCTCAAAAATACGGACTGGAGAAGCTAGATGTAAAGCAACACGGACTAATATTAACAAGGGATTTAAAATTGTAATACATCCGATGCATTGCGGTTACATTTTGGTGATCATATGAAAAAAAGTGGGCATACTACCATCGGAGATTTTTTCCCTTTTATAATCAAATGTTAATGCGTTTTCTCTATCTTGATATAAAACACAAAGGCTCCTGCTATTATTTCTGTCAAATTATCAACAAATAAATCCTTGCCGCAATGTCGCATGCCGCGGCGATTAGACGAGAATGACTGCGCGCCGTGCGTTATATCCACCCCCCGCATCACCGCTTGCCCCTCAACGTAGACGCATACTGCGACGGAACAAAAGGCAATACTTGACGTTTTTCATATAAATCTGTGCCGCTACCGCAAATCGCTGTCAGTTTCTATCAAGCGACCAAAATATCATTATGGAGTTGACCCTTCACCGTGCGCGCTGGTTGACGCATACCGCAATAGAACAAAAGACAAATGATGACGTTTTTCATACAAAACCGAGTCTGACATCGCATTGCGCGCGACGCAGTGCCGCGCGTACCGTTCGTCAGACCAGGGCTTTAAGCGTCCACTCCATATTTAAAAATGAGTAAAATTCTAAAAAGTATACATTTTTATTTTCATTAGCAATTCGAAATTCGAATTCAATAAACTTTTTTGTGGCCAGCATTCTAAAAGAAAAGTTTTTACTGTGTGACAATAGGTACTTATGACCTGACTGTGTATATTCATCCAATTTACTATTCATATATCCATCTAAAGGTTGCCTGGAAGAAATTGCCTACTGTGATGAGGCCGCCTCTAGTACTATTATTATAATATCATTGTTTTAAGTTATTGCTTTCTATGTAGTGCAATAAAGGAATAAATAAATAAATACTTTACTACTTTCGATACAATGGTTTTTGTGTCTAGTACATGTTTTACCTGTAACATTATTATACAACATAATATAAAATTGACGCCATAATATAGCGTAGGTAGCTAACGAATTTTCAATCGATATTTGAACTTCACAAGGCTGTGCCACTTATGTCATTAAACTGAGTAGTTTATGTTTGGATGTATACTTTTTGTTACTTTCTGTTAAAAAAATGTTATTCTCTACCGATACTACTACATAAGATCCCATTCGTCTCTTATAAAACACGTCTTGAAATTTCTTTAACAATAAAGTAAACACACCTGTGATAGAGGAAATTTCCAGAGTGGGTAAAAATACATCGCAACTAAAGCGATTATAAATTTATAACTATTAAGAAGCTAGGCTATGCAATCCCTTATTAGCTTTTATACAATGATAAAATCTGAAGTCTTTTTATGAAGCTTAATTGTAATTACGTTTATACCGGCGAAGCGGTTTAACTCTTCAAAGACTTAATATTGTTAATATTGTAGACGACAAAAGACGGCGAATCGCGTTAGTATTAAAACATAATTTTCTTCAGTTTTAACGGTAAAGGAAAATATCCATTTTTGTTCTCGCTCGGTATAGTGAGTGTCCTGCACTTGATGGCAATAAACTGCAATCTGCTGCCATTTAAAGTAACTATCGCTATACGAGTATAACTGCTTGGTTTCTTAGATTTACGCGAATGTTACACATTGAAATAAAAATACAACTACATACTTACATACATACATAAACTCACGCCTATTTCCCATTGGGATAGGTAGAGACTATTGAGCGCCAAGTACTGCGGTCCATACACACCTCTTTCGTTTTTTTCTACTGCTATTTACTATATGTGTATTTCTGCATACACGCTCGTCGGTTTCGAGGACTAAGTATTTTTCCTTTTTTTAATTTTTAACATCCCTACTTTTCGATTACTTTACAGCTTTCGTGGTCACGGGGCGGACTAAGATTCGGTATTAGTGATCTCAGTGACTGCTACAATACAATTATTCAAATCATATTAAGTTAAAAAATGTAAAAATTAAACCAAATCCGCGATAAAATCCGTAAAAATAAAACAATAAAAAAATCAATAAATAAATAAAAAAAATTCAAAGGTTTAGCAACTCTACCAACCCGTGTTACACCTGTTAAATACTCAAATAATATTGCGGCCATCGATGTGATTTGACAAATTTGTTTGGATAAGTTTAAAAGTTGGGAAGTTAAAGTCCTGAGCGTTCACTGCGGTGGAAACATTACAATGAAAATGATTGCAAAACTTCTAACAGCTAAGTTCAAAAGTTGTTGGACTTTGCAGACGAATTGCCTAAGCCGTACAACTGTTTAGGGTGATGTATTTTTTTAAGGGCACGGCAGTGACAATATTGTTTCTAATTATTACATTCATACATAAACTCACGCCTTTTTCTCGGAAAGGGTTGGCAAAACAATCATGTTTTGTCTTGCGTTTACGTGCCACGATGTGATAGAGAGGGAGCCTGTCGTCATATCGGGTTCGTGCATGGTGAAAGGTAATTTACTTTCAAATAACCACACTTAAATAATATTACAGTATTGCTCCACCATTTATAAGATAATCAAAACATACATAAAAAAAAATCCGCACCGTTTTCCGTCGCACGAGCTCTGAGTTCGAGTTTAAGAAACCAAATATCGAAATCGGCCGGCTGAAACTTAGTGATTCTATTTCGAACATAGATCGACGAACTGTAGCTTCGTTGAGTCCATTGTGAAACTTTTTGCCTCTCAAGTTTCAAACCTTCTGTACTTATTTGACTGCGAAATATTATTTCAATGTTCGTGATTGATTTGCGAAATTGGGAAGTATTTTACATGACTTTTGGAGAGTAATGAGTGTTGGTTGTTGGGTGTTTTGCAAGCACGTGAAGTTTTTTAATTAATAAATTACACTTTTTAATTAGCTTACTGCCTCGGTGGCGTACTACGGCACGATTAAAAAGCTAAGGTCACGGGTTCGAATCCCGGGTAGGGCAAAATTGGTATTGGATTTTTTATTCATTATCAGCGGAGTGAAGAATTTGTGACCGATATGGCGATAGACTCGCCCACTAACACATCATGGGACGATACATACAAGGCGAAATTGTATCTTGGTAGCGCCTCTGCCTACCCGTAAAAAGGCGTGAGTTTCTGTATTAACCCTGTATGTTCGGATGTTACATTAGATCATTATTTAGAAGTCTTACCTCGTCGTAGTCGGGGGTGCGTACCACGTTGGGAGGAGCTTTGGTAACCACTCGACCGTAAGCTTCGCGCGGCACCGTCGGGTATTGATATCTGAACCTGGGCGCAAAAAGCTACGTTATTTACTGAAGTAAAAGCCACACTGCGTAAATGGCTTATTAAAATGCTATGTATATTAAATTTTGCATATAATAATTGAAAATATTCAGCAAAACAGTATTTTAAGTACTTATGTAAGACTTTTTTCTTTTGTCGCCAACTTTTCTATACTAATAATTAAGTTATTTATTTCATACAAACAGTTCTTTTTTGCAGGAAATGTCATAAAATGTGACATTGTTGTGAATATAACTAGACTTATTTTAAGTACAAAATATTAAATGTTAATAATTCAACATACAGAGTTTCATTTAACATAGTACCTTTTTGAATTGAAATATTTTCTGTAGTAGATACGTTTCAACTGCATTTTAAAATCAGTATGAATGAGCAAACTAGTTCATACCGGCACTAGCCTCGTAAAGTAAGAAGATTTCTCTTGGTCAGGTAAATTGCTGGCTAAATTGCCCTTAATCCTCTTTCCTATCATTCCTTCTCTTTACAGCAACGTAACATATGTACCTACTTAAAAATCCTCTTATATAGCAGGTTTTACGTGCTTATTTCATAAAAATAAGGTTGGAAATCTACTACAGTACGTTTTTCCCGGCACTTTCTCCCACGTACTACAAATCTGTGGAACCAGTTGCCAGCGGCATCATTCCCGGACAGATACGACCTGGCGACCTTCAAAAAACGAGCGTATTCCCACCTGAAAGGCCGGCAACGCATCTCAATGCCCCATGGTGTTGCAGATGTCCATGGGCAGCGGTGTTCACTTACCATCAGGTGAACCGCAATATAAAAAAAAAAAAAAAAAAAGTAGTTAGTCCTCACCGTGGAGCAGCTCGAGGCAGTGCGGTGTACACCGGCCACTCATTGTACATGAGCGGGTCGCGGTACGAAGATACCTCGTTCATTATCTCAGGCGCCCGGGCTTGCCGCTTCGAGAATCTGTCGACAATCAATACATTAGGACATAGATAAGGCCGACCATTATAGTTTATACGTCCCACTGCAGGGCATGGGCCTCCTCTACAATCGATACGATTGAGAAGGGTTGGCCCATGTAGTCCACTACGCTGGCCTAGTGCGTGTTGGCGGACTTTACATACCATAGAAATTCTTATAAATCTAAAATCGCTATGGCATGCTGATTTCCTCACGATGTTTTCCTTCGCCGTATATTTTTAGATTCTTTTAAAAGAAGAGGTACATTTTTATCTACATTTTAACTGGACTCTTTGTCAGTTGCAACTTGTAAGCTAATGGCTTAATCTATTACCAACTCGAGATTTTCTTCCGAGTGACTGAGTAAAAACCATTTTGTGATTTCTCCTCTATGTTAGTAAGAGGTAATTTATTACAAGCTACTTTCTTACTTTTTCCAGCTTAAAATCTCTTTCTTTTAATTTTATTTAACATTTATTTAACATCTTTTTTATTTAACATCTTTCATTTAACATTATGTGGAAAAGCTGCGTTGCAATTAGTTAAAAGAAAAAAAAAATGTGTGTGTGTATTAGTGTACACACGTAAGAAGTGAAACTTCTTTATGACATCATTTTTCGCAAAATGATCTACTATTTACAAATTTACAGAATTGGTAAAATAAAGCTAAATTAAATAAAGTTTAAGTTTAGGAGGGGGGAAATTTTTGAGGGAATTTGGGATTTCTATCGGGGCCAATTTGTAGCCCTCACCGAGACGGTTCCGAGGATACCAAGCTCGGTGGGTCCACGACCTTTATTGGCCGAGATAGGTTTAGGGGGGGTGAAGTAAAAATTTTAGGTGGGGGCAGGGGCGGGGGGGGGGGGGGGGGGTTAGGTTTCGTGGGGGGGCTATTGGGCACCTTAAAATATTTTTGGGTGGGGAAAGTTGTGGAGGGGGAATTCGGGAATTCTGTTGGGGCAGGATTGTAGGCCTCACCGAGCCGGTTCTAATGAACCCAGGGTCGATGGGTCTACGATGGATATTGGCGGAGATAGGAATAGGGGGGGTGAGGTAAACATTTTAGGTGGGGGTAGGGGCGGGGGGGGGGGTTAGGTTTCGTGGGGAGGCTATTGGGCACCTTAAAATATTTTTGAGTGGGGAAAGTTGTGAGGGGGTATTCGGGAATTCTGTTGGGGCAGGATTGTAGCCCTCACCGAGCCGGTTCCAATGAACCCAAGGTCGGTGGGTCTACGATGGATAATGCCGGAGATATGAGTAGGGGGGGTGAGGTAAAAATTTTAGGGTGGGGGTAAGCGGGGGGGGGGAGGTTTCGTGGGGAGGCTATTGGGCACTGTTTTGGATTTAGGGTAGGGGAAGGCCAGAGGGGGGGTAAGGATCAAATTACAAAAAAGTGGGTGGGGCTTAAAATTTTGGGTGGGGCTTGGAAACGGTTGGGGGTGTGGCTTACTGAAGTGGGTACAGAATGTGTTCTAATGGTATACACTGTATTATGTCCAAATGTGGGATGATACACTAGTGTGGGATTCGTACTAAATACAGTTACAATACACAGGATTACTACTAAGTATTACTAATTTACTAAATAAATAAAGATGGCGCGTAACGCAAAAATGTGACGTAGAAATAAAGATGGCGCGTAACGCAAAATTTTTTCCAACCCCGATAAAGAAGTTTCACTTCAATAATTGAAGAAGATGATCGTAATATAACTCTCAATATGTACATTTAAATTTGCTTAAATGTTTTGTGATATGCATGAAAAGTGTTAGAAAATGATGCTACATTAAATGTTCTATGATATGTATTTTGATACTTTTGACGAGTACAAATTAATAGTGACTAGTGACAATACAATTAGTGACTTTTAAATGACATAAAAACAACCAAAAATATAAGTGTTAGTGGTATTCGTATAAAATTCCATTAATAATTTCTACTCTCCACTTTACATGCGGTTTAATTAAAATCCATCTCAACGGAATAAATACAAACCGCAAGTCTATATGAATCTTCAGCACGATTCCTATAATTAGCTCTCGTTAAAATAAATATTTGAAGTGTAAATTCCATTTTACATCAAGGTATATAATTTTTATGGAAGCGTCGAACAAGATTGAATTATTATATCGACGTTTAGAAATCTATTTTCTTAATGTAATCGTCAGACGAAAGCATTCCGTCATTACCAAAAGAAAAAGAAGGAATTGTTTTATCCAAAAAGTGTTATTGAATTTGCGGTTTGCTCAAAGATATTTTACTCCAATTCTATTACTGACACTTTAAGGAGTTTTATAAATAATATTTATAGACGACTTTAAAAAAAGAAAACGTCCATCAGTTCGTCTGTATTTATATAATATTTATGTACCTATGTTCGCGCATTATGTACTTATTTGTTCAAAGAGCATTTTTTGTGAGAGTCGGTCCCATTTTAGTTCAAAACATGACTGCCTTATAGCACAGCAAATTGCCACAGGTAGTACTCGTAAATAACTCTATTCCTGCACAAAATTGGGTTGCTATCATGAATAGATACTTTTTTGGGACATCTACGTGTGTCATGTAACAACAACGTCTTAGGAGTTTATGAAAATTGCTTCGAAAATCGCTAATTCTTAAGTGTTCTTGCGTTTATTCGCATTTGCGCTCACCATCAGATGCAATGCAGACACTAGGATGCTAACTGCATGACTGCTAGGATAAAAAAAAATTGTTCAGTAGTTGGTCACCTCCACATGGCCTTCAGCTGGTCGCAGGTGGGCTCGTCGGCCTTGGCGAGGTCGCGGTCTCGCACGCGCGCCGGCCGCGGAGACAGCAGCGCCTCCTGGTCGATGCGCTGTGCCAGCACCGCCCACGAGAATGCCAGCACCATCCATGCGCGCCACAGCGACCACATACTGCGGACAAGGGGTGGATTGAAAGAATTGGAGGACAATCTGCCATTGTAGCTGGTGTCGTAGCATTATGACCCTTTTAGAAAAGGCCTTTAAATGTTGTTAAATCAAATGTAATAAATAATTGTGGTATTGTTTGGTTTTGTTACTGTCCTTGAGCAGTCGTATCGCTTACCAGCAGGGGAACGGCATGCTCAACTCGTCATTCATTGCAATAAAAAGAAACTAATTTTACCCTACGCCAATGGATAATAATAGGTAGATGGTATGACCAAACCATTTTTCCCAGTACCTAGATGTGAGAGTGAATTAGACGCCACGTTAGCGTATTAATACCATTAGAAATTAGGATAAATGTCAGGCTTGTCCTGTGTCATCCAAATTGTTTGACATGGGTCGATAATTAAATTGCAAAATCAACAGACACCTTCAGAGTTTAACTTGCTCTTCAAGTTAGGGATACGAAATTCAGCCTTTCTGGTGTTAGACTTTTGATTTTAATTGTCGAGAAAATACACAATAGTTAATATCCTGTAAGTTGATGGAGATTTGCCACGAATTGTGTTTTTCACTAAAAAAATATTTTTATTTTTTATTTATTTTTTATCTTTATTGTACACAATAAATATAACAATAGGTATAGAGACAACAAAACAACAAAGTACAAATGGCGGTCTTATAGCACTAAGGCAATCTCTACCAGACAACCATTGGATGGATTTATGAGAAGGAGAAAGAAAGGGCAGTGTATAATAAAGACAAAAAAGCTCAAATAAATAATACTATTTATACATAAATACACATGAAATAGAAATATATGCAGTTTATTGGGAAAAGAATTGCCAAGTTTTAAGAACATGATAATGTGAGCAAGGCACTTACTAAGTTAGTTAATGCGTTCGTCCTAGTGCGGGTTAGTGGATTTTTCATACCATAGAAATTCTTGTAAATCGCTATGGTATGCAGGTTTTCTCACGATGTTTTCCTTCGCCGTTAAAGTGCATGGTGATTGACTATCAATACACATATGACTTCGAAAGTCAGAGTTGTGCCCTAGGAATTGAACCCACGACCACTGTGAACATGTTAACAGCCGGGTCTAGTCCGTTTACCAACAGGCTACGCACTTCACACAACAATATTATTAAAAACAAAAATAATATTCTTTACAAAACACCCCAACTATAAAGGTATACTCATGTAAGCTATATAGTAATATCTACTTTATAATACAAGCAGCCTTTATACGAGTAAGTCACATATCATATGTCGCGTAAGAACCTTGATCCATATAAGCGGATAAGCCGATACGATAAGGCGTTTGAATCGACCGGCGAAGTTGTGACGTTTCATCCCTACAGGAAATATCAATTTAAAAGAATATTGTTGGTTATCGGCTGTCAGAACTTGTGTGGGCATTATGTGGGCTGTATGTTGGCTGAATGATTTAATTTCCTTTGTCAACGAAAAAGGAAAAAAAGTGACGTTAATATGGCGGGAGGTCGATTGATGCCCGTGTATAGGTGAACCGTGTTATAATTGAATACAGACCCTGTTAAAATTAAGCATTTCGTAGTTACGCTGGGGATTTTAAAGTGCCTAAAACGAAACAATTTCTTAACATGGGATAGATTTTCTCAATGTCCTACTAACCTTTAGAGCAGCACAAAATAATAAAAAAAAAAACAATCATTAATATTAAAACGAATATAAAATCATTTTCACAAAGACTCAAATCGCTATTATGTAAACAACGGGCAGGAAATTTATCTGAAATCAAGGTGAGAACTGTATGAAATTGGCTCGAGACGCTTTCCTGTTGGAACCAATATCCGGCGGCGGAGCCGAGCGATCTTTGTCGATAACAGACGAGGTCTGTGGTAAGTAGTAGTTTAATGAAAATAAACTGAGCTTTGAGTTGTACAATAGAGAGTTTTTTTTATTGCAGTGAATGGCGAGACGAGCATGCCATTCGCCTAATGGTAAGCGATACTTGGGGTCTCTCGTTCTCCAGTCTCGGAATCAACTCGACTAAGAGGACATATAATATAATTTCACATCCGGGTTACTGACTAACGCCATTACCCTCGGAATATGTTCGGCCTTAGTCTCGAAAAAGGTAAAAAAATATATAAATTCATTCAAACCAAGCCGGATCGACTGGCAGTATAGAATAAAGATTTCTGTTAGACGACGCCTCGTCTCGAAGACTCCTTACGTCAACAAGGCGCAATTGAGCCGTTCATAAAAAACGTCCTCTTTGTTCTCCTCATTTTTATGTGATTGTATATAAAGTTCTTGTGTATTTTAAAGCTTAGGATTGATGCTTTACGATTGCTCTGAGGAGTTGGTTAATCTTACCCCATACTCTCCTTTATTAAATAGTGCAACGCGACATGCGTGCTGGCTTACGAAATATTTTAATAATACTGAAATATAAATTCATACAAAAACTCTCGCCTATGCTACTGGCGTAGGCTAGAGAGAGCCAAGTGCTACGGTCCATTTAAATATCTTCCACTGTAATTGTCATTTATCTTTCATACAATATGTACCTATGTTTCCGTATTCCGTATTTTGCCTTCCTTCACCAAATCTTCTATTTGAAATAATATTAATTCCATTAATTCCCATTTGTTCCCAACATTCCCCGAGGTTCGAAAATAGCAACAAAACCACAACATTTATTTAATCTAAAGAAGTAATTTCGACGTGTGTAAATACTCCAAGTCCAATACATCCTCCTCGTTTCGTGCGCATCCTTAGCACTCTGTAACTCAAACAAAAGGGTGAACGCATTGCCGCTCTACAAGCAGTAGACTCGCCCTAAACAAACAGGGCTCAGGGCTGTCCTTTAGACAAGTGGGAAGGGTGAGTCTAAGTAGTGGCACGGTATTTTCTTATCTATTATACAGGGTGTAGGCAGACTGCGATCGAAAACGAAGTTTTTTTTTTTTTTTTTTTTTTTTATTAAATTGAGGTTCTCCAACGGTATATACATTATCACAACTAAGACATTCTTTACTATAGTTACATTCTGATGCATATACCACTTAAAGGAGTACACAACACTTATGTTATTACACACACGTAAACAAAACCAAGAAAAATATATTTAGTAAATATCTAGAGTAAAAAACAAATCAAGGACTACTATTACATATTAGGACGAATTAACAGAATACGAAATAAATCAAAACTAAATAACATAATTAAACCTTTTCTACAAATGTTACAATAAAAGAATAAAATAATAAATCAAACTAAACAACATAATTAAACTTCTTACAAATCTTATTTATAAAATCCACAATCATATAATAACCAATTCTATATTAATATAAATAAAAAAAGAAATCTAATGTAAATCGTTGTGATCAAAGTGTTTAATCAAGTTGTAGTTTTAGTGACTACAGACATAATGCAACTAAAAATGTCGTAAAAAGAGACATATTAAGACATATTCTTTTAAGTATCTTCGTGTTTGGTAAATGATATGCTTAATGCTATCTTAATATAGTGTCCACCGACAAAATTATGTAACGCAAGACCTTACTGCGATAATGAAAAAACTATCATACTGAGGCACGTAAAACGTTACATTATGTCCTTCCGCCGTTATTCGAGGCCTTTAAACAATATTTGAGATGGCGTTCTTCCGTTTCCTGCCGAATTCCATAGTAAATAGTCGGTAGTTCCGCTAGGTGGCGCTAGGTCTGCAGAGTTTACCAGGTTTTGCTCTTGTCCATATTTCTTCATTGGCGTCTTAAGTGTCGTACCGAAATCATCTAACGCTGTTAGCGTTCGAAAGTATTTAATTTAACATTTAAATATTAATATTAATAAGTGGCGACTATATTTAAAGTAATTTTCGAAAAGAAAATGAGTGACGATAGTAGTTCGGAATATTCTGGTTCGTCTTCATCGACATCCAGCGACGAGGATGTTCCTGTGGCGGATCCTGCGGCAGGCGAAGGAATCACCAAGAAAAGAAAACGTGCACGCGCTTCAAACAAAGCTGTTCATCGGAAACGGTCACGTAAGGACAAAAAAGGTTTGAAATACCTTTTCGAACAGGTCAGTGAAATCAAAAACTTTTTGGCTAATGTGTACCCGCCACCGGGGTGGTATCCGCCTGAACAAAGTGCTCATAGTGTAACTCCTGACAATTATAATTGTGATGACGATTTTAATAATGAAGTGCCCGCCGAGACGGCTCCATCTTTCGATTTCAATTTGGCTACCCACGTCAAGGAGCCTACGTATTCAAATGCTTCGCAAGAACATTTGAAATTATTAAATACCCTACAATATTTTAATACTGAAAACTGGACAAATGTTCGATATGCTGAAATTCAAAAATCGTACAATGCTCGACCGGGTTTTATCGATTTGGAGATTAACGACGAAATAAAACATTTAGAGAAGCATAGTAGTTTAGTGGCAAACGATAAATCACTAGGTGCTATAACACGTGGTATCATAATGCAAAGTGATGCTATGAAAAAGGGTGTAAATGATTTATTACAATTTTGTCAAAGTAGTGACACCATTAATAAGGATTTATTGTTAACAAAAATCAAAGATATTTTTTCGGGAGATTTTCAGAAAATCTCTCTTGATTGTTTACAATTGATCTGTGGTCGTAGGGCGGATGTAATTGAACAAAGAAGAGAATTATTTTTAAATTTAGTAAAAGATAAGTTTATTAGAAATACTTTAAAGAAAGTACCTCCATCTTGTGAATATTTATTTGAAAAAGAACAATTTTATGAATTTGTGAAAACGAACGGGGGAGTTAACAAAATATTTGCTTTTGGTAAAACCTCCTTCTCTGCGCAAGAGAAGAGAGTACCTGGGTCTCGGGCTGCGCAACCCGGACTCGGAAGTAGTAGTAGTTGTTTTTATAATAACCATTATGCTCAAACCGGTCGCTCCATGGCACCGTTTGATACCAATGATTATAGACATACAGCCCAGAATTATGACTATATGGCCCACAAAAATAAGGAGCAGTTATTTCGATCTCAATTTAGACCACGAATGCCCACAAATAAAGGCGCACCTGGCCCTTTATCAAGACAAGCCTCAACGTTCCCTAGGAAATTCTATAGACCAGGGCAATTTAATCAGCCTTCCACATCTCGTGGCAGTGGCAGAGGAGAAAGAAAATTTTGACTCAGAGATGTTCCAGGGGGGGGAGGTTAATGAAATACGTAAACGTTTGGTCGAGCAAAGGCGCACCCAGTACTTTAGTACAAATATTGAAAGGTTACAAAATCCCTTTTGTAAAGAAACCGCCTTTGGTTCTACCACGACTAATCAAAGGTCATTACCTTACTTGTCCTTCTACCCAAATGGACCAAATTATAAACACAATGTTATTGGAGAACACTTTAGAATATGCCCCCAAAACACCGAGTTTTCTTTCAACTCTTTTCTTAACTCCCAAAAGCGATGGAACCATGCGCCCGATTTTCAACTTAAAAAGATTAAATCAATTCGTAAAAATAACGAAGTTCAGATTAATTCCGGTCCATCGTATTCCGGAATTTCTGCAACCGAACGATTGGATGGTAAAAATCGACCTGACACAGGCATACTACCACGTTCCTGTGACATCAGCTCATCGGTGTTTCCTGAGATTGATTTACAGAAATCAACTATTACAAATGACCTGTTTGCCATTTGGGCTTGCCACAGCACCCAAGGTTTTTGCATCCCTTTCCAATTGGACCGCGGAAATACTGCGCGAACAGGGTATCCGTATAGTAGCATTCCTGGACGATTATTTGATTGCTTGCCAGGACAGGTCGCAGTTGCTGTCCCAAGTACAGATTGTACGTCAAACTCTACACGAGTTGGGATGGAAATTGAACCTGGAGAAATCCATTCTGGTCCCCCAAACATCACTACAATATCTCGGCTTAGTTTGGGACACATGGCAAAACCGAAAATACCTACCAGTAAAGAAAGTGCAAGGCATTCAAGTAATGATAGCAAATCTTTTAAAGTGTCAGTCAGCGGCCCTTCGGGAAATTCAGAGCCTTGCCGGAACCTTGAATTTCGCTCGGCTAGTTGTTCCTCAAGGGCGCATCAATTTTCGTTGCCTGTTAACTTTTTGCAAGCATCTGCTTCAAATACCTTCGCAAAAGTTTCCACTACCGTTACAAGTAATCGAGGAACTCAGATGGTGGATGGTGAACTGCACCAAGCACTCTCGGCTTCATCCCCCATTAACAACACACTTCCTTACAACAGATGCAGCCGACACGGGCTGGGGAGCGGAGTTAAACGGGGTCCAAGTGAGAGGCAATTGGTTAACAGAGGAAGAGCATCTTCACTCGAACCACAAAGAGATGCTAACTGTCCTGAAATGTTTGTACGAATTCGGTCCATTTCTGAAACAATCGTCAGTTCTTCTGCAGTGCGACAACAAATCCGTGGTAGCGTATTTAAGAAACGAAGGAGGATGTCAATCTCCAGATCTAATGAATCTTACTTACCAGATTTTTCAGATTATGGACCAATTCGACATTCATCTAATAGCTCATCACATTCCGGGCAGATACAACATTGTAGCCGATCGATTATCACGGAAGTCGAAGCTTCCAGAATGGCACTTATTGCCAGAGTTGACCGACAGAATATTCACAAAATGGGGTGTCCCGGAAGTAGATCTGTTCGCATCGGCCAGAGCCCATGTAGTAAACAAGTATGTGAGCTTGGATCAAAAAGATCAAGCAGCTTGGAGACACAACGCGTTTGCTTGGGATTGGGAGTTCGATCTAGCTTGGGTTTTTCCTCCCCCAACCCTGATGCCACGAGTCCTGATGCACCTCAATCGGGCCAAAGGTACTTTCCTGGTAGTAGCACCCAAATGGCCGCAAGCCTTTTGGAGGGCGGATCTAAAGAGCCGAGCAATAGCACCACCCTTCACCATTCAAAATCTAGAATGCAGGTTGACAGACCTATCAACCCTACTTCCGCCACCGAAAGTCAAAGACTTGACTCTAGAAATTTGGAAATGTGGGGGTGGTCGGAAGCGGTAAAATCATGGTCACAACAACAAAAAACCCTATTGCGATCAGGGTGGAGAAAATCTACCTTGAATACTTATAAACCTGCTTGGGAACGATGGGTTAAGTGGTGTGAAAGGGTGAATGTTCAAGCTACGAGCCCCACAGGTTCGGAGTTGGCAAAATTTTTGGCTGACCTACATCTAGTCGAAAAACTATCATATAGGACCATCCTGGTACATAAATCTGCCGTTTCGACGCTTTGCAGTGCTGGTGAAGGGAAATTAAGCTCACATATTTTAGTTAGGCAAATTCTAAAATCGATAGCTAATTCTGAACCAAAGATACATCCGAAACACATATGGGATACTAAAATATTAATCAATTATTTAATAAAAAACAAAATTAATGAACACAATTTATGGGAAGTATCAAGACGTTGTGCTGTACTGTTATTGCTATGTTCAGGTAGACGAGTTCATGATCTAACCCTTTTATGTGTTTCAGAAGGTTCCTATATTGATAATCAAAAAGATAATTGTTTGACTCTTTGGCCCAAGTATGGCTCCAAAACAGACTCTGAATCTTATGTTCAGTCAGGATGGAAGTTGTTTTCAAATTTAGAATGTCGTAATATTGATCCCGTGTTTTGGGTCAGAAAATTAATTGAAGTTAGTAACGTTAGAAGATCTCAGGCAGAGTTAGATAATTTATTTATCACAGCGCGAGGTAAAGCTATAGCTGCATCTAGAACTATAATTGCGGGTTGGGTAAAATCAATATTAAAAGAAGCCGGCGTGGAGGCCACACCTGGAAGTATCAGATCTGCTGTTGCTTCCAGAGGGTGGTTAGATAAAGAGCCTATAGATAAAATCTTAGCTAGAGCTAATTGGAGGTCCGAAAATACATTCACAAAGTTCTATAAAAAAGAAGTTATATCAAATTTAAATAATAAGTCAAAAAATTGTTCTTTGACTAAGCTTTTTGAACCATTACAGAGTTAACTTTATATACATTATATACATAATTATAATATTAATTAAAAAGGCATAAATTATCTGATTATTTTGAGTAGGTTGATTGAAAAGATATGTACATTAATGGCATAATTATAATCAATTTTCACACCTTTGTTGTAAAACCTGATAATTTTTAATGTTTTTGTTTTTATTTATATTTTGTTACAATTTATTATATAATTGGACATACTCTTTTATTATTTATACATCTTCTTATCACATTGGCGTCTTGTTTACCAGGCGAAAACAAACAATGTCTCAAATATTGTTTAAAGGCCTCGAATAACGGCGGAAGGACATAATAGAGGAGTTTTACCTACCATTAAAACTCATATTATGTCTGGAGCCTTATTCGAGGCCTTACATTAAGTTCTGCCTGGTATTACCTACTATACAATATGTATTTTTTTTTTTAAATTATATATACATTTTATGAGAACAATAGATTAATTTGAGACTCAATGAAGAAATATGGACAAGAGCAAAACCTGGTAAACTCTGCAGACCTAGCGCCACCTAGCGGAACTACCGACTATTTACTATGGAATTCGGCAGGAAACGGAAGAACGCCATCTCAAATATTGTTTAAAGGCCTCGAATAAGGCTCCAGACATAATATGAGTTTTAATGGTAGGTAAAACTCCTCTATTATGTCAAGAGGTAATCAAACATCGCAGTTTGTCGTACCATAAAAAAAAAACATTAACATTACTAATCATTAACATTACCAACATCTTACCCTTAACTGAAATAAAACTACTTTATACGGATTTTTTCACGGATTTGGTTTTAATTTTTGAACATTTTAACTTCCTTTTAATTACTTTACACCTTTTGTGGTCACGGGGCGGACAGTATCTTAGCCTCATGCAATATAATTCATCCACAGAAACGGGTATCCCTTTGCTAAAGAGGTAATAAATTACGTGCGATTTCTGGCCGCGATTGACAAGGGTTCAAATGTGGCATGTACAGCGGTATTAGTCAGAATGTCGGGCTTTTTGCCGAAAATTAATTACGGAACTTAAATCATATCAATGCATGTGTGTAACAGCTGGATTTAAGCCATAACGAAGGTTGCTATGAAGCGAAGAGGGATTATTCTAAGGATCAAGGTTTGATTCGGAAATCATGCCTGGCTTATGCTTGGAATTCTCATATTCATTTCGATAATTATAACAACAGATATACTATATTTATATTATTGCATTTTGACCTCTGTGGCTCTGTTGGCTGAAGCTCGGTTGAGCAACAAGAGGGCGGAAGTTCAATGAAGATTTATACATAATTATCAGCCTAAACTGTTGTCCACTGCTGGACATAGGCTTCCTCCAAATTGCACCATTTCACCCTGTCTTCGGCTAGTCGAATCCAGTATCTGCCAGCGACCTTTCGCAAATCGTCACTCGCTACGCTTGCCAAGAAGCGGTCTCCATTCAAGAACACGTTTACCTTATTCACCAGTTTACCAAGTCATGTATCGTGGATATTGAAAATGAGGAGATTTTTGTCTCACACCCGGGCTGGAAACCAATCAACATGTCTTGGTGCAGGGATCGAGGGCATGGCCTACGGTTTTACAGCTGATAAACAATAAACTGCGACACGGATTTGCCTTTTGCAGGCAGACGAGCATGCGGCCCGCCTGATGGTAACTAGTCACTGGCGCTCAAGGACCTTCGCAGTATCAGAGGCCCTACACAACCAGGTCACTGCTTATTAGAAGGAGAGTACTTTCTTTAAGCGGGGCTTAAAATAGATGTGGTCGAAAAGCCCCGCTTAAAGAGATGTTGTCGAAAAGCTGTTGCTTCCAATCAAGAGATTAAGCATCGTTAAGTGGGCAGAAACTTGCAGACTAAATATTCATACTCGGTACTAAATTGCAGTCCCATTCCAACAGATCGCTCTGAAGATCCTCAGGGCCTATCTTCAAAGAACTCCCTGTTGCTGAAGAAAGAGAGTACCAAAAACACCATTACAAAATCCATAAAATCCACCTCAAAGTAAACAAGGCGTCTGGCACGTAATCGATAAGTATTAGCGTATAATTTAGCACACAATGGGTTCGAATGGTTCCGTTCTATTTCGGGCACAAAGGACCCGCTAATTGTGTTAGTCGAATGACTGATCGGCTGTACATTCCGTACGGATAATTACTCCGCTGTGACGGGATGTGGTGAATATTTGGGTGTTTCTTGTGTTTTCGGGTTATTAGGATTCAATAATGTTAGCTTCGTTTTTATTTCTTCTTCTTTATTATATTATGTAATATCATGTTCTACGACTCTTGTTTGTGTTTTGTTCTTTCTTGCTTGTTCTTTGATACTTGTTTTATATTAAATATATTTTTGGTTCTAGGTTTTGGAAGATTAAGCTAACATTGTAAATAATTAGTATCAGAATCATCTGAATTCCTAAGGCTTCGAAATGCTATTAAATATTTTTATAAGTTGCGTCACGGACAATTTTATCCACGTTATAAGACTTAATATACACTCATTACCCTTTACGAGACGATTGAAATCTAATTTCAGCGTAGCCCTGTTACATTCAATATTAGTATTGAAATACGAATATTTTCCATTTAAACACATAGCGATATTTTTATACCTTCTTGTATCTCACATTTACACAGAGTCGGCAGAACATGGCATTTAGTTATGTTATAACGATCTTATTCAAAGACAGTTTTAAAACCTATTTTAGTAATCGAATGCTATATCTTCTTCACTCTCAAACTGTATTCAAAATTCGTTTGAAAGGGACAAAACATTCGATAACTAAAATGGGTTTTAAAAAGGTCTATGAATAAGGCCGTAAATGATTCGGTCTTTACGACTGACTATTTGCCAGAATAAATATACATACATAAATTCACGCCTTTTTCCCTGAAGGGGTAGGCAGAGGTGCCACCAAGACACCGACATTTCACCTTGTATGTTCCATCCCGCGATGTGATAGGGGGCGAGCCCATCGCCATATCGGGCACAAATTCCTGACTCCGAGCTGATAATGAATAGAAAAATCCAATATCCCTTTGCCCGACCCGGGATTCAAACCCGAGACTTCAGCTTTGCAATCGTACCGTAGTCCAACTACGCCACCGCATTCATATTGTCAAATGTAGGTATATATTACAAGGGACTATCAAAATATCCTCTTCCTTGCTCTTGGCGTACTAATTTCAATTCTCAAGACAGAGGTGAATCAATCGCTTGGAAAATCAAACATTCCGAACGTTATGTAAATGGAGAAGATATCTTCCATTGCGTAATTCGCACCTTGGAATTTAAATGCTAATAAATTATGGATAAAATATTGGCAGTGTTGAACATTCTTAAAAGTAATCAAATGACTGTTTTGTACAATAAAAACATTGTAAGGTTAGATACATTATTGTACTGGGTTACTGCTACAAAATGTATATAGAATATTCGATGTATTTTTTTCGTATCCGCTCGGATAGAAGACCTCACACGATGTGTATATGTGATATTTTGACAGCCTGCGTGGCACAGTTGGTTAGAGCCGGCTGTGGAACGAGAGGCCGCGGGTTCAATCCGTATCGAGACAAATGTTTTTTCTGATCGACAGGTTTTAATTTTGGGTCTGGGTCTGGAGACTGAGTTTCTCGAAGTTTCTGAGCCCACGATACAAGACGAGAAATAGGTATCGTATGGTTATCCTATTAAATTGAGAATACCCTACACTTAACATAAATCAACTATGCGTTAGAAAAGCTTTAAATAAAATCAACTTTCTCGCATAGCAGCAGGAAGACTACAATAATATGGCAATGAACCTAAAACCACGAAAATCTGTCTTACAACATAAACAAAAGTCCTTTAAAACAACTTGTTAACCTCAAATATATTCGAAGACTATTGGTTGACGTCCGAAAATTTGAACAAAGCGAAACTTGGTAATGTAATTGACGTACCTATTTGTTTTATTAATAGAGTTACAATCACATTGGATAGCCAATCGTTATGGGGTTTATTTTGGGTATCGACTGTGAATTCCATACAAAGTGCTCACATGGGGACGTCGGTCTCTGATTGAGGTCATATTGTTGGTTTGTGATTACATGTACTAAACAATTATTCATATAAACAATTATTGACAGCCTCCGTGACGCAGTTGGTTAGACGCCGCCTGTGAAACCAGAGACATACAAAGCATTGCTTGGCGCAAAATAAATCCGTTTTCACAAAATATCTAGTACAAGTCCGGACAGCGCAGAAGGTCGATAATGTTGGATGCCGTCGGACTCGCCGGGTGATTGCCGACATAATTTTCCGGACCATTCATTCGACGAGGGAACAATAAATCGTGCCGACAAACATTTGCTCTTGGTCGTAAATCATAACTTTTGTAATGGTTTCGAAGACTTTGGATGAATTGGGGGTTGATGTTAGCCATTGAGACGCAAATTCTGAATTGTGCATTGGCGTACATATTGGTACTTTTGGCACCATAGATTTATCTAGTCATTATAACGGTCAGAATGATCTAGATTAAACTTGTAAGAAATTTTAAGTGGATGTAGGTTCTAGTAATTCCCGCCAAAGCACATTTGAATAGCCTACAGCTGATAATTGTCAGTTTTGTTAATTTATAAGTCTCTTATATTATACATTATACTTATTATATTTTTAAAATTATTTCCAGCTTTTGTACATTTTGCTTTGTCGCCCCTATTTAAAGCGAAAATACTAACGGCCTTATTCATAGACAGTTTTAAAACCTATTTTAGTTATCGAATCTTTTGTACCTTTCATACGACTTTTGAATTCAGTTCGAGCGAAGAAAACAAAACATTTAATAACTGAAATGGGTTTTAAAACTGTCTATGAATAAAGCCATTAGAATTAATATTTTAGTGAGATTTTTGTAGAGATATGAACTGACGTACTTTTTAATTAAACCGGAAATTTTATAACGTTATAATGCTACAACACTATTCGGTATTAAACTGCGTTCACTCTGTTCAGTATTTCTCTGTGTATTTTGTCACAGGTCACTGCGAAGCGCTTTTGGATGCAAATGTTGGTTTAAGTAAATCAAATGTTATTTGGAGCATGAAGGAGCGTGCACAACAAAACAGTTTAGTGGAAACAGGGTTGCCAAGTTTTCAGAACATGATAATGTGTGCAAGGCACTTACTAAGTTGGTTAATGCTTTCGTTCTATTATATTGGTAAAATATCTGTATCTGTGTCAGCCCATATGTATCCCACTGCAGGGCACGGGCCTCCTCTACAATCGAGGGTGAGAGGGTGTTAGTGGAGCTTATTGACTAAGTGCCAGTATTACTTGTAGATGATAAACAAACATTGTTGTCTATGATAGTTGTCGGTTTCTTACTTCCGTCCGGTCGTCTCTTGACATACGTTCCACACTGTCTGTGTACTGTATATATTTGCTCAATATCTAATCCATGTTAATCTTGCTTGCCAGCCTATTTATTTCTCAAAACTTATCAGAGGGGTTAGGCCATATAGTCCACCAAGCTGGCCTATTGCGGATTGGTGGACTTTACATCCCGTAGAGATTCTTACAAATCGCTATGGTATGGAGGTTTTCTTTCTGTTGAGGTCTGTTTTCCTTCACCGTTATAGTGTGTGGTGACTATCAATACACACATGACTTTGAAAAATCAGAGGTGTGCCCTGGGATTTGAACATTTTGGCAGATGCGTCTGGTCCGTTACCAACAGGCCACCACGCAACTTATGGCGGTACATGAAAGATTTGCGTGGGGCACTATGAAGGATTTTACACAAGGCCAAATCTAAATAAATCCAAGCAAATTATCAAGTCAAAGTTAAAGCAATATTAACTATCAAAAACATCCTTCAAGAATCTTAATATATATTTTTACTCGTAATTAGAAATTCATCTCAGATCTAGCCCCGAGCAATTTAAAGCGTAATCTCCATCGAGTATTGAAATTAAAATATTTTTCTGCAGCGTAATAATATTTCACGGTATTTTATTGGAAAAATTAAACACCCACGTGCAACGAGATTACACCTACGTTCTCGTAATATTTGTTGAACTGGAATTAAAAATTGTTTACGACCACCCCAGGCTAAAAACTTGCTGTTATTACTAAGACTGCCAGAGACGCTATAGCTTATATACATACATAAACATCACGCCTTTTTTTGAAGAGGTAGGCAGAGGTACTACCAGGACACCCACGTTTCGCCTTGTGTGTTCCGATCCACAATGTGAGAGCGGGCGAGCTTTGGCCATTTCGGGCACAAATTCCTGACTCCAGGCTGATAATTAATAGAATATTCCAATGTCACTTGCCCCGACCCGGGATTCGAACCATAGCGTTGTAATTGCACCGTAGAAATGTAATCGCACCGTTCTTTCCGGGATAAAGACAATTTAGACATTTCTGGAGACTTGCTGAGCTTCAATGCTCGGTGTCACTGTTGGACCAGGATCAACAATGGCACATGCGTGCCATTGTTGATCCTGGCTTACAGGAGTTGCAGTGGCGGGTGTGAGGGCGGACAGTTTCCTGTAATCTGGGAACAATTGTGTCAACAGGATTGTAATCATTTTGCCGCGCCAGTTTAATTTTTTTAAGAAAAAGTAATAACTTTTTAATATCACATCAACTCAAAATATATTTCTCACATTAATATTTCAGCACCGTCTCTAATGAAAGCTCCCCTCAACCTTGCCGATATTAATCCGCAGGTCACGTACAAGTCTAAAAATAAATGCGACTCGAGTTTCCCGAACCTATTTTTAGTACTTTACGATCCCAGGCATTTTATTTTTGTCATTAAATGGAATTTATGGGGAGAAAATTTTTAAGTACTATATTTTTAGGTATGGTTAGATAAGATGCTTAAAGCTTGTTCAGTAGATTGGTTTTTATTATGACAGCTAGCCTAGTCAAGGTCACAGAAAGTCACTAGATGCTGGCTGCTTCCAGCAGGTCGCTGTGAAGATCCATGGGGAAGGCTTATATTCAGTGGACTTACTGTGGCTGTGGCTTGTGCCCACAATCAACTGTCCAGGTTTGTACACAGCAACAACTTGTTAAATCCCCTACAGTCTGGTTTCAGACCTGGACACAGCACTATTTCCGCGCTCCTTAAAGTGATTGGCGACATTAGGGTTGGTATGGAGAACTCCAGGGTCACTGTGCTGGCTTTGGTGGACTTCTCAAATGCCTTCAATACCGTCAGTCACGATATCCTTCTATCCATCCTCTCCCACTTTATGATCTCGTCCAAGGCGCTGGAATGGTTCTCTTCCTATCTTCAGGGGCGCCAGCAGTCGGTTCGTCTTGATGACGTATTGTCAAATTGGTGTGACCTTAATACTGGCGTTCCTCAAGGCGGTATACTTTCTCCCTTGTTATTTTCTATCTTTATTAATCTTATAACCCAAAATCTTCAATGTGCGTATCATTTGTATGCCGATGACTTGCAGATCTACTCGCAGGCCGGGGTCGACACTGTGGCAGAAGCCATAGACAAGGTGAACGGAGACCTAGCCCGTATAAAGCACTGGTCTGACCGGTTTGGTCTGACCGTCAACCCAAATAAATGCCAGGCCATTCTTGTTGGCAGTCCAAGGATGATCTCCAGACTAGACACCAATAATATTCCACCTGTCACTTATAATGGAACAATCATCGATTGGTGCCCTGTAGTCAAGGACCTTGGCGTATATATTGATTCCTCTTTGAATTGGCGAGCTCAGGTTGCTTCAGTTTGCCAAAAGGTTACAGGTACCTTACGTGCCCTTTATCGGCTAAAGAATTTCCTCCCAATTAAAACCAAGACAATGCTTGTGCAAGCCTTGATATTCCCTTTAATCGACTATGGTGATGTGTGCTATTTTGACCTGAATGCAGAACACCTCAACAAACTCGACCGACTTCTTAATAACTGCATTCGATTCATTTTTAATCTTCGTAAATATGACCACGTGTCTTCGTTCCGCTCCCAATTAAAATGGTTACCCATTCGTCAGCGTCGTTCTTTGCATGCACTTACTACACTTTTTTCAATTCTTACATCTCCTACTTCACCTTCTTACTTAACTTCTCAATTCCAATACTTAGGCAGTAACCATAACAGGAATCTTCGGTCAAGCAACAATCTCCTTCTTCATTGTCCAACTCATAGCTCGGATTTTATTCACTCGTCCTTCTGTATTCAATCTATACTTCTTTGGAATGCACTCTCACTCGAAATCAGGGCGTCGGGTACTCGTTTGGCATTTAAGGCGAAGGTTCGGCAACACTTGCTCAATAAACTGGCAGAATCAGTTTAGTCTTTGTGTATGTATGTATTTATTTTTCTGTTTATATCTTTAATGTGCTATATATATTATATTATATCGTGTATGTATATATATATATATATATATATATAATATATATATATATAATATATATATATGTCGGAGAAGGGGCGTCCACGCAGCGGCCACAAGAACCATCGCCGCCACTTCCTTCATCACCTTGCATCCTGAGTACAGCGCAGCGAGTTCCGCGCACGATTCCGCCGAGCATCCTCCCAAGCACCATGCCCGCCCACCCGTATATTCTTTTGACGTATCAAAAATCCAAATTCTTCTTAAAACATTTTGACTACCGGAACCGCACACGGACCTCACTCAAACACCACCTCCTTTTACAAGAGACAGCATTTGACGCTTTGTAATAGCAAATAACGACATCTATGATCGCTTTAATGCAGCCTCGCCGACACGGCCATCCTGCCGCATCACACGTCCTCGTGTGCGCCTGAAAAGAAAATCCACAAGCCAGTCACCATTCCTCAGACTCGGTCATTCTGACCAAATAAAACGTGATGCTCGCAATAAAGATAGTTTCATTTATACTCAATAGCATTAACAAATATCATTAGAAATGTTAATAACACAAAACATCAATTACTAATCACGTCACGTTAAGTCTACATTTATTACTACAGGTTCTTTACATATTATAACAACTGATAAAAATAAACGAAGTCAAAAATGCTGAAGGTCTTCTCTTGCTTGCCATTACCACGATCTTAAACGAATCAGCAAAATCAACGTAATCAACACTTTGCTTAATTTCAACACACATTGGCGTCACCAAACGCCATGGCATTATGCCTCCATCGAGCATACGCCACCTCATCGGGGCACGCCTCCCTCGAGCGTCCCCACAGGAATGCCTCCATCGAGCAGTCCACCGGTGCCTCCATCTAGCACCATTAAGCATTGTATTGACTACTACCAGGCTCAACAGCCTCAACATCTACTTCGTTATCATCACAATCATCTATTACAACTTGACCTTCAGGCATTTTTCGCAAACGATCATGAGCGTACTTGTACGTCCGCTTAGTGTCTAGTGCTTTAATAAGATAGCGATCACCGTCTAATACTTCAGCTACTTTGTACGGTCCTTTGTATTTGGGGTCAAGCTTTGTCTGATTACGCTCTTCGTTTTTTAAAAGCACAAAGTCACCTACCGAGAAGTTCCTAACTCTAGTCTTAGTCGAGTCAAAACGTCTTTTGTCAAAAAGAGAAGTGGTTGCAATATTTTCAACAGCTTGAGCTCTAACTTGGTTTATATCAATTTCCGCTTCCCCAGCGGCCAACATAAGGTCGAGGGGTCTCGCAACTCTACCTATAAGCAACTCAAGGGGAGATGATCGTGTCACGCGATTATGGGTGCAGTTGATAGCTAATTGGACATCAGAGAGAGCCTCCTGCCAGGAACGATTTTCGGTCTCTGCGGCGGTGAGCATATTTTTTAATGTACTCATGATCCGTTCGACTTGTCCATTCGCTCTACTGCTACCAGTAGCTATCAAGTGTAGTTGAATATTACTGGAATCACAGAATTCACGGAATTCACGACTGGCGAAACAGCGGCCTTGGTCAGCGATAATTCGCGTGGGGGCGCCAAACAACGATGTGGCGTACCTAAGAGCGCGAATACTACTTGCCGTGTCAATGTTGAGGGTATGATGAAGTATTACATACTTAGTGAAACCATCCACAAGAACAAAAACATATTCTTTCTTATGGTT
The DNA here is from genome assembly GCA_949752805.1 of Deilephila elpenor. NCBI lineage: Eukaryota > Metazoa > Arthropoda > Insecta > Lepidoptera > Sphingidae > Deilephila > Deilephila elpenor. The sequence goes on from OX457119.1 coordinate 3,544,943, forward strand.
TTTACCACTCAATTTGCCGGTCGCATCAATGTGCACTGTATGCCATGGAACTGCGACTTTGGGGATGGGGTGAAGTTCGGCTTGTAGCTTGCCAGAGTTGGTTTTTGAAACCTTACAGGTAACGCAACTCTCAACAAATTTCCGAACAAATCGGGACATATTTTCGAACCAGTAGTGACAGTACAATTTATCTAAAGTCTTCTCCCATCCCAAGTGAATCAAAGCCTCATGAGTGCTATTGACAACAGACCACCTAAGGGAACGTGGTAAAATCGGTAACCATCGAGACCTACCATTGCGCTGAATTTTACGATGCAGAATATTTAATCGCATCTCGTAAGTTTTCATAACGTCACCAGGCAATTTGTTTTCGGCGAGATCGGATACGAGCTTAGAAATCTCAGCGTCTCGTTCCTGTTCGGCCTGCAGCCAATTGCCTGTTTTTTATCTACTTTCTTAAAAACCTTAGGGGTCGGTACCGGTAAAGGGTTGCGCGAGAAAAAGTCTACATGTATAAACAGTCTTTACTTTTTCAATTCCTATTCGATCAAAAGTCATGTTGACTGTCAGTCCTTGCGATAATATTTCACGACCTATCATTATGTCATGTCGCAGGTAACGATCAGGTAACACATGAAATAAAATTTCAAAGCAAATATCATCAATCTCAACCACAACAAGAATCTGCACGGTGCTCTTTACCCTAGCTTGTCCTATACCAGTCATAGTCACGGTCTCATGTGATCGCTTGCCCTTAAATTTACAAGAAATCGTTTCTTTCATCAATGAACATTCCGAACCCGAGTCGTAGCAAAACGAAAACTGCTCACCTGAGTGACTCAACCTTCCTCGCGGTGCTGCAACTTCGCACAGGTCGACCCTCTTCACAGCAGGTGCACCAGCATGGCCGGCGCTTGAAGACGCGTTACTCAGCTTTGGACAATTTTTCGCATAGTGTCCAACATCTCGGCAGTTGAAGCAAGTCACGGTATGTGAGGACGAGGTTGCCGGATGTCGCACTTCCCTTGATGTACTTGGAATGCGTTTCAACTTGCACTGCATAGACTTGTGTCCCGTCTTACCACAATTGAAGCACTTGATAGCAGTTGAAGAGCCAGCCATGGAGCTCTTAAATCGTTTCGTGTCGGGTTCTTCAACAACGTTAGGTTTTCTCTTCAAAAATGACATCGCCTGCAGCTCTTGTATCATCTTGCCCCGTGACGCAATTTCAGTTGTAAACGCCAAACGTTGAACACGCGTTTCGAATTGTGAGAGATGCGCGAGAACATTTGAAACGGCTATTTCCTCCGTCGTCATATTTCTCCATCTTGACATTATTGATGTCAACATTGTGGCCGCGTACGATGCCAGTGATTCACCATCTTTTGGTTTTGTGTTATTTAAATTTATTAGAAACGCGGCGGGGGTATCATGACAGTCATACCTTGCGACAAATAGCGCTTTAAATTCGGCCCATGTCATTCCAGGAAAAGCCACTTGTGAAAGCCACGGCGATGCTTGTCCTTTTAGAGCCTTGCTCAGAGCAATAACGAGGGAAGCACCCTGCAATTGTCGCTCCTCCATACACATGCTCGCTGTAGTAATCCATGCACGTGCATCGCCGTGCGTATCCGGATCGAAATCAGGTAAATGCATCGCTTCGATACGTTGAGGGGTTTTCATAGTCTCCAATAACGCCATAAAATTGCGATTCTGCGCCTCCAACAAACGCTGCCATTTTTCGTTGCTTTCACCGTCACCATGTGGGTCGTGTTGGTTACGTCCCGCTTCTGATGTCGGAGAAGGGGCGTCCACGCAGCGGCCACAAGAACCATCGCCGCCACTTCCTTCATCACCTTGCATCCTGAGTACAGCGCAGCGAGTTCCGCGCACGATTCCGCCGAGCATCCTCCCAAGCACCATGCCCGCCCACCCGTATATTCTTTTGACGTATCAAAAATCCAAATTCTTCTTAAAACATTTTGACTACCGGAACCGCACACGGACCTCACTCAAACACCACCTCCTTTTACAAGAGACAGCATTTGACGCTTTGTAATAGCAAATAACGACATCTATGATCGCTTTAATGCAGCCTCGCCGACATATATATATATATATATATATATATTGTATGTATTTATGTATATATATTGTATGTATATATGTATATTATGCATTATTACATATCTATTATATTTATATACTTTTGTATAATGTTTATATATATGTATAGTTAATATAAACTTTATTCATCATTAGGTCGTCCTAAGGTCGACTGGTAGAGAATGCCTCAGGCATTAAGTCCGCCTTTATACTATATTGTATATTAAGCATAAATAAATAAATAAATAAAGAGAGAGAAATAGAGATTTATTTATTTATTTATTTATTAACCCTTTATTGCACAAAAAGAAACATTAACAGTAAATAAATGGCATAATAATAGTACAAGAGGTACTATTATTACACTAGGCAATTTCTTACAGGCAACCTTTGGATGGAAATGTAAAAAGGAAAATGAGAGGGCAGTCTAAGGTGATTATTAAAAAAAAAATCTAAAAAATAATACACATATATAAATAAATATGATATACAAATACATACAAACATATTTAAAAACAATAATTATAATAATAATACACATACTTACAATACATACAATATACATAAACATATATTGCTCCTACCAGGGTACAATTGACTCAGTTGATAAAAACTTGCCCTTAAACATCTACGACATCATATTGCAACTTTAACGGTAAAGGAAAACATCGTGAGGAAACCTGCATACCGTAGCGATTTTAAAGAATTTCTACGGTATGTAAGTCCGCCAACCCGCACTAGGCCAGCGTGGTGGACTATGTGGCCTAACCACTCTCAATCGATTCTCTCGATTGTAGAGTAGGCCCGTGCCCAGCAGTGGGACGTATGTGGGCTGATATATATAAAACATATACATATGAACAAAAGAAGGTAAAGCAAAAAAGCAAAGGCAAGGTTGGCTTTGAGGTGAATGAAGGTGTCTTCAACACTAAAAATTCACCTCAGTTCTCTGTGAAAAATCACCCCGGCCGAAACTCGTTCAATATAATCTAACGCGATTGCAGAGACGATCTATCACCTAAGTACCGCAAGTATGACGTATAATTTAAAAGGAATCTTGCCCGCTTTTCACATTTTGTTGACGATTCAAGAAATTGTACGACTTTTATAATCCTGACCTCACGGATACAAATTTTATTTAGTGAGTATTAGAAACTTCGAGAGACTTTTCGGTCTCACAAACATTTGTCTTGGTACTGGAATGGATCCCGTGACCCTCGTTTCACAGGGTTAACCAACTGCGCCACCGAGGCTGTCAAAATGAAATCTTAGTCATGCTAGTCAGGCAAGCTGTACCAACAGCTAATGTTTCAATGCATGTAATATAATTGGGACCTAAATGGAATTAATTATATTGTATGTCTGATTACGAGCTAATCAAGTCATGAAAGGGGATTTGTATTGGATTGTTTATCTTATTAAGTTAATATGCATAGACTAGACAATGCTATACACGAGCCCCCGCTAACAAAACGTTTTTAACAAATGAGTTCGGGACTGTTATTCATACTCTTTTATTTTCTAATGGAAAATAAATAATAAATAAGTACACCCAACAGTCACATACATAGTCCTGACCCCACACTAAGATCGAGTCTTGTGTCGTGGGTATCAGAAACTACAAGAAACTTTTCGGTCTCACAAACACCCAGACCCGAAACAAATACCTGTGGATCACACAAATATTTGTTTCGGTGCGGGGATCGAACCCGCGGCCTCTCGTTTCACAGGTGGTGTCTAACCAACTGCGCCACAGAGGCTGTCAAAATGCAGTCGAAATGAAGTCGACAAAGATATACCTGTAAGAAACTTGCCTGAGTCATAGACATATTTAACATCTTATTTAGTTATCGAATATTTTGTCTCTTTCGATCGACTTTAGAAGTTAGTTCGAGAGAGGATCACATTTAGTAATTGAAATAGGTTTCAAAACTGTCTTCGTATAACCCCCTTTCGCAGTCGGGTAAAAAGAGCGCTTGTCTATTAAATAAAGGTAGGTATCGTATGCCTATAGTCGTTCACAAGTAGTATTTGAACTGACTTGTCATAAATACTATAAAGCTATGGATTAAACTGAAGCAGAACAACAATAAACGCGCCAACGCTGCGGATATTCTACACGTATAAGAGGATTACCAAAGTAGTTCTCAGATACAATTTCTATTCATAGAAATAGTATTGTGACAATAGACGAGCAATTAATATGCATCCCACTCGCGGAACACTGTGTGGGTAGCCGGTTCCATTCGAAAAGGCCGAAAGGGGAGACTGGGGTTTTGAATGCAAATCAGGTGCGTTTATGAAAGGCTGCAAATGGACGCAGGAATATATTTTAATTTTTACATACATACATATATAAACTCACGCCTTTATCCCGGAAGGGGTAGGGAGAGGCGCCACCAGGACACCCACATTTCGCCTTGTATGATCTGTCCCACGATGTGGTTGGGGGCGAGCCTATCGCCATATCGGGCACAAATTCCTGACTCCGGACTGATAATGAATAGAAAAATCCAATATCACTTTGCCCGACCCGAGACTCGAACCCGAGACCTCAGCTTTGTAACCGTACCGTAATACAACTACGCCACCGAGGCAGCCATTTTAATTTTTATTGACTTTATTTCGTGAAGTCTTTGTTAAATGCGATGTTCTTATTTTAAAATGCTGTAAACAGCTATCCAATACGGAACAAGCACAGCGTGGGCTGTTGGTTTTATTCGGAAAGGGGAGGCCGGGGTTTTGTATGCAAATAAGACGCTGAAATGCTGGAAACGAATGTGCAAATATACATTTCATTCCTTCCTATATTTAGTTCGTCCTTTTTCCACCCACCCACTTCGCAGAACAAGCGCTGGGACTGTCGGTTATCTTAGGAAAAGAGGGATGGAGTTTTGTATGCAAATATGATGCAATCATAAAATGCTGTACTTAAAAGGATGTGTAGAACTAGATTTGTATTTTTATCCTTTTTAATCCAGCGTAGTTCTTTAAGACTATTTGGATAAAGAATAATTACATTTTGATTGTTGTACTGGATAAAGCGATTTAACTTATAATAAATGATTTGAACAACCTAAAACACACAGGACAACTATAATTCATAGACTTTATACCGACACTGCCAAAATAGCACTTATAACACCTGGCAATTGCTAAGGATTGATGAATCTTGGTAAATCTCAACGAAACAAAACATACATCATTCAATTGGTCTCCAGTTTACTCTGTAGTTTTTCTACCAAAATTGACTGAGAGACTTACTTAAGTCCCATAGCCAAATATAGAATTTTTAACTAAATAATTTTGGCACACAAAAATAGCTTTTAAAACTCGCAAAACTGACTTGCTCAATTTTCGTTACCTTTTAAGTGAGAATATCGATACAATTTCATCGTCCCGAGTACTTGGCGACTAACATTATTACCATCCCCGGCAGGCAGTAATCAGTTTCAGAACGCCTTGTAACATCGTGTTTGTGTAGAAATTGAGTTATTATAATACTCTGTTTTGCTTATATTTTGTAGTTCCTTTGAACAGGAAATTAAGTGTTGTTTTCAGCAACCCTATCGATGTTTATATAAGCTTAATCATGCTTGTAGCATTGATGTGGTAGGCAGACATGATATAAAAGCCTACACAGTTCGTCTTTTTGTCTAAATTAAACCGAGGCATCCTGGAACATATTCCCAGGTCCTAGGTTCGATCCTAGGATGGGTAATCCATATTACAATAATAGTTTTAAAAACACCTATAAATCAAATATAAGTTTGCCTAAAAGAAAATCAACAAGAAACCAAAATATCCGATAGAAATGTGAAGCGTGCTCGATATGCCGAGTTGGGCGATACACGAGAAATTACTTACGAGTTGTACAAAGAAATGGGACGTTGAGACAAATACGGAATACTAAACCACGAGCCAATATTTATTTATCAAATTCTGGACGTGTTAACAAAATAATAAGGCATGTTTCCCTAACTCCTGTTTAGGTTTAATCAAAGTACAATATAAATTATTGAATTGCGTTTTGTATTAATCAAGCAGTTATTTTCAAACTGATCCGATGTCCGATGTTTGATAAGATAGAAAAACTCTGTTAGATAGAAAAACGCATGTCCTTTTTTACGCCCCAAAGTATGATAGTGAACAATTAATGAGACCACCACGTGACCACCTAGTTGGCCCATCCGTGTCAAATGGTAAGATATACATTGCATTCATTTATAAATCCATAAAAGCTGAAAATACATTCCTCACGTTTCAATGAAGGTTTCATCAGTCAATTCAACACACAATATTCCCGAGTCCTTGATAGAGAGGGCGTGGTATTGGCACACATAACGCCGGTCCTTGAGACTGTCGAGGATACGACGCAGCTGTGGGATTAGCACAGGTACTAAACTATACTCGTACGTTTAGACTTGAGCTCCATTTTCACGGGGAGAGTGTCTCGTCTTGAAGAAACGATTATCGTTAGGACATAAAAAGTTGCATCGTGTAAACATTTGTCAGAACACGATAATCTATGGCAGTTATGTCATGCGATAATCGCATACGATTCTACAAGAAACTTTCCCTGTGTAAATGGCGTTTAAGACTAAGAATACACTAGTAGGTTTCACGGCAAATTGTTAGGGATAAACATTAGCAACTACGTTTTAGTGAGGGATGGGAATGATAATCAACTTTTATTGTTTCCTGGATTCAAAAAGAGCGTGGAAAATTATAAATATTGGCATTCCACTGCGCTCGCCATCCTGAGACATAAGATGTTAAGTCTCAATATGTCCAGTAGTTACTCTGTTTACAATGTCCCTCAAACTGGAACACAACAGTGCATTTACGCTGTTTGTCGGGAGAAATAGACATTGCATTGGTACCTACCCAGGCGGCCTCTCACATACGAGAGTCCTATTACTACTAAAATTTTCATTTTGTTATTTTTTGTAATTAAATAAACACTGACTTCCATTTGTGATTTTTGGTATAATTCCATGTGGAACATTTCCTCTAATAACTAGCTTCATACACCTAAAAATACAAATTATATTCAGCCTTCAATACAAATTAAGTCAGCTTAAAGCTTCAATAATATCGTAGGCTGTCGTTTCTATCTAATTGATTTTTGTTATTTGTATAATATAATACAATATGTTTAGGTTGTAAACATTTCACGGTGAAATTACATCTTAGCAGGCAAACCGCGAGCAAAAATACTACAGAAGCAAAATATTCCGGTTCTAAAAGGGAACGCTGGAGTTTTTACAGGGTTGTTATAACTCGCAGAATTTGCATAATATCAGGCGGCCTACGTCAATAGCTTCATCCCACCCACACAGGTGGGTCGGCAGCGTCGTTAGCGAGTTATTCGTGTATATTTGTAAAAACTTTTTGCGTTCCATTTTTAGAAGTATATTTATAGGATTTCATGTGAGTTCCATCTGGTTGATTAATTTATTTGTTTTCATATTTCTTGTATAGAGCCAGTCCTACATTTTCGTATATTTTGCGAAATATTAAAATAAAAAAAATATTCTTTATTCAAGTAGTCTTTTACAAGATCTTTTGAATGGTTAATTTCTGCTACCACCGCTTCGGAACGTGTTGTAGCTGTGAAGAAGAAACGGCGCATGAAACTCCCTCAGCAACACGAACTGTCTTCTATTTTTGCTTTTCCTTTCTTTTTTTTTTTTTTAAAGGCCATTTTTAATTACAATGGGTAATGGTTTTTTAGATTTACGCTAATGTTACACATTGAAATCCGCCCCGTCAGTCCGCCCCGTGACCACGAAAGCTGGAAAGCAATCGAAACGTCGGATAGTTAAAAAATTAAACCAAATCGCGATAAAATCCGTAAAAACTAGTTTTATTTCAATACAATGGTTAATTTATATAAATGGTTTAATATTTTTGTTTAACTTGTTTTACCGGGAACTAAGTTTGATGTTCACGTACGTGTATCCAGCCACACCCACTAATGTTACAACGGAATAATGTGTTAGAAATTGAACCAGGAATCTGTTTGTTCTACCATTTTAGTCAACATTTCGAAAGTGGTATGGAACGAATTTCTCTAGATTTTAACTTACGAATTTTCATTATTCGTATTGAAACCAAGATCAGCTGAATGTCGCGGGTTCCAATCCCAGTGCAAAGCTCAAGCTTTAAATCAATGGTGTATTAGTAAATTACCACGTAACTTAATCTGCAAAGTAAATATTGTGGGGAAACCCGCATACCACAAGGATTTTTACAGTAATTTGTATGGTATGTGAATTGTGAAACCAACAGACCAGCAAAATCCCAGCACATTGTACTGAGGCCTTATTTCTCTCAGTTGAATTCTCAATTGCAAAGAACTTCGGTCAGTGGGCGTATAATCTCTGATATTTTTTTGAAAGCTGCGGCGGGTTTAGGGACCGCCCGCAGATAGGAGTAGGTAGATAAATGATACTCAGGGTAATTACGTGGTTCAGGCATTAGTAATTCGCATCACCGTCTTACACTCGGCACTGTTGCTGGTGTTATGCAACTAGTCACTGGCCTTCTGTGGACACTGATCCGGGTCTTCTGCACATGGTGGTTTCCGACGACAGCTCGCCGGCAAAGTTGGCTGCCACGTGGCCGGTAGTTGTGAGCAGGTCAGCGGCTCGGTGCAGTTGCAGTCGCAGCACGGGCAGGAAGCGGTGCGGAGCAGAAGCCAAGCACGGCACGCTCTGTGCCGTATGCAGGAAAGGTTGAAGAAGAAATATAAAGCAGATGGTGAACCCCAGCGGGTACAACAACACGCGTGGTAGCACGCAGTTTATTTTAAGAAAGAGGACGCGAGCGAGGTTACACGCGTATTTATGCGTGCGATGACAGTTCGCACGTTTTAGCTGTCAGAATTGAATCGACCAATCAGCGCAATGGAGGCGTTGATTGGCATAGACAATATGATTATTGAGCCATAGACCGCAACTATTCCGGGTGACATTCAACAACGTCACAGTACCCCGCCGAAAAGACCAGGATTTTACCAGGATAACAGAACCCAACACCGATATAAACAAATGAAACGAAGACCCTGCAAATATTTCTCAAGCGATATTATCGTGAATAATGTTTAATCGCAACGAAATAATTGCACATGTGGCAGCTGAAACGAGAAGCGGTGTTTACCATTACCATCGCTGAGAAGCTTTTAATTTACGAATATTATCAGATGCGGATGAGCAAATGAAATATTTAAATTTGTCTTTTATTTATTTGGTGAAAATACATAAGCAATATTAATTTCAAATGCGTTAAAATTTTTTACTTGTTCCGCAAAACCAATATACCAATTGCAAGTGCAGAGCAGGATGGATTATCTATTGGTTATCTAACGGTAAATAACATTCTTCTATTCCAGATATCGGATAAAACCTCCTGGAATATAAAATTTGTTTCGTTGCGTCACTAATTATTTCAATTTTTATACTTGCACGGTATGGTTTCATAACTAATACCTATACCCTGTCTACACCTCTAGCATACAGGCGTGCCGCTAAATATGCTCAATCGAGCAAAATACATTAATTGTATTATTTTTATTGCAGAAATGGTAAATTTAAAAAAGCATACTTGGTAGTGATCTTCGCGTTATGAGAAATGACATTTTGGGTCTCTAAATTGGTAACCATCTAAAAATACAACTACAATACGAAAGCAATGTACCGACACCGCCGAGCCAAGCCATGTTCGTTGTTTGGTTACACCTCCCGTGCTGACGACATGAAACATGCATGAGGTGGCTCGCATCACTGACCGACAGGAGTTAATCCACGAACTTTAAAATTGCTCGTAAAATAAAGCCTGTGTTTTTAAGGCTTTTAACAGAATTACTATTTTTTACGTATTAATTTTTTTTATTGGTTTGTATGGCGAGGCGATTATGCCATTCGCCTGATGGTAAGCGATACGACCGCTCACGGACAGTAGAAAACCAAATGACACCATGAGTTACAAAGCAATACTTGGCATTCCACTGCGCTCGCCATCCTGAGACATAAGAAGAAGTCTCATTATGTCAAGTAGTTACTCTGGCTACAATGTCTTTCAAACCGGAACACAACAGTGCATTTACACTACTGTTTGAACCGAAATAGACAGTGCGGTGGTACCTTACCTACCCAGGCGGCTTCGCGCATATGAGAGACCTACCAGTAAATAATTATTTTCTGTTGTTGACTTCATTGGCCTGCATAGAGTGTGTAGACGACATCGTTCGTTCGTGTTCCAAGACAGGCGCTTCAATTTGCAAGTTTTTAATTTAGAACTTCTCACATGAGTTGTCCGGGGCTGAATTTTTTAACCGATAAGGCGATTCGCCTTTTATCCTGTGTCGAAGATAAGATTGGCAATAATGTTACTACTGCCTACCCTTATGAAATAATGGCGTGAGCTTATGTATGTATATGCACGTAGGAGGTATGTATGTACGTAAATTCAATATAATATACATACTGAATAGTGCTAAGAAACTCGCTACATTAAGCTTGCTTCAGAAACTTATTAAATTAATTAAAAGGTTTAAACGGAGCAAAGTGCTTGTTATTTATGGTGCAACTCGGTTTAATACCGCCCGGAATTGTTAAACAACGTTCAATTACATTTGAGTGCAAAATTTATTGGGAAATGTTTATATTATATTTTATTCGCTGTTCGGTGGCTGTGGCTTTGTGGTAAAAAAAACTGATTTGTAAAAAGAGATAAAAGAGGTACAAACCTGTTTCTTTGGAATTGAATGCGTACAGGTCCTATAGAGTGGCGTAGTTGTATTACGATACGGTTACAAAGCTCAGGTCTTGGGTTCGAGTCCCAGGTCGGGCAAAGTGATATTGGATTTTTCTATTCATTATCAGCCCGGAGTCAGAAATTTGTGCCCGATATGGCGATAGGCTCGCCCCCTATCACATCATGGGACGGAACATACAAGGCGAAATGTGGGTGTCCTGGTAGCGCCTCTGCCTACATCTTCGGGGATAAAGGCGTGAGTTTATGTATGTATGTAGGTTGTCTGGTAGAGATTGCCTTAGTGCGATAAGACCGCCATTTGTACTTTGTTATTTTGTTGTCTCTATACCTATTGTTATATTTATTGTGTACAATAAAGAATACAATAAATAAATAAAATAAATATGTAGGTCCTATAGACTTTTGTTTCTATTTTAGATACCTGTAACATAAATGTTTGGAGCCCGTATATATAAACAAATGTCTGACCATTATAAGTTACATACATCTTCAAGCCTGTATCTCATAAGGATAGGCAGTCTATGAAGCGCAAATTAGCTGGATCCTTACTTATTACTTTCACTTTAATCAACGTCTGCATATAAGTTACATGTGCCATCAGAATATTTTTACACAACGCAACCAAGAAAACTTGCAATCCAACGTCCTGATTTTTATCAGTCCTGCGACATTAAACATAACAGCTCGCATAAAGCGGTTCGAGCGTAAAAAGCGAAAGCGCTCAGCGGCGAGCGCTCTAAGCGTAACGAGCCGTGAAAACGGCCAGGCGGAGCACTCCGCATAACGAACCGCCGCGAGTTATAAATACACAGCTCTTATTGAAGGGCACACTCCGTGTTTCGGTGAGGGCTGTTTTATGAAAAATTAAATGAAAATGCTCATGTCCGTGATACCTTCCTTTAATCTCTCTCTTTAGCCACAGGGAGTCGAATGCTGAAGAAATGCCTGTGCCGAGAAAGTGGCCTGCATGCAGTGATTCCTAGCAACATTGACTAGGTTATTCGACCACATTGTAGGTGGGTTAACAATTTTTTTCTTGGTTTCCACTCGAGAACTTTCGGACCTATTGACCAGAAGTTCATATAGTGTGGAAAAAATAACAGACATCCACATTATATTATAGTAAGATAAAGAAATGGACGAAAGGCTCGAGACCTTGATTAGGCCCGCTTGATGGATTGTAGTTCATAGTCTGTACCTCTTTACTGGTGGTAGGTCTCTCATATGTGAGAGGTCGCCTGGGTTGGTACCTCCGCTATGTCTATTTCTCCCGCCAAACAGCGGTGTAGATGCACTGTTGTGTTCCGGTTTGAAGGACACTGTAGCCAGAGTACCTACTGGACATAATGAGACTTAACATCTTATGTCTCAGGATGGCGAGCGCAGTGGAATGTCAAGCATTGCTTTGATTCATAGTGTTTGGTTTGGTTATTGTCCATGAGCGGTCGTATCGCTTACCATCAGGCGAATGGCATGCTCGTCTCGCCATTTATAGCATTAAAAAATGTCTTCAGAACTTGGTATATGTATACTATTTTAACACATCTAATATTTTTGAAACCAATATTTTAATGTACACTTAAGAAGGTATGCGTAATTTTAAACAATGTTTTTGATTGCTAATATTTTTAATTGCTCTCATAATGAAAGCGCAAAAAAATTCAATTAAAATCTTTAATTAGTGTCTATACAAGACAATTCAATTAACGTTTTGATTAATTATATTTTAAGAGGCTGTCATCTACAATAAGATTTTAATTGGGTTACATACATACATAATCATCACGCCTGTAACCCATAGGGGTAGGCAGAGACTATGGATCGCCACTTTGCTCGATCCTGACATACAACTTTCGCTTCATCCACTTTCATCATTCTCTTCATGCATTCTCGTGGGTTACGGGTTCTTTTGACCTGACCCTTCTTGAGGGTATCACCGATTTGGATGGCGTTGTGAGGTCAACCCCTACCGACTCTTCCATCCGCACTCGCCTTGTATATTTGCTCAGTTATTCTCCTTTCATCCATCCTCTCTACATGACCAATATAATTGGGATATATAATTATATCTCTATAATTGGGATTATGGAAGTAAATAGGCCTTGTGTAATACAGTGGCGAGGAGCCAGGATTCGAATGAAAGATGGTTCTGTCCCTCATACAAAAAAAATCCAGAAAAATGTCATTAATAGGTATATGGACATGGCCGAGCGCGTGTATAGTGTTACAATGTAAGTGATGCGGCGCTCCAGTGGAGCATTGCGACGACAGCGCCACTGTGTAGACTTCCAACGATTTTGATAATGCCTGCATGCATTATGAAAGAAAGTTTAGTAAAAATAGATTTAAAAATAAAACCGATAAGAAAAAAAAACCCGATTTTCACGACCATCTTATTAAAACACTGAATTTACTGAAGGACCTATCTTTACTTTTTAAATCATACATACATACGTAAAATCACACCTTTGTGAGACCAAAAAATCACTCGTAGTTTCCTACACCCACGACACAAGACTTAATTGATCTAAATGTGGGGTCAAGACTATGTATTTGACTCTTCGGTGTATTTATTATTATTATTATTCTAAAGTATAGAGCTATATACTATTTTTATAGAATCCTTAGATATGCAGGTTTCCTTTTAATATCACCATCATTTTCTAGTAAATACAACACCCACTTAGCACCGAATGCACACAATCTCACGAAAGCGTATACGAAACACCTACATTTCCATTCAACTCATTAGAGCTTGCTTCCACTTGTTGCGGTTCCATTAACATAAAACGACCACGTGTCGTGACCTCCCCATCCCCTCCCTCACCCCTTCTCCTTACCTTATCTGCACCACACAGGGGGAAGGGTGGGATAATTGAGAGCTCAAGTTATAATGGACGAGGCATGTAGACGGGAATTAATTTTGATCAAGCCAGTGTTAGGAAACGTTGGTTTCTTACTCAATCATGAGCTATATGGTTTTTGATGTTTTGTTCGGGGTTCGGCGTTGATAAAAGTCGAGGATTTCAACGTATAACGTACTGTAAAACAATATATTGTTAATTAAAATAATTCGTCTATCCATAAATACGTAGTGTTTTAAAAATAACATTAATTTAAATTGGTATCGAACACAATCGAAAAAAGTGCTGTCTTTTGCAAAAATTTGAAACAAAGTTCACCTATACCTGATATTCACGAGCAAAAAATATGCTAAGATACCCTGAGAAAAAAGGTCTGTCGATGTAGAAAATATTTAAATGTGTTATCATGCCCATTTTCCGTATGGCTCTGATGTAACACAATGTGGCATATATTCATGAATTATTCATGCGCTATACGGTGAAAGTTTTTTTGCCTCGTTACACCAAACTGTCCAAAATTGGCTTAAGGATCCAGGCAGATGTGTGTAAGCACCGTTCCTCTTTCAAGGATATTGTAGCTAGTAATAGGCATAAAGATACTTAACACTTACACCCTTATTCATAGACAGTTTTAAATCTATTTTAGTTATCGAATGTTTTGTCTCTTTCGAACGAATTTTGAATTCAGTTTGAGTGAAGAAGACAAAACATTCGATAACTAAAATATGTCTTAAAACTGTCTGAATAAGGCAGCTAATTTTTAGGTGTGATGAGCGCAGTACAGGTTCATTCATTAATCAATAATAAGTTTGTGTCTATCTCCATTACTCATACAATTGCATTCGCTTAGGATTCCGTCATCTTTAATTAAGGTTAGATTAGTGTGTCCATAGTGTGTGTCGATAGTCATGTGATAATAAATATTGGTAATGAAGATATAAGCAAGCACTCTAGTATTCAAACCAATCTTTCTGTAACGCTCTGGTAATTATATTTAATTGTGGAAGCTTCACTGGATAGTGCATTATTAATTGTAATGTGTTAATATGCTTTATTGTTCTGTATGTTTCCCAAATATTAATAAAAAAATAATAAAAAAAAAACAAATAATGTTCTGTAATAAATCGTCACTTCACGAACCCTGGACTTCTCATTCTGCAATCCGAACATAATCCGGCACCGACATACAGAAGACACATAATCCTGCACATCAAGATAGTGAAAGTTTTTAATGGAGTATATTCGGTTTATAATGTACCTTGTATTTTCAAATAATATAGAACTGGGTTTAATTCCAGCAGAGTTTTTCTAGATCGGGCAATTCCCTACAGGCATAAAAAAACCCATAAAGTCTCTTTTTACCCCAACGACAAATAAAATTAATAAATGAAACGGACCCTTATTTGCATGAAACTGTGACCTTTCGTCCCTTTCAGATTAATATGCAAAGGTGAAATGAATATGGAGTAACTAAATAAAAAAGGAAATATGTTATTGGTTAGTTTTTTTTATCGTTGGAAAACATCGTGAAACCTGCATACCGTAGCGATTTTAAAGAATTTCTACGGTATGTAAGCCCGCTATCCCGCACTAAGCCAGCGTGGTGGACTATATGGCCTAACCACTGTTTAGCAAGTTAGTAGTGTAGTCTTATTTTTTTATTTTTTTGCTATAATGCGGAAGAAAGCTGCATCGTTCTTATCTAGACTTCGTGGCAGCGCTGACAGTATTCTGAAAATGATAATGGACCGCTGTGACTGTCCTCTAAAAAAGATGTGGGTGGAACTAGCTATAGGTATAATAAAATAGAATTGTATTACTAACATAGTCATATAAAATAGATAAATAAATTATGTCACTAACATTCTATGGAATTTATTATTCTGAAATAAATATTGATTTGATTTTATCTATTAAGTATTATTGTATTCAATAAAACTTTAATACAGTACATACGCACTTGATATGTACAATATAAAGTATAAATAAAAATTAATAAATATATCATTCTTGATTATGTTGTGTTGTTTTTATATCCATCCCAAGGTTGCCTGGAAGAAGTTGCCCAGTGCGATAACGCCGCCTTTTGTACTTTTTTTTACTATTATTATTTAATTGTAATAGGTTTTCTTAATGGTGCAATAAAGGATAAATAAATAAATAAATAATAGGTTTGTTAAATACTAAATTTATTCCATTTTATCGAGTAATGTTGATGGTATCGCATAATTAAAGCGTACATGGGCTGAATCATGTTACATTAAATCCCAGTGGTATCTGAGGATTGTCGGAGATTAGCGAGGATGTATTGGCTATCGCGTCGCGGGCGTATCGGACGTCGGACAAATCGCTCGGTGTCCGGTAACTGGTTTATGGTCGGGATGGAATATTGATGTTGTTCAGTTGTATCGAAGAATTGTGTTGGAGTTATATTGTGGGATTAAAAAAAGAAAAAAAGATTGATATAAAATAGAGAAAATCAGCATGCTTTAAATTTAAAATCTATGGCTACAACCAAATTGTAGAAAGAACGTACTAGGCAAAAAGTAGTCTTTGTATGAATAACTGCTTTCGGCTCGCTTATTAAATTTAAACGGAAATAAGCTTCAAACATTATGTAAAGCAATAGGCAACGTCTGAGGCTCTTTCTACTCTTTTTACTCTTTCTATAATTAATATAAGCGTGAGTTTACGTCTGTATGATACATTTGATTCGTTATTAATTCTTATTTCCTCCATAACATGAATTGCGACCTTCCACAAGTCTCCTATGACGATTACGAATACTTAGATTGATGTCGTCTCAAGGTTATGTTAAACATAACTTTTGTCGTCTATTTAACATGCATAAAAATATACATACATATTTGTTTGATAACATCGATAATATAAATAAATAAATACACACAACAGTCACATACATAGTCCTGACCCCACACTAAGATCGAGTCGTGTATTGTGGGTATCAGAAGCTACGAGAGACTTTTCGGTCTCACAAACACCCAGACCCGAAACAAATACCTGTGGAGCACACAAATATTTGTTTCGGTGCGGGGATCGAACCCGCGGCCTCTCGCGCCACGGAGGCTGTCAAAATACTGTAGATACATTTACTTTCCGCGGGCAGTTGAATTTGTAAATAAATATTAACCGGAGTCCGCCCCGTGGCCTCGAAAGCTGTAAAGCAATCGAAACGTCGGGAAGTTGAAAAATGTAAAAATTTAACCAAATCGCGATAAAATCCGTAAAAATTAGTTTTATTTCAATGTGTAATATTCGCGTAAATCTAAGGAACCGTTAATAAATATTAATGTATAAACTATACCTGCTTATGAGAGATATTTTATACGTGGTTCTTCAACATGAATACACTTATTACGCATTTCGAAGCAAATAGTCAACTAAAAAGTTGCATTAGGTACATCTACCATAGGCGGGCAGTTATTACATAACGTTATTGGTTAATCTATATAAACAATTCTAAAAATAATACACCATATTACGTTCATATTTTAAAGACTTTAATCACTTCATCAGTTAAAGCATTATTCGTTATTTATTGAAGCCGAGCAGCCATAAACGTGGATTTAATTTAACAACGAACATAAATCCACGCCATTATAAATTTTCAGTATTACCAACTTTTAAACATGGATAAACGATGCGAAACTTTAACACTTTACTAGAGATTTAAAAATCGGTTAAGTGGGAACGAAATTGAGAGGGCTTTGTATAAATTATTTTTATTGTTTAAAAGTGCCACGCTGTCAGCCATGACTCGGTATGAATGGCCAGGTTCGTCCGTGGCGGTACCCCTGTCTCACAGGAAATCGAATATGGTATTTGACTCCATTTTTTTCGATTGTATGTATCAAAAGGTATACTCAAAATCTAGCAAACAAAAGATTTTGTAAATCTACATACATACATACATACATAAACTTACGCCTTTATCCTAGAAGGGGTAGGCAGAGGCGCCACTAGGACACCCACATTTCGCCTTGTATGTTCCGTCCCATGATGTGATAGGGGGCGAGCCTATCGCCATATCGGGCACAAATTCCTGACTCCGGGCTGATAATGAATAGAAAAACCCAATATCACTTTGCCTGACCCGGGATTCGAACCTAAGCTTTCACCTCAGCTTTGTAGTCGTACCGTAGTACAACAACGCCACCGAGGCAGTCTTTAAATAGAAGTCGAATAGATTTTGTAAATCTATTCAGAATTAAACAAGTTAAAACATTTTAAAACTTGTAGTGGGAGTTAAAGAAAAGGGATGCAAAACAAAACTAGTGACGTCACTAGTCTCAATATGCATTACAGTGTGCGCGTGTGAAAGAGACAGTATGATGTCCCCACTACACTCCCACTCTTTTTCTAAATTAGTAATATTTGCCTCATGTTACAAGCTACTTTAATACTGTTTTGACAGAAATGTTTTGTTTTAATGTTATTTGTGTTCGGGCGCAAAATAATACAAAAAATCGATCATAGTCAAATAACCTATTGAAGCGACAGCTTTTCCGTCGCGTTTCGTACGCTGAGTAAGATTCCCGGGTCCCTAATACTCCTGTCTGCTTCCCGTCCTTTTTCGTTCCCCCTTCGCTCCCGATTTAATGGTCCGGCAACAATTCTATGATCCAAGCGTTGTGGATGTTCATGGGAGGCAGTGATCACTTAGGTAGGTGACCTGTTTGTTCGTTTGCCGGACATATTGTGTAAATAAAATAGAATGCGAAATGTCACCAGGCTTTGATTATTGGATACTCTGCTGGATGCTGGATTTGATCTTGTTAATCTCATAATATACGTCCCACTGCAGGACACGGGTTTCCTCTACAATCGAGAGTACAAAAGTGACGGGTTAGGCCATATAGCCAGATGGAGCGACGATATTCGTGGGGTGGCTGGTAGCGGTTGGCGACGATGGGCTGAAGATCGAGTCCAGTGGGGTGCTATGGGAGAGACCTATGTCCAGCAGTGGACGCAGAAGGGCTGATGATGATGATGATGAGGCCATATAGTCCAATATGCTGGCCTAGTGCGAGTTGGTTTAGTTTTATATTAGACCGTTTACATTAAAATACCCAAAGATCACATAGTTATAAAGCTACACTAAGATACAAGTCTTCGGTTTTACAAAAATATAAGACCATTTTCTGTCTCAGACACTGTATAACGAATGGTTGTGGAGGCGAAACGTGGGTGACCTGGTAGCACCTCTGCCTACCCTGGTAAAAGGCGAGGGTTTATATATGTATGTATATACCGGGTATATCAAGACTGCGACCGAAAACGAAGCCAGGTGGTAGTTTTAATGGTTACAGACGCGATGCAAATAAAAATTTCACCAAAACAGCGACAGATATTTTTTTTTGAATTTTTTAAGAAACCTCTTGTTTGGGTGGTAAATACCTAGTTTTTGCGAAAATAATAATTTAAACCCTAACGTAACATTGAGTGTTTCAAAATAAAGAGATCTTCATAATTATTTTAGGAAAACTATGTATTTATCACCCAAATACGACGATAAGTAAAAAATCACAAAAAAAGTCGTCGATTTTTTTTGCGAAATTTTTGCTTGCTTTGTGTCTGAAGTCACTAATACTACCACCTGGCTTCGTTTTCGGTCGCGGTCTTGATATACCCTGTATGTAATGATTTGTGGATGACAATCGTTTTTCTCAGACTGGAGATTGAGCGCGCAATTTCTCGTTTCGCGGAAAATGTTAGGTACTTCAATATACTGAGAATTTGACTTAAGATCTCACAAGTGCTTTACTCAGAACTCGTTAATTCTCAATTCTACAACCCGAAACTTGAAATAGCTCATGTAGAGTGAATATTTTTACTAGCCCGTATATATCCCACTGCATAGAACGGGCCTCTTCTACAATCGAGAGTACGGTTAGTAGTTAGGCAATAAAGTCCACCACGCTGGCCTAGTACGGGTTGGCGGACTTTACACATTTTTGCAAATCGCTATGGTATGCAGGTTTCACGATGTTTTCCTTCACCGTTATAGTGCGTGGTGATTGAATATATCAATACACACGTGACTCCGAAACGTCAGAGTTGTGCTCTAGGATTTGAACCCGCGACCACCTTCAACATGTTAGCAGCCGCGTCTTTTTTTACGAACAGGCACTTAATGTAGATTAAAAACATAAAATATAGCTGTAGTGTAAATTCTGAAGGTTAATTTATCTACGGTCGAAATGAGTAAAGTTTTCCACTAGTTTTGATGAAATCCATTAAACTTTTTCGTGGGTGGTTCGGAATAATTTTCAGTGTGCGAGCAACATTAAATTCTATTTATATGCAGTCTCCGTGTACACGGTGGTAGCGGGATCCAATCCCACGACACACCACTGAGTTTCGGAGTCATGTGTGAAGTATGAATTTTTATAGACATGGATTATAAATATATTTAATGAAAAAAAAATCACACCCATGAGTCCCACGTATAGTCATCATCGCATTTGGAAATACGAGTCTTGTGATTTGGAAAGCAGAAACTACGAGAGGCTAAAAGGTTTTACAATACCCAGGTCAAAAATAAATATATAAAGTCTGGATAAAATAGGATCATAAGGCTCGATAAGGCTCACAATCAACTGCGCTAGCAAAGCTTTCTTAGGCAATCTAATATTTTCTATATTTATCGACATATTTTTATCAGAGCCACGTATGCCTTCATACTAGAGCAACACCATTCAACAATTATTAAGCATTGAAGCCACTGAAATCATCCCGACGCGTTTTGTCTTTCAATACCTAGCAATCAATAGCTTCAATATAAGGAGAACACGTGGGTTGATATATTTAACAAAACGATATGGATGATATTTCACACCCACATATGTTGGACGAAATTATTCGGAAATAAACCAGATACTATAAATAACTGTTGGAAATGGAAATAACGTTACGAAAGAGAATGTTGAATTTAATTTTGGAATTATTCTCGGAAGCCTGGTAATTATAAGGTTGAATGGTGATGTTGGCAATTAATATTATAAAGACGTATTAATTGTAAGTCAATAATGAATGGGTGAGTTTTTATTTTGCTTCTATATGACCGCCTGAGACCTTCCCGAAAGATTTCACAAAGTATTTTCTCGTCAAAAATAAACTTTTCAAAAACATGTGCTACAAGATGTATTCCAAATAAAATGGACCGACATGTGCATGCGAAATATAATTATTTAAAACTACAGAACCGGGGGTGTTTGCTCTGTGCACGTGTTGCTGAATATACCTCGCTCTTTAGCTTATAATGAAGCCGTTAAAATTTTATGTTAGTGGCTGTGGTCTGCTGTTTTATTACTTAGCTAAGGATTCTATACATACTTCATTCCTCCGATAGCCTTTGACTTGATCGGACGTCTGTGTTGCTCTGGTGCAGTTTTTAATTTGTATTTTTGCTGTGCGTGCCGGTGATTGGTGTCCGTAGTTGGTTTTCGATTCCTGCTTGCACTCGTGGAGTTTATACGAGGGGTCTACGCCTACTGGGAGGAGCCAGAGAGGGACAGATATCTTGTGTGAGGTGCCTCTACAATTCGACTTAGTATTTCTCAAGTAAGAGGATATTTTGTTTTGGTGCTGGTTTTGAACCCGGTGTCTGCTGCGCGGGAGTGGGCCCTGAGCAACTGAGCTAATGTGAGGCGTGACGCGCCCGTCGAAATTATCCTACATATTGTACATTGTTTATTTGGAACACCTATTACCAAGTACAGTATAAGAATTAAAATGCCGCGTACTGCAAGAACACCGCCCTCATCGGCTGCTAGTAGCGCTATTACTGAGGTTCAGTCGGAACCAGATCTAACATCACTATCAGGGACTGAAGCCGATATTTTTAATAAAACCACTCGGAAGCGTCTTCGTCCTGATGACGCATGTGTCGATTCGGACCAATTCCAGGAAATAAAATCATTGCTGATGTCGTGGAAGCAGGAACAGGACCGTGTTCCAGTGGCGAAGGGTGACTTTTTTCAAAAGGGAAGCCGATACTTCTGGTGACTAGTTTTATTAAATTAACAAGTACTCATACTTATATTTTTACTCCGTTATGTACGTAAGATATTGAGCGACATATTTGCTTAGTAATACTTACTATATTTTCATACAACACTTGCACGGAATAGCACTGTGCCCGTTAGGTGCTTTTTTTAACGTTTTTAAAGTAAATTTCGATTCAATGCAAAAGACAACATTAGCCTTTTTTGAAATTGATCGACAAAAAAATTTCAAACGTTCCTTATATATAAAAAAAAGATGAAGAGATTGATGTAAGTGGACGAAAGTAAAACGATGCCAGTATAGAGCTAACTGGAGATCTATCGAATCTAGCAACCCTCATGGAATGCAGGCGTGGGTTATGTTTTTATGTCCTATTTTGAATCAACGCTAACAAAAATACGGCATTACAATATTTATTAAATAATTAAAACTTGTCAGTTGCCGTTCTTTCTCTGATACTTAAATGTATTATCAAATTTAATATAATTTCCAGTGCGTTTTTTAATTACGTAAATGCAGCATTTGTAAAATTACCTCATAATAATGCAATTCATGAGATAAAACGATACATACGACATTATCAAGTTTCATTCATCATTAAAGTTTTGCTAAATAGATAGATCTGTTTGCACTTCGAAACCAGTAAAATTTCATAAATTACCCACTAATTATATACAAACCTAAAAATAGACACTGCATTATACATATACACTGAAACAACACAGTAGTAAATAATATTTTCTAATTATAAACACGAAATAAAAGAGGCGCGAACTGGCAAATTACTTTATAAGCCGTAGGCCCACCGGCATATTCACAAGCGAATACCGTCGTATTTCTACAAATAAATTTAGACCTTAAAAGCTGGAAGTTTTAAGGTGCAATTTTGCATGCAGTTCTGAGCAACAAACGTGTAACAGAGATGGCAAATAATGCGTTGGAAATGAGCGGGAGAGCAACGGGAACTCGTGCTGTGTCCTTGTAGCCTGACGTGACGTCATTGGGATCTAGGGGGCCGCCGCGTGTTTCGTATGCATACAGTACTTACGTTGAACATCGCGCAATGCGTTTGTCGTTGTGTTATTAATTGATCGATTATATTTTCTTTATTAATATCGAATAACATTTGTTTATTGTTTATATTTATTTTAATATTGTTTATTATTTGATTATTTTCTTCATATAACTTGTTTAAAAAAATGTAAATAATTAATAATTTCCTTTAAATTATAAGGCGTGCTGCTAGGAATCGGCTTGTATGAACCCTTCGCCACTGCCGTGTTCTCCATAAACTCTCTAGCGATGTAGCTGATCTCAAACGTCAAAATATGACAATACAAAAATCAAACAAGGACATTGAAAAATCGGTAGACTTTATAAACTCGAGTTTTGAGGAGCTGAAAAATCAAATCCAGGATCTAGAAAAACAGCGTAATTGTCTTCGGAACCAGGTCGCTTGCTTGGAGCACCAATTGATGGACCTAAAGCTCTGTTCACGCTCATCAAGCATTGAAGTTAGGAATGTCCCTACTAAGGAAAAGGAAACAACAAATGATTTATTAGATATTCTAACTAAAATCGGTAATGTTGCTCAAGTCCATCTGAAACACTCTATGATCCGAGACATACGCCGCCTTCCCGGAAAACTTGGATCCACTCAAACAATATTTGCTGAATTCTCATCGGTTCAAACCAAAACTGATCTCATCGCCTCGCTTCGAGCTTATAACAGAAGTCGGAAGGTTGAGGACAAGTTAAACTCTGAAACTGTTGGCCTCCCTGGAAAACGCAAACCCATTTACGTTGCTGAATACCTTCCCCCATCTATTGGGAAGCTTTTCTATTTGGCTCGGAACTTTGCTAAAGCTAATAATTATCAATACTGCTGGTCATCAAATTGTAACATCTTTATTCGGAAGGATAATAATTCAAAGCAAATCCTGATTGGTTCCTCTCAACAATTAGATGATCTTAAGGCCTGTGCATGACTTGATTTTGGATTATTTATTTGTTTATCTTTTTTATACTGCTCACACAATACTCAATTTACTCTTCACACAATACACTATACACAAAAATATACAAGCCTATTATACACAAAACAATTATTTTGGTTTTTTCTTAAACTATTTTTCTTTATTCTGTATTATATCGTTTCATATATATATCATTTTGCCTTGTATGTATTTACTCGAAGAATTTGCGATTCACACAATACACTATACACAAAAATATACAAGCCTATTATACACAAAACAATTATTTTGGTTTTTTCTTAAACTATTTTTCTTTATTCTGTATTATATCGTTTCATATATATATCATTTTGCCTTGTATGTATTTACTCGAAGAATTTGCGATTGTTACATAGCGTCAAGCAGTCGATTATATTACTACAGTAATAACAAGTATAAAAATGATCGAGTCATTGTACATATCCAATCAGCTGGATTCAGTTGATATTTTTACCGTAAACAAGTGTTACCCGACTGAATGTGCTAATATAATAAAGAAAAATAGTTGTAAAGGCCTAAAAATTTTTCACATGAATATTCGTAGTATTAATAAAAATTTTGATGAAATGGTTGCTCTATTATCAGTTATTGGATTTCAATGTGATGTCTTAGCGTTATCAGAATGTTGGTTGAGTAAAGTAAATAATTTACCTACATTAGACGGTTACACTTCCTTCTTTACTAAAAACCATAAAAATCAAAATGACGGTGTCGTTCTATATGTAAGATCTAATATCGCATGCAAAATTAGTGAACCTACTTTTACAGATGGAAATTGCTTAATATGTGAGGTTAGTGAAAACACTTCTATTGTTGCTATATATCGTTCTCCCTCCTTCAACAATCTTACCAATTTCTTTAGTAGTTTAAATACAGTTCTGTCAGCTTGTTCCGGAACCCGCACGACTGTCGTGGTAGGAGACATTAATATAGATATAAAACCGGGAAACAACGATCCTCACTCTTCAGAATATCTTACCATTGCTGCACTGCACGGTCTACTACCAACACATACACTACCAACTCGTCTAAATAACTGCTTGGATCATATATTACTAAAAACTGATTTCCCAACCATCACATTACTATTAGAAACCTACATAACGGATCATGAGCCTTTACTTCTGTTTATTGATGATAAGAAAACAAAACTTAAACCCCCTCATATATTTAATAGAGTCAATTATGAAAATGTCGCTAATCAAATAGCAAATAATGACTGGTCTCATGTTATGAGTACTTCGGATGCTAACCTTGCAGCAAACTTCCTGGTTGACTCTTTATCAAAAATTATTAAGGATAACACTTGTATTTGCAAACTACCGAGCAAATCACGTAATTTAAAACCCTGGATTACGCCTGGCTTGATTCGCTGTATCCGACATCGTGATCGTCTGCATAAAAAATATAAAATGAATATAAACAATCTTACATCTGAATTAATATATAAGAGATATCGTAATTTCTGTAATCTTCTTCTTCGTAAACTTAAAATTTCTTACGAAAAAGCAGAATTTGATAAAAATCGAAACAATCCAAAACAGGTTTGGCAGTTAGTCAATAATTTAACATCTATCAAACCTAAGCCACCCCCTCCTTTGGAACTCATTAATAAAGCCGACCCTTTGCACGCAGTGAACAGAGTTAACAACTTCTTTGCTACTATTGGCAAAAAAATAAAAGAGAAGGCAAACAATACTAGTATTTCGAATACGTGCGAGGAATCTAGCATGGTAATTGCTACCCAACACCATAACTCTATGGTTCTATTTGAAACTGACGTGGCTGAGGTGGATACTATCATTAAAAACTTAAGGGTTGACTGTGCCATAGGTTGGGATGGTATATCTACCAAAGTAATTAAAGTTGGTCAGTCAACGTTAGCGCCTTTAATAACTCACGTCTGTAATTTAGCGATCTCTACTGGAGTTTTCCCCACTGTTTTCAAAAAGGCTGTCGTCCATCCTATTTTCAAGTCTGGTGACAGAGACGATGTAAATAATTATAGACCTATCTCTATACTTCCCGTGCTTTCGAAAATCCTGGAAAAAATTCTGAACTCTAGATTGCATAATTATTTAGCATCTATAAATATTCTCTCAAAAAATCAGTTTGGATTTCGTCCAGGGATCTCTACAGAGGACGCAGTGGTATCCCTTACTGATCATGTAGTGAAAACTTTAGACAAAAAACGCAAGTGTCTTGGTCTATTCTTAGATCTCGCGAAGGCATTTGACACTGTCTCTGTCGCCAAACTTATAAAGAAATTGGAAAACATTGGAATTAGAGGTCTGCCTTTAAAGATTTTCTCTGACTACTTGCAAAATCGAACCCAAATAGTGAAGATTGAAAACTACTACAGTGGAGAAGAGACTATTACTTGTGGTGTCCCCCAAGGAAACGTATTAGGACCTACGCTGTTCTTAATTTTTATAAATGACCTCTGTAATATTAGAATTCCGAATTGCAGAATTTTTACTTACGCAGATGATACAGCACTTATCATAGATGGGGAAAGTTGGTCCCATGCGAGGATACATGCAGAATGTGCGATGCGCACAGTTCTAAAGTGGCTGTCTCTCAATCATCTTATTTTAAACGTTGCAAAAACACAATTTGTTCCTTTTGCTATAAGATCTAATTTCCTTCCACCACCTACTCTTGTCATAACAGCGCATTATTGTGATCTACGTTACTCCAACATTTGTAACTGCTCAAGTCTCACTAGAGTTAGTTTTGTCAAATACCTTGGCATACAAATTGATGAGTGTTTGACTTGGCACGAACATATACATACTTTGACGGCTAGGGTCAGGCGTCTCATCTATATATTTAAAAGACTTCGCTTTTCTACAAGTTTTGACACAATTAAAATGGTTTACTATGCTTTGTGCCAATCTGTGCTTGGGTATTGCATTCCGGCCTGGGGTGGAGCCCCAAAATCCTCATTGATGCAACTTGAAATCGCACAAAGAGCTATTCTGAAAGTGATGACTAACAAACCCTATAGATATCCAACCGCTAAACTTTATTCAGACTGTCAAGTTCTTTCAGTTCGAAAGCTTTTTGTGCAGCAGACCGTCCTCCGTAAACATGCCACAAGACCACATAAGGAACCAGACGGTAGGAGAAAATGTAGCATTTTTCCTACAGCACAAACACGTACTAAGTTCTCTGACAGACATTTCGTTGTTTTAGGTGGCAGACTGTATTATAAAATAAATTCCACGGTTAAATATTTCAATATGACGAAATTTTCCTGTAAACGAGCTATTAAGAAATGGCTTTTATCTCTGTCCTATATGCAAACTGAGGCGCTGCTATGTAGTTCTAACGTAGGATAACTAAATAGTTTCTTGCTCCAAATAGGCATCTAACACTTACACACACATTCACACTTTGTTCTCTCATATACATACCTACCTACCTACATTACACAGAGCACAACAACATCACACCTATACACACACCTACACACTCTACACACGAATGAAATAATAATTAAAAATTATAATAATTAAAAACCGTAATACTGGACAATCGTAGTTTTACAAGCACAAATGTACATAATATGTGAATAGCGGATGTTCATTCACCTAACTGATTTTAATATGATAAATAATATAAAAGTCAAACTGAATTTGATTTACATACCTAAGAATGTTGTCTTGGAGGTTTCACTGATACCTATAACACAGGTTCTCCTAGCATAGGTATCAGCAGATCACTTTTTTGTTGAGACAAATGTAATTGATTTAAGCTGAATTATTATCCTTGCTCCCTTAAAATGTATCTTCTTTATGTTCTCTATGTTTGTCTAGTTTTGGTGTAAATAAACATTTTTATTATTTTTTTATTATTATTACTGTATACATACATAAACTTCACGCCTTTTTCCCAGGAGGAGTAGGCAGAGGTGCAACAAGGACACCCACGTTTCTCCTTATGTGTTCCGTCCCACGATTTGATAGGCGTAGTTGTCATACTATTACAACGCTGTAGTCTCGGGTTCGAATACTAGATAGAGTAAAATGATATTGTTTTTTTTTATTCATTATCAGCCTGAATTTTTACCTGATATGGCGATAGGCCTACCCCTATCACGTTGTGGGATGGAACACACAAGACGAAACATGAAAACATTAAAATTTAAATGAAAGGTATAAAAACCATCAAAGGAAACAACAAAGTGAGTGCAATTACTTTCAGCAAACGCCTTTGCATAGAATTCTACAAAGGGCATGAGAAGTACAGAGGTACAACTAATTTTCTGGGTTGGATTATATTTCTTAGAAACCTTTGTACTTGAAACCTGGTTTTCACACAATCTGTGGAACTCTTTATACTAGGACACAAAAGTATCAGATTATAACATAGAAAATGCGACGGGAAGCTGTTCTTTCCGTCGGATTTTTTTCATATTGTGGGACCGAATTAATATTAACATTAGCATTACTATAGGTCATCTACGAGGTGTATGAAAATACACAACAGAATGTGCACTGCCTCGGTAGCGCAGTTGTACTACGGTACGCTTACAAAGCTGAGGTTTCGGGATCAAATCCCAGGTCGGGCAAAGTAATGCTGGATTTTTCTATTCATTATTAGCACGGAGTCAGGAATTTGTGCCCGATACGGCGATAGGCTCGCCCCCTATCACATCGTGGGACGGAACATACAAGGCGAAACGTAGGTGTCGTGGTGGCCAGCGGAAGCTCTGCCTACCCCTTCAGGGAAAAAGGCGTGAGTTTATTTATGTATGTACATCAGAATAACTTGGTACGTAATTAATAAATCTTGCGGAGTTTGTAGTTGATCCAGCACATCGCTGCGGTTATCCAATTTCTTACAATTCACATAGTTCCACCGCGAAATTACTAATTGTTCGAAACTAAACTTAATGAATAAAGTTGGGACGAGTTTAATTTATATTTATTGTCGTTGCGTTGTTTGTTATATTTATAGTTTGCTTTTGTTGGATTAATAAAGCTAATTTGAAGTGGTTATGTTATTATTTTATTCTCTTCTTCTTCTTTTTCAGCCTATGTATCCATCCATTATTTTATTACTAGGGATGATAGAGATCGTTGCTAATTGGGTAAGATCTAGTTTCGAATACCGAAATTGGAAGCATATTTTTTTTATTGCGATGTATGGCGAAATGAGCATGCCGTTCGCCTGATGGTAACGCCGTCATGGACTGTACGTATGAAGCTAACTTAGGCATACCTTTTACTGGGAACAGAAATTGTCAATAAGCACGGGCCTCTATTATTAAAAGGGATTAGTTCCTGTTCCAACCTAACGGATACCTAAGAGTGGAATCATGGAGCTAACCTTTGATTTTTTTTTAAGAGCTCTCAAATATATAAAATTCTATACATATAATAAATTTGTAACCGATTGATGTCTGTACATGAATGATAAACGAAAAAACCTAGCATGGTAGATCAGTATAGAACCCAAAATATGTTTTTTAGAATTTTCGCCTGTTTATCTCTTTGTTTGTGCGGTTGTGAACCATGAACTCAGAAACGGCTTAAGGGATTTCGATGAAATTTGGTGTGGAGGTAGCTGATACCCTGAGTAAACACTAAGACTACTTTTTATCCCGAAAAATGTAGTGCTCCCGTGGGATGAGAAAAAATTCCGATTTATTTGTTACTTTTTTAGACTCAAAGGGATGGGATGGGATGGGACTGGATTAAATGCCTTGTGTGAGAATGAGACGGGACGGGCGAGATAAATATCAAAATAAAGTTAATCACACAGACGAAGTTTGCGGGCAGAAGCTAGTATAAGAATAAATTTGATATTTGCGAGAACGCAAGGTTACAGCGAATCCATCAAAGAAAATGATCGTTGCAGAGTCCGGAGTCCTAAACAAAGTTGTATAGTATTTCTTAGAAGAAGTTATTTCCTTTGAATGTAAACCGTCCCTGCGGCCGGCAAACACGCTGCGATTCGTGGGCGTGTGATCCAGGCTCGAAAGGGACAAACGTGATGTTTGTAGGCATCGAGAAATATTGTCAAATGTCGCTTAAACGTCATTTACAAGTGGAGATTTTCTCGCAGCGAGAATTGTATTATCGCATGGATTAGTAAGTTGAAGTGGCAATGGGCGGGGCACATAGCGCGGAGAACTGATGGACGATGGGGCTAAAAAGTTCTCGAATGGAGGCCACGTAGCGGAAAAGGCAGCGTAGGACGTCCACCCACAAGGTGGTCAGACGACCTGGTAAAGGTCGCGGGACGTCGCTGGATGCAGGCTGCCTCCAACAGGTCACTGTGGAAATCATTGGGAGAGGCCTATGTTCAGCAGTGGACTTCCTTTGGCTGATGGATGGATGGCATAACCACTATAGATTGTCGTGCTCTGAACATGTTTACACGACGCAACTTTTTTATGTCCTTTCGATAACTTTCTCCGAGTAAATGGGGCTATATATTTTGCCGAAGTAAATTTCATCTTAGGAGGTAATAGGGGAAGCGCGTATGATTGTCATGCTATCGTCAGTTAAGAGCTGGCTATGAAATGACCAATCGCCGCATGGAACTGAAATGAAATGAAATGAAATGAAATTCGTTTAGTTACGTAGGCTATTAAATGGAGACAAATGTATATAATCACAAACATTTATTTCAGGTCTAAGTGCAATGAAAATAAAAAGTATTTTGTTTTTTTGATACACTGCTCTCCACTATACTAGACTATATTACAGTGTCAGGAGTATTCAATTTATTTTTTAATAAAATATAAGATTTTATCAAACCAAAACCTCAGACAAAATACCAATATCTCGAAGTATGGATTTCGAATTCGTGGTTTTACGTTTATACTTTAAGTTTACGGCATCCCGAGATGAGAAAACGGAACGTGTCAGTTTCTGTGTTTATGTCCGAAGCCAATTTTATGTTGATACGTAGCTCGGCGTATTCTACGAGTGGCTCTACGAACGCGCTCGTAGCTCGTAGTGGCTACGAAATATTTATGTGAAGGTAAAAGTGCTACGAATTAGGCAAAGGGGTTGTTTCATTGGATCTGCATTGAGTACCGATAGACAACTATTTGTCGCTAGTTGGCATAATAATGTCGGTGCTTTGTTTTGCGTCAATTATGCCTCAGGATTTTTAGAACGAGGGAATATGTAGGCTTTCTGCAGCTTTGTAAATTCATATTTTTTCACCCACAATTCTGAACTAAAATACAAGAAAGCCCAGATTGTAAAACAATAGATCAAATAAATCTGAATTATGTATTTAAAGCTAACCGACCGATACTTAAGAGCGGGGTAAAATAAAAATAATAATTGATTTAATAATTATTATAATTGACCTAATAATCCTGCCTTCTATTATTCATCTTCAAAGGCCGACAATACACCCATAAACCAAGGTGTGGGTGTTCAGGGTGGGTCGTAAACCCTTTGTATATTGCTCGTTTTTGGAATATATTATCTAAAATTAATTCTTTTGAAGATATTTAGGGCTATATTAAGCAAACGTCAGTCTAATTCACAATTAATTTTCATTCTAAACACAATTCATCTTTGTCAGAATATTTTAATTTCTGTCCAGAGTTTTTGATGAATTGTTCCACATTTAATTAAAATTCATTACATATTTCATTAAGACACAGAAGTTTTTTCATTTAAACTAATAAATATATAGGACGACGACAAACTGCTTCAGTATTTCTGTTATCTTAAGATCTTCAATTATAAAATTTGTTTAAGCAAAGAAATATGTTTCTTTAACAAATTTTTGATTGTATAAAATGAGGTATAGAGTATTGAAAATATATGTTGGTACTTTAATTGCAAAAAAGTGAAAATAAGCGAACGTTATAATTTTTAAAATTATTAATATTTACAAAAAGAAAAGATCGTTTAATTCCCAAAAACACACCTCTCATTCCCAAAAAAAATATCCTGCAGGCTTACAGTTTAGTAACATGTCATTATACAAGTGGTTTTACATTCTCCAAATAACTAACTCTGCTACCAAAAATAGTGGCATACTTCGCGGTGTGAAGGAATTTATAATCACACGTTGTTACGGCGGAATCCCGGGAATGTGCCTCTATTTTTTGGTGAAAACATTTGACCCCTTAATTATACGTAAATTAACAATTTAGAGAATGTTGGGAGACCATGTTTTTGGGTAATGTTATAGAACAATAATTAGTGCGAAAATATAGAATAATCTTTTCTTCTAGTCTCTATCTGCTGCGCGTTTATGCGAAGATTTTTTACTTTTCCTTTCGCAGTTACCAAAGCCTAAAAATCGGTATGTCAGCATGGTAAATTAAGATCCCATCTTTGTAATTGCTTTATTCCGGCACTGGACGATAAGTGTCATGCCATGTTCGTAGGGTATGTATTGGCAGTAAACTGTTTTCATTTGACACAATTATTTCACCCCACAAAAGTCTAATATAACAGGCAGAAGTATGCATAATGTATGCGGGAGCCATGACTAAAATGATAATTAATCTCCCGCTCCACTTCGTTAATAGCACTCTAAATACGAATTAAATTGCATTTAATTTGAATAATCTGCATCGTGAATGATTGCAGTGGAGCAACTTGAAGTTGTGAACTAAGTTTAAGCATTTGTCAAAGACAGTCCCGACTCAAGTTATGACTTAAGATGGAGAATTGATAAGATCCAGCCGAAGTTAGCTTAACTGTCTGCGTTTAACTGCTTTTCTGAGGGTTGTAATGCAATATGATTAGTTAGTTAAAGGACTGTAATGTTCGAGAAATTGTATTTTATATTGAAAATGAGTTAGTGTAATGCTATGGTGGTTTTAATACTAACAAGGCAATGTTGCTAAAAGTGAATGCATCGCAGACAAAGTAGCTTTCGACGTGAGATGATAATTTCTTAACTGTATCCACAGAAAGCCTGCCTCGGTGGCGTGGTTGTACTGCAGTACGATTACAAAGCTGAGATCTCGGGTTCGAATCCCGGGCCGGCAAATTCATATTGGATTTTTCATTTATCAGCCCGGAGTCAGGAATTTGTGCTCAATATAGCTATAGGCTCGCCCCCTATCACATCGTCGGACGGAACATACAAGGCGAAATGTGGGTGTCCTTGTAGCGCCTCTGCCTACCCCTTCTGGGGTAAAGGCGTGAGTTTATGTATGTATCCACAGAATAAACTCGGGATGTAAAGTAGAACTAATTCATCGTTCTACGAACAGTTACAAACAAACTCTTCTATTTTATTTAAAACTGAAAATAATAAAACTCTTTTGACGTATATTTTAATTATATATCAAAGCTCTTTGAAGTAATATTCCGTTTCATGTCGCTGTGAAGTTCCACATATTTATCTGTTAGGTCTCGCGTATATTATTCTTTTGCGATTAATTTTCACCGTCGTTGTATTATTGTGCTCTTAAAAGCACGAATATACAGGTTTAATAATAGTTACTTTATGTTACAAAATATTTAGACTAGTAGAGTTGTATCACAGCTCACTTCTGGATTTTTTTTAATACACACACACAACACACAATTATACTCATTTCATTTTCTATCCACAACACATATTTAATTTTGTTTTAATTTTAAAAATCCTAATTCCTAATTCCGGGAGCTTCATTAATAGTATTGAAAAATTCCGCAATTCTTTCGGTTTAATTTATCATTCGCCAAAAAACAGCTGAATAAATCGGAATACCGATCAATCAGTAAACAGACGGAATCGATTAATATTTTAATTAAACCGACGGACCGGCAGCGTCGCGATAACGTCTTGGAATAATGGAGAGGGCGCCCGACCTTATTCCAGTACTTTCGGCCTTGTTTTACAGTTCTTATATAATAAATTCTTGTGGTTTACTCTAATAAGTTAGTTATCTGTATCAGCCCGTATACTTCCCACTGCAGGCCACATGCCTCTTCTACATTCGATAGTACGATTGAGAGTGGTTAGGCCATATAGTCCACCACGCTGGCCTAGTGCGGGTTGGCGGACTTAAATACCGGAGAAATTCTTTAAAATAGCTACGGTATGCAGGTTTCCTCACGATGCAAAAATATTACACAACAAATTTCCGAATCAGTATAACCAGTTCCATATCAAACGACGCAATTCAAATTACGAAGTTCTACGGATTTTTACTGCCGAAATCACTTTTCGTTCACACTTTTTTGACCTCCAAACACTGATCAATACTATCCGTTCGCCCAGTGTTCGAAATTAACAAATTCTATTCGTTCTTTCAGATGCATCAATCACAGGAAAGCTTTGAGGGGAATTCGCCGTGAAGTGCAGTAAAAATTGGATTCATTTGAAAAACGAGAATGCCATTTCAAGTGATTTTCAGTGTTCAGTGGATTTAGTGGTGAACTTGTAATTGAATTGAAAAAACCGCCTGGGTGGCGCAGTTGTCCTACGGTACGATTGTAACGCCGAGGTCTCGGGTTCAAATCTCGGATCGGGGTATGTATTGCATTTTTCGAGTGACTATCAGGTTTGGATCCAGGAATTTGTGCCTGATATAGCAATAGATTCGCCACCTATCACATCGTGGGACGGAACACAAAAGGTGAACCGTGGGTGTCCTGGCAACACTTCTGCCTTCCCCTACTGGGAAAAAGGGGTTAGTAATATGGCGTGAGTAATAAAATGTATGAAAAAATATAGGTTATTTAATTTGGATGTTTATTTGCTTCGGAATAAAAATATATCGATTGTTCCTATTAAAAGGACCAACTAGGATCGCGAAAACCCAGGGGACCGAGAGGGAGGTATGTCTGCGTGGAAGTGATAGTGTCAGAAACACACATATATTTTATGTACTAATCTATTTTAATTGTATTGTATCAGGCCACATACGTCCCACTGCAGGGCACGGGCCTCTTTTGCAATGGAGCGTACGATTGAGATGGGTTAGGCTATATAAAAGTATAGTCCACCACGCTGGTCTAGTGTTGGTTGGCGGACTTTACATACCATAGATATTCTTATAAATCGCTATGGTATGCAGGTTTCCTAACAATATTTTCCTTCACCGTTATAATGCGTGGTGATGGACTATCAATACACATACGACTCCTAAAAGTCAGATGTATGCGTTAAGATTTGATCTTTTCTAATAAACATTTTAAGTATAGTGTCCTCCCTAGCATACCAGTGATGCTAAACCAGAAATATTGTACTGTACTGTACTGTATTAGCCCATATAGTCCTACTGCAAGGGACGGGCCTCCTCTACAATCGAGAGTACGATTGATAGGGGTTAGGTCATGTAGTCCGCCACGCTGGCCTAGTGCGTGTTGGCGGAAAACCACTAGAAATATATGACATTTAAAATTCAAAATATTTGACATTTAAAATCACAATTGCACATCGATACACGCTGCTAAAGCCTTCATTTCACGGGCAATATGTTTGTATTCCGAAATCCGATATTGATAATTTCGCGTTTAGCAATGCTGCGAATGTTGAGCTGGAAATTCCTACTGTTATGGTATTTTAAAACAGCCTCGGTGGCGCAGTTGTACTGTGGTGTGATTGCAAAGCTGAGTTCCCGGGTTCGAGTCTCGGGTCGGGCAAGGTGATAATGGATTTTTCTATTCATTATCAGCCCGGAATCAGGATTGCCGGATATGGCGATAAGCTCGCCCCCTATCACCTATCACATCATGGGACGGAACAAATAAGGCGAAATGTGGGTTTCCTGGTTGCACCTCTGCCTACCCTTGTTGGGAAAAATAGGTGGGAGTAGTTTCGTCTCGGGTCAAATGAAACAAGGATTGGTCTGAAATTCTTCTATAATAAATCGTCTTCTTTAATACGTCTTTAATTGAGTCGTCATCGGTCGTCCTTAACGTCGTTAATCTTCCAAACTGTTCTCTCTTATTACATTCTTCCGTATTTGATATCTTAATCATTCATCCTCTAACTATTTTACTTCTTATTCGTCATCTTTTTCACATAACACGTTCCATAGTCATTCGACTAAGGTTTCATTTTACTCATCTTTCACCATAACTATTATTATCATCCGAAAGTATTGGGATCCTCGGCGTCGAAATATCGAGCAATGTTGACTTTAGGAGTCATTTGGAGGACAAAGCCAAACTGGCGAGCAAAAAGTTGGGTATCCTGAACAGAGCCAAGCGGTACTTCACGTCGGGTCATAGATTGACGCTTTACAAAGCACAAATCCGGCCCCACGTGGAGTACTGCTCTCACCTCTGGGCAGGTGCCCCAAAATACCAGCTCAACCCACTTGACTCCTTACAGCGACGAGCTTGTCGAATAGTCGATGATCCCAATCTTAACCGTTAAGACTGCGGAGAGACTTCGGGTCTCTCTGTGTGTTCTATCGTCTGTTCCATGGGGAGTGCTCCGAGGAATTGTTTGAGATGGTACCAACATCGCCCT
This sequence comes from Deilephila elpenor, assembly GCA_949752805.1. Lineage (NCBI taxonomy): Eukaryota > Metazoa > Arthropoda > Insecta > Lepidoptera > Sphingidae > Deilephila > Deilephila elpenor. Next base: position 3,581,145 of record OX457119.1, read on the forward strand.
TCTACCATCGCACCACCCGTCACCGCAGCAGAGTTCATCCCTACCACCTGGAAGCGTACCGCTCCCGAACGGTACGTTTCCAGCGTACTTTCTTACCACGTACGTGCAAGCTCTGGAATGAACTCCCTGCATCGGTGTTTCCTGAGCGCTATGACCTGTCCTTCTTCAAACGAGGCTTAAAGAGAGTACTATCCTTAAGGTAGGCAGCGACTTTGTTGTGCTGGACCCCTGGCATTGCGAAGGTCTATGGGCAGCGGTAGCCGCTTACCATCAGGCGGGCCGCTAGCTCGTCTGCCTATAGGGCAATAAAAAAAAAAAACATTCGAATCCTACATACCATTATCTAGAAAATCTTGGTTCTAGTATGATGTTGTCCAGAATATTGGAATAGGTAAGAACGCTCTTCAATACAATAGTAGAACAATGTAGGGTTATTAAACCTCAAATAATTTATAGAATATATACGCTGCAACTGGGACCACGCGTCGTCGTATAAATTGGGTTAGACGCTGCGATGTGCCTGAGCCAAATTAAATTTGACTATGATTTATTGGATTATCGGATCAATGGATGCGAGAATATATCTTCTTGTATATTATTAAATTTATAGGCAAATGAAATATTAAATTAAACAAACATATTTAAAAAATGAGACGTAGTACAAATATTTAACTGACTGTGATTATTACTCTGCCTCGGGTCCAAATCCCAGGTCGGGCTAAACGATATTAGATTTTTCTATTCATTATCAGCCTGGAGTCAGGAATTTGTTTTCGATATGGCAATAACCCCGCCCCCTATCACATCGTGGGACGGAATGCACGAGGCGAAAAGTGGGTGACCTGGTTGCACTTCTGCCTAGCCCTTCTGGGGAAAAGGCGTGAGTTTATGTATGTTATTACGTTGTCTGCAATATACATCATAAGTGAACTGCAATGCTAAGGAACTCTCTACTAATGGGAGAAGTTTATCTTTCACCGTTCAACGTAATTATGCCGGCCTGGTTGAAACCGGATATACGCATGGATTTGAAACTTGATAATCCTGCCAGGGTCACTACGATCGGTTTTCTACCATCGTGTATAGAAGGCACCATTCGGCGAGATACGACCATTTAATTTAGAGAAATTAAGGCTCGGCAATTTCAGTCACAGTAAAAACCGCATCAGCAAAGCTGTTAGATTTCACGCCAGTTTTCTGTGAAACGCCGCTGTCCTAGCTGCAATGTGGCTGGCTAGATCTTCAATATCTGCTATCACTTCGTCTTCGTTATTGTTTTTTTTGCAGTGAATGGCGAAACGAGCATGCCATTCGCCAGATGGTAAGCAATACGATCACTCATGGACAGTAGCAAAACCAAACAACACCATGAATTACAAAGTAATGCTTAGCGCTCGCTTGCGATCGTGAGACATAAGATGTTAAGCCTCATTATGTCCAGTAGTTACTCTGGCTAAAATGTCCTTCAAACCGAAACACAACAGTATATTTACACTGCTTTTACACAATAAAAGGCAATTTGTACTGGAGTAACACTACTTATCAAATAACATGACACAATCTCGTATCGTGCTGAACTTACATTGCACTACATAATCTAACGACAAATCGTCTGATTATGATGGCCGTTGTCACAAATTTCTCAATTAATTTACCTTAGACTTTTTGCCATCGCTTCTAATAAACGCTGCTAGTAAGACCACGCATCACCATCGAAATTGGGTTGGCGGTGTCGGAATACGCGCATTTTTGATTGGGCGATATCGAATTTTTATTGTAATTTATGTGAATCAACGGCTCGTCGGGCGGAAAAAACATTTACATAGCATTGTTTATATACTGTTTTATGGAGATCAGCGATACGATATATCGGGCGCACGATACGATATTTTGTAGGATGACGTAGTATGTAATATTCCTATACTCACATTTGCTTACATAACAGTGTATTTGGTTATTGTAATCTTAGTATGTTATTTCTTCTGTTATACGATTGTGAGGGTTAGGCCATATAGTCCACCACGCTGGCCTAGTGCGGGTTGGCGGACTTTACATACCTTAGAAATCATTACAAATCGCTATGGTATGCAGGTTTCCTCATGATTTTTTCCTTGATGTAAGATGTTAAGTCTCAATAAGTCCAGTAATTACTCTGGCTACAATGTCCTTCGAACCGAAACACAACAGTGCATTTACACTGATATTTAGCGGGAGAAATAGAAATTGCGGTGGTACCTACCCAGGCGGCCTCTCACATATGAGAGACCTACCACCAGTAAACCAGTAGACATAAGATTTTTATTTATTATTTTATTTTATAATATTGTGACTTCGCAAAATTCAACTATCAGTAAGTCCAAATATAGAGCCAAATGGCGCCAGACAATAATCATTTGCCATTGACACAATTACGCTTCCCTGTTTACTAAAGCATTACGAAGCAAAAACCCCGAAATAGACTTGCAAGCCTCAGCAGTTAACCGGCAATATTTTTAAGCCGAGTCTCATCACTGTCATAATAAAGCCTGACGCGTAATTAATCCGCAAGCACCATTACGCAGCGAGTCTCGGTGGAATTAAGACGTCAGTAACCGGCAGTAATCGTCAGTAAGGCGTCAGTAAAAATTTATAGCCGAGATTAAACGCCTAGACACGTTGGGGACCTGTTTGGCTGTACAGCGGTTAGCATTATCGTTGGATTTTACGTGGTGGACGTATTTGGGTATTTTTGTGTGGGTTAAATTGACTGCCTCGGTGGCGTAGTTGTACTACGGTACGATTACAAAGCTGAGGTCTCGGGTTCGAATCCCGGGTCAGGCAAAGTGATATTGGATTTTTCTATTCATTATCAACCCGGAGTCAGGAATTTGTGCCCAACGTGGCGATAGGCTCGCCCCCTATCACATCGTGGGACGGAACATACAAGGCGAAATGTGGGTGTCCTGGTGGCGCCTCTGCCTACCCCTTCCGGGATAAAGGCGTGAGTTTAAGTATGTATGTTAAAATGAGTTGGTTTTTTCGTCATTAATCATGCCACTGTCACTCTGTTATTCATTATTGTTCATGTCCAATAATGGACTGTGGGTATGGGTCACTTAAAATACTTCTTCACGGTACTTAGATAGATCATTGCTTATAAAGTCGTATAAACTTGTATTTTGGCATATGCAGGTTTTGAGATAGCTAGGTACTTACCTAATTTTGACTAATTATCATTGTCTTATATCTGTATTGTTAATTTGGTAAGTAATTACAAAATTTCGTTTTAAAATATTTAAAGACAATATTGTTATGTTGACCTAATTCAACAAATATTACGTGTGACACGCACCCCTGCTTCTGAGTTCGTCTCTGTTATAAAAAAATATTAAAAAAGGTCTTTGCCGCGTAAGTACGGGAAGGGTTGGCTTAAGAAATCTCATCCCTTAAAGGTCGGCATGATTGAATTGGAAATTATTTGCAACGTAAGTTGGAATATGTTGGAATATGGTAATATTATTGCTGGTGATAAAAGGGGATTGGCCCCAATTTTGGGTCAAATGTACTTATTCACAATTCGAACATATTTATTGTCGTTTTTGCTTTTATTCCAGTATTTGGATTGGATTTTTTTCTAGTATCTCCTTTTAAATTAGAGTGGGTTTTCTACGGTTTAATTTCGTTTTTGCTACAAATAAATATTCTATTAAAATTAATGTTTTTTTAATCGATAAAATGTAACGCTTTTGGATCCGGTCATTTTTTTTTCTCTAGCACTAGAATTTTTTACCATAAAAGAACGAGCAAAAAACTCTAGTGTTGCTCTTATTAAAACCAGTTTACATCAGAACAGAATCGCTTCGAAACTTTTAAAACATATAATATGTACATAAATACCTTATAATAAACAAATTAAAATACATAATGCCTATCGAAAATATTGAGGGTTTTGACAGACGGCGAATACTTAAAGTTATTGTTATGAAATAACTTGTTGAAGTAACTTATTATTCCAAGTTTAAAGGTCGCGGAAAGTTATAAGCTAATTTTCCTTCGTTGATGTAAACGGAATTCATTAATATTAATTAGTTTTAATAATTATTCTACTTAATAGTCCGTCTTAATTTAAATCTAGATTTTTTATTGTTATTATCTATTTGAAGGAAATCTTCGTTTATGTTTTCATAATATGCAATTCCGTCTTTGATTTATATGTAATTTAAAAATTTCAGAAAAATATAAATTGTTGAAAAACTAAAATTTAATATGGATTTATCAATTTTATTATATTATATGTCTTCTTTCACTAATAAGTCAAGTGGTAAGAGTCAATTTCTTTAAACTGGCTAACAATCATGACCTTATTAATTAACTCTAAGGCGAATATTGTTCAAAAATTGGTTTAATGCAGTCGTATAGACATAAGTTTCTTCTAACGATAGTCCTAGTATTAAGATATATAAATTGATAACATGTGAACTGTTAATTGCAATTTAAATATTGTATAGATATATAACTGTTGGTTTTCCGAATAAAATAATACGAGTAATAATAATTCAGCCCCCATATAAGTTCCACTGCTAAGCACGGAACTCCTGTTCATCCGAGTGTTTGATTGAGAGTGCTAAGTACAGTAACTAGAGGAACGTCACATGTGGTCGCGATCCTCAGCAGTGAGGAAACCATGATAAAGGACCCAGAACATCCCATTGGCCTAATACAGGTTTGCAGATTTCACATACCGTAGAAAACCTTGTTATACTTTCAATGGTATGCAAGTTTTCTCAAGATGTATTCCTTTACCGAAAGTGCGTGGTAACTGTCTATATACATATGGCTCTGAAAAGTCAGAGGCGTGCCCCTGTGTTCGAAACTGCGTCCAACTCAGGCATTATCTATTATTACAGGCACATCATATATTACATTTTTTTACTGCAACGAATGGCAAGACGAACATGCCATTCGCCTGATGATAAGCGATACGACAGTTCATTGACAGTAGCCAAAACCATACAACACTATGAATTACAAAGCATTGCTTGGCATTCCACTGCGTTCGCCAACCTGAAACATGTTAAGTCTCATTATATCCAGTAGTTACTCTGGCTACAATGTCCTTCAAACCGGAACACAACAGTGCATTTACACTGCTGTTTGGCGGGAGAAAATTATTACACGTGTAACATCATATCGTTAAAATCGTGGGTCCTAAGAATAAACCTTTGACCCTAATCTCAGCTGTGCGTAAAGGCTTATATATAATACATAATAGCCACTAGTATAACAGATAATTGAATACAATAATCTAGTAGGTCGCGAGTGGGCGTCCGTAGGAGGTAGTTACGAGACACGTAATACCTTAATGCTATCCGCATTCTAAATTTAGAAAACTACTGGCCAGTTGTATCATTGATTTGTTGTGTTTATTATTGGGGCAGTGATGGGGGTCCATTCAGTAAAGGGAACACGTGGTTGATAGATTAAGGGTCTTTCTAGTCACTATGAAATTTGAGAATGTATTTTAAGAGGCGGAGGAGATAAAAATTGATGGAACTTTGATGCGGTTAGTTCCGACTATGTTGTGACTGAATTGGGTTTATGGTGTGGCAGAGGTACCTCTGTCTTATATAAAACAAGCGTGAAGAAAAAATACGATAGCCTTTCAAATGGTTATTGAAATTGCAAAAGTCCCTTTAACACGGTTTCAGTTCTTCACTTCTTCTCCCACCATAGTTAATCCACACAACACAACCCTGGTTACGTGCCAGTAATTTTATGGACTCTAAAACTGTCACTGGATTCATCGGTTATCCGAGAAAATCTCTAAGAAATCGAAACAGATTTTTTTTACCAAAGTCTTGACTAATTTGTACACAATTGTATAATCGTACACAATACAGAAAACCCTGTCACAGCGACCCACGCATGGATATAACTTGTCTGTTTCATACATATATAAACTCACGCCATTTTTCCAGAAGGGGTAGGCAGAGGTGCCACTAGGACACCCAGTTTCGTCTTGTGTGTTCTATCCCACGATGTGATATGGGACGAGCCTGTCACCATATCGGGCACAAATTCCTGACTCCACGCTCATAATTAATATAAAAATCCAATATGTCTTTTTCCGACGCGGGTTACGAACCCAAGACCTCAGCTTTGTAGCCATACCATGGTACAACTACGCCACAGAGGTAGTCTGTTTCAACTTGTTTATATTTGGGGACAATCACGTCGTCATGAATAATCATGACGGTCGACAGATGTCAGAGAAATCATCTCTCTCAGGTGAATAAAAATAGACTTAAGTCTATCTCACAATATCCACGGGACTCACAAGTGTTTCAAAGTAATTTTGAGAAATATAATCGGATAATACGTCATATCAACAGCAGCAGAATGCAGCGTAAATGCAATAATGCCCTCCAAAAGCTTAAATACTAAGTCTGCACATGAACAACTAAGATAAAGAGCTAAAACTGCGAATGTTTCAATTTAAACGGATTATAGTAAGCGCTGCTCGAACGACGACATACGGAGGGGTATACCGGACGCGCCCGCCGCGATCGCTTTTACAACATAATAATTTTTTATTGATATTCAAAGTTTAAAGGCTGTAGATCAACATGTGTCCATAAATCTGAGTGGACTTTTAAATATTATCGATTGGATGTGAGATGTTTGTGGTAAGGCTTCGGTACTTGTGTACGAGTTTTCATTATTAATACAATGTATTTTATTATGAATTGTACTGCTCTGACTATTAGGCATTGTTGCAGCTTTATAGGTTTGTGCCTATATAAAAACGAGTTGAGATGAAAAAAGGATCATCGCGGTGTCTTCCGCTGTATCACTTACTGAATGATCGTAACAGATACTTGCCCATATTGCTGTATTGGTAGTAGTAGTCTAGTAGTGCCCATATCGATTCTGTAAAATAATGCGTGATTAACTGTCAAGATTGATTTATTAATGAATGCACTCAATTAGTCTTGCTACTTTCTTGTCTAATGATATTAAAAGAAAAAAATATGATTATGTTAATGCAGAAGTTTGATTCTACTATAATACTCAGAATAATAACTTAAAATTATATGACAATTGTATTACAAACTCAACCGTCTAAAACAGACTCACTGCACATGAATTTTAGATTTAAAATTCAGTCCACATATTACAGTAATAGGATTTATAAAGCGCGCCTGCTCGTGATATGCGCCCGTGTGTTTCCGCACCACGTCACAAAGTACGGGCGTGGGTGGAATAATGATGTTAGAATTACTTGCCGTGTGCTCTCTAATGTTAAATGCTTGTATAGTTTGCAAATCTTAACTAATGTCTCCCTTTGTTTAGCTGAAGAAAATATAGAAAATCATCAGGTTTCATACCTATTTTTTTTTAGAAAAAGCAAAGGCCTTACCAGAATACGTACAGCACTGTATCGTCTATGCGGTGCGTGGTCAAATAAGCCGGGAAATAAAAGCAAAAACCACGAGAGGAGGAAAGATATATTTGATAAACGTATCGAAGTAGACAAGACCTGAGAGTAAGACGATAGGCAAAGGGAGCGAAATAGACATTTTGGAAGACCATATCCTTGAGGTTAGGTGTGATAAAAATGTCCCAAATATTAAAAAAAAACATACATACATAAACTCACGCCTTTTTCCCAGAAAGGGTAGGAAGAGGTGCTACCAGGACACCCACATTTCGCCTTGTAGCCTCCTATCACATCATGGGACGGAAAAAAAACATAATGATGAGAAAAGAAGCTAACTTTAGGTATATTTATAAGAGTTTCTTCGGTAGGTACGTGAAGTCTGCCAATCCGTAATAAACTAGCGTGGACTGCGGCCTAACCCAGCATAACTCGTACTTACTTTTTACTAGTGGTAGGTCTCTCATACTTATGTGAGAAGCCGCCTGAGTAGGTACCACCGCAATGTCTATTTCTCCCGACAAACAGCAGTGTAAATGCAATGTTGTGCTCCGGTTTGAAGGACATTGTAGACAGAGTAACTACTGGACATAATGAGGCTTAACATCTTATGTCTCAGGATGGCGAGCGCAGTGGAATACCAAGGATTGCTTTATAATTCATTGTGTTGTTTGGTTTTGTTATTCTCCATGAGCGATCGTATCGCTTACCATCAGGCGAATGGCATGCTAGTCTCGCCATTCATCATTAAAAAAAAACTCGATTCTGGAAGAGTATCGAGCTCACAAACAACCAGTTAGATATTACTACAGAAAACTTACAATACACTAGCAAACAAGAATTCCTATTGGTTTCAGAATTGGTTGTATATTTGTCAATTCGCAAAGCTATGAATGTTTGAAATATTGCTCGAGAGGAAATGAAAAATGTGCGCTCGGGTAGTTCGACCATTCATATGTCTTAGCGGAGATTCAGTGAGTTTTCATTTATTTAGTGCTCTACAGAAACGTTTGGATTCACGAAATGAACTGGTTAGCAATAAGTAAGGATTATTCAATGCGGAAATTCAAGTCTTAAATACTGAAGTACTTCTGCAAGTGTTCTGCGGATGTTCGAAATTTAAAGTTTATCTAATGGTTTCTTAGGTTTACGCGAATGTTATACATTGAAATAAAATTATTTTTGACGATGTTTCCACCAAATCCGCAATAAAATCCGGAAAAATAGTTTTATTCCAATTAAAATTTATCATTGAATTGGTTTTTGCGTGTAAAAATCCACGTGGAACTATTTTGTGTTTTATTTTTGTTGAGAGCCTCCGTGGCGCATTTGACGCCGGCTGTGAAACGCGAGGCCGCGGGTTCCACGCGCGCACAGAAACAAGTATTTGTGTGATCCACAGGTATTTGTTTCGAGTCTGGGTGTTTGAAAGATCGAAAAGTCTCTCGTAGTTCCTGATACCCACGACACAAGACTCGATATTAGTGTGGGATGAGGACTATATATTGACTGTCGGGTGTATTTATTTATTTATATTCTTTATTTTTTTTTAGACTGCCTCGGTGGCGTAGTTGTATTACGGTACGGCTACAAAGCTGAGGTCTCGGGTTCGAGTCCCGGGTCGGGCAAAGTGATATTGGATTTTTCTATTCATTATCAGTCCGGAATCAGGAATTTGTGCCCGATATGGCGATGGGCTCGCCCCCTACCACATCGTAGGACGGAACAGACCAGGCGAAATGTGGGTGTCCTGGTGGCGCCTCTGCCTACCCCTTCGAGGATAAAGGCGAGAGTTTATGTATGTATGTACGTTTTTTATACTATTAAGGAGTGACAAGTGTTTACAGTTGTGTTAATATAAATTACAATAAGTACAGTTAAGTTACAATTATATTTAAGCACGGTGCAGTCACTTACGAACCAAAGAATAATGCCATACAATAATTATGTTTACTATTTTCAAAGGAAAATTCAGGTCAGCACCGCACCGGATTCTTTGACAAAAAACAGTAACTTTCAAAAGACATTCCGGAAATCTTAATCCAGTTGAATTGTAAAGAATGTTTGAGTTGGGACACAAGGAGCATTGCGGGACAAACACATTGTTACGAAACTCTTTTGGTAGAGAAGAAAACTGCTGACTGGAAAGCGGGCGTGTAAACTAACATATAAATTTTTGCATCACTTTGAATTGCATTTGAAAACTGTTGTATTTGTGCTTGGAAAGAACTGTAAAACAATATTAGTGGTATTATTCATAGTGTAAAGTATTTACTTCAAAGCTGAGTTAATGACCGCCACACACGTAACGATATAACTGTGCAAGTCTGAGTTTGCACGAATATACTAAAACGTGTCTGGGCAAAGAACTGCGCAAACTTCCTTCAATTTTCGATTCGAGACTGTGTAAACGTGAGTGACAGGTTTAATACTGTCAGACTAATCAAAAGATTCCCACATGTAAACCTGAAAATTGAAATACTCGAGTACAAATAGTTGGTGTAGCAAAATATTTGCAGAATGCGGGGTACCTCATAACAGCAAGACTTCATGAGCAATTATAATATGGAAGTTTAACAACAACCTTGTGTCGTATAGGGAAACACGGGGAACAGAGCAAAGTTTTAAGTGGAAAGTACAACGTTGCATCACTGATATCCGAAGTTTACATGAGAATATTTCAACTCGGAATTGTTTCTAACTTAATGTACATTTTAGCTGTAAGTTTTCCTAAAAGTGTAAAATAAAATAAAATAAAATACTCAATAGCAGTTATTGCTCTTAAGTATTTAAATTATTATAGTTAATTTTATATTGGCGCAGTTGTATTATGATTACATAGCTGAGGTCTCGGGTTCCCGGGTCAGGCAAAGTGATATTGGATTTTTCTAATCATTATCAGCCCGGAGTCAGGAATTTGAGGCCGATATGGGGATAGGCTCGCCCCCTATCACATCGTGGGACGCAAAAAGCAATGCAAAACGTGGGTGTCCTGGTTGCACCTCTGCCTCCTTCTGGGAAAAAGGCGTGAGTTTATGTATGTATATTTATGTAATATTTAATTGGATAATACTTAATGTTAGGAAATGCATTTTTTCGCGTCGGGTCCGTTTTACCATCAGGCCACACACTACCACATTTACAACTAACAATTTATCTTTTAACTTTTTAATAAAATTCAAAACGAAAACAGCTTAAAATATACGCAAGCCGCACAATTCAACTTCAGTATCGGGGTTCATTGAAATAAGTTTTGACGAAAATTGTGTCCGACAGCAGAGGGCTTTTAGCGTATTCGGAAATCGATTTCCTGCGTCGCCGTATTCAGATATTCATGTTGTCGCGATCCGAGAGATATTCGCGACATCCACACGTATATTTTGTTTTTATCCATGTAATAACACGCAGCTCAAGAAATCCTTGGGGAAAATTCTAAAAGAACTCTTCGATACATCTTCTTGTTTATTTCCCGTAGAGAGCTTTCATGAAGTTGGAATATGTGAATATTGCTTGCATTTTTTATATTACTTCTCATAATTAAAATAGAAGATAGAAATTTATTCAAATAAAATAGAAACAATAAAGTTTAAGTTCAGAAAAGAAAATTTTATATAGTGGTGCTTTTAATTTAAATATACATGCCATTCGGATCAAAAAGTCAAGAGGGCTGACCAAATCCTTTTCTGGATATAGATCTTTCATCTAAGAGTTAGTTATTAAATTGCGTGTTTTTAAACGGTTTTAGCTTGCCCTATTTGTTGGTTTCTTTGGGTCAAAAGTAATTGAAATATGCTTCATCATTTCTTTCCTTCCTTTGCTGAGTTTTATCTGATATTTGGCCCACACCTTTAGTTTTAATCACAATACAATATAATTGTATCGACAACACCCACGTTCACATTGGAGATAAACATCGTCCGGAAATCTGCGTAGCATAAAGATCTGCACAGCAAATTCTGGGACAAATGATTCCCCAAAAATGCTCAAATAATTAAAAGTCAAATACTAATTTAACCGAGTGACACCGTTCGCGGGCCAAACGAGGTAATCTTTGAGAAACAATGGCAAATAATAAAAGTCCATTAAATTAAAACAATGGCTCAAAGAAAGATTTAATTTGTCGAGCGCCATTGAAGAGAGTGGAACAATTGTATTGTGGCTAATGAATGGGCAGCCGTTCGGTATTTTTTTAATCTTTTGACGTTGTGCTGCTATTTAATACTGTGATACAAGATGGTAGTGAGCTTAAATAGTTTATTAATAGGTATATTAATGTTGTACGCGATATTTAATCTTTTGAGTCACTACGATAACTTGATCGAAAGTGCAATACAATTCAATGTGTGGACATTACTTCTGGTAATTGGAGTGCAATGCGAACAGAGTGTCAACCGGAGAGATACAACTTCAATTATATAGCTCCTTTTACTATTCACACAAAATAAAATATAATCACACATTTTAAAATGTACAATTGCTCGATATGGGGATAGGTTCGCCCCCTATCAAATAAATATTTCTTTCTTTCTTTCCATCACATTGTGGGACGGAACACACAAGGCGAAATGTGGGTGTCTTGGTAGCTGGCTATCCCGTTCTGGGAAATAGGCACGAGTTTATGTATTAAGGTATGTATGTACGAATGACAGTCTTATCGCTTGAGGCAACATACATCCTTTATTTACTCAAGATGCATCGAGGGACGCCTGCGTATTGGACGTTTATTCTTCGTCTTTAATTTTAAACGCGCTATTGTTTACAGCGTGGTGGACTATATGGCCTAACCACTCTCAATCGATTCTCTCGATTGTAGAGTAGGCCCGTGCCCTGCAGTGGGACGTATATGGGCTGATATAGAAATAGATATTGTTTACATCAATTAGCTTTAATTAATGTTATTTAGGAGGTTCAAGGTTGAGGGAACGACGAAGGAATTCGCTGGAGTGGAATGCTTCTTAGTTTGATGCTTTTTGTACTGTGTATCTGTGTCGCGGAGATATAATAATAAAATGATAAAGCACCTATGTACAATGCATGAAATAGTGCGCTGTCATCTTAAGTTGGTGTGTGGCGAAATTAGGAACTAAAATTTTTTTTTTTTAACCCTTAACTTGGCTAGAACGGAAAAATAAGAAAACATATATTATTTTGACAAATATTAGTTTGTTTAGGGTTAGATAGCATAGGAAAAATAAAATAAAAAATCTAGATATCCTAGGTTACGAGAAAACCTATGTACATCACAGTGTACATTGCCAAGTACGCGGAAATCTTCATGTAGTTTTGTTTGTACATTGTGATGCACATTGCCAGCTTCGTAATGAAATACATTTGTAATATTTTATTCTATATCTATATATATAAAAGAAAGTCGTGTTAGTTACACTATTTATAACTCAAGAACGACTTTACCGATATGGCTGAAAATTGGTGAGGAGGTAGCTTAGAGCCAGGAGACGGACATAGGATACTATTTATTCCGTTCCCGTGGAACGTGACAATAAATAAAAATAAAATATTTTCCCATACAAAATGTTCATAGGTTTCGTAACTGTCAAACAATATATTCACAAAAAACGAGAAGAAAAAATATTCAATAAACAAAGAGTAATAATTTTTGAAAATGTATGTACAGTGGGATGTACGGTGCCAAGTTAAGGGTTAAATATCTTTACCACGTTTTTTAATTTTTATTTTTTAAATATAAACCATTAGCATTTATATTCAGTCATCTAATAGTTATAATAATCATGTACAATGTAATAAATTGTGAGGAGAGGAAGTTTATTTTACTTAGCACAAAAGCGCCTTCGAGCGTCAGATGATCGTGGATGTCATACCTATACAAGACAATTGTGTCTGCTAAAAACTCGAAACTTACTGCTAAAACTCTAAGGCTGTACTTAAACAAGGTTTTCTATGATATGTATAGTCTGCCAACCCACGGTAGGCCAGCGTTACTATGGTGTAAGCCCTCTCAACCGGAGTCCCGATTGTTGAGTTGAGTAAGTCCAAACGAAGTAATTGAGGTATTTCATAACACAAACATTTGTAAAAGTGAAATAAGTTGTAAAGATTTTGTTAATTACTTTTTTTTCTTTCATAAGTAAGTTAACTTCCGTACTTCAAAGGAAGATGTTATGAAATACGAGTTACGACAACGAAATAAAATATTTGCCCACATAAAGCTTGACACGGGGCTGACACTCACTTTATTTTTCGTTACAAAACTATTTCTTTGATGTCACATTTTGACAGCCTCCGTGGCGCAATTGGTTAGAAGCCGGCTGTGAAACGTGAGGCTGTGGGTTCGATCCCCGCACCGAATCAAATATTTGTGTGATCCCAGGTATTTGTTTCGGGTCTGGGTGTTTGTGAGACCGAAAAGTCTCTTGTAGTTTCTGATACCCAAGACACAAGATTCGATCTTAGTGTGGGATCAGGACTATGTATGTGACTGTTGGGTGTATTTATTTATTTATTTCTGCCGCAAAGTAGCAGTATGGAAGCACTATTCAAAACTGGTGGTAATTATATTGTAGCCAATCATTGCTAGGCATTAGAAGACACTATGTCTTGCGGTGACGAGCGCTGTGCAATGGCTTTATAATTAGACGTTTTAAATAGTAATTCATGGTTACCATCACGCGAGCGATATATTTGATTAAAATTTTCAAAATGGTCAGCTTAGCTTTTATCCTTTGGTTAACTTTTGTATTTTGAAGATAAGCTGACGCAGAGAAATGTACTAGTAGATTTAAGTTAAGAAAACGCTATCACATACACAAATCTATCTATCTATCTATATCAGCCCATATACGTCCCACTGCAGGGCACGGGCCTACTCTACAGTCGAGAGAATCGATTGAGAGTGGTTAGGCCATATAGTCCACCACGCTGGCCTAGTGCGGGTTGGCGGACTTACATACCGTAGAAATTCTTTAAAATCGCTACGGTATGCAGGTTTCCTCACGATGTTTTCCTTCACCGTTAAATTGCGTGGTGATTGACTATCAATACACACATAACTCCGAAAAGTCAGAGGGGTGCCCTGGGATTTGAACCCGCGACCACCGTGAACATGTAGGCAGCCGCGTCTGGTCCGTTACCAACAGGCCACCACGCAAACAAATCATACATACATAAACTCACGCCTTCTTCCCAGAAGGGGTAGGCAGAGTTGCAACCAGGACTCCCACGTTTCCGTTCCGCAATGTGATTGGGGGCGGGCCTATCGCCATATCACAAAATCCTGACTCCAGGCTGATAATGAATAGAAAAATCCAATATCACTTTGCCAGACCTGGGATTCGAACCCGAGACCACTGCATTGTAATCGCACCGTAATACAACAGCACCAGTGAGGCAGTTGATAAATAAATATATTTAATATTTTCCTCGTATTATATTCACCTCTTTCTTTACCTAAATAGGTATATTATCTATGCACTCGTTTTATCAGGTTTAGCCTAATTCCCCTCTCGAACTGTATAAATAATGTCTCGTGGCCGAAAACCTTTTAAAGTTCCTCAATAGCCTTAAGAGAATTTATGAAGCGCGATCTAAAAGGAAATTAAATTGCTTTTTACATTATACTTGGATCAAATAACTTACCGGGCCACTTTAAATGAGTATAAGCGTTGTTTAAGCGTAAATCCACAGTTCGTATATTCTTCCTTCTTCATAGACATATTTAAAACCTATTTTAGTTACCGAATGTTTTGTCCCTTTCGAACGATTTTAGAATACAGTTTGAGCGCAGAAGACAAAACATCCGATAACTAAAAAGGTTTTAAAACTGTTTATGAATAAGGTCGTAAATGTACACTTATTTGTTTTTTTATTTAGTAACTTCTCATTATTTTTCTAAATGAGAAGCTGACTCGCCTTATAGTAAGCATTACAACAACTCACGCATTTATCCCCAAAGCGGTAGGCAGAGGCGCCACCAGGACACCCACATTTCGCCTTGTATGTTCCGTCCCGCGATGTGATAGGGGCGAGCCTATCGCCATATCGGGCACAAAATCCTGACTCCAGACTGATAATGAATAGAAAAATCCATATCACTTTACCCGACCCGAAACTCGAACCCGAGACCTCAGCTTTGTAACTGTACCGTAATACAACTACGCCACCAACTCAGGCTCAAGCTCAGCATGGTAATAAAACCAACGCTGGTCTTCCGCAAAGCCGGTAAGTGACGTCACAGGCGGCAAAAACATAATAAGAAAAAAAAAACAAAAGTATTACCAAATGCACTGCACCGGACAGTAAGTGTAATGTCCCGGAAGTATCGATTGGGGGAGGGATAATACCTCGCAGCCGCCACAAGTACAGTTCCCGGATAAAGGTCATTGGATATGGAGTCTGAATCAATGAAACTGTATAAAGCTGTTGCCTTGTTTTGAGGTAATTGTACATAGGTATATCAAGACTGCGACCGAAAACGAAGCCAGGTGGTAGTTTTAAAGGTTACAGACACGACGCAGATAAAAAATTCACCAAAACAGCGACGGATATTTATTTAGATTTTTTTTTAAATCTTCTTATTTGGGTGGTAAATACCTATACCTTGTGAAAATAATAATTTAAACTCTTACGTACCTTTGAGTATTTAAAAATAAAGAGGCCTATATCATTATTTTAGAAAAACTATGTATTTATCACCCATATACGACGATAAATAAAAAAAATTCAAAAAAAAGTTGTCGATTTTTCGATTTTTTTGGGAAATGTTTACTTGCATTGTGTCTAAAGTCACTAATACGACCACCTGGCTTCGTTTTCGGTCGCGGTCTTGATATACCCGTTATACTGAGGTGCTAATACACCCAGATTTCGTCTTGTATGTTCCGTCCCGTAATGTGAAATGGGGCGAACCTATCGCCACATCGGGCACAAATTCCTGACTCCAAGCTGATAATGAATAGAAAAATCCAATATCACGTTGCCCGACCCGGGATTCGAACCCTAGACGTCAGATTTGTAATCCTACCGTAGTACAACTACGCCACCGAGGCAGTAATTGATACGTACCACGAGGTAATTGTACCACAAAGATAAGGTATTTCCATACTAATATATGAAACGTAAATAATGTATTTCCTTAGGAAAAAAAAATACCATAAAATACTAATCAATATTATAATACTTAATATAATAAAATTAATATAAATATTACAACGAATATCTTGTAAATAGAAAATAAGTACTATGTGTATTGACTTGTCATAAGAGCTATTTAATTGCCTACGTGACCAAAAATTAATTTCATTTCATTTCAAACTGAATAGTTTGTTTGTTTGATCACGATAATTTCAAGAACTTCTGGTTCGAATTGAGAACAATCTTTGGTGTTGGATAGCACATTTATCGAAGCAGGCTATAGGTTATATAACATCACGCTATGACCAATAGAGGAGCAGCAATTAAAAATGTTGCAAAACCGGAAAAAAAATATTACTCTTTAGGTTGACTTCTGCACCCCGGCGAAGCTAAGCCGGGCGTCTAGTTGTAAAAAAATATTGTACCGCAAAGATCAAACCTAGTGGAATGATGAGCATTATAAAAATACAATAACAATAGTATGAAACTACCAGATTATTTGTAGTTCCAAATTATATCCAAATTACTCCAAATTATCAGCCCATATACGTCCCACTGCAGGGCACGGGCCTCCTCTACAATCGAAAGTGTGATTGCGAAGGGTTAGGCCATATAGTCTACCACGCTGGCCTGGTGCGGATTGGCGATCTTTACATCCCGTAGAAATTCTTTAAAATTGCCACGGTATGCAGGTGTCCTCACGAATTCCTCCTTTATTGTTATATTATACAAAAATGTAACATCTTTTTTAAATCGAAACAACTGCCAGAATTAAATATTCATGTAACAAGGCAGGATGAAAACAATTCCTTTGCCTTCTTTTATTAGATAAGAAAAGTTACGTTTGCCGACGGCATGTTTCTTTTTATGAAAAAAATTATGGAATTCTTTCAAAAATATGAATTCTTTCAACAATGTTCTTAAGTAAAGGATCTTCAAAGCAATAAAATGTTACCAAAACATTTTTTCCCGGCTGCGGAAAAAAGTAACGACAACTATTTGAGAAGTGTATACTCGTATAAAATTGTTGTATTTTTTAAATGAATGGCGAGACGAGCATTCCTGATGGTAAGCGATACGACCGCTCATGGACAGTAGCAAAACCAGACAACACCCTTAATTACAAGGCAATGCTTGCCATTCCACTGCGCTCGCCATCCTGAGACATAAGATGTTAAGTCTTGTTATGTCCAGTAGTTACTCTGGCTACAATGTCCTTCAAACTGGAACACAACAGTGCATTTACACTGCTGTCTGTATTTCTATATACTCAATGTTGCTACATTGATCACTGATACTACACTTCCATACAATTTTGAAGGAAGAGATGTCAATCGATTCGTTAATATAGAACATATCAAAAATACTTTGATATGTTCTATATTAGGCCGACTGCCTCGGTGGCGTAGTTGTATTACGGTACGGTTACAAAGCTGAGGTCTCGGGTTCGTGTCCCGGGTCGGGCAAAGTGATATTGGATTTTTCTATTATCAGCCCGGAGTCAGGAATTTGTGCCCGATATGGCGATAGGCTCGCCCCCTATCACATCATGGGACGGAACATACATGGCGAAATGTGGGTGTCCTGGTGGCGCCTCTGCCTACCCCTTCGGGGATAAAGGCGTGAGTTTATGTATGTATGCATGCAAATAAAGTTAAACCTAGGATCAAGAACTGCTGATGTGCTGGAGGTTGTGTAGATATATACCTACTACCTACCTATACCTACGTGTATTATTTGAGCTCCATATTGTGAATTTATATATTTATTGTTGCTGTTTTTTATCGAACAGATACGGTATTTTAAAAAATATTTTTTTTTATTAGACTGATACAGAGCTGTGAAATAAAAAAAAAATATGGGTAAATAAGTTTAAGCCTTTTACCCGAGTAAGGATGATTCAAAGATATTGCTTACTATCATGATCTTATTACGCCAAGTCTTTCATTAACTTAGATATTAATACTTTAGTTCTACTACTAAAGTAGATTGGCATTTATACATTAATAACTTACTGCCATACTCAGATACATTTAATGTCAATTAAATCATTATTTAGTGTAGATTTTGCGAAGAGAATCTATACTGAGGAACAATTTAAATGACATTAAACGTCTCTGAGTGTGGCCGTTAGTAAGTCAATTTAAATGGTAGGTATTTCAATTTAAGATGTCAATAAAATAAAGCAAAAAATAAAATTTAACAGATAAATTAATATAATATATATATATCAGCCCAATATACGTCCCACTGCAGGGCACGGGCCTACTCTATAATCGAGAGAATCGATTGAGAGTGGTTAGGCCATATAGTCCACCACGCTGGCCTAGTGCGGGTTGGCGGACTTACATACCGTAGAAATTCTTTAAAATCGCTACGGTATGCAGGTTTCCTCACGATGTTTTCCTTCACCGTTAAAGTGCGTGGTGATTGACTATCAATACACACATAACTCCGAAAAGTCAGAGGTGTGCCCTGGGATTTGAACCCGCGACCACCGTGAACATGTAGGCAGCCCCGTCTGGTCCGTTTACCAACAGGCCACCACGCACTTAATATAATGCCGTCAATCAAAGACGAATAATAATGCGCACAGCGTATAGGGTGTATCCAGACTACGACCGAAATCGAAGCCAGGTGCCGGTTTTAGTGATGATAGACACAATGCAACTAACTAAAAAGTCCGCAAAAAGGCGACAGTTCTTTTAGCATTTTTAAAAATATTAATTCGTGTTGTAAATACCTAGTTTTTGCTAAAATTATAATTTAAACACTTTCGTTCCATTGTTTCTTTAAAAATAGAAAGGTGTACATTATTATTTAAGGAAAATTGTGTATTAATCCTAATACGATGATATGCAAAAAACAACCCAATAAAATGTCGCTTTATTACGAAAATTTTAGTTGCTTTGTGTCTGAAGACACTAATACTACCACCTGGCTTCGTTTTCGGTCGCAGTCTAGATATACCTGTATAAACTGAAATTTATCATTTTTGTATAGATATGACTGGAAGCTTTTAATAGAATTAAATAAAAAGAAAATATATCAACAAAAAATACTCGTCTTGTTTAATAGTTTGTTAATAACGAGTATTATTTTTCCTTCTGTAATTTATTTTTATTACTTCTAATCCAGTCAAAGGCGTTAGAACTGTTCCCTGTTTAACTATATTTTTACCAAAGTTGAGAAGTATGCAATTTTTTATAGTTTTTCCACCTACAGTTTAACGGGTATATTTCAGTTATATTCTGTTTTAAACAGCAATTTTTCTTTAATGATTTGGGTTTATTTTATTATGTAGTTTTTTTTGGAAGTTATGAGATATCGCTTTAGGTATTTTTAATAATTTTATAATAAATGAATGGTGTACATTCATATACCATTTAAGAAAGATATTCTGTAGGTTTCCTAATGACGCATGTCGTTCGGGATGAGTCGCTCTTTTGTGTCAATTTTGAGGGGGCAATACTTTTTTAATTTTACGCCGCATGCTATATTCATAATTTTTATTTATATTTTTATACAGATAAATTTAATGTTATGCTTTTTAAAGACGTCTAATAATACTTATGAAAAAGATACGCAACATCTTTTTATCAACCCCATTAATTACGTTAAAAATAATTTAAACACGAAATTCGATATAAAAGTAGGCATTATTAAACGCACTATGGCGGCGCAGGATATTTTTACATAACTTTATTACCATCTTAACATAAAAAATAAAATACCAAATAAATGACATCCGACTGATATAAAAATCAATTACCATCCAAAAACACGGCGCAGAAGATATTACTGACGAAAAACAATTACTCACCTGTTGTACGCAGGCCGCACAATTAAGCCAAGCTGACGTTCTTCCCCCAATATATTCAGCTACTAGGCGAACATAAACGGCAACGTAGAAACCGTCGCGGCGCGGGACCAAAAATCGTTCGAAATTTAAAAATTATTGTCGTTCGGACGAGCCGTGCGGCCGTGTTGCATGCCGCAGAGGGTAAGACTGAAGTGGGCTGAAAACAGGGGCTGAAACGGCGAGCTGAGTGGGTGTCTGTAGAGCGAGATAGATATAAGTACTTATAAGCGGGTAAGAAAGGGACAGGTGCTCGCCAGGGGAGCGCTCACGTACAGTCATGTCAGGAAGAATTTGTAGGCGATCGTAATTGTACCTTTGATTGAGGTTTTCCGAATTTAATAAGCGAAAGTCTTCACATCGATGTTATTGCAAATTGATCTTGATTTGACGATTTCCACTGTCGATTCGAGTAATTAAATGGATTTTCCCATGGGTTAGTAATATTATTAATATATGGGAAATTGGTTCCAGTATTACATTCTATCAATTGTTTGAAGAGGAGTAAAATTTGGACCGTATTGCGCAGTATTTATTCAGGCCTAAGATATAATTAAGTGGTTGTAATTTGCATACCGATTTAGCAAATGACTGAATTTACTGAACAAATGACTACATCGTAAATGAATTAGGGAAACATTTTTACTGTCCAATACCTTTCGATGTTCGCTAAATGATGCTTATTATATCCATGATTTGCTTAATCATTGGTCTCATTTTTGCCCAACCAACATAATAATTGTAGGAATGAAACATTTTCACATGTATTATTTCAAACCCAATTAAATGCATGAAGTACTTCTACGATACTACTGGGAAGCCATTCTTTAATTGAAAAACAAAGAAGAAGAAGTGCATGAAGTCATTCTTTAAGAAAAACGTGTTTAAAAATAAGATACTACGGCGTAGGAATCAAACGCAAAAACAAATGATATCTCAAATTATAACTAGACCATTATAATAATAAGATATCTAATTTCATTTCAGATACTATCATAAGGTTCTCTGAAAGATATCGCTCTAAGAGATATCAGAAAAGAACGATAATTGTAATTTACCATTAAGCATTTTTTTAGAGCCTATACTTGGTCCAGCTGCTGGGTAAAGTCTTCCTCTTCATTCCTCCACTTGACCCTGGCCTCGACGAGCTCTTGCCAATAAGCATTTGCAGTAAGTATATTATTTTAATTTAGTTTTCTTGCCTATATTGTTTGTACAGTATAAAACCGATGTGCGCCTTACTGGTGAGCATGGACCTCTAAGATTGAGAGGGGCTTAGGTCTTAGTCAAGGGGTTTGGTCGACTTCATCTTATATTATGTACATTTTAAATTCTCAGAAAGATTCCAAAGGTATTCATGATTCATCGTGTTTTCTTTCATCGTTTAATTGACCGATAATTAACAGAAATGTATCGGATACATTCTGAAATAGTCTACATGTTAATAAAGCATTTAAACGACAGCTGACGTCAGGTCACTGCAATTTTTCAGTGGATTTTTAAATATTCATAGTCCACAATTCTAACAATTTACGAGTCCTTGGTTTTATTAGGTATTGTGGTAGCAGAGCGTGGTTTTAATTTACGGACCTTTAAGTACATCATATGTAGAATACGGACGTACCCATATTATTTTGTACTTTGACAGCCTCCGTGGCGCAGTTGGTTAGACGCCGCCTGTGAAAAGAGAGGCCGCGGGTTCGATCCCCGCACCGAGACAAATATTTGTGAGTTCCACAAGTATTTGTCTCGGGTCTGGGTGTCTGTGAGACCAAAAAGTCTCTCGTAGTTTTTGATACCCACGACACAAGATTCGATTTTAGTGTGGGGTCAAGACTATGTATGTGACTGTTGGGTGTATTTATTTATTTATTCATTCATTTATTTATTTACCTATATTCTTATAAAAGTAGGGGTTGTGTGCGGAACTCGAACCTCCCACCCCACACCGTCAATCCTGTTCTTAGTTAAGCTATCTGGCACTTCGTCTATACCAACGAAGCATACATAAAAGCTATCGACACAAAAAATATTGAAGCTTTTTTATCAGTCACGCTCCATCAAGTAGAAATGAAAAATACATTTTTTGACATTTTCAGACGAATCCATTCGAATACGAATGCAAGACGTGACTTTAATGTAAATAAAATATTGGGAGCAAAAGGTCACTGTTTTTAATATATATTTTATTTACAATACATTAAGCCTTCTGTGTAGAACCAGTGACTAGTGAGGTCGAAGAGGGAAAGCCATCTCCCTGTAGATATTGTTTTTGGAGTACTGTTTTTACTGTTAGAATGTTAGACTGCCTCTGTGGCGTAGTTATACTACGGTACGACTACAAAGCTGAGGTCTCGGGTTCGAATCCCGGGTAGGGCAAAGTGATTTTAGATTTTTCAATTCATTATCAGCCCGGAGTCAGGAATTTGTGCCTGATATGGCGATAGGCTCGCCCGCTATCACATCATGGGACGGAGCATGCAGGGCGGAATGTGGATGTCCTGGTGGCGCCTCTGCCTACCCCTTCTGTGATGGAGGCGTGAGTTTATGTATGTATGTATTTAAAACCTTATTCATAGACCGATTTAAAACCTAGTTATCGAATGTTTTGTCCCTCTCGAAATGAACTTAGTTTGAGCGACAAGAGAAACATTCGATAACTAAAATAGGTTTTAAATCTATCTTTGAATAAGGACGTACTTTATACTCATTTTCTTTAGTTAATAGTTAATCTCAGTTTTTTAAGTCTGAATCTTCTGGTTTGATAACCCTCATCCAAATGTCCCTCGATTTTACTCTACCAGAATATTAATAAAATCTAGAAAATACTAAAAATAAAAGAGCTAGGTTTCCTGGAACGGATCTGATAAACTAGGCATTATTGTAGAGGTGGGCGGTCTCCCGGAACCGGAGCGTGGGTAGGCCCCCCACTGGCTGTTAAAGTTCACAGGCCAATGGTAGGTGTTCTACAGAAATTACACTTCACTACACTATGAGGACTAGAACAGTGTTCTAAAATAACTACTTGTATTTTGATATTGGGCGAGAGGATCCAGCTTGAAGGGAACCCAAGCTATGAAATTCTGCTCCTAAATGTATGCATGTGACTTTTTTTTGTTATTGTTTCTCTGTTGTGATATTTGTGTTTATAAATGTGTACAAAAAAATAAAATAAATATGGTGCATCAAGCTTCCTATACCTATATTGAATCGTGAAATCCTGTTTGGACTTCTAGATCAGGCACTACTGTTTTATGAGTGTTCTTCACTTCATGGACTTGTTTGCTATTCAGTGGACCTTGTTGGGATTGGGTCGGATGGGACCCAAGGCAAGAAACGGGAAATTCTAAACCTCGTTAACGTAGATATTGAATCGTGAAGGTCTGGGTTTGTATCTTATATCGGACATTCCAATGTGTGAGATTTACGCTATATGCAGTTTTGTAGTATTAATGCGAAATTTCATATTTTAATTATTACTTCGAGAGAAGAGAGAAGAAGAGAGAAGAAAGAAGAGAGAAGAGAAGAGAGGGCACCTAGAAGCACCTCCAGGTTCCTTTTCTGTGATGGTTGCCATCAATTAAAGACTCAAGATTATTTTATGCCCACAAACAGTTTATACGCCATAGTGAAAAAAATATATACATAGTCTAATAAATAAACTATAAAATATATTTTTACTGGCCCATGTAACTATTTGTCGAACACAAACCGTCCAATTCAACTTAATAAGCCTGACTTATTAACTTAGAAAAGGCGTAAAAAGGTGTAATAATTTCTCGACTATTACTCAGTAAAAAGTTTTTTAATTCATGGTCACTACCAGAAATAGATTTCATTCACAAAGAGAATAAACGAACTGCTGCCGAGTGAATGAATGCCGAGTGAATGCTCATTCATTGAAATCGGAGGAATGGACTGACTTTGCAATATTGAACATATTTTAACTATTATTTTATATGATTGTTATTAATAAAGTGTTTAAATAGAACCAGAAGTTATTGAGAGCATTTTTTATATACATTAAGTATATGGGTTAGTTAGATTTTTAATAAAAACTTAACTTTCAAATCAAAACTATAATTCTCGAAGATGTAGGTAGAGAAGCCACTAGCAACAAGTAATAAATAGGTTTTCTTTCTTTATTTCTTTCTAGAATTGGATGCAATTTTGCAGCGCCAATTTCCGTCATAATAAGTCATAGGATGTGAATCTGTCATCTTGCCGGGTACAAATTCTTGTCTAGACTAGCTCCTATATTTCTCGAAGGAAAGTGTCACACGAAGTATATTCTCATCTTGGAATTTGACATGCCCTCACTTATTGATGGCTTAAGCTTCCCACTGTCACCTTACACCAATTTGTGAAAAATCCGATACTATATATAAACAAATATTTCAAAATATATTACAAATAAGTCCTTTACATGCCCGGCAATATGGCAGGCCAAATTGTTATTCCAAGCAGCCCATTGGGTTATATCGAAACATTTGCGGGGTGAAGGAAGCGGAAGGGAGGGGGGACTAATAAATTCCGCCATGCTTGAGATAATTCCCTGCGCGCCAATGTAGGGGATTTTGATAGTGGAATTTCGACAAGCGGTGCATAAGCGCTTGGCAACAGACCTTGTTGGCAGTCTATATTAACCTTCATGATTAATATTATTCCGGGAATATCCAGACTACGACCGAAAACGAAACCAGGTGGTAGTTTCAGTGACAACTAAAAATCTCGCAAAAAAAAAAGCGAACACTTTTTACTTTTAAAGTGTAATCGTGTTTGGGTGGTATAAACATTGTTTTTAATAAAATAATAATTGAATTCCTTGCATACCATTTTCTCTTAAAAAATAAAAAACTGTAATTATTATTTTAGGAAAAAAATTTACCACCCAAAAACGACGGTAGGTAAAAAATCAAAATAAAATAGACGTTATTTTTGTGAAATTTTAATTGCATTGAAGTCACTAAAACTACTGGTTTCGTTTTGCACATACCCAGTATGATGAATTTGACTGATGGCTTGAAAAATAGTTGGCAATGTTGATTAATAGGTTGAAAAAGTGATGAAGTTGATGCCTAGGATAAATCAGTAATATTAGGTATAAAAGCTCAGAAATAGTCTTGATACGACTCCTACTCAAATATTGGCTTTGTCCTTTTTTAGAGTTCAAAAGGGTAAAAGGTTATCATACAATTGGAGGTAAATAAGCCAAATCGTTATGAAATATTGCTAAAAATGAGACGGATGCCATGTATGATGTATAACGGCAAGGAGAAAAAGTATTTTAACACGTCTCTCGCCTTTTGGTTATCTGCGCGACATTTTATATAGTCAGGTGCAGTCCAGCCATCATTATTTTTATTTATTTATTTATATTTATTTATTTATATACTTTATTGTACACTATATAAACTTAACAAAGAAATAAAAAACAACAACATTAAATTAGATAATTACTGCGATGAATGGGGAGATGAGCATGCCATGCGCCTGATGGTAAGCGATACAACCGCTCATAGACAGTAGTAAAAGCAAACAACACCATGAATTACAAAGCAATGGCATATCACTGCGCTCGCCATCCTGAGACATAAGATGTTAAGTCTCATATGTTCAGTTGTTACTCTGGCTAGTGGCTACAATGCATTTCAAATCGAAACACAACAGTGTATTTACTCTGCTGTTTGGCGGGAGAAATAGACATTGCAATGGTACCTACCCAGGCGGCCTGACACGTATGAGAGACCTACCAGTCGATCTAGAACAAAATATCCTCGTTCAAGTCAAGTTTCATTGAGTTGTGACTCCAAATCTCGTAATTTCCGTTCAAATGAAACTTTAATGCGACAGAATGTCATACTTGTGCGCCTGGTAATAAGAAATTCTTGAGAAATACCCCTCGTGCCCTGACGGGAATCCGGCGCGTTCACACGTGCCGACTTAATGATGCTCGTTTGTTCGCCTTAGGGCCCTCGTCCATTGGCGAGAAAAACGGGGTATGGGATTCGAGGCGTGAGTAAAATTCGTTTGTAGCGATTTTTACGCAATGCCATTTTGCAGCTATATTTTCTACCTCCTTTCATGATACATCACATAATTATGTAAGGTGGGAGTAACCTATAAATTATACTTTTAATAAATTTTGGAGTATGATTTGGCTAGTGATTTCACTGGCCTCCTGCCTAACCACAACTGTATTATTTATTTATTTGTTTCATCCTTTTTGCACTGTTCAGAAACAAATACAGTAAAGAAATTACAAAATAATAATAGTATAAGAGGCAACTCTGCTAAGTCGAAAAACGAAAACGATTCAGATTGTCGAAAAGGATTCCATTCCGTCCAAAGGTGTGGGAAATTTGTGCCCGATATGGCGATAGGCTCCTACCCTACCACATCGTGGGACGACCACAAGGCGAAACGTGGGTTTCCTGAAAGCACCTTTGCCTACCCCTTCTGAGAAAAAGGCTTGAATTTGTGTATGTATGTACAGCAGTCTAAACAGAGAAATTCACTAGAATGTTGAAATAAATCGCTACCTATTTCGCGTTTATGGATATGTTCCCTCTTATATGCTTACGACACCAACCTTTTTTAGATACGTATTATTGCTCATTTATCTCGATAAATAAGGACTTAAAATTGGATTTAAGACTTTTAAAATTAGGGTTATGTATTATAAGGGCTCAGCAAAAGCCCTACGCTACCCGATTCTTTTAAAAATTTAAATGGTTCTATCTCAATTTCAATACTTATCAATATGTGATTTACAAGAACATGTGTTTTTGCGAAACCTTTCAATGTGTGATTTAAGTACAAATATATGTTTTTGCAAATATACTATTAAAATAATACAAAAGTAAAAGTTTAATGAGTAACATTACGGAATGCTTGGTTTGCGAGTCCCACTCGCTGTTTAACTTTTTTAAATCTCACGCTAAGTACTGCCTCAGTTTCAGATATTAATAGCAATTTAATTTTACTTTAATCCTATTACTGAGACTTATTAAAGAACAAAAATATCGCTCGTTATATAAATAAGTCGTAACTGTTTTTATATAAGTGTAGGTAGACTTAAACCAGCTTAGCGCATCCAAATTAGTGTTTCTTAGAAACACTTTATTTTATTATTTATAATTAGTCAGGATTTTGTGCCCGATATAGCGATAGGGTCGTCCCCATCACATCGAGGGACCAAGGAGAAACGTAGGTGTCCTGGTACCACCTCTGCCTACCCTTTTTAAAAAACGCGTGACCTTTGTGTAACCTAATGCAGAAAAAAGGAAATTAACCGATTCATAAGCCAGTCTACCTGTTTTTTTTATTGTCGTAATAGGCAGATGAGCTAGCGGCTACCGCTGCCCATAGTCCTTCGCAGTACCAGGGGTCCAGCACAGCAAAGTCGCTGCCTACCTTAAGGAGAGAACTCTCTGTTCTATGTAAGTTAGTAAACTTAATATGTTTTTGAAATGTTACGAAGAAATTAAGTATGCAGCTGCCTAGTTTCATATTATAAAGTTGAGGCGAGCGATTGGTGTAATTAATTACACGTAATTTTGAAAGCTTAAGACGTACTAACTTTGCCAAGACAGTTCTTGGCCCCAAACTATATTTTGGTGACCCTTTACTAATTTATATGAAGGTTTCTTACATTTACGCGAATGTTACACATTGAAATAAAACTATTTTTTAAGGATTACCGCGGATTTGGTTTAATTTTTACATTTTTTACCTTCCCGATGTTTTGATTTATATGACCCAAAATATTACCAATATATTTATTTTTTAATTCATGAGATGAACATCTATATTGTACTTTACTATATCAGCCTATACGTCTAACTGCAGGGGACTGGCCTCCTCTACGAGAGTGCGATTGGGAGGGGTTAGGCCATGAAATCCTCACTGGTCTAGTGCGGGTTGGCGGAATTTATTTATTTGCTTTATATACCATACATATACAGGCGGACTTAATGCCTGAGGCATTCTATTACAATTCCTTTGGGTGAAGCAGAAATGGAGCAAAGCAGGTTTATTTCACATTAAGATTAACAATTAATAATTTACAATCATGTGATTCATTTATTCCTGCAATGTCCTACGTTAACCTTCATGCTACATATAGACTCCATTAAGTGCCCACTTACGAGGACAAATTCAATTATCCCTCGTAATTCATGTTAAATATGTTGAAAGCGCCGGGGCCTTGTTAAATACGTCACAGCGAGTAACTAGCGATCGTGTGAATTTACGTGAGTAATATCATTTAAAGAAGGAAGGGAATTTAACGATGAGTATGATCATTTACAGCAGCAGAAAATTAAAAAAAAAATTTTATTGCGATTAATGGCAAGACTATCAGGCCATTCGCCTGATGGTAAGCGATACGATCGATCATGAAAAGTTGAAAGCCAAACAACACCAT
This sequence comes from Deilephila elpenor, assembly GCA_949752805.1. NCBI lineage: Eukaryota > Metazoa > Arthropoda > Insecta > Lepidoptera > Sphingidae > Deilephila > Deilephila elpenor. The sequence goes on from OX457119.1 coordinate 3,609,957, forward strand.
GAATTACAAAGCAATGCTTGGCATTCCCCTCGCCATCCTGAGACGTAACATGTTAAGTCTCATTACGTCCATTTACTCTGGCTACAATGTCCTTCAAATCGGAACACAACAGCGCATTTACACTGCTGTTTGGCGGGAGAAATAGACATTGAGGTGGTACCTACCCAGTCGGCATCTCACATATGAGACCTACCACCTACCAAACAATAATATGATGAACCCGAAACGCGCTCTCTTACGTGGGTCACTGCCACGGTCCTTCGCTTTGTACGGTATTCGGTTTCCTGGCGGATTTTAATATTCTAGCTCTAGCATAAGCATCCTCTATGTATATTAAAATCCCTCTTGGAAATGCCCTTCATCTAGTAATTGCCTGCAATTTCCTTATGTCGTTTGTTCACCTTGTGAGTGGTCCACCGACGTTGTTCTTGCGGCTACGTGGCCTTGAATCGAGAACCTGAACCCCATTGAAAATTGAACTAATCCTGCAACATGTATAAAAAGTCAAGTTGTGTCTGCTCCAAGTTCGGGATAAGGACAGACGGAAGAAGATAAATTGTATTTGTAAAATGTTGGACTTGAAAAAGAAAATCGAACTTGCTGGCTCCAAGTTAGGTTTGTTAATTATCACTCGCTTAACGATCTACTAGTTAAAACTTTAAGGAAATCTGAACTCCTAAGTGTTTTGAACGTGAAATTCATAGGTTTCTGAAGTCTGCCAATGCGCTTCAGGCTAGTTTTATGTACTAATGTGAAACTACTTTCTAGAAAGAACTTCCGTACGAAATTATTTAGGAGATACCTATGTTTATTAGAAGACATTTTTTGATTGATAACGATAGCAACGATATAATAGTACATTTTTATTTTTATACTTGATTGGTAGTTAAATAAGTACATATATGTATATCCAAGTAAAAACTTGGTAGAAAAACTAGATTTTGGCATTAAATTTAGATATAGTCACATATGGCGAGTTGGCCCTGTGTCACAATGGATAACGCGTCTGACTACGGATCAGAAGATTCCAGGTTCGAATCCTGGCAGGGTCGCGTTTTATAAAGTCTTTTGTCACGCGACCTTTAAAGCCCTATATTTTACACCCAAGCGCCTTCCGAATGTATAAGACCTTTTGAAAACGGCAAAGATTTTTCGTTACCGATTTATACTCTCGACCCTTTCTTAACAATAGGTTTGTGAGCTTTACATTTTACACAAGGCGTCTATTTTTACCGAGGTGTTTTGTATTTCTAAACTGAAGCATGTAAGTTTACGAAACAAAATAGTATAAAAATAGATCGGTGAGTTTTTGCTTCATGGATTTCTTAACATTTATATTTTCTTATTATGATCTGTTATTTATATTTTCTTATTTTTTTACCTAGATGCTATATTATTTTGATTAGAATTACAGTTTATTTTTTATGTTTTACCATTATCGTGTAATACCCTCGCTTTGTGAATGTTGTACACACCTCTAATAGGCATGTGCATCAGAATTTTATTTTGTAAGTGTTTTTGTATAATTTTAATGCATATGTTGTTGGTGTGTCTTTCTTAAATAAATAAATAAATAAAAATATTTTTTTTTTATAGCAATGAATGGCGAGCCGAGCATGCCATTCGTCTGATGGCAAGCGATACGACTGCTCATGGACAGTAGCAAAGCCAAACAATACAATGAATTACAATTATTACCAGGCGGGCTATTAAGTTTCTTATAAGTTTCCTAAATAAAGCTACGACCCGTTTTATGACAACAGATTTTATCAAAAAATTAAGTGTACGTAGGCAGTTTGTCCTCTCGACAAAGAGTGATGGTGGGCGACCTATTCAACACTTTCAACTTGGGCTTCAACCCCACGCAGTTTTTTAACAAGGAAAAAATCTTCAGGTTTGAACCTTGTACAATATTATAAAGGTTGAAGATAATATAATGGCTAGATCATGTGGTTTGGCGGTGTGAAAGTTATCACATTCGTATTGAACGTTGAACGTATCAAATAGAATTCTTTATCCCGTTTGTAAAGTCACGGATCGCTCTTAGAACGGTCTTCAAGTGATCCATAATAATTCATACGGAGAATTTCACCTTCACTGAATCAAAAGGATATCGATGTATTATTCAACCTTCTCTAAATCCATGGAATTTACTTCACAGATAACCTTTTTAAAGTTGCACTGAAATCCGGTTCGAAGCAGATTTTCCGCAAGAATGACACACAAACAGGCAACGCTCGGTGTAAAAAAACTTTGACAATATCGTAAAAAGTCGCTTTTTTTTAGCTTCTTAGTTTAACTTAAAGTTAAACCCCGGTTCTCGGTCTTTGTAACTTACATTTTACGATTGAAAGGTCAAAGAGTTAATTTTAAAGGATAATATTGTGATTGTGTTAGGTAATAGGTCGATTTGAATTTTTAATTGTCTTCGCAGGCAGACGGACAGCGGACATGCGGTCCGCATGATGGTAAGCGGTCATCGCCTTCCTGGACTTCGCAATGCCAGGGATCTAGCACAGACAGTTCGCTGCCTAACGTAAAGAAAGTACTCTCTTTTTACGTTGCTTAAAGGACAAGTCATCGCTAAGGGAACACGGAAGCAGAATTGAATTGAATGTTTTATATTTATCAGAATGATACAACGAGGAGGTCCTTCGCCTGAAGATTCGCTATGAACAAGAGTTCTATTTTATTAATAAACAATACATGGCACACCACTGCGCTTGTCACTTCAGGACATTTGCCGTCTTATTAATAAACTCGGATGAGCGAGGAAGTAGCTTTAGCCCAAGGTTTTGAGCAAAGAACGTATTAACAAACATGACGTATCCTTATCCCTCTGTCAAAAGCAAGGTCAAAAGTTATGCCACGCAGCTGTCACGTGTTATTAATTAATTATAATTTGTGACAGATTGACTCAAACTCAATATTTACGCTTGTTCTATGTTTCTATCAATTATATTGTTATTTATGTCGAGAATGTGTTTGTCTCTTTGTGTTGCAGATTTAAATCATCTTGGATAATAGTCTCCACAATTTTCCTTTTAGTTTTCGTTTCAAACACTTGACGCTGGAAGAATAGCGAATTGGTAACATCGCAAAATCTATAAAAATAAGAACTGAACTGAACTGACTTACGCTTGAAACGAGAAAAAAACTAAGATATATTTTTGGCAAAAAACGTATTAATAAACATGAATTAAGGAGAGGTTAAAACAATTCAAGCCTAGTTTTTGGACTTAGTTATTCCGCCCTGCCACATGATTAAAACAATGGAATGAGCATAGATTTGAATTGTATTCTTGTATATAGAAAGTAAGAAAGAAGAACATATTTAAGGCAGTAGGTAATAAATCTTATATTGTACCCGGAGTAACTACTGGACATATTGAGACTTAACATCTTATGTAATTCATGTATGCATTGCTTTGTAATTCATGATGTTGTTTGGTTTGCTACTGTCCAAGGGCGGTCGTATCGCTTACCATCAGGCGAATGGCATGCTCGTCTCGCCATTCATAGCAATAAAAAAACTTAGTGCCCAATAATCTTATTGTCTTTCAAACCGTAACCGAACAGTGCTTGTACACTGCTGATTAGCATCTTTAATAAACAAAGTATTGGTACCTAACCAAACAGCTCTTGACAAATAAGAAACCTACAAAACTATAAAAAATGAATACAAGACGGCATTATTACGTCAAATAACCAGAGACTATCGTCTGTCGAATGTTGATGTCCTTCATACGGATTTAGGATAAAATCATTTTTAATAAAATAATAAAAACCGACTACAAAGTAACAAATTATATATATTTCATCGTGCTAGTGCACATTGATTAATGTTCTAATAAGAATTGCTAGTCAAATCAAAAGACTTGACTAGCTAACAAATCTTAAATAGGTACGTAATATTTTGAAGTCAACCAAAAATAAGGAATAAATTAAGCATCAAAATCATACAGATGACGCACAAGTTTGGATTAACTTTTAAAACTCTAAAAATAGGGTTATGTTCCGCCCATTTTATTGAAAGGATATTTTTAGTACGCTCAAATTAGTATCAAACAGTTATGTTTAAGGAAAATTCGAGATTAATTCCATCAGACGATATTGGAAGGGTGCTTTTGATTTGATTAGTACTAAAAATATACGCTAAATTGATATTAAAACTATGTATAGTTACGTGCATAAATCAACCAACAAACAGTAGACCAGTGTGGTGGACTATATGGCCTAACCTCTCTTAATCGTACTCTCGATAGTAGAGGAGGCCCGTGCCCAGCAGTGGGACGTATATACACGTATATACAGAAGTATGTTCATAAATAAACCTTATTTTCCACAAAAGATTTCCGAGTTGTGAACCAAGTGCTTATGACTGTATTTGGTCGATACAAACAAGTCTATTCAAAATCGGATATACTCAGGCTGAACCTGAAACGCGACACTTCTGTGGGTTACTGTTATGGTTTATCCATTCTCTTTTTTTTATTGCAACGACTGGCGAGACGAGCATGCCGTTCGCCTGATGGTAAGCGATACGACCGCTCATGGACAGTAGCATGGCATTTCACTGCGCTCGTCATCCTGAACCATTAGATGTTAAGTCTCATTATGTCCAGTAGTTACTCTGGCTACAATGTCCGTCAAACCGGACCACAACAGTGCATTTACTGCTGTTTGGCGGGAGAAATAGACATTGCGGTGGTACCTACCCAGGCGGCCTCTCACATATGAGAGACCTACCACCAGTGAATAGCTATTCGGTTGAATACTCATACCCTTCACTATAAAAAATATTAATATAGCACATAGCCTGCACTTCAGGGTACCCGGCAATGCCAGAGCGAACCACAAATGACTGGATTTATTTCCAGCTTATTTAAATCCAGCGCCATGCCGTGACAAATTTCAATGCCGGGCAATTCGGTAACATTTTACAAATTGAAATTCAAAGCACCCGACCTGAAAATCAAACCCAAGACCTCTAGATTCATAACATAGTAACTTCAAAACAAGATATAAAGTTACTCTAAAACAGGAAACGTGGTAATGAAATTTAATAAAATTCCCGCAGTCTCGAGGCATTTTAATGCGTTTTAAACATCATACTTCTTGATAAATTGTCTGTCTCTTCGCTGTAAAATCTCTTGTATTTTTAGAAGCAGATTGTTATCGAGAGTTCACCGTATTGGTTTCATTTTCCTTTGCAATTTATCTGAGAGATTGATTCTGGGAATTTTATTGGTTGGGTGAGTCTTTTGTTGAAGTTGAAGGTCGTGGGTTTGAGACCAAGGGCGCCTCCAAACATTATGCCCAACTTTACTTCATCTCTAGGCCCTTTGAACATTACATGTTAACAATACATTGAGGTCATTTTAAATTAAATTTATCCGACTTTAATATTAAAGCTTACCTATTTAAAATTACTTTCCTTGCGTTCTCGAGATAACTTACATTTCAATGTGCGAAAAGATTTACAAGCCATCTTTTACATAACGTTAATTTTGATCCCAGAATAAACCCACTATTCCACATTGCCTTTAAACCAAATCCACAACTATCTGTTAGCTTACAAAACTTAAAACAACTACAACACAAAATACCTTTTAATTTCCACAGATAATAAAGGAAACGCAAACAGCCATAGACAACATTTTCAATATAGCGTGAACGAGCCGGCAACGCGACTTCCGAGTCTTACAATCCAATAAACTCTAGCTATTGCTGGCGGATTATTTGCTCTGTGTTTATTAACCGCTACACTATTCATATTTGCGATACTGGAAGTTTGCTTGGTGCCTTTCTATATACGTATTTATAATACTAGCCTGTGCCCGCAAACTTCGTCTGCGTGATTAACTTTATCTGGAATTTCCCATTCCGTCTGGTCCCGTCTCATTCTCACTTGTAATCCAGTCCAATTCCATTCCTTTGAATATAAAAAGTAACAAATATATCGGAATTCCTTCCTCATCCCACGGGGACACTAAATTTTTCGGGTAAAAAGTAGCTTATGTGTTAATACAGGGTGTCAGCTACCTCCATACCAAATTTCATCGAAATCTGTTACTTCATTCCAGAGTTCATCGCGTACAACCACACAGACAAACAGACGAAAATTGTAAAAGTCATTGTTTCGGATTCTATTACGTTTATACAGACTCCTATATTAGTTTTTCTCATACATCTTCCATTTATAGACATCGCTCGGTTACTTTATGATATGTACATAGATAAAGAGAGCGCTGGTATTTAAAAAACGTAGATAAATGTGATGGTGCTGGACTACCTTATTTTTGCCCTCCTATTAGCTTACGTTCGACAGGTAGTCCTACATGCACGAATTGCATTGAGTATACACCCAAGCTGACTGTTGGTCCAATGCTATATAGGCTGTAGAAGTCGATATTATTAAAGGTTTTTACTGTTTAAAATGTCTAGCACCAGCATACATTTTTTTTATTAATTTTATACGAAAAGACTTCAAAGCAAATTCTCTCCTATTCACGTTGCACCCACAGATGCAGTGGAGAAACTTTGTCAACACAAAATAATCTTTACATCAAAGAAAATACCACGCTATCAAAGGTTACTTTGATATCTTTAAAGTACTCAAGAATGAAATATTTCAAACATAGAAATATTATAACAGAACGGACAGCGCAAAAAAGTAACAAAATCCCGGTACCGTAATGCTCTTCCTGTCTTTATCACTCCTACGCGACCATACAATAATCCCTCTCGCTTCACAATTCTCGCGTGTTGGATACACGTCGAGATTGTACCTCAATATGTATTGCTATCCCTTTCACTCCAACGCAGCTTCTCTATCTTCCCTTTCAGTCTAATATACCCGCGTGTATTATACGCATACAAAATACTTTCTTCTGTCTGCTCTATATAATACGTCTTTTCAAATGCATTTCTATGCCCGCTGTATATTAGTGAACCCACACATTTACTTTCTTAGAAGTATTTATCAATATTGAAGTGAAATCTTACCTGTGTTTAGATGAAAGCATTTTCGCGATGCCGCAGTTTATTAATATCAAGACCTTGGATGTTTTTATCTCATCTATTAAAGTTATTTGGTGAGGTATTTTTCTAAAGTGATTGCTTCGGTGGCGTAGTTGTATTACGGTACGATTACAAAGCTGAGGTCTGGAGTTCGGATCCCGTACTCATTATCACCCCGGAGTCAGGAACTTGTGCCCGATATAGCGATAGGCTCGCCCTCTATTCTATCATGGGACGGAACATACAAGGCGAAATGTGGGTGTCTTGGTGTCGCCCCTGCCAATATTGGTTGATGATATAGGTTTTGAGTTTTTAGTGCAAAAAATACAATACATTATTCGTTTGTGGTTAAGTTTGGTTCCAGGTCTTAAAACCTATTCAACCAATCAACAATGAGCCAGAGTGGTTGGCTAAGTGCGTGGTGGCCTGTTGGTAACGGACGGTGGTCTCGGGCTCACTCTGAATTTTAAACGTCATGTGTGTATTGATAATGAATAACACACTATAACGGTGAAGGAAAACATCGTGAGGAAACCTGCATATCATAGCGATTTATAAGAATTTCTATAGGATATAAAGTCCGCCAACACGCACTAGTGTTTTGGATTCTATCGCATAAACGCACTCTCATTGTAGAGGAGGCTCCGTCCCTACACTTAGTCAATACACCGAGCAGAGTGCCGAAATTCATAATTCGAAGGTTTTCGCGATACAGGTTATACCTAGTGCTAAAATCACTGGTAATCTTTCTTGGTGTATATTTATTAAAATTATTTATGTTAAGTAGATTTTATACTATTTTAGATACTTTTGATCTCAGCTTTGTTTTGTTAATTACCTATTGATGTACAAATTCATGGAATTTTCACGACATTAAATGGTGTGAGAAAATATACGGAAACAAAAATTTTCAGTACCTGAAAAATTACAACTACCTATCGAACTTGCTACCCCACTCGCCAATCCACCCTACAAAGCATTGTAACAAGTTTGTAAACTCAGTCGGCTATTACATTTCCTTTATCACTCGCTAACAGCCGTGTTGTGACGGATCAGTGGTTTTTACACTAGAATGGTCAGGCATCAACCCTCCCCACCCTCCCCCCTTCATCCCCCTCCGCCGAGTACGGCCTGAAGTACTTAATTTTTAATGGCTACACAACTTGATGGGAAATTGGTGGGTATTAATGTTTATATTAGAATTTAAAACTGTTATATAATTATGTGAATGGGGGGCGAAACTTCCGCCATATCGGGTACTAATTCCTGACTCCGGCCAGAAAAATCCAATCAATTTGCCCGACCTGGGATTCGAACCCGAGACTTCAGCGTTATAATCGTAAAGTACGAGCGATGTGGGACAGAACGCACAAGGCGAATGCATGCTTGCCCATAAAGGTAGGGCTGCCTAATGAAGACCAGGTGATGCGTAGCTTAATTTTAATTTTAATACAAGCTGCATGGATTCATATGTCTGAAAACTTATTAATTTATAGGAAAATTCATATTGAATCAAAATATCACTTTAAATACCAACTTTGGGATTGAATCCTGGACTTAACTTTTCAATCAATACACATTGCCATTAGGCATTTGACAAAAAAGGCAACTCCCTTACAGGTTTATAACGAAAGAAAACCTACTATGAGTTTCAAAAAAAAAAAAATCACTCTGACACAAACGGTTGCCATCGAAAGCTCGATATCCCGGCTTTAAATTGTGTTTACGTAATCCTGTGACAGATGCAAGCCGCTCCAGATAGATTAATTAGAGATCCCCAGGGCATATGAAATGGAAACGGGACCTTCAGATACGGGTGAAATTAATAACTTATCAATCTCTAAGGATTGCTTCTGAATACAGAGCAATCCAGTACACACTTATCGATACGCCAACATAGTATTTTGGCTTATCATTTGCTATAGTCGGTAGTAGTATCGGGATCAATCCTTCAATAAGGATGAGGATCACTTGTTAATTTAGAGTGTAATTTAGGCTGGAACACAGCAGTTCAAATGCACTGTTGTGTTCCGGTTTGAAGGACATTATAAGGCTAGAGTAACTGCAGGACATATTGGGACTTAACATCTTATGTCTCAGGATGGCGAGCGCAGTGGAATGCCTAGCATTGCTTTGTAATTCATAGTGTCGTTTGGTTTTGCTACTGTCCATGAGCGGTCATATCGCTTACCGTCAGGCGAATGGCCTGTTCGTCTTCACAAACATGGAAATAATAAAAATATTTCATCGATCGCGTAATATATTTATTTATTAGTATACCTTTATCGAAATAACAATAGCTCGTTTGATTGAAACTATTACTTTTTACATAGAAACATCGCGGATAAACGACACAGTGACTGTCTCAACAACGACCGACGTCGTCGGAGTCTCGGTAACGACTGAACTGTATTACACTACTGGACGATTTATATACCCCGAAACCAGTCAAAAACTCAGAGATACCCTCATAGTTATAGTACCCCGCATTCGTCTTACGTCTACAAGTATTTATTTTTATATAGAGGTCAAGCCAGACTTATCCCGGGTGCAGAGATTTCTCGAATCAACTCTATGCCAGAAATATCTTATTTTCCGTTTTAGATTTTGTGTATTTAAAATCAACCTAAGAACCACGCCGTCCACTTTACTTCCTTTCTCATTCTGTGCGCTGTTTAAAAGTCTATGGGAAACATGCGAACATATTTATTACCTAAATTAGACAAAAAACATTCACATTTTAAGCAAAAGTGTAGTAAACATTGTCCACACTTTACAAAAATCACCCCGGTTCATTTTCAATGTGAACCAGTCGTATCTGTGATTAGCGCGTCCAAGAAAACGAACCCTTCAGATATATAATACATGCATACATACATTAATTCACGCCTTTTTCCCAGAAGGGGTAGGCAGAGGTGCAAGCAGGACACCCACGTATGTATTTTTCGTCCCACGATGTAATAGAGAGCAAGCCTATCGCTATATCGGGCACAAATTCCTGACTCCGAGCTGTTAATTATTAGAAAAATCCAATATCTCTTTGCCCGATCCGGGATTCGAACCCAATACTTCAGCTTTGCAATCATACCATAGAACAAGTGCGCCACCGAAGCAGCTTTATAATTTAGGTAAAACTTGAAAATAAATACAGAACTCTTCTCAACAATTCCATCTTACACACACGGTTTTTCTCATGTAACATTTTCAGAACGGACCGATCCATTCTCGCGAACCGATCAATCAGATCGGGGGGCGGACGAAAATGACTGATTCGATGCCGATAACGCCTTTGTACCGTTCTATTTAGTTCCATTCTCGGATCTAGATTGTGGAATGGATTGAATGGTGATTAATGAGGGTCGCTGTGTATATGTACTGTCAGTCTGTGACTTAACTGTGTCTTTGGGAATAAAAAGGAAGGAGTGGGGGGGGGGGGATAACCTGTCTAAAACAGATTGTTAGTAATAAGTTCTATCAATGTGAGGAAACCAGCATCCCATAGCGATTTGTAATAATTGTTCCGACCCCACATTAAGATCGAGTCTGACTGTGTCGTTGGTATTAGGAACTACGAGAGACTTTTCGGTCTCACATACACTCAGACCCGAACAAATACTTGTGGTTCACACAAATAGTTGTCTCGGTGCGTGGATCGAACCCGCGGCCTCTCGTTTCACAGCCGGCGTCTAACCAACTGCGCCACTGAGGGCTGGTTAATACCATAAGTCAATACCATAAGTTTGAACAAAAATTTCAAATTCATTCAATCATCAAACATATGGTTTTAATACCGGCAAATAATATTTAAGAGGCGTAGTTTCCCTGTGATGTTTATTAATAGAAATACGTATAAAAAATATTATTAAGCGATAGTTGGACTATGAATAGGATGGCTCATAGGTGAAAAAGATTTTTTTTCTAAAGAAAATTGTTCATCGAAAATCGATTTGAAGGAAGCTTTACATTAACAATAGGTCAGCCATAAAAAAGACTTTAATATAATCATCAAGGGCCTGCTTACAAATTTAAACAAATATAATGTTTAAGAAAGTATCACATCGTTATTCCAATTATTAGTTCACTAAACAGTAAACTTCGAAACTTATTCGACAAACATAACGCTTTCATTGAGACAAGAACAGACAGGAACATTCAACAATAAAATTTACAATATTCACGTCACCATTTGAATCTTTCCAAAATCAAAATGTAAATTGAATTTAATTGAATAAAAACAATTCCAATTAATATTTTTTTCTCATTTCACATTCCGCGCGGGCGGGCCTTTGAGCTGAAAGCCGCGTCTGAAATTAAAACTAAATAAGGCGAGCAATTTATCAAGTGTCGGCGGCGGACAGATGGGCGAACTTGTTGATTCAGTTGTGTGTACAATTTATTATGAGAATGGTTTTTGAGACTGTGTGCAACATTATCAGATTTTATTAAATTTATTTCTTATATTTACTGGAAAAAAATATTAAGGCGCAGATTTAGGCTAACAATCAATAAATAGAATATCAGTTTTGATTTTGTGTGGTGAAAGAGATTGTCAGTAATTGATGTCAGAAAAACCGTATCAGTGTGTATAATAACAATCATGTTACACAACGGTGGAAAACGCGCCATATAACTTTCATATTAATTTATTGCCTAAAAATAGCAGACAAAATTAGTTTATTAATACCATTTTAACATTGAAAACATCAAATTTAATATTGCTCTGAGTAAAAAGTAATTGAGTTTGGTGTGTCTGGTCACGCAAGCTCTCGCTTACGAATGCATAAAATTCAGCGTTTCAATAGCTTCATTAAAAACTAAAAACCGTGCTACATTCAGTTACATTCAGCCGAATAAACGTTCACAGCGTTTTAGTTTTGAATAATTATATTTTGCACGTGGGCGCGTGACTGCACATTTTATTCGGAATATTGCAACAACGCCTCAGAGCCTTCCAGTAAATACGCATTTGAAAATGGAATTCATTGTTCGATACGAAAATGGAATTCTTTATTCCATTTTCAAAAGTTATTCCTTTTTGTTATTTATAGAATCTGATATGCTTTTGTCACTAACAGATCTGTTCATATGACATTTGTTTAATGCCATCTGTTAAAGGTTAGATGTCCAAGCTGTAGAACTGTTTGCCGGCCCACGTGTATCCTTCCTATTGCAACTTCCTACTTCTTAGAAGCCCCATTCGTACTTAACACAAAGTGTGACGAACCACAGAACATTCTGGTATAACGTTTAGAGGAGGGTGAGATTCGACAGGTTAAGTACAAGAATCTGAATTAGAAAAGGTGCGTTATTCTCCGTGCTAGTATAGAGATAGATTTTTTTACATTGTAGGAAAATTTTGTTTTCTGCCAACACATTTATGCGCCAAGTATAGATAAGATATCGATTTTGTGGAAGGCATGACAGACAATGATTTTGGAGATAGTTACACGGAACGTACGAAATGCCGGAGGCTCAGGAGGAAAACAAACAAAAAGGGAATAACGTGAGGTAGAAACAATTATGGCAAAAAATATATAAGATTTTTTACAAAGTGAATTGCAAAGATAAAGTTAGATAAAACCCTCTGTAACAGAAGGCAGTGTGCACTCCTCTTTATCCTTATCCCACGCTTAACTGGAATTAGCGTATTTTTATGCAGAGCCTGCAGAGCGTTTGGACGAAAAGTGGGCGAGCGCCCACGACCTACCGGGCCAAGAGACTTCGCATTGAACCTTTCAAGTACCCCAGAGGTTATTAAAACTGTGAGCTCAAGTAAATGAAGTACCTAATTATAGTGTAGAACAGCCTGATGAAATTTGCTGGAAGATGCCTCCTGCTAGCTGCTTCCACTAGGTCGTTGTGGAAATGCCTGGGGAAGATCTTTGTTCAACAGTGAGCCCTTGTAGACCAGGATGATAAATCGTAAAGAAGAAAAACGGATGAGACTGGAACTAATCCTTGTTTTCGCACTACCATGAATACATACATAAACTCACGCCTTTTTCCTAGAAGGGGTAGGCAGAGGTGTTACCAGGACACCTACATTTCGGCTTGTAAGTTCCGTCCCACAATGTGATAGGGGGCGCGCCTATCACTACCATGCGGCCTAGGAAAGTGTATCGCATATTAAATGATGCAAATTTTATACCTATATTGTTACGAACGATTAGTGTGACTATAATTATTATTCAGGAATATGTTTCTGACTTAATTTACCAGTCAAAGATAACGTGGTTTGATAGATTTCACAAACCCACGAAATTATTTTTGAGAGTGCTTACCTACGCAGGTAATACTCGAAATCTCCACTGACCCCAATGCCTTTGATCATCCAATTTCATAATACGGCCATTCGTCTGGCGAATTTTAAGAGTAAAAATGTTTTTCAGATGAAATGTAATTTTTTAGAACCAGTAAATGTAATTCTGCGAGATTCATTCGTTTTATCTTAATTATAATAGATTATAATTAAAGAGTAATTGGTTTAATGAAACTCGTTTGTGGGTCGTAATTAAATGTTTTATCAATAGAAATAATAGAATATTTATTGAAAGCTAAATACGTAAACAATAGTTAATTAATTATTGAATTTCGTATTAGTTGTCTAATTGACACCGGCGGAAACGATTTTTGTATACTGCCTTAATATGGAATATATCGAATTAAATAAATAAAGAATAAAAACATTGATGCACGTTTTCAAAAATACATTTTTCGAATGGTTAATCGTCTAGTAGATTATATAATCACTTCGTTTGACTATGTAATCATTGAATCGAAATTTCAGTATTTAATAAAAGCTTATAATACAAATTTTAATTTCTTAGGATAAAAACGAACATTTCAAAACCAATAACATCGGCACTTGAATTTTAAATTTATAGATAAAGTGTACAGATATACGGAATTCTGCAATCGACGTTAATCCCTTTGAGTTTCGAAGTGCTGTTAGCCAAACGTAAACCCAATTTCAAATTCCGAACGGTGCAGTGGTCGCCTGGAGCGGATTGGAAATAACCAATGCATTAAGCAATACATTTAATTACGAAATGAAAATGTTATTTCATTTAGAAATCATTATATACTAATCGTAAGTCAAGTGTTGATTTTCAAATGTTGTATAATTTTAATTAATTTAGCAAAAGTTTTAATATGATAAGTTACAGTTTGGAACTATTGATTCGATTACATCTATTTTACATTACAATTTTGAATTTAGAATGATATGACATAGGACATTTGAATACAATTATTGCGTGCTAATATAAATATTGCAATATTACAAATTATAAAATCTCAGAAGAGACACTAAAAGCTTTGGCCTTTACATTAACTATGATTCTAATTCTACGAAATACGACTTAACTAGTCTCGACAAAAACGTTTATTTTGTACGACTTCTTTTAATTTGATTTTGGAAAAATGATTATAAATTGTGTGATTTGTCAATTTTGTAAATCTTCTTTGTGACCAGTTCTGCCGCATACTAGTCAGAGTTTTAAAAATAAAATCATGCAAATCCCCTTCCATTTTTGAATTGGCGTTTCGTTCATATTTGGAACATGAGTTTGAAATTTGGAACGCCGTGCCGTTGGTACGCCTACGTGACGGTGCGGTGTAGCGTATATACGTTTGTATACCGCGATTCATTCTAGAGGCACCAGTTGCTCTATGAATGAGCTCATTCAATACTGCGGGTGATGGTACGCCTGCGCGACATCGATCCGTCGCCGAGGTGTGGGAGGGACGGAGAAGGATTTCCAATGGTGTGTCGATGCTGTAGTCCGACACAAGTTCTTCTGTGTCGATTGAATAAGAGATTATCGCCTAAGGTTTTATTTGTCTAAATTATCTGTTGTGTTTGTCACAGCTTTCCTAAATAGCATTTAAAGGCTTCCGACACAAACTTGGATTGTAATAGCAATTATTTGTCTCCTTTATTTTGCTATAACTAATATAATGCCGGGTCACATGTATGTCACATCTTAACACAGGTGATTGTTAACGTGTTTCTATTCAGTCACAGCAAGTCCAAAGCTGAACGGTCTCCCTCAACGAACTCGACATTGACATGTTGGAAGTGGCCAGCGTCCAGCAACTTCCTGCGACCTTCACCAGGTTGTCTCTCCACCTTGTAGGCGGGCGGCCGACACTTCACTTGCCTGTCCGTCGCCTCCACTCCAGAACCTTTCGGCCCCAACGGCCACATTCACGCTATGTGCCCGGCCCAATTCCACTTCCAACTCGGTAATCCTAAGGGCTATGTCTTTAACCTTTGTTCTTCTACGGATCTCCTCATTACTGATTCTTTGCTGAATGCCGATTCTGTATTTATATTGAGATATAAATAACTTTATACTATAACTTTATTTTATTAGGTTAGTATCTCAATACTACTAGTTTACTTTAGGAGCAGCTTAGTGAATTTATGGGTATAAGAGCGACCTGTACCCACTATGATTGAAGTTGGCGGAAAACTCGTACTGGCCAACGTAAGTCTAGAGCAGATTGGCATACATCAAGTGCATAGAAGTCACTTTTTCTTTGTCATCATCATCACCCCGTTGTGATGACGTTTTCTTGTGATTATTAAAATGCTAGTACATACATACATACATAAACTCACGCCTTTATCCCAGAAGGGGTAGGCAGAGGCGCGACCAGGACACCCACATTTCACTTTGTATGTTCCGTCCCACGATACGAAACCTTAATATCACTTTGCCGATCTGGGATTCGAACCCGAGACCTCAGCTTTGTAATCGTACAACTGCGCCACCGAGGCAATTAAAATGCTTGTAAAAATATAAAAATTATCATCGACACGCGGTTACAGTGGAGAGGCGTCGCTATCCGGCATGTTACGTTTTCACCAAATACTATATCTATACGGGCGAACTTGGGTATATTGTAAACTATAAATAGATTCCACTCAAACCCAGGGCCTTCCACTGTATCACATACTCATGTTGAAGTACGATTTTTATATATAAACACTTATTATTTAGATTCAGAACCATTTTTAACTACAGAAAATCCGAGACAATACGCAATTTCTAAATTAATTACTTGTTGGTTGCCTACTTGCCTTATAGGTTTAATAGTGTGTGGATGCCATGATTTCCCAGGCTCCATTCCCAGACTGTCTATACATACCTACATAGATTGAACCAAGTTCTAGAGTGGAGGCCACGTACAAGCGAGAGAAATATCGGACGCCCACCCACAAGGTGGACGGACGACCTGGTTAAGGTCGGAGGAAGTTGTTTGATGCAGGCCGCTTCCAAAAGTTCTATGTAGAGATCTATGGAGGAGGCCTATGTTCAGCAGTGGACTTCCTATGGCTGAAAAGAAGAAGAAGAAGATTGAACACCTATACAGGGTATATCAAGACCGCGACCGAAAACGAAGTCAGGTGGTAGTATTACTTATTAGTGAGTTCAGACACAATGCAACGAAAATTTTCCCAAAAAAAAATCGTCAATTTTTTTTGGAAATATTTTATTTATCGTCGTATTTGGGTGATAAATACATAGTTTTCCTATAATAATGATGTACACCTTATTATTTTTTAAGACGCAATCGTAGGTTAGGGTCTAAATTACTATTTTCGCAATAACTAGGTATTTACTACTCAAACATAATGATTTTTTGAAACATGCAAAAAAAAAACTGTCGCTTATTTTGCGAAATTTTTATTTGCATTGTGTCTGTAACCACTAAAACTACCACTCGACTCCGTTTTCGGTCGCAGTATTGATATACCCTGTTTTTTATCTGGGACTAAATTATTTCTTTCCAACTCACTGGAGCTATTCCATGAACGTCGTTAGATCACATGTAGAAACCAATTCTCTCAGAGATTCACTATACTTGATGTCACATCGTGGTTATTGTTAATCCAAGATTTTAATAGGCGGGCCGCCAACCCGCTCCCGCGTGGTGGACTATATGGCCTAACCCCCCTCAATCGTACTCTCGATTGTAGAGCAGGCTCGTGCCCTGGAGTGTGAACTTTCAAGGATTATTCACTATTAAACATTTTTCTATACATATTCTGCAACAACGAAATTGACTTTACAAAATATAACAAACACACTGCCCAAACCAGTGGGTTTCACAACATAGCTTCCCAACAGTTATTTGAATAAAGGTAACTTTGCATTTAAAAGTGTTTTGAAAACACGAAGAGACAAATAAACTATGGATTTTGTAAAAACAATCGTTTCCATGTATAAAAACGTAAATATTTTTATAGAAAACGAGTACATAGTTCAATTAATATACATAATAATACATAATTATCACCGTCCATAAACATGACGTACACTTGGATCGTTTGTTCCAGGACTCTCAAAATTAAAAGGAAAGGGAAAAAGGAATATTGCCCCGCCTTGCTCATAAGCCTCTGATATGATTAATATTGAAATAAAATTAATTTTCACGGATTTTACCGCTGATTTGGTTTATTTTTCAAAAGTGACCGTGACCATGAGGCTGTAAAGTAATCGAATCGTCGGGCTTTTATTTTTTAAATTAAACCAAATCCGTAAAGAATAGTTTTATTTCAATGGGTAACATTCGTTAATCACAGCCTCCGTGGCGCAGTTGGTTAGACGCCGCCTGTGAAACGAGAGGCCGCGGGTTCGATCCCCGCACCGAAACAAATATTTGTGTGATCCACAGGTACTTGTTTCGGGTCTGGGTGTTTGTGAGACCGAAAAGTCTCTCGTAGCTTCTGATACCCACGACACAAGACTTGATCTTAGTGTGGGGTCAGGACTATGTATGTGACTGTTGGGTGTATTTATTTATTAATTTATTTAATCTCAGAAACCGTTAAGATTAATATCGAAAACCCTACAGGACATGTATGAATTCATGTCATTGCTTGCTACCAATTTAAACACCTACAATTATTAGAATATTCAACTGATACACGTGAGTTCCTCAAAATGTAGGTCATTAGGTCACCTACGAAATTTAGGACTAGCGATGAATGAAGGCCAGATCCAGTATCACCCGGCCAGATATTTCATTCACGTTTTAGACGAATTACTAATTTTCATACATCGTTTCAGGTAATCATTTCAGCTTAAATTGATTCATAATTAGAAATTTATTGACGGTTGGGTTCTCAAAATATAATATACCTTAAAACCAATCCGATTAATGAGCCTTATTATTAACCGACTTAAAAAATGAGTTTATCAATTTTATGTATGTATGTTAATCAGAACGACAGTTTTTGTATATTTTAGTCTATTAAAGCTTCTAAACGTATGAGCCATTTTGAAATTTTGCCAATTTTCCCTTTGAATTTGTAATAATAGGTTATATATTATTGGTTGAAATAAGGGCCCAAATAGACATTTCATTTTCCGGATATTAATACTAATAGTCCGGGAGCCAGCGACAGATTTTCATGACCAAGTTCCTCTCAAGCGGTAATTAGTAAAATGCATCAGAGTATAGTATTATGAAGCCTCGTGAACGTCAGCTGGCACTCGGTTGGGGGGATGAGCGGTTGTAGCCTCCCACGCACGAAGAAAAAAAAAATACATTCACTCATTTCCTCTCAGCTAAAAATTTGTCAAATTGTAGCTTATCTAATATCTCAACGAAAAAAAATAATCAGCTGGTTCCAACATAGTGTATTGTACGTCAGCTGGTGTCCCGAACATGAAAAATATTTTTTTATTTTCATTGATTTCCTCTCAAACAAAAATTTACCTGATGATAGCTTATATGTAACTGTGGATAAATATATAGGTCAGCTGGCTGTATCTTGGTGGAAAAACCGTCAGCTGATACTTTGAAAGTTATTACATAGGAGTTAGGCAGGACCATCTACTGTCAATTTAAATGCATCAGCTGACTAGTTTTTCCTCGACTTATTGCTAGCTGATTTTTTTTATTTATCGCATCAGTATATTAACAATCAGCTCACAAATTTTCATCTGGGAGGAAACGACGCATCTTTAATTATTCGACATAGCGCTGCTTCAATATGAGATTTGAGTTGAAATAAATATTCCGTATCAATGTTTTTGAAACGAATAAGTATGTAATCAAATGATATTAGATATATTTAAATAATTAAATAAACAATTAGCTTAGTATACATTAACGAGTTACTCGATAAATAATATTTATTATATAAACGTGATGAAAAATGACAATGAGAATAACAACGTGATTTATTCATTTTCGTTTTCGCTCTGGCTTGAGTCACTTTCCTCTCTTTCCGATTCATCGTCAGAGTCGCTGTCAGAGCTGTCTGCTGTTATGTCTTCATTGTCATCATCTGTACAAAAATTTAAAAAAATATTAGGATGCGATAGGATAGATAGGAAAATATTTTAGCATAATATAATCAAAATGATAAAAAAATGTTACCTTTTTCAGGCTGAATAGTGATTTCATTAATCGATGATGGTAACTGACTTCCAGAAAACCTGATGAATTCATACTTGTTGTCGATTTCTGCCCAACCATAATCTACAGGATCATCAGAAGTTGGAACCTTCAGGTGTGCATGTGACCAAACTTGAGCAATGTAACATGCTCTTAAAAATTGCTGATATAGCTCTGATCTGCATGGTGGTAAAGAAGAGCCATCAATACCTTTTTTTGGTGACTTGAAAGTTTCAGTATCCAAAAATTTATATTATGTTTTTTCAAACGACGCTACTCTTGCCTCATTGATCTTTTTAGACGATTAAATCCATACATATGGCAAACAAACTCTTCTATCTTCTCAAAAATATTTTTTCTATTCTCTGATGGTTTTGACATTTGGATGAAACACACAATGAAACTTTTCAATTTAGCCATTATTGAAAAAGGACGTTTTTTTCCTTTTCGAAAAAAGGCTGGGTTAAAATCACATCCTGTGAACGCGCGAAATACCGCGAGTGCTGCGCTCAAATCAGATCCTAAAGCTTCATATAATTGAGTAACATTGATAAATCTTGTTATGGTCTCTGCATTTAAATGAGCTTATATTCTTACGATCGATCGATGAAAAAATATGGTTTTCTTAATTATTTGATTTTATTTTTTTAGTTAAAAATGCAATTTTATTATTCAATGCATTTAAATTGACAGTAGATGGTCCTGCCTAACTCCTATGTAATAACTTTCAAAGTATCAGCTGACGGTTTTTCCACCAAGATACAGCCAGCTGACCTATATATTTATCCACAGTTACATATAAGCTATCATCAGGTAAATTTTTGTTTGAGAGGAAATCAATGAAAATAAAAAAAAAAATTTCATGTTCGGGACACCAGCTGACGTACAATACACTATGTTGGAACCACCTGATTATTTTTTTTCGTTGAGATATTAGATAAGCTACAATTTGACAAATTTTTAGCTGAGAGGAAATGAGTGAATGTATTTTTTTTTTCTTCGTGCGTAGGAGGCTACAACCGCTCATCCCCCCAACCGAGCGCCAGCTGACGTTCACGAGGCTTTATAATACTATACTCTGATGCGTCTCACGAATTATCTCTTGAGAGGAAATAATTGACCAAATTTGCACCTGGCTCACGGACTATAAGTGGGTTGCCCTGTCCTATATTATTATATACTATTTTACACAATATATATGTAGGTAGAGGAATTTTTAATTAAATACCTTACATATTGAAATGGTGCGATGAAGAAGAGCTGTACCAGATAGTGTGTGTGTGGGTGATAGATACAAATAAATAAAACAATCTAAATAAATACCCTTCGGCCACAAACAGAGGTGCTCGTCACTAGCAATAAGTAGTTGAAATGAGGCGAAAATCATCTTTAATAGCGCGTAATAACAGCACAATTTCCCATAAATGATACTTTTGACGTCACAACGCTCTATCTAGGTTTTTTTTTTATTGCGATGAATGGCGAGACGAGCATGCCATTCGCCTGATGGTAAGCGATTCATGCTCATAGACAGTACAAAACCAAACACCATGAATTACAAAGCAATGCTTGGCATTCTACTGCGCTCGCCATCCTGAGATATTAGATGTTGTCTCAATATGTCCAGTAGTTACTCTGACTACAATGATTTTTAGAATTTTTGTTTGTTTGTCTGTGTGCGATGAACTCAGAAACGGCTTAACAGATTTTGATGAAATTTGGTATGGAGGTAGCTGTGGATTAACACTAAGGCTACTCATTGAAATAAAACTATTTTATACGGATTTTATCGCGATTTGGATTAATTTTTACATTTTTTAACTTCCCGACGTTTCGATTACTTTACAGCTTTTGTGGTCACGAGGCGAACTGGACTAAGGCTACTTTTAATCCCGAAAAATTTGCACACAACACCGATTGCTTTAGATATGTGACGACCCTATGATGACAGACACGCCCCAATGATAGGCAGAGAATAAGGTATGCTAATAATACTTTGTGTAAGATGGTATCTGTGTTTAAATGTTAAAAAACAATTCGTTTTCTACGTTTGATGTTTTTAAAGTTTTCGTGTTGTAACAATTGTTTATGTGTAGGACTGATATTATAGATAAAAGATAATTTATTAAATAGATAAAAAAATATTAAAAATAAAATTTAATAAAATATTTTTTTTGTTGGTGTCCTGGGGGCTACTCTGCCTACCCCTTCGGGGATAAAGGCGTGAGTTTATGTATGTATGTAATTTTATAAAAAATATGATCAAAGAATATCGAAGAATATGTCCCTTATCATAAATTGCATCGCGCTGGTTTATGTCGGGTCAGAAACAGCAGTTTACCAACCGCTATAAATTGAACCCTCGCTTAGTTTTTATATGTTTGGCTTGTGAACCGATGATATTATGAAGTATTAGGTATGTTTGGGAACCATATTGCATTTACATTGTTGGGCTTATATTATATTCACATGTACAATTACCGACTCTTCCAAGTCATTTGTGTATTGTCAATAACCACGCACTATAACGGTGAAGGAAAACATCGTGAGGAAACCTGCATACCATAGCGATTTATAATAATTTCTATGGTATGTAAGTCCGCCAATCCGCACTAGGGCAGCTTGGTGGACTATATGGCCTAACCCCTCTCAATCGTACTCTCGATTGTAGAGGAGGCTCGTGCCCTGCAGTGGGTCGCATATGGGCTGATACAGTACCCTACGGTACTATTACCGAGGGGGCAAGCAGGGACGGCACTAAAATTTTCTCAAGATTTTTCATACTAGCATGTTAAAAGTGGTTAAAATGCGCCTGATGACAAATGAAAGACGGGAGATCGTTCTGCCGTTTTAAATGAATGTCAACACATATTAATATAAGACATTATTGCAAAAATACTTTTATGGTTTTGGTTGTTATTCGTGTTTTTTTGTATGTATGTAACATTTAGGCACTAATCATGGTATGTTTAAATAATGTAAAACTTAAGTGTATTTAATTCCAGAATCACATTAATGTTTATAGCGTTGGTATTGTGTAAATGGAATTCAAAATTAGGGGTGTCAGTACTATGTCCAGTAGTAGTTTTTTGTAGCCGAAGTTGATGAAATAAAAACGAATAATACTTAGGACAAAGGGATTGAGTATTTGAAGAAATTAAAAGTCAGTAATAAAGGATATTGTTGTTTAATTCCTAGAACTCATGAGGTAAACAAAACTAAATATATTTTAATACCAATTTGCTCGTCACAATCTACGTGATATTCCAAACTTATTTAATATCTAAACAAAATTTTGTACCACACACATGATTTTATGAAAAATCATTGTAACACTCCATTTTAATACTTGTGCTGACAAAATACTGTGAGGAAATATTGTATGCTATAATTAAAGCTAAACAAATCTAAAATACATAAATACGCGATTAAATTAGGATTTATAATTATATATATTAAAGAGTTTGCGAGAGAAAACTTAAAGAGTTCGAAAAAAAACATGAACGTAAAATTAAATAACAAAACAATACATAACAAATATAAGCGGATGACGCGCTTTTTGTGACCAATTTTATGCCAAATTTGAAAAAATATCTCGGTTATATTAAATTAAAATTATTGTTATGGCACCGAATATTTCGAAAACTAAGGATACCTAAAGATTTTTAAAAACATTTTCTTCTATCAAAATGTTTGATTTCTACGCATAGCTTTTGTAAACGTTGGGTTTTACAAAAATACAGGTTTTTTCGATGTCTCCAATTTGTTTTTTAAGTCTATATTTTGTAAAACCCAATGTTCTATTCAAAAAAACAGTTCGATGTTTACAAAAAACAAAAAATAACGTTACGAAAGTTTAAACATTACCAACATTAAAAAAGTGAAATCCTGATTCGTTCATTTAACATACTGACTGAGTGTTGCCACTGGCGAGAAAAAAATCTACCAGTAATTAAATTAAAATTAAAAATACATTGTAGAAAATGACGTCATAGGAACAATCGGAAAGCTTACGCTACAAATACTGATATGCTATAGGAAATAGGGAGTAACTGTTTTGGTCACGAAAAAAAAATGGTAGGACACCATTCCTCTACAACTAAATGGCTAACGGGTGCCAGGAATCAAATTACAGGAATGCAAAAGGTTTTAGAAGGATGATCTGCCTTAATACTGACTGATACAATTAAAATACTTAAAAATGAATTTTATGGCATATTATGGCTACCTCATGGATCACATTAGCACTCTTTTCATAATTTCTGTACACTAATGTTCAATGTAAATTTATACATTATTTTTGTATACCAATATTTTTTTGTAACAATTACTAGTTTTTTTCTATATATCTCTATATCTATTCTTATTTACACATGTTTTTTTTTATAGAATTGACAATTTTATTAAATATTTTTTTATATATTTTAGACTGGGACTTTTGGGCTCTCGGGATTTTGGGGTTGCCAGTCGATAAATTTCTACCATTTTGTTAATTTTTTACGAGAGCTTTTAGTAGAAAACGAGTGATTATCAGAAACTATGTCGCTACAATATTGTCATTATACAGGCACAAGATGGCGTTTTTAACCCAAATATTATTGCCTTAATTTTCGTGAAATCTACATTAATAATACTATTCGTAAAAATGTCTTTTTTCAATGGGGAAGTAATAAATATAAATATATACTTTTTTATCATCTAACATCTACAATTGGTCAGGATTTAGGTAATACACACATTTTACAATTAACAGGCTCTAAACATATCTCTACCTTTTAAGAATAGTGATAGAGTACGTATGTTTTCATAATTTTACTTAAAATAATATTTATTTTGATCAAAATGACATTACAGGCCAAATGACACAACGTGATAAGTTGATTTTTGCAAAAATATTTTAAATACTTTTTCGCATGGTATCACTATTTTTAAAATGTAACGATTTGTTAAATTACACTTGTTCGTACATAACGTAGGAAAATACCTAATTCGGTCATTGACTCTTATATCCAGAGCGCGCACACATTTTGTTCATAAAGTTTAATAATTTTAACATTCATATAAACTATACTAAAAATCTTTTGGCACTATTTTTGCCACACATTTTCGTTCCAAATTCATTTGCGTGTAAGGCACAATCATTGTGGGACACACTTATGTCGCAATCCGAAAACTACCATTTTGGTAGTTTTTTTTACTAAAAATTACTTGTCAAAACCGGTAATGACAATTTTCATTGTCGTATAAGTGATTTTTTATCACTAGACTTTTCTATGCACTTCATGTTATTGTCCGTTTTAGGTCCAAATATTCATTTCTCACACATGTATATACAAAGGTATGTCATATTATGTACATGAGCGGTCGTCAGTTGGCGCCGCTGGTGGAGGGTCCCAGGTTCGCTTCCTGGTGCTTGTACTTGTGTGACGTCATTTGGGAGAGGCCGAGCACTGCGAACCCGCACTGCAGGCAGTGGTAATGGGTTTGCTTCTTGCTGTGAATGCATTGAGGTTCGAAGCCGCAACCTATTGGGAAAATTGTGTCAATCAGTTTCATATAATTAACTGCTAACTAATTAACTGCCGAAATAAAGGTAGTGTACTTTTCATTTCTATAACTTTGATGGTGCATGAAACCACTTTTTTAAAGTTCATTATTAATACAATGGATCTGGTATGAAGTTCAGTTGAATCCAAATAGAGAGATCGCAAAACCATCTCATCTTAGAGTCTGCAGTTGATGTTGTTTTGCCGGTTGACTAAATGATGTCACCCTCCATGGAATCAGCCAGGCTGAACCCGAAATATGACGCACTTGCGTGGGCCATGTCAATTTTGTGCGGTCACTATAAGTGGGTTTTATTAGATCAAATTCGTACAAAAATATTTCCAACTATTAATTTAACTTTGTGATTGACTTCGGGGTAAAGAAAAGTTAGACATTCCCGGAGACTCGCTGAGTTTCAATGCTCGGCACGTGTGCAACTGTTAATCCTGGCTTGGAGTGGCGGGTGTGAGGGGACAGTCTACAGACAGCCTCCGTGGCGCAGTTGGTTAAACGCTGGCTGAGAAACGAGAGGCCGCGGGTTCGATCCCCGCACCGAGATCAATGTTTATGGAAATTTAGTATTTGTCTCGGGTTTGGGTGTTTGTGAGACCGAAAAGTCTCTCGTAGTTTCTGATACCCACGACACAAAAATTAGTAGTATGTATGTGACTGCTTGGTGCAGGGGTGGATTAAATGTTAAGAGCGCCCTAGGCAAGGACCTCAAAGGCGCCCTCTAGCAGCCATATTAACAAAAATAGATACATTACATGAATGCGTTCATTTAGCGAACAAATGCGATTCGCATGTAACATAATAATAACATTTTATGGTTTTGCCTAAAAACGAAGATATCCGAAATCATCGCGCGCCCCTTCGTAACCTCGGGCTCCTAGGGACGTGCCTAGTTTGCCTTAGGGATAATCCGCCACCGGTTGGGTGTGTTTATTATTAATACGTTACCTTTACTTGTGAGGAAACCTGCATACCGTAGCGATTTTAAAGAATTTCTACGGTATGTAAGTCAACCCGCACTAGGCCAGCGTGGTGGACTATATGGCCTAACCACTCTCCATCGATTCTCTCGATTGTAAAGTAGGCCCGTGCCCTGCAGTGGGACGTATATGGGCTAATAGATAGATACCTTTACTCGGCGGAAACTTCTCGAAGCCGGCGGCTTGGATGGAGTCGAGCTTCTGGTGCTGGCGGCGGTGCGCCACCACCTTGTTGGTGTCGGTGCACACGAACTCACACTTCAGGCAGTGGAAGTGAGACGCCTTGTTCTGGCCTGTACCTGACGCATGCAGCCTCTTTAGTATTGTGTATTAGTTATCAAGTTAGGGGGTAGTTTTTGTTTTTACGTTAATTAAAATGAGCTGTCTAAACAAAAATGTAATTTTACTAAATTCAAATAGAGACAGACGGTCTTTTAATATGGTTCGAATATTTTAGAACATATTAATAATTTGAAATGCAGTGATGAGTACAAGTAGCGCCATCTATGAACGAGAACAAGTACCGCGGCCAAATTTAGTTCATACAAAATCTACCAAAATCTACGACTTTAATATCAGTGTTTTAAAAAAATACACTAACACCTACAAAGCATGGAAGTTCTAAATTAGATTAGGTTGAAAATATAAGAAAAGAATAAGAAGAGGATAAATAAATATTGTTACTCACCAAATGTGGAGGCGTGGGGACAGTCCGGCCGCTGGCAATACACATTGGCGCGGTACTGCTGGAAGTCACCGCCCATCAGTGTGTCTAGCCTGAAAATAATATATAAGTCTTTATAAAAGTAGAAATTAAAATTATATTTCATAGAAAGACTTATTCCTGGCCAATAAATAACATTTCGTGAGAAACAAAAAAAAGTAAACAAATCACAAAACAAAATATTTTGAATATTTTCTGGGGCAGAAATAGGTTTCTCGTTCAACTAAATGCTGCCGTAAGTCACTTAAGCAGTACTAAAACACTATATTTCTATGTGAGATCTAAGAAACATACCGATACTTCGTAGATATATTTAAAAATCAAGTAGAAAAAGTTCCGAAAAATTGATGTGTCGCCATTATCATCATCAGTGGCTGACGAAATGAGGAATATAGTGTTGCTTACCTCTCATGTCGGGCGGTGTGTTGTACGAATCTAGTTTTGTCGCAGAACGAGTAGCCGCAGTCCTTGCGAGTGCAGTGGAAATGGGTTTGATGCTCCCTGCAAAAAAATAATTTATTTAGTCCACTCATAAAATATATTTTTAGACTGTAAAAAGTTTAACTTCAAATTAGGCAGTTGAGTTTTTTACCCATAGAAGATTTACATAAGTAATTCAATTTAAAGACCAAGAATCATTTAGCTTTACTCCGTAACTGAGGCAAAATTTTAAATCCGTTAAAACTAAAAAAATCCTTGGGATGGAACTTAGCGCGCCATCTGTCGCATAGGGTGGAATTACTTTAACTTCGTTAGAATGTAAAACATTTTTTTGTTATAATTACTGCTAGCGACATCTATAAAATGTGTTCAGCGTGAAATTGTGATAAATTAGTTTTCGTTTTTTCCGTCGGCATATTCTACAACTTGATATGCCTGAACAATGAACATACAGGGTATATCAAGACCGCGACCGAAAACGAAGCCAGGTGGTAGTTTTAGCGGCTACAGACACAATGCAACTAAAAATTTTGCAAAATAAGCGACGGTTTTTTTTTACAATTTTTAAAAATCATCGTTTTTGAGGGGTAAATACCTAGTTTTTGCAAAAATAGTAATTTAAACCCTTACGTACCATTGCGTGTTTAAAAATTAAGCGATGTACGTCATTATTTTAGAAAAACTATGTATTAATCACTCAAATACGACGATATGTAAAAAATAACAAAAAAAAATTGACAATTTTTTTTTGTAAAATTTTTACTTGCATTGTGTTTAATATGACTAATACAACCTCCTGGCTTCGTTTTCGGTCGCGGTCTTGATATACCCTGTATATAAATCTAGGTTGATCGAATGATCACCTCTCTAGAAGAGAGATGAATCTACGTCGTCAACCTGTCCTTTGTAGTTTGACAAGGTGTTTTAAAAAAATGAGCTTTCTATACCTGTATCCGCAATTCTGATAAGCGCAGTCCTCATTGAAGCGGAAGCGCAGATATCCTTCAGGGATAGGTTCATCCTTCAAAACACGCATGTGAGGTCCACGCGCCGCCGCCGTCCGCCTACTAAACATACATTACAATAAGTATAAAAAATAATTTTAAATTATATTATTACATGAATGCATTTCGATGGGATTCAGGAGGCATTGCCTGTATCTTTAAATACCGATTGTTAATGTAAAAACAAGATTAATTATTCACTTCAATGCCATATCGTTCTATATTTTATAACTTATAAAATTCTTTTCAAAGTACTTACGATTTGGCAATCATTTCAGCCTCTTTGTCGAGTCCTGGAGGCAGCCCGTGGCTCTGCAGGAGGCTCTGCTCCAACAATAACTCAGGGGGGTACAGCATGGTGGGGTACAGGGGGAATGGAGACCCACTGCGGACAAAAACACATATTATACATTGCAAATAAAATATGATGACTGCGAGCATAAAACCCTAAAAAAAAGATACAAAACGATTTTATCTGAACAATTTGAAATATCCTCATGCTTGTCTGTATAAATAAAATGAGGTTTTGTAAAAAAAGAAATAAATTAAATTTGATTTTTGCATAAGGCAATGTAAAGCACAAAAATTAGCTGACGCTAAAATAAATGATTTATTGTCACCAAGCTTTATTCGATATACATTGCATTAAATGTATCAAATGTTCTATAACTTACCCCTGCGAGAAGAGAGCGACTTGCGCCAGTCCCGGCAGCCCGGCCA
The DNA here is from genome assembly GCA_949752805.1 of Deilephila elpenor. Lineage (NCBI taxonomy): Eukaryota > Metazoa > Arthropoda > Insecta > Lepidoptera > Sphingidae > Deilephila > Deilephila elpenor. The sequence continues at coordinate 3,638,825 of OX457119.1, forward strand.
GTGATGCTGTGTACTGTTGCTGCATCTTCAATTGCTCTTGGAGACTTCCCTTCCTGCCACCTGCTAGATATTGCTGGAGTAACAGGCTTTGGACAGCTTGCACCTATGAAACAGTAATTGTTTGAAGAATAACTAATCATACATACATAAACTCACGCTTTTACCTAGATGAGGTAGGCAGAAGCGCCACCAGGACATCCACATTTGGCCTTGTATGTTCCGTCCCATGATATGATAGGAGGCGAGCCTGTCGCCATCATCATCATCATCATCATCATCATCATCATCAGCCCATCTGCGTCCACTGCTGGACATAGGCCTCTCCCATAGCACGCCACTGGGCTCGATCTTCAGCCCATCGTCGCCAACCGCTACCAGCCACCCTACGAATGTCGTCGCTCCACCTGGTTGGAGGGCGTCCTACATTACGTTTGCCGAGGCGCGGTCTCCACTCGAGAACACGTCTACCCCAATGGTTGTCGGTTCTCCGACAAATGTGACAGGCCCACTGCAACTTTAACTTGCTAATCCGCCATATTGAGCACAAATTCCAAACTCCGGGCTGATAACGAATAGAAAAATCCAATATCACTTTGCCCGACCCGGGACTCGAACCCGAGACCTCAGCTTTGCAATCGTACCGTAGTACAACTAAGCCACCGAGCCAGTCAAATAATAAATAATCAGTTAGTAGAAAATAATTCGTGGTGGAGTGAGCCGAAACCAATGTGTAAGTACGCAAAAAATTTTTGCTAAGGCTTTGAATTTTTGAGGTCTAGTTAATATACGTTAAAACCTATTGATTTATTCATCTCCATTATGTCATTATGATTTCAAGCCAGTTTTGTACCGCAGATAGGTACTAGATAATGATATGACTTAAAAAAAAAACTAGATTATTTACTTCAAACAGAAAATCCTATGTTAGCTTTTATAGCTTATAGAATTTTTGTAAATATGTACAAAGAGCTGAATATGTTAGAAATGTGACAAAAGTACTAAACATGTATTTACCTGGTCTGCAGGGTTGGGCGGTCTCTGGATTGGTGAAGGCGCCTGGCTCACCGACGAGGATGATGCGGTGGAAGGCAGTATCGATATTTCTGGATACTCCCGTTCCAGAGTCTCCTGTGTGCAACGATGACATATTCATGGGTGTTTCCAAAATACACGGATATTGTAAGTATGGAAGATCAGATTCTGACTTTTATAGCTGTGGTAAGTAATTGCATGTAATACTATTCGGTAGAGACTATGTAAGCATATATGTTAAGTCTTAGGTAAAGTGAAAAGCAAAAATTAATCTAGTTGTATTGAAATCAAATCAAGATTCTCAAAATTTATAAGGAACATAAGCAATAAGGTCACAAGAAGTAGACCAACTCCTATAATTAATTAGTCTTTAAGATGACGCTACGAAAAATCTACTAACTCACTAAAAGCTAATTACGTCACAAAGATACTGACGACTTTACCAACTAGATTGACCTTCAAATCATCGACCACTCACCTTAGTAGCAGCGAGTCCAGCTGGCCCAGCTTCGGAAGTATTACTGTGCTTCTTCACCATATGGCTGAACAACAGCTTCAGATCCACGTAAGCTTGGCTGCAATGAGGACAGTGGTAGTGCAAGTTCATGCCACCAGCGTTCTTATTCAGCGGGCAGGCCTGGTCATGACAGGACGGCGGGATGGTGGGACCACTGGACTTCTGCTCATATTTCTTCTCGAAGTCCATGCGAAGTTTGAAGTCCTTGGAAGGAGAAGCGTCGTAGATGCTCCGTGGAGATGGTGAAGAATTGCTCCGGAGGTGAGAAGACGGGTAGAACGTGCCCGTAGCTTTTACTACTGGAAATAATATTTACGTTTGTGATTAGTTAATGGAATTTAAGGAAATGTGTGAAAATATATTAAAAGAGCTTGTAATATTATTATGATGATGGCCATCTTTTAACTTCGTAATTAGTGTATTTAAGAAATATATTTTACAGTGTACAAGAAAGTTTAGTGCAAAAAAATCATGATTCTAAAACAAGTTTACGTTACCTATGTCAATCAAATAATAATGAATTACAAGCACTAGAAGTAATAACATCCCATAAAATAAGGAGTATTATGAAATAGATGGTATAAATTATAATGAAACAACACTCACCAGAAACATTATCCTGTTCCCGTTCAAATTCACTCTTGATAGAGAAGTTAGTGGGAGTATAGGATTCCGGCTCCTTCACTGAGTTTATGCTGTCCACTGAAGCTCGCTCCTTCAACGAGTAATCTTTGGCTTCCTCATACTGCCTCTCTTGGTCTTCGCTCTTGATTACCGGCGTTCCTCTCCCATGCTTATGTGTGGCCAGCGCCGAATATTGGGTCAAAATCGCTGGACAATTATTCCCTTGGGCGCAGTGGAAATGAGACCTCAATTGATTCTTGAAGCAACTCTTGCCTCCGCAATGATCGTAGGATGTGTAATAGTCAAATCCCTCCAGAAGAGGAATTATGGAGTGGGATTCCCTCATGTGGGTTTCCATGATGGAGTGGGTTTCGCCAGCGAAGCTGCAGTTGAAGCAGTGGAGATGGAGTCTGGTCATTCGCAGTTGGCAGTTGGGGTATGACGATACGCAAGTATCAGGAACTGTGTAAACTTCAAAGTGTTGGAATTTGATGCGCTGTAAAGGAAATAAATAAGATATAATACGTAACATTTTCATAATTTCAAATAGAGATATCTGACATTTAAATCAAGAAATTAATTTTACGGAAGATATGCAATTTTAACTCTATTATTATATGTGTATGGTTTATATTAGTGTACTTACAGGGAATTCTTCCACGGTAGCGATCACCGGCGAAGGTATGACGGGCGGCAGTTGGTTGCTCTTCGGCAGCTTGAACGATGTGAATACCGCTTCTGGTGTTACCTGATGTATTAAACAAAATATAAAGTAATGGTTTTCAAAGAATATAACAATTAATTGAGTAGAAAAGATTTCGTAATCTGTTAATCGTGTACATACTTACATTGAAATTATTAGTCCAAACTTCAACGACCCTATTCTTTGGCGGTCTTCCTCTCTTCCTGCTGAACATTTCATCTAACGAGCTCGAAGGATTCACTTGCTGAGGCACCACGTTAGGGTTGGGTCCAAGGTTCAATTGGGCTTGGAGGTTGGGCGTCAGCTGCGAGCTAAGGCTTGGAGCCATTTGCGCCAACTGGGCCAAGTTTGGCGGAAGGTTGGGCAAAGTTGGCACTTGGCCTAACTGAGCAGCCATGTTTGGATGGAGTTGGGCAGATAGTTGCGGAGCGAAGTTTGGTGCGAACCTCGCCGCTAAGTTGGGCGACATAGGGCTTAGTATAGCGTGTTGACGATGATGCTCGAGGCGTTTGAATGGGTGTTCCTCTGATGATAGGATGACGGCACCGCAATTCTCCTATAAACCACACACAAGTTATAAATATAAGATTAACCTTAATCTAAATATAAATGTTTTCATTGAAATATCTTCAATATTAGCAGTGACATTCCTTCTTTCTTTTATATCTTCATATAAAATAATTTCATCAATTTGAAATATATTATTATTTAACGATTAATAAGCACTAGTCAATCCATATTTAAATACTAAAACGATGACAGCATCAGTTTACTTACCCAAGTGCAATGATAGTGTGTGATGTCCCTGATGTGCTGGCAGGCTGAATTGGCGCAGGGGTTATTGCGTGTGTACGTCACGAAGTAGGCATCGGTTACTTGATTCTGTTGCTCGTGCTCTAAGGCGTGCTTCACCATTGTGGTGTGACAGCTGAAATTAGTTAAAATATTTACCTTCTAAAGAATATTTAGGTTATAAACAATGTATTTAAAACTGTTGCAAGTGGAAGTTATATCAAAGTTACAATTCAAGTTAACTATAGCTAGTGAGCTAAGGTTAAATGAGATGCTGATTTTACTCAAAGATCTGCATTTTATTTCGTTTATAAATAAATTATCCAAGAACGTAATAATACAGGCCTATGATTTATCTTAGACTAATTTTTTATTGTGTATTTTAGTTTTTGAGGTTATATGTTTTCTTGCCAAACACATTTAAAATCGTAATTAAGATAAATTAAGGATTACATACCTGTGAGCCATTTTGCAGCCATCAGCCAAGCAGTGGTAGTGCTTGTTGAAAGCGCTGCATTTGCTGCATTTATCGTCAGCGTCCTTCCCACCGGTGAAAGTTTCGATGTATCTTCTGGATATTTCTTCAACCATAGCTGGGTTCTAGAAATGAATAATGGCATTAGATTTATCGTATATTAAGTAACTGAACATATTATGACTGTTTAAAACTACAGCACCTGATGATCAAAACAAATTGCCGTCGAGCTTTTGTAGAAAAAGTCGATCTGTTAACTCCGAAAAGTCAGAGGTGTGCCCTGGGATTTGAACCCGCGACCACCGTGAACATGTAGGCAGCCGCGTCTAGTCCGTTACCAACAGGCCACCACGCACCTTTAAATAGAGTTTTTAAATAGAGCCTTTCAATTTTGGACTATAAGAACTTACGAATTGATGCGAGTATTCGTTGTCGAGCATGGAGTTGGACATGTCGTCGTCAATGTGAAGAGTGCCTGGGGAGTACATGCTCAGATCCGCTCCTTGCTGTTGCAGCAGGGCGTTCTGGATCACTGATGTTGGAAGCCTGAGGAGGAGGAAATTTGATTAGTAAACGTAGTCAAAAGCTTGGAATAGATTTGTAATGTTTAATACACTATCTAAGGAGCGATGCGTTTTATAAAATCGCTATTGTTATGCTATTCAATAATGAAGAAGTATCAAAAATAATATGGGGATTTATCATTCTTAGAGGATGAATCTTAATTACCCTTTAGAATTATGTCTGATAATCAAATATACTGTTGTAAATTTTCACAATTCAGTTAAGTTGTATTAAATTTACTTATGCTATCTTAAAACACTTACCCAAAGTTAATCTCCTGCTCCTTCCTCTCGTGTTTCCTCTTATGAGTGAAGATCTGGCTGCTAGAATGGAGCACGTAGTTGCAATGCGGCCGGATGCAATGGATATGGTTGCACGTGCGGCTGAACCGGCAGTCGCGGTACGGGCACGCCTCATTCTTCATGTACTTCTTGAAGCCGTCCTTTGACAACGCTTCGTCTTTGATGTGGTAGGTTTTGTGCTTTTCTGTGAAGGGCATGGGTGTGCTTAGATTTTGATTTAGGGTTGTTGGATGATGAGTTTTTCACGAGATTTTTATGTGATGCTAATGTTAAAACATATTGTTACATTAGTATCAACCAAGTGGCGACTAGCATTTGGCATATCTCCTGTTGATAACCAATGAGTTAAATATCTCAGCAATTTATTATTTTGCTTAGATGTAGACTCATCAACTTACCAACATTATTTACACTCTTCATGGCATTCCATGGCTTCATTTTAGGAGGTCGTTTACATCATCTGTAACCATTACTTCTTTACCCTACTATATAAGAAAAAATTGGAAGTTCTCACCCATATCAGCTTTGTTTTTGAAGGTATACGTGCACCCAGGTCGCCTGCAGTGGAAGTGAGTGGTCCGCTGGCCAGCGAAGATGCAGTGGGGTGCAGCGCAGCTCTCAGTGGCTCGGAACCTCTGGAAACCTTCTTGGAGGATCGCCGAGTCTTTCCTGTGGTAATTGGCGTGCATTTGCACATCCGATGTTGATATGTAGACCTGACAATGGAATGAATTTTTGGTTATTAGTAAATGTTGCAAATAAGTAGGTACATTTTTTAATTATAATTTTGCAATTGTTATTGTCTTCGCATTTATAAATATTATTGATAACTATGATAATAAATTGGGTGCTAGCAGCAACAGAATCTATTGATTTTTTTTTTTTTTTATATACTTAACAGAACTTTTGAACAAGAGACGACTTTCGAAAAAGAAACCATAGTAAAAAGTCAAATTCCCTAAGCTGCTGATACATTTACTTACCTTATCGCAGCCATCCTGTATGCAGTGGTAGTGCGTCTGGCTGCGGTTGTGAGGGCAGTCGCTGAACCGCTCGGAGCAGTCGTCAAGAGGCGAGTACCGCATGAACCCGTGAGCTAAAGACTCATCGCGTTTCTTGTGCCACTGTAAGAAAGTATTAATTAGTTGGGTGATAAATTAGCATAGTTTTGAATGTAATTTGAGGTGATACAACAGCGTGATGGATTAACGACTTTCTACATCAGAGCGAAGACTACGTGATAGGATGTATAAGGGTTGATAAGGAAAAACATTAATAAAATAGAGACGTAAAATACAAAATGTAAAATAGTAAATATAATTTTGTAAAATTCGTGTAACTGGTTTAAAACTTATAAGATATGGTCCTTCGAGCCGGATAAATTTTAATTTATTATTTTTACAAAGGTCACTGTCCTTTAATTATTATGACATGTATATTACCTTGAAATGCCTGATCATCTCCTCCTTCTTGCAGAAGACCCTGGCGGTACAGTCCATGCAGTGGAAGTGCTCCCGGTAGCCCAGGTCCTTGCAGTATGACGACCCGCATTCTAATGTGGAGCTATATCTAGAGAGGACATAGAAATATAACATTAAGAAATAATTTTTAGAAAATTACCATCAGTTAGAGAGAAAAATTCGATAAGTTGTACTCGAGATTTAAGATAATGATACTTAAATGCGACTTTTGCGTATAATAACTTGACTCAAATTAATATTTATTAATTACACTAGTGATTTATAGGCGCGGGCATCGAACCCATGGACGTAAATTTTTCTAGTTTATTATTTCAGATTAACTCTTGTTGCTATGCAATCTCTAGATTAATATCTCATTTGCAAAATTGTATCAGTTTTTTGCTCTACTAATAATTCCACATTTCGACTTCACAATCAAGTAAAAAAGCAAGTGCGGTCACCTTATCTAATCCATCTAAACATGATTATGATAATCCACAGACAAATTGAGTTTTTAACTACCAACAGTTTATTTAGATTAAGAACAACAAAAAAATAAGCGGGTAATATTATTATTGTAACAAAAAATACCTCTTTACGTATCTGGAGTAGTCTACGGTCGTCTGCATGGAGTTTTTACGCGCCTGGTCCAAATGATTCAGCGCGGAAAGCAGGCCTTGAAAAAAACAAAATTACACATAGAAACAAAAACACATAATATGCTAATACTTCGAAACAATCAAAACTAACGATACATTCATCCATTCCTTTTTCGTAAAGTTATTCTTTTGTTTGGAACAGCCAAATCACCTCCATGCATCATATTCCGTCGAACAATATACTGTTTTCATCGTGTTGTATATAAATTTAAGTCTGTAAGTCGGTTGCGCGGCGTTTTAGTTACCGACTCTATCGTGTGGCGTTTTCGGTTCTAAAAGAACGTAAACGTCGGCGGTTACCCCACCCCGTATCAAGTTTTGGTGTATCAAATAAATTATTATGGTAATTAATCAATCTTTTCTCCAAGTCACTCCGGAGCGGGCCATTGTGAGTGATCGTTGACTCTACGTCTAAGTACATTGCGTCACGAAAGTGTTTTTGTTCATCGTCTATTTTTTTTATACGAACAAAGATCGTATCGCTTAAATAGAAATATGTTGGAGTTGAAAAAGCAATGTGTACGTATGGCACACCGTTTGTAGAACATTTATTTTTTACCCGTTTGACGTGAGGCCGTACAATGATCCGCTTTGGACGAAAAAAAACTCAAGCGTACGACACAACGTCGATTTTATTCTTTAGAAAGGATTTACTAGGGTAAATAATCAATTTGGTAATAAAAAAACATCGAAATGTTGATAGGATACGTAATATGAACAAGATAATTTGCATTTAATTAAAGTAACTGGTGGTTTAAATAAAAAAATAAATACGTGCACACCATTGACGTCAAATGTAGTAACCTATTACTGATATTAGATAGCAACCAAATAGGAGCGTGAAACTAAATTACGCACAAAGCCACAGATAAAGATCTACGTATAAACTTAAAAAAAGAAAAAATCCTCAAGCGTCATTAGTTTTCCTCAACAAGTACTGTTAAACCATTTATAAATAGAAAACCAAAATATTTTTTATTCTCAATCAAATGAGTTCGACTGACAAATGGCTATAAATAAACTTAAATAAGACGAGGTAAACGACACGTAAGACTTTTCCGCTCGCCCGTACCCGATCTAGATATGAGCACACACTACGTTGTATTGTATTGAAAAATGCGGATTTGTGGGTACCGTTTTAGACAGATTAAACTTGAGACATGTCGAAACGCCGGCGTGGTTTTTATGCCGAAACGTTTTTGAAAAATTAATACCTATATTTAACAATGGAGAGATTCATAATTTGATGTTATGCAACTTGTAATAGGTGGGTGTAAGCGTGTATTAGCGTATGAAATCACTTATTCCAAGTTGTTTTAATGGATCACGTTTAGGTGCAAATGTATAGTTAACTAGTATTTTGGAATCGTGTCGATGATTCAAATTATTTGAGATTATTCGCTTTGATTGTAAAATTGGAACGAGCGAATGGTTTTTTCGTGATGCTTATTTGACATTATAGTTATACTGGGTAGGGAAATTGCTGTGAATGTTGCTGTTTATCGTATACTTAAAATGGAAAGTGTAATCACTACCTTGATTACCAAACCTCGTTGCGAACGAAAGATGTAGTTATTGTAAAAATAGACTTTGCTATTGACGCGAGAACAGAGAAGATTAACGAAATAAGAAAGCTTTTAATATAATTACTAGCCTTACGGACGTACGGCCTTATTCATAGACATATCATTCATAGACATTAAATCTATTTCAGTTATTGAATGTGTCTTGTTCGCTCAAACTGAATTCTCAACTCGTTTGAAAGGGACAAAATATTCGATGACTAAAGTAGGTTTTAAATTTGTCTATAAATAAGGCTGTTAAAGACTGGAGCCAAATCGGCGATTAGTTATACCACACTGAATAGTTTCCTTAAGAAAATGTAAATGAATTGGTACTATCTGATGTAGACGATATTCGTTTTCGATACAAAAATGCTAATACCACCGACACAGCCCATCAAAATTAAAAAATACACCGAAACACAACAATGGGAATTAATCAAGATGTAAATCACATTTCCAAACGCAAGGGTGATACAGAAGACAATGCCAACGCAACGTACATTACTAAGGTGATTTTTAGGAAATTTCGTAAGATTGCGCCGGTCCATTCGTCCGAGACAATGGCGGCATAATGTTCAACATAATGGCTTTTTGAACTCATTCATCGGAACCCTCGATCGAAAGTTCCTTGTAATCGGATTTATGATTCAGATATCTGGGCGCGACTTCCTCTCTGTCTCCAATTGTGTGGATGTAGGAAGTGTTACGAAACCACGTAGGTTGATTGAGGTCGAATGTGTTTTTGAGAAGGCTGATAATGATTATGAATCGCTAATCTATTGTGTTTGTTAATTATGTGGTATCTGATACTGGTGTTAAATATCCATGGGAGTCTGTTTTAGTTGAAAATATTATTTAGTTATAAGCTCATTTGGTAGAACAAATTTGCTTGATGCCACGACAATTGCGCTCAAATAATAGGATTACGAGTAAAAATCACGAGGTAGTTTAGTTCTGTACTTAAGTGTATATCAAACTCTTGGTTCCCGTTGTTTTAATTTGAAGTAGCAATGCTTTTACACCTTATTTTGATCACACACTAGTCAATGGGCAATAAAATTGTAGTCATTCAATTTGTATGGCTGTAGCATTTTCGATTTAACCTTTCTAACTCTCATATGAAACATTCGTAATAGGAAATAATTGTCAAAAGCATTGTAATTAAGCTCATCAACTAATCTAAACCATCTCTATTTCTATAAATACGCCCGAAACTAGAGCTCCATTTTCAATAATTAAGCAATTCCGATCCATTCCGTGCTATTCCGCGAAATGACATCATTCTAATAAACTATTTCAATATCATTACGACTATAATCTTCAGATGGAAAAAATGTGATAAAAAATGTGAACCAATTGTTGAAAACAACGTGTTTCCCACGATATTGATTTGATATTCTCGTGTTTGTGGTTTAATGGGTTCCAACTTCCAAGGTGTTGGGTTCTGAATATTTCTACTAGCAACTGGTTGAGTCCGTTTTGATCAGTTGATGGTATCCGTTTGTAATTTACTTGTATTCACTATTAAGATTTAAAGTATTATTTATTATCATTTCCTTCTCAGAACAGTAATCTGCTCGCTTGTAATTGAGTGTTTACGCAACTTAAGATGTACGTTTTTGCTTTGTAGTATCATTTTTATTACTAGCATCAAATAAGAAGACGAATCCGTATCAACTGACATATTGTCTTCTATTCACTACTCCCTTTATAACAAAGTACTAAAGTCTTATAATGGTACGATGAGTTTTACTAAACATAAAACGGCGCGGGAAATTTCAAACCACCTATTTCAAAAAGATTAACCAATGACACTCCTAAATGCCAGAAATCGAGACCAAGTAAAGATGTTTAATGTATAAGATGTGTCTCAGATAATATCCAAATAATACAATGGCATTAAAATCTCAAGCTGGCTATGGGAACGCAAGTAATCCAATTCTGGCATTTAGGTGGACGAAAAATCCAAATGCCAACACACTTGTCTACAAGAGGTAATGAGAATCAAATGTCATTTAGATTAATATATCTAAGTCAATCTGCATGTAATAATTGAGTTTTAATATAAGAAGTTCATTTCTGAAAGGTTGCAGCGACATAATTACAACGATTGCAGAAACAAACATAGAAATATAAAGTAAAAAGTAGATAATGTTTGTGAAAGTTTTCATTTAAAAGTTGTGCCAGCTTAACGAGCTTTTGTAGAAAACAATTGTCGATTTGATATTGTAAGCTTTGAAATATCGTGGGAGCAACTATTAAAATCACTTCATTACTTTCTATTTTTACTTGGCGAAACTTGATTGATAATTTCTCGTGTTTGAAAAATTATTACCTGATACAGACTATGGTTTTTGAAAGGAAGTCTCAATAAAGTTCAATTTAAATAATTAACTCAATTCAATCACAATTGCTTTGATTCCAGTTCTGAAAACTGGATGATTCACGCGACAAATTCACGATAGAAAAACCTGAGGAAGTATTTAATGAACGGTTCAATTGCGTAAAATCCAAATTGAACCTCCGTCTCAACAAGTTATATTAAATTCTTCTCCCCTTCACCAAACAATATTCCAAGCTCATAAAAATGAAAATCCATCCATTAATATAGTCCATTGTCTCTCTCCAACGGATCGTCAACTGCGAGTTCAATAACTGCATCAATTCCCTACATCGGTGCCCGTCTTCCATCTAAATTGACGTTTACTCTACAAGTATGTCTAAAATGTAAATGTGGTTACTACACACACTAATTCATAACACACATATTTATCTTTGCACTGCGAACACAAGAATCAATTCGAAAATCAACCTTAATTCCACACTATAGAGTCTTGAGTGAATTCGACGACAGCAAAACGGAATTGTTCACAATCATCGGCCAACATAACCAGACACGCGATGCTGATTAAATTATTAATGTTTTTATTGAAACGGGAGATCAGATAGAAATGGATTGTGGAGTCAATGTGATAGTACATTTGAGTGAAGCTGTAGAGGCATAGAGGAGGTAATAAGGCGGGGCTATGGGTGTATGAACGGACAAAGATCTCACCGATGGAACATACTAACGTATCTGGTTAGGATTCTTGTGATTAACAAGTTATGATGTCGACCCGTTTTGTGACATGTTAAAATATTGAAACGGGCAAAAAATTAATAAGGAATGCGCAAATGGAAACGAGCGAATAATGATTTTCGATGATGTGAAATGGCGCGTTTGTATGCGACATATTATAGTATTAAGAATATTTTTAGATATTTTAAGACTGATACATTAGATTTGTGGTTGACAGTATGACAAATAAGCTTCAAATTAAATCTATTCTCAGAACTCCGAATAAGCACTTTTAATATATTGATGAACGCTTGCAGATTGGCATCGAAGCTCCAACAATTCTTGGTATTTGATCAATGCAAAATTTCCGATGATTCATGCGATTCCGAACTAAAATTTTCAAGAACCCACTCGAACTTACAGGATTCAATCAAACATCTAAATTTAAAAGCAATTAATACATCTGTAGCAGGTACAAATTAAATTACTCAGCGATCGGGAGAGACGCAATTAGCAGAATACTTAGAAAAAATCGAAACATATTAAACGTTACAAGCTACGTCTATTAACGTAAATTACTTATTACTAGTAAAAAACTAAGAATCAAATCTAATTAAGACTACGTTATAATAGCACGACTTTTCTATAATGATAATCATTAAACCGATGTTGAAACTCAAGGCTTGTATAAATAAGTTTAAGTTAATCTTGCATAAAAACGTGTTATTGAATACGCGGCGTATATGGATGGTTCCTGTGTAACTAATTGAATAAAAATTTGAATCTCGCATCCCAATTTGTAAGAGCGGATGAATCACATTGTATGTTGTAATGTTCGTCGAGTATCCAAGCTGAATACAACGGCACGGGTATGGACGGTTCATTGTGTGTTATTTTAAGAAGTTTTGAGTTGGAAATTGCGATTGGGTATGAGGAATATTTTGTAATATTTGTATGGTGTAGTGTATTCCATGATATTGGTTTGATAAATATAAAAATGGTATTATTTTGACATCAATTGTTTGTATGCTTCTCTATTAACCTTTGTTTTTCAATTATCTAGGATGGTTTATGATTCGCTTTATTATTTAATAGCTAGTAATTATTACGAGAGGTGTTAACAATTTCGAAAAATTATCCAAACACATTCAAACGTCTCAAATGTGAAAACCTAATCTGAAGTTAATTTTACTAGCTTAGGCCGGAATCCTAGACCTCACGATTTATAATCGGTCTAAGGTCGCTTCGTCTTACTAAGCTACGTTCACTGGTATAACATTTCAAATAACTACAAAAGTTAATATTACCTCTACTAAGTAACAAAAATACCATTTTCCTGTACCAATTCCTTTAACATCTTTATCGACTTAAATCTCTTTGTTGTGTTAAACTTTTCACGTGTTGTAAAGTAAATTTCAAATGTCATTTTCCTGGTGATCGTTTTAGCTGATAGCATCTTCGTCAGAGCAACAGTGTATTTGCGAAATTATTGCATCATTGTAGATTTTTCAAGGATTCATAGTCGTTTTAAATTACGATAGCAAATTGCTATATAATGCTATTTGGGTTAAATATGGTCGACAGAAGTGTAAAAAAGTATTTATTATTAAATCTATAAATCGTGAAGTTTACAATTTTGTTTTTCTCTCACTTTGGTCGCCTAACTTAATCAATCCAGGGCATTTCTTTCTAACAGACTGCGCATTGCCCGACTTGTAAATCGAAATTAGGACTCAAAACACTGCTACTTCATCCAATGACCTTTAACAAATTAAAATTAAACATATAATAAATATTATAAATGTAAAAGCGTCTCTTACAATTACATTACAGGCTTGAAGTGGCAAAACATAATAATTCAACATCATCAATTTAATTTTAAAAGTTCACTAACATGTTAAATGGTAAGTTTTAATTAAATCTAATATTTGGAACAGATAAGCTACTTATTAACGTATAAATCAAAGGAGATGGCAAATTAGTTACAAAAACTTAGGACGCAAAAACTCGGGTCACCGGGCTACAAGTTTAGTCTACTTTTTACTTTTGCAAGCCGTTATCTGCTTATTTTAATTTACTTGTCAGTAATATCATTTATATCTTAACCGTTATTTGTGAACGTATTACGTGTACCATCTTAGGAAATATTTATTTTAGGTTGAGCTATTGCTTCAACGCAAGTCGTTGGATCTACAAAGTATTTAAATTTTGAAAACTATTTTTTCTAAAAATCTATTAAATGTAGAGTTCTGTAAAGCAATTATGTATATTAAAAAATCATGCCTATAGTTCAAGAAAACATATTGATTATTGTAATTTGTGGGTGTTTATGAACAGCAGCCTTCATTACATCAGAAGAATCACACCATTATCATGCTTATACAAAATACCGGCCTTATTTATAGACAGATTTAAGACCTATTTTAGGATCGAATGTTTTGACCCTTTTAAACGACTTTATAATTCACTTTGAACGAAGAAGACAAAACATTCGATAGCTAAAATAGGTTTTAAATCAGTCTAACAACAAGGTAAGAGTCTTGACTATAATATGTACCATCTAACACATCCAAGGGTCATTGGTATAGCATTCTATAATGCTTAGTGCCATGTTAATTGTCGAAGAAGTACGTGCGGTCATTAATTACGTGTTCAGTATGATTAGACGTTTACACGGCGCTCTGGTCATAAAGTTTCAGGGCGGTGGATGAAAGAGCTCAGATAATTATGGACGAACGCATACGTAGATCAAATCGGCATCGATAAGGGATCTGGTTCGCGGCCGTTCGTTTGTTTACATTGCGTGTGTGGATCGCGAACGCGGACGCTATGACGAATGCCTTGTTTGGTGTTATTTATGTTATGTATTGCTTGTGTCGGGGTGGTAGGGTTTGGATTGATGTGTTTGAGCTAGGGTGGGGAGCGACGAAATTTAGTATTGAAAGTATGTTCAATATGAGGGCGTCTTAAATCCTAAATAACTATTGTTTCTATTTGATAATTGCTACATGAATACCTATTGAAACTTTTTGAAAGATTCTAACGAGGACTCTAAAAAAAAATATTTCGCCAGACTGTGATGAACTAATGCGGTGGAATGATTAATTCTGACCTAATTCACTACCGACTGATAATAATTAGACATAATAAAGTTATTGCAAAGCTTAATAGTGGCAAACAATGTCTAATAAGTTTAAATGTAGCGATACTAACAAACAAATCTCAAAACAAGATTCAAATTTCGAACGCATCAATGTCTATCGGCGATCGCAATGGCGATACGTTATCGCCGCGCGTTCGGCTTTGTTCGGCCGTCTTCGGCTCCCTTCAGTGATTGCAGTAAATGATTCCGCATGATGTTGTTTGCTTTTTGCTCTGTTTACACTGTCGTTTGACGGTGGGCCCTTTTTCTTTTATAGTCCTGGTAGTCAATTAGCGTGCAGATACGCTGTGTTAACGACATCGACGATTGGGACGCGGGTTCGATTGATGATCGGGGTTTTTGGGTGTTTTGAATATGTTTCCACGCAAGTGATAGTAGTTGTAATAGATTTTTATTAGATGAAACAAAAAATATATTTTTCGTTTTTACTATTCACCTGGATAGCTTACATTGTACACGATGGTGAAAAATCCGTCGTTTGATTTCAGCGTTTCTATATTAAACTTGTGCCGGGCGACATAATTATGTCGACTGGCGAGAAAAAACCATTGTAACTTTGTGCCAGTATAAAAAAATCTATCAATGAAAAAAGTTCGCTAAAAGACTAAATTTCATTGGCCATAAAAATACTCTTTATATAACATCAATTATTTTCACAAAAATCTAATTAGGATGTAATTCGGCAATTCTTTCGAGGCGTGGCCCATCAGAGTTTAATCTGCGGATGTCATTCCACAAATTTACGATTCCGCCATAAGGATGT
This sequence comes from Deilephila elpenor, assembly GCA_949752805.1. Classification (NCBI taxonomy): domain Eukaryota; kingdom Metazoa; phylum Arthropoda; class Insecta; order Lepidoptera; family Sphingidae; genus Deilephila; species Deilephila elpenor. Next base: position 3,654,502 of record OX457119.1, read on the forward strand.
TACTGTTCGGCATTTTAATTATTATTACAAACCAATTTCTAGCGCGGAAATGGTTGTTCCGGAACGGTAGCTGTTTTATTGGTAACTGTACTATCTAATATCTAAGATTTTTTTGTAAAAGTCCGGCAGAAGTAGGCAATTAAAGTCGTGTTTTGATTAACTTTTAATATGGAGACTTATTATTTTGGCGTATGTAAATGCTGACGCCGTATGTAATGGGAAAGTCAGAGGTATTATTATTAGATTTTCTTCCTACCCTCACACCCACCCTTGTAACTTATGTAAGCCAGGATCATTTACACTGAGCATTGAAGCTCTGCGAGTCTCTAGGAAGCTTTAAATGGTTTTAAACCCGCGACTTTTCGGTTCACTGCCGGCGATTTAACTGTCACAAAGCCAATCAAATATGAAATCATGATTTGTTAATGTCCCAAAACAAAACAAAACGTAAATAATGACGTTTCATTCTTCTATTAATATTAAACTTTCATTAGCAATATCAAAACGCATTTCTAAGAAGGTCTCATTAAAACTAGAAACTAAAAACGTAAAGACGTCAATGATGGATGGACGCGCGTCTTATCGGCATCGCGAATCGATACCGATTGAAGTATCGATAATCGATGCTTTATTTTTATCGATCAGTTTCCACAGGCAGCTGATACGGCCGCCGCATGTAGTATAGAGACGATTATTTTAAATGAATTTTATTGATCCGATTATTGAGTTGCGATGTCTTGATTAAATGGTTTATGTTAATGATGCTTTATTGTGTACTTTGTGGGGCTGTGACTAAATATTTTATGTAGTTAAATATTATTATTACTACACGTGTACAATCTATTAATGAATGTGAAAGTTTGTCAAGACGTTATCTTTTTTCTTTCACCCAAAAAGGATTTTGATAAACTCTGTTATCCGACATTTAATCAAATTATCGAATATTTTTGACAGCTTTCCTGGCGCAGTTAGTCAAGACGCTGGCTGTTGAACGAGAGGCCGAAGATTCAACTCTCACCTATAGATATACAATAATTTGTGTGATCCATAACTATTTGTATCAAGTGCGAGACCGAAAAGTCTCATAGTTTTTAATACAAAAGACTTAAATATCTTTAAGGTCAGGATTATACCATTATTACAGCTAAACCGATGCAACAGACCTTTTGTATGTCGAAGATATGTTTCGCACTGCTACGCGCATTAGAATTCCTGCGATGTGCGTTTCGTTTCCGTCAACACTCGCGATGCATGGGTAACGGGTTCTTTATTATTTTTCTATTTATTTAATGTCACACGCCTTATGCAATAGTAGTAATGTGGCTTTGAATCGTGAAGTATTGAGATCGATTCTCGGTTCAAAATTAACATCTTAGTTGCGGTTGTCGATATTCCATGAACGGATTAAAAATTCTGATATAAGATAAGCGGTTTTTTAAATAAAATAAATAAATAATAATAATAAATAATAAATACACCCAACAGTCACATACATAGTCCTGACCCCACATTAAGATCAATTAAGTCTTGTGTCGCAGGTATCAGAAACTACGAGAGACTTTTCGGTCTCACAAACACCCAGACCCGTGACATATTGTATAAGTCCGAAATGGAGGACAAAGACATAATGTACATATATTTATTTCATTTGCTTTATATACTAAAATGTATACAGGCGGACTTAATGCCAGAGCATTCTATTACAGTCTACCTTTGGGTGAATCAGAAATGGAGCAAAGGAGGTTTATGCAAAATTTAGATGACCAAGATTTAAAAAAAATTAAACATTATTAAAAACAAATATATTGATAACAAATATATATAATATATTATCGCCTATAGTTTGGAAAAATGGAAGGTAAGGATGACAGCAGTAGAGCATATACACATAAGATAAATATTATATAGTACTTTCCCTTAAATCTTTTACTTTTCCAATTAACTTCTTAATATGTGGACATATTAATTATTTGCAACGATGTATGCTGTAACCTTTAATATTTAATGCATATTATCCTTACCCTAGTCTTAAAAATTACCACGTATATGACTTTACATTCAAACGCGTATGACGACCCCGTATGGACTGTGTCGTGGGTGGCATAGAAAACGCAGTTTATCATAAACTGTACGTAAAGCCTATAAATACTATGAATGCCATATCTTCATAAAAAGGCTTTGCTTATCCAATGAAAGCGTAGATCAGAATTAATTTGTTGAATTAATTCATGACTGAATAATTATGGTAATGATTAAATTCCAAGGAAATGTTTTCCATAAAAGTGCGGGGTAATTTACTGATAAATTAATAATAAACATGATTGCGAATTCAGAGTTTATGGCATTCGAACCCTCGACTATCGGCAGGTGATCAACAGGCCATTATGCACTATAAATTCATAATTTTCTAAACAAGTCATCAAGCGTAATGCGCATAAGCGTCATGACCGTTAACTGGACAAACCCGGATGGGTATGTACCAAACACGGCGCAGGAAACGACACAAACAATAGAAATTCATAAAATAGTGTCAGCAACGAGCACGACTGTACCTACCTTTTACCTTTTATATCTTAAAAGAAGAATACGAACACCGAGGTCACAGAATGCATTATAATTTTATACAAAGATACAAACTGCAACAGCCAAATGAATATGCAAAGGGACGCGCGTGTATTGCGATTGAGTTATTGTGCGGCGTGTGTGTGCGAAGTTGTGTGTGTGCGCTGTGTGTGCGAAGCTGTGTGTGCGGAGCTATGTGTGTGCGTGCGCATCCGAAGAAATGCATATTTTATGACGTCTGTTCACATTCTGCCGCGGTGCCACAAAGAAATTATACGCGCATTAAATCCGTAGAGGTGTGATGGTTTTTTTTCTTTATTCCCGCACCGAGGTTTTAAATACATGTATTTTTGAATACGTGTAAGCTTTAAAATTATGTTGAATGTTGAAAATTAAGAATTGTTGAGTCACGGGCTCGTGAAGGTTGTAGATGTATTGTTCGTGGTATTTATTCATATAAAAGTAAAGTAAATGAGTCAAATATGGAAAATTTCCAGGTTTTTGACCTCATATAATTATTATATCCATTTTAGATTTTTAAATGCCATTTTTTATTTTTCCCTTATAAGCTTTGTCAGTACATCGACACAAAAAGTGTCGGTCTTTGGCTCGGTATTGCCTAAATTTTTTTTTTTTTTTTCTCTTCAGCCTCTCCACAGTTTTCTCTATCCCGCGTCCCGAAGGATGCAAAGTCAGAGTCCTAAGTTAATTAACAAAGGCTCGGTCGCCATGTGTGCCGGCTTGAATGCGCTCGCTGTACGCTTCGTCCTGTACTGTGTACATGTTGCGATCATTAGACGAATCATATTGTATCGGGAATTGGTGCGTGTTTACATTTCGGAATATTATGTGGCAATTGAATTTGCGATTGTAATTAAGGTTTATAATGAGAATACATAAACAACAAACAATGTATTTTTATTGTTTTATTGTTTTAACAGCAGATGAACATTTTTAGTTACTCACAAAGCTTTAATTTTACCATACATAAAAGTTGGCACCTCATTTATAATTCTCGCAGTAAATTATTAAAACCAACAAAAAACTACACTAGTTCCAGTGATTAATTTAACACAAACATTAATTCAAAGTCAAGCTCAATCGATTAAAATATCGGTATAATATAATGGAAGCGCAATCGATTTCAAGCGCAGGCGACATCAAAGTCACAATTTAACACAATAATCGGGTACAAATAAACCGATTATTCGTAAAGAAATCTAATTAGAGACAAGGGGCTAATCGCGTAATCAATCGATTATTATCCGATGCGGGGCAATCTCGTTCCGAAATGGAACATATAATACTAATCACATGGTATTTTTATTAAAATTTCTACGAGCGAGCGGGCTTCCTTCGCAGCGGTTCCGTTTATACATTTCGTGATGTTTATTGAGACAAAAACGCACTAAAATCTTGAATAAACTTGGTTGAAAACTTTAGGTGTACCAGTGTATTCTTAATATCCTATAATTAAAAGGCTGAAGATATTAAATCATAATGAAATATAGTTTAAATGTATTATTTCAACTCTGTGAGTTAGTAAACTATCAACAGATTCGGGCAGTGCATAGTGGAGAAAAGTTCTAACTTTTTCCTGAAAGTGCTGTAAGAGAAAGTGCGGTCTTAAATCCTAGTATTTTTTAAGTAAAAGCCATTCCAAGTTTCAGAAACACGTAACAATGAATATTATTCAATCGGATCCCTAAAACTCTACTTTATAACTTAACGTAATCCATTGATATTGATAAATATTAACAATCGCTTCATAAAGAATGGAAACGTCGTAACAAACCGACTAAATTACTGTAATTAAACTATTTTTTACTATATAAATTATAATTGTAGCCTCCGGAGACCACGGACTAATAAAATTATGTTAGACAGGGACGGGTATAGCTTTCTATGAGGCGAGAAAGGGATAAAACGTGTAGAAAACATTTTAATCGATGATTTTTATCGTACAATCGGCGTGTGTCATTTTTCTTAATTTATATGCGTGTTGGTGTGGCGGATATAAGATTTAAAATATGTTGGTTTCTTAATTGTGTTGTGTTCTCGGTAGCTGGTAATAGCTGTTGACACCTCATTGGTATTGTTTTAGGTTCGATTCTTGAGTTAGGTAAATTACTTTTTTGAATCGTTGAAGATGATTTGTTTGCATTGTTAAATATTTTTGTGTCGCATTAAAATCATCTTGGCCGTTTCTGACGGAGTGAGATTAATATTAAAACAAATCTTTGCAAAATATTTATAATATTATGTTACTCATAAAATACATAATTGCTTATCAGACTCGAAAATATATGAACAAGAGATTTTACCCGGGACTTGAACCGGCGATTGTGAGCGTCTTTCACTGCAATAACCCTCAAGACATACCACAGTCCTGTCCAAGTTCATTAAACCCTAAAGCAAATATTAGCCATCGAATAGTTAATTAACTAAGATCCGAAATAACCGATCATTGAATAAATTACAGACGTGTCACATTTCACAGATAGTTGTAAAGACTACACCATTTTTGTGGCAGATACGACGGTTTCACAGTAGGTTTAACGTACTATGGAGATTATGTTTGCACCTCATTATGCAGTTTAAACATTTCACTGTTTTAGTTATTAAGAGCAGTGGTTGTGAGACTTTTGTGAAAGATAGATTTGAACCCAGGAATTGTTTTCGATATTGAATGTGCATTTTTTTAAATTAAATTATTTAACTTTCTTTTTAAATAGAAGGGGAATCGAAAGGGAAAAGTATTGAAAAAGGTAAGGTTTATGCGGGCTCCGGCAACCTCAGATGTTTTGAATTATTTTATATCTAATTTATTAAAGGTGTTATCTACACATACTACATCTAAAATCTACACACCAAATAAATAACTGCAAGGATTTTGGAGGTACATAATATATTATTACCTATATTTATTGAAGTTCATCCACAAAATTCTACTAAAAGGGCTTTATGTGTGTCTTAACCAAATAGTTTTAAAGTGAAACGTTAATTAAGTGTATGCAATTGTATTTACTAAGTTGGAAAATTTTAACAATCAAATTGGTATTCCCAAGAAAATTTTTCATCAATTTGTGGATAGTGTCCCTGTAGACAGGAAGATCCAATCCAACAGGTTACACAAGGTTCGAATTCCAGGGCGTTTTAGGTAACAATCACGGCACATCGCGACGGTCCCCTACAGTAATTGTAGAAACCTCGGCACTCTAATCTGCCTCAATAGAAGCGAATTCGCTCAATTGGCCTCCCGACTCTGGGAGCGAGCGAAGTACTTGCGTCGCTTGTTTTATTTATTATGCCTACTATTTATTAATAGTTATTTAGGTATTATCACCTATTGCCTCAATGTTTAAACGTTTAAAGGGAATGGTTGTCCAGGGTTCTTTGGGATTAAAAACTATTTTTTTATAATGTTTTTTACATTTACGCGAATGTTACGCTTTGAAATAAAACTGATCACGACAACGGTAAAGTAATCGAAACGTCGAGAAGTTAAAAAATGTAAAAATTAAACCAAATCCGCGATGGATACCTTAAAAGCCGATTGTACTTATTGTTAAATTTTGTTATAATCTCTGTTTGTTTTTCCTGGTGTACAATAAAGAATATATAAATAAATAAATAAATAATAAATAAAAACAGTTTTATTTCGATGTATATTTTTTTGTCAACATTTGTAATTATCTCGTCTTTGATTTAATGGTCAAATGCATGGTTTGTGGACCATGTAGTGCGTTTAGCTCTTAAGTAGGCAGTCCAATTTAAGTGGCTTTTTCGTAAACTTTGCTACCGTAAACTTGTTCTAAGCTTGGTCTTTTTCGCTTCGTTGAATTAACTTGCGGGAACTAAGCAAATATCAAATCATTTTACTTACTAAACATTCTTTTAAATAAATTGATACGTGTTGACTCAATATAGATGAGGAAATTTAGGATTTAACAAAATTTTGGTTTTTATTATCGATTCCAAATACTTTGGAATAAAAAGTTAAGCGAAAGAAAATCATATAACATTTTTGCAGACTTTTGGCACCAAAATCCTTGGCCTAAATCCCCAAACGCAAAAAAACAAATCACCCTATACAAAACACAATTACCGAAAGAATCATTGAGATATATAACGCGTCGCACGCAGGAGGGGCTTATCAAATAGGCAAATAGCGTTTCCCATTTATTGTGTAATGGACTAGTTTCATGTCGTCCGGTGCGCGACGATTTGCGCTTTATTGTCGTGCGACACTGAGATTGCGACACTGTTCTGTGTGTGTGTGCGCGTGTAAATACGCACACACTGTGCTAATAATTGTCTTAGTTGGAAAACGTGTTAATGGTATTAGTGTGTCGCTTTGATTGCCCCGTTTGTGATTGGTTAATGTCGGATTATTTAGGAATTCTATTTTTGAATTTTTATTGTTTTTTTATTTGCGTTTTGTTTTTCTTATTAAGTAGAGGTAGAGGTGTGAATTTAATAAAAGTTTTATATTACCTCCGCTGGTTCAATTCGTTGGAACAAATTGGTCCATAATAGGGGAATAGACCGACACAGGAAATGGCCGATTGCGTTTTGTTTATGCTGCTGTGTTTATATCTATTAATATATAGAACACAACATGTTTTGATATCGAGTTTCTCGTCAAATGATATGGCAGGATTTCATTAAAAGTAACGTCAAAAACAATATTTCTTAGCTTCCTGTAAATAACTCAAATATAGCGCAGAAACATGAACAATACTAAGAAACCAAGGGGCTATTACGTAATATTATTCATTGTATTGACGTCATAATGTCATTAACTATTGATTTGCAATTATATGCAGTCACATTTGGACTATGAATATAAATTGCAATGCGATCTGAGATCATAACTTCGTAGTAGTATACTAGGATCATATTATTATTGAGCAAAAATTAGATGAGAGCAGATCGGAACGAAGAGTCGAATATTCGGGTTCGATTCCAGCGCATACATGTATATTCTAGTTGATCAATTCTGAGAATATCTGAGATAGGACTATAATAATAACTTCTAAAAAATGTAGTCTACAAACCCACAGTAAAGTTCTTTGACTCTGTTAATTTAATTCGTACGTTTCGTTTAGAGTATGTACAAGGAAAATCCGAAAATGAAACTATTTATTACACAAAAAAAAACACAAAAGCAACTGAAATAACTGATTGGAGAATTTAAAGCATTCGCAATGGTTTTTGCATCGTTTTTTACAAAAACAAATTAAAAGCATATAATTTGTTTAGCCTGAATTAAATGTGAAATAAATAAGGTAGTTTATCCGGATGTTGTTACTAACAATAAGATAAATTAGGAGCTAGAAATAGAGCAATGAAAGTCGCATTTTAGTAATATAAGCTTGCGCCTATATCCCTAAAGAGGTAGGCAGAGGTGCTAATAGTACCTAGTACAAATTTCCGTATTTGTTTAATTTACTATATGGCCTAACCCCTCTCAATCATACTTTCGATGGTAGAGGAAGCCCGTGCCCTGCAGTGGGACGTATATGGGCTGATACAGACAGACAGAAAAATTATAAAAAAAGAACAATAAACAGTTAAAATACTTATAACTAAAGTCATGGTAAAAATTGGCGATTAACATTTTTATTTATTAATTTATATTTTAATTTCTGCTACATTTTTGAAGCTCATGTAAAGTATAAACGTTGAAATATTTTTAGTACATTTCAAGAGTACATTACTAGGTCAAAAAACTAAGGTTATGAAACCTTTAAAGCGAGTGAAACCGATTCTAATGGAAGCTAATTGAGTCGCGAGAAACACGTCTTTAGCAAATTACTAAGACCTAGTAGACTTGTTAAACGTTCTAGATTTTGAAAAATATGTTTTCCATACTGCACACCACATACAACTGTATTTACGACGAAAATACCTACCAATGTTGTTATAACCAAAGGCCGTATTCTATATATCTATATCAGCCCATATACGTCCCACTGCAGGGCACGGGCCTACTCTACAATCGAGTGAATCGATTGAGAGTGGTTAGGCCATATAGGCCGTATTGATTATCAATAAATAAATAAATACACCCAACAGTCACATACATAGTCCTGACCCCACACTAAGATCTAATCGTGTGTCGTGGGCATCAGGAATTACGAGAGACTTTTCGGTCTCACAAAAACTCAGACTCGAAACAAATACCTGTGGATCACACAAACATTTGTTTCGGTGTGGGGATCGAACCCCTCTGATTATTATGAAATTGATATTTTATTTAAATACTGAAGTTAATTCTGAAGTTACGAGAAGAAAGAATATATGATGCATGGAGATTATAATAATATAATTTAAGCGAGAACCAAAATAAAAGCTTTTGTATCCTTTATATAATAGTTTTAACCGACACTTTTCAAATTCTTGTATGGGAAATATCTATTATGATTCGACAAGTTGTGGATGTTCGTGAGCGGTGATCATGTACCACAATGTACATATGTATTTGTACCTACTGCGGTGGTATATAGTGGTTTTACTTACCGCTCGCCTGCAGTTTCCTTTCTTGCGAATCATCCCCGTCCAACGCCGATTGTTTTTGGAAATATCCCTGGGGATAATGAAATGTTTAAACGCTGAAATATTTTACAAATTTAAATAATTATCAATATCTTTATCAGGATTTCTTGGTTTTTGAAAGATAACTAATATCTAATATGAAATTATTTTTAAAGTTATATCAATTATAAAACTAAACTATCACTGAAAGTTCATAAGTTTACATTCATACATAAACTCACGCCTTTCTCCCAGATGGGGTAGGCAGAGGTGCTACCAGGACAAGTAAAGTTTCATAAGTTTATTCTTATTAGTTATGAGATTTCACTAAGATAATTCCACATCCGTGAAACAAGAAATTGATCTACTTAGCTGCTTATAAATACAATATGTAGGTAGGTTCTACACCTCGGTACATTCAACAAAAAAACCAAACGTGTATCGATCAAAGCGTTACGAGTTATGCCCGTTGACATTTGTATCGAATTAAAATTAAAATATTCATTAGAAAAACAACTTTTTCGTTTTATTTTCATACGGATACTAGTTTTTGTTGTTATTAGATTCAGTTAAAATTATATAAATTAATCATTTGTACAAGCAGCCGTAAGGTGTATTTGGGATTGTATACTGTGAAGCTTTTGGTTTGATTCCCAGGTTAATCTCTTTATCAAAGCCCTGTATATGTTTTCCAAGAATTACTTTCAAATGAAGTTAAGTTATTCGGTATTGGATAATTTGCTAAAAGAGATATAGGTTAGGATAGTTCGATAAAACTACGTTTTATTTTATCAACGCTGACTAGGATACTAATAAGATATGGAACTGCTATTATTACCGAAAGAATTAGATAATAAACGCAAAATCGATTTTTAACTCTCAACTCAGGATTCAAACCCACGTCAGCACAATTACCATACATTACAACACCACGCTATTCGGCTTTAATTTATTCGATAGCCGATCGATTTGTATAGCCTTTTAAGTATTCCGTATACTCACTTGCATTTGTAAATGAGCCAAATCTTCCAAATTCTTTCTCATTATAATATTTTGTTGGTCGAATTCGGACACGCTGTTGCCGGCACTCGAGGTTGTCGATTGTTCCTTTAAAACACATGTATTTAATATCAAGCTACGGATATTTGGCAATTTCTTGATACTATTTCGGCGGTTTAAATTGTTGTGACGTGTTTTTACGTTTTAATTGTTGACGTGTTATTCCGTCGCTTCATGCGATTTCTTCGTGATTAACATCTCAAATACTGTGCGTTATATAAATGTATATTTTTACATTAGTCCAAAATATGCAATTATAAATTAATATGCATTTATTATTAATGGCATACAAAGTTTCGGCTGAATTCACAAGATAATAATTATGAAAACTTAAATTTCAAACAATCAGTTTTTTTGCCTCAAATTCGGGTCTGGCGGTACGTATTTTGCGTAAAACCTAAAATTTTCGCGTAATTACGTACGTGGCATGTATTTATTTTAGATCGATTTTTTGAAGATTATGATTAACTTCAATATCAGCCTCAATTTAATTTAGTTAACATTCTACGTCGTTAATATTCCGCACCGCATTAACTTTTAATGATTTTATAATTAGAACCTAATATGATTTTCTAAAAACTATAAATATATCGATATTTCGATCATTATGAGTGCTATATCACTACTAAACTAAATTATTTTTAAAAGACTGATACATTGATCTTCCTAAAGACTTCCTTCGCCAGTTATAACATGTTCTGTTTTTATTAATGAATATGACGGAATAACACGTCACCGCAAAACAACATCGCTTATAACACCCAACATTCCATGATTCTTACCTGTCCATCAGTGTCCCTGGACACGCTGAGGTCGAGGGTCTGGTCTCCATCATCAGAACCGCTGCCGTCTTCCTCCTGGGACCTGTTGAACAGCCTCATCGACTGCTGATTTATTATCTGCAGGGCTCGTTGCCTGTAATAAATTTCTTATTGTAAAAAATATATAGGAAATCCTTGTAGAACGGTAGTACGCGATGTAGAAGTGCGTTGTTAACAATTTTATTTTGAAACATAACTATGATGGTAAGAGAAGCTTTTACCATTACAGAAAATATCAGGCCGAGAAAAGATGATATTAATGGAACAAACAGCAAAATATAAAATGTTTCAAAACGATTTATTTGCATTATGAGTTTTTAATAAGATTCTGGTAACTAGACATAGATCATTGATTTCTAAAATACTGTGTATTCTGTGTACTCTGGAAGATCACGAGCCTACCTCTGCGCTTCCAAGTCGTTGTCTGGAGTTTTCGGTGGTGTAATATTTGTTGAGCCTTCATCTTCCGTCGCGGATGAGGACCGTCGGATACTCCTCTCAGTTCCATCCTCAATTGTTGAGTCGTGCCGTCTCTTCAGACTTAGAGGTAGCTGGGTGAAGGGTTTGCCTAGTAAAATAAATGTATTATGACTAAAATTTAAAATAAATAAATACACCCAACAGTCACATACATAGTCCTGACCCCACACTAAGATCTAGTCTTGTGTCGTGGATATCAGAAGCAACGAGAGACTTTTCGGTCTCACAAACACCCAGACCCGAAACAAATACATGTGGTTCACACAAATATTTGTTTCGGTGCGGGGATCGAACCTGCGGCCTCTCGTTTCACAGTCGGCGTCCAACCAACGGCGCAACGGAGGCTGTCAAAACATCTCGGAATTTTTGATAAAGCCTACCAGCTGTATAATGCAATATCCTATAAGTTAATAACCTTTATAGCCTCTACGTAAGTGAGATAACGATACTAGCATCATTATTGTAAGTAAATTATGACGTTACCCAATATCCGTCGCGTGACGAATGGCAATCAGATATTGCGATATTGATAGGTTTTGTTTGTCTAATAATTTAAACGGCAATGACATTCAACATAACAATCCACACTCACCTTGAAGCGCTTCCAGAGCTCTTATCTGGCCCGTGATAGCATCAGCCACTTCGTTCGACGACAAACCGTAGATCCCTAGCAGTTCTTTCATAGTATTCATTGCGTAATCTCTTAATATCCTATTTGTAGCGTTACTAGCATCACCGTTCTGCGGAGCGTCCAGCTCCATAGGCTCTTGGCTTTCTAATCTCTCGTTAGAATTTAAATCCCGACCCTTATCCTCATCGGATTCGGAATCCCTTCTCCTCGGAGGTGAATTCGTCTTTATAAGTTGCGATATAGCAAAAGGATTTTTGGCACAAAATGATTTGCTTTGCAAATTAGTGAAGTTCAACATTGTTCTGTCATTGTCTCCCTCTTGGTTCATCTGTAAGCTGTGGATGTAGGACCGTTGGAAAGAGTCTACTTTTTTGTCCTCCGGTAACCTGTTTTGGTAATTCGTGTCTATATTTTCGTTTGAGTCGGTGCTCAGTCTCCTGCTGAGGTCGACCGCGCCTCCTTTTAGAAGACTGAAGTTCTTGACGCCTATTTTTGGGTACGCTTCGTCTTTCTCGTCAATTCTTTCTGGAGTTGTTCTGTCGTTTCCGTTTACAGGGCTGCCGGCGTTTTCGTAGTTGGCACCGTTTGACTCGTCGGAGAAGGCGGACGTGTTAGGGGCACACCTAGGCTTGAAGTTTTTTCTTTTGTTCCTTTTTGGCATGTTGTAGTAGGGGGACATGTCGGTGCTGTGCTCCTCCTGGTGGTCGCTGGGCTCGGGCCAGGCCGCCGGGCCATGGTGCAGGTAGATGGGGTCCTCGGGCGCCGGCTGCAGTCTCTCGTGTATAGATTCCTGGTGTGCGGCCATCGCAGTAGTCATTGCAATGATAGGACTCTTTCGAGGACCACAACCTGAAACGAGTCCGTTCTGTCGACAAAAGAAATACAAAATTATAAAATAAATAAATACACCTTACAGTCTCATATGTATAATGCAGGACACTGTATATATTTTTTGCTTTTATGTAACTAATTATAAAATGAGTACCACAAAAACGATTTGTTAGAACCGAAACGCAAAAGCTTATTACATTTTCACCTCAACGCTAGCGCACATTCACAAATCGTGCAAATATGTAAATATTATAACAACATATTAAAAACTGTACTATATTTATAAATACAACGTGCGATCTGTAGACAGTTTATTTAACGCTTCGTATAAACAATCAAAAAACTCAATACAATTTAAGTGTTCAATCATAACAGTGATTCATTTTCGATATGAGCCGAAACAATGTGTGCGAGATACAATGGTCTTTGTGGACGGTGAGATTAGCTGAATGCTGCGGAATGTTTTGTGTTTATACGCGCATACATTTGTATTGTTTTCAAAATTAAAAAATTAACTCGCTTGTTTTGTGTTGCGTTTTGTTGCGACCTTAGCAGACCCTGAGTTTTTGCTGAGAGGAAGCTTTTAATGTTTGTGCCAAGCCTTTTCCCTCTTGGTTTAATTGCCAATTTCTTATAAACACTTATTACTTGTAAATAAATCATTTTACTGTTTTATTATAACTAAAATTGAATAAGTTGGTTTTATAATTTTAATGCTTTGAGTCATTTACTATTCAAATGTAGAGTTATTTCCTTACCTGGGAAGTAACTTCATGGATCCATCATTACTTAAATCTCCTAATAAATATTTTAATCAGTCTTCGTGATCAGCCAATGTAGCATCTGTAACAAAAAATACACACGTAAGAAAAAACACCTCATAAAAGTAACGGGCAAACGAGTTTGTAACAAAATTGTGTAAAATTACATATTATCGAATATACTGAGCGTATCGTGGTCTAGTCTCATTAATTCTATGTTATTATACCAAAATTACTTTTATTATAAAAGTTATGCTAAAAACATAACATCATCGAGACGAAATGCTTAAAAACTACAAAAACAGGTCACTGAACGCAATTTCGAAATTTGAATTTTTGTCTAAACAAAACATTCCGTTTCCCAACTTACGTAATGCTGTAATTTAAAAATAATGATAGCCAAAAAAAGAACACGCATCGATCATGGCTGTATGATATTAATTATATTCAACATATTAGATCTATTTTCGAGAAAACGAGATTGCTGCGAGGCGTGTGGAAAAAAAACGTGTATTCATGACGAAATTGCTACGGTTTGGTGTACAATTACTTATTAAAAGCTAATACAAAACGACCTTCGCGAGCGGTCAGTTATTGGGCTATCGTTAACGTAAAATGGAACGTCGATTATTGTTTATTACAAAAACTGGCGGATGCTTGCAACTTTGTAATGCAAATTCCAACTGCAGAGCTGTTTTATGTTGTTTAAATAATTGTTTGAAAAAATGCTTCTATCATTTATTTTCAGATATTGATTTCGATTTGAATATCCTTGGGGCATTTTACAACCCGTTCATTTTTTATTTTAATTTGAATACGTTTCAAAATAGTTGTGGCACTTAATTTGTAGTTACAAAATCATATTCTTTACGGTATTTTTCTAAATTGATCCCTCATTATACTGTCAAGCCAGAATTAAATTTGAAAATAGACAACAATTTTGAAACTCGGCTTCATTTACGAAATACGTGTTAACATTCTAATACAAAAATAAGTAAATAATGTATGTATGTTCATGTATGCATGTTTTTGCAATTAATATAACTACATTAAAACTGTCAAAACCAATCAGAATTACAAAAAAGCACTCAAATGCCTTTTTTTTATTTAATTAATATTTTTTAAATATTTACATTCGGTCTATTTGTTTTTTTGCCATTCACTTTTTTCTTTCAGCATTGACAATAATATTTTTCTGCCATCCGGTTGTGTCTCCGGTTTTTACATTATAATAAGTGAATGATCTAATAACATGAACATGTGTCCGTATGTCCGTGTTTGTGCGAAACGGCAAAAAACTGACGTCTGCTCTGATCATTACAATATTTTGAATATTTGAGATACGGTATATTCATATTATTGTATGATTGGTTAGCTACCACTGGCCTTTTATGTATATGTTACGACATATTTTTAGACTAGCATTAGTGGGTAATAGTATTACAGTTTCTTAAAAAACACTATCTTGCTTTTAGAGGTTCGTATTCAATTTTTTTCTATGGCACAATATTTGATATTGTACTATACAAAAACAAGCCTGCTATGCTTTTTTTAAAAGCTTGTAAGAATTCACAATAGCTTCCACATTTAATTTCTCGAAGAATTGATGAAACACCTTCTAAATTTTCACAATTAGCCAAAACCACACGGTAATATTAGTACGTACTATCTTACAACAAACATTAGAAGGATAATGCGAACATTTGCATCGATTCTGAGAATACGTTGCTCATGTCATTTTTTTATTTCGCCATTATAATGCCGTGTTTAGTTTTTGGATATATTAAATAACTGTATTATACATTAAAAGAAAAAAAGCTTTTGGGCGTAATAGTGTCACGTAGTAGAAAAAAAATGTGTTTTAGTTTATTTTTGCCAAATACGCAAGTTGCGCAAAAAATTATGTCGCTTCAATCGCCTTTCACTGGATCACTGTTTTTTTATTCCAAAATATATTTTTTGACAGCACTGATTTCGATAAGTTAGAAACTCATTATAAGTCATCTATCATTTATTGGAGTGTGGCGAAATTTGGAACTACAAATAAAATTAAAAATATCTATTAAACGCATTGTTTGAGGTATGTTTTGTTAATATAAAAAACAAGCATTTATACTCGTTATCTGATAGTATTAACATGCCCAATGTAATAAAATATGAAAAGACAAAAAGTATTCTTATTATTTCGACAACAGAAGATCGCAGACTACTTATCCTGTTACGACAAATTACCGCAATGCATTTGAGGTGCAGTAAAGTCAGAGTATAGGATATTAGTAAATTCAGAAATTTGAAACTACATTGGCAACTACCCTAAGACCCCTTTACAGTCCAATCCAACCACCAACAGACTTTCTCAGGTCGACGCTCTTACCATTAAAAAAAATTTAATTACCGTACAAAGCTACCTAATCACAAGACTACTGGGCACGTGACACGTTGACAGTGTCGATGTATCGATAACTTGACAGACGGGAGCTTTATCGATATTTCGATCTACAGTAATTTCGAGATCGCATGGCCTTATTTCGAAACGCTAAACGTACGTATTGTGACATGGTATGGGAGGTTCGTGTGTTGTGTTTTGAGAACAGTAAGTGTGGTATGGATATTGTAAAATTTCATGTAAATGAAATGTGTCAGTATAGTTCATTGTAAATTGTGTCATTGCTAGGCACAAGCTGCCGCTGCCTTCAAGTGCAGAATTTGAAGGTTTAAGTTAATTAGGTTTAATGGAGTTTGGTATTATAGTACAAAATTGAAATTTCTTAAACCATTAATATGACCTAGAATAAACTACATATAACTCACGTAGTTCCAAAAACCAGAAATGTGTAATGGGTCCTTGATTTTTCACTTCAAAATAATGCCATAATCCCTACTTTATGTTTACTATTGTTTTCATCTTCTATTTTATAGAAACATTTGCATTCGCCATAATTTGAAGTTAGAATAATTTGAAATTGGAACCATAAAATTTTTGAATCATTTGAATTTAGAATCATTTGAAATTAGAATTATAAAGTTCTTGGCCCATTTGAATTTAGAACTATTTGAAATGAGAACCATTTGTATTTGCAACTGCTCTGCATTATATAACCTAGCTTAAACACCAATACAAGACCTAAGCGTCAATATCTAGAAATAAATCCTTGACACGCGACACGGTGGAGGCATAAAGGGCCACATTATCCTCTGCACGTATGAGCCGAGTCCGTTTGGCCGCCATAAATGTTAAACTTACCGTTTTTGGTTCAGCCTTGTATGGAACAATATCCAATAATAACAATAAAGCCACATATTACACGCGTGCGTAATACTTGAGGTGTTGGTGGAGTAGCAGTGTTAAAATAATAATGTAGGTATGTGACTTATTGAAGAGAAACATAAATTTATTTTTGACTCAATATAATAATTACAAAATTATTATATTAACTTTTCCCATTTAATATATATTTCGGCACATAGAATGGATTATAATCGTACTCTCCATTGAATAAATAATACACTGATTAGTATCTATGATAATGAAAATTTTACGTCATAATATGTTAAACCACTAGAATCCTCAGGTATTATCTATTTTATATTCTGACTAAGCTAATTTTTACGCCATAATACGTACTATCTTTTTAAAGCAGCAACAATCGTACTTGCGCTACCTCGTTCATCTCAACTATATGTTAATAGAAGCACGTTCATATCATGAGCGTCCTTGAAGCACTATTTAATGAGTGAAATATAAAACTTTTTCAATGAATAATATCTATTTATTTTATTAGTCGTCCGTAGATGGCGCTAGTGTATATAACACTGCCATTTACGTAGTAAATAAATAGATTATAGTAAGGTTTTATTGAATTTTAATATGGTCTTATGATATTTACTTTTTGAGTAATAATCTTACTTAATAATAAATGGGATGAAGGTATGGTTAGATTTCAATATTTACTGCCATCGATAACAATCTATTTTTTTATGATAAACTAAAGCTGATACAATGAACAATAAACTATAATCCGACTTATCAACAATACATTAAAAAAAAATCGCCCTTTGACGAATAATTCCTAACGTGTTTTCAGAACAGTCGGCGTTTTAGACTATTAAAAACTAATATTACTCGTATTGCTATTACCAGATTCCATATTACATGCCTATAGCCTCTCTAATACCAATAATACTATAGAAATAATATTAAACAAATGACATAATAGACTTTAAAAGTAAAAATTAGGCCAATCCATTCCGCGAGCAATTGTAAAGATTGCATTGTATGGGACAAAGCGTTATGCCATATCTTTTGTGAATCACGTATCTTTACAAATCTTTTATCTTGTAATTACTTGTTGCTAAATGACTTAATTGAGTTGCTGTGACCTTTGGCTTCGTTATTGCATGGGGCTACTTATTTTAAGTCTCTCTCTCTCTCCAATCGTTCCCTCAACGCTGAGGATCGTGACCCCTGTCACTTGGTCGAGTCTTGGACAGCCGATCGCCATGCCTGACGGTCCTCCGCCAGATGCAGCGCCTCCGGGATAGTCATGGCTACGTCTTGGTTATTAGATCAGCCCAACGAGCTGGTCTCCGGCCACGTGGTCTGCTCCCCTCAACCTTTAAGTCTACGAGTTGTTTTATGTAGGAAATGGATTTCCACCCGGATACAGACTACCGTATAGAATAGTGGAAAATATAGTTATCTATGCAAGTGTAACGAGTTTTAGATTTAGATTCCGAGTTTGTTGACTAGGCCTACATAATTTTTACAACTGGGAACGGAGAGGTATATATCGATAACTCTACATTTACCATGCAATAGAGTCATTTTATACTGTCAATATAAAAATAATCAAGAAATACATACTAGTATCAAAATGTGTGCAATATTAAACGTACAGACAGACCTTTGTTTCTCGTGTATATTCTGTATTGCAATCAATTGTCTTATAATACAATGTAATAGGAATTTCGATCGGACACAATAGCTTTATGACGTAATTTTGGACACCGAAAGGTCTTCGGTCACTTGGATCGAAAGGCGAGTTTTAGACACCTTCTAACTATTTTAAATTAGGTTTAGAACTTATTTGCATAATGTCCTAATTTGTAGTATGTTCGTATCAATCTGAATCTTTGATGTATAACGGTACATTTTATAAGTGCAGGATATGTATAATAAAAATGGTAAAAATCAATATGATAATGCTAAGCTTCACGCGACCTCAAAATTTAAATGTACTATGGCCGCTAATTTGCGCTCACAAAAACAATATTTATTCATACACACCTACATGCGGTGGTTTTAATAAAAATACATAATTATCGTCGTCTACAGGTAAACAGAAAACCGCCTCGGGCGTCTAAGTAATTTATAAAACATGGCGATTCGAAATTACGTTAATGTATGAAAAATAAGATAAGACGTTGCGCCCACGCGATCTGCTCTCCAACTAATTTAATTATTAACTCGATTAATAGGCTGTAATCGGTTATATAACGATGAAATGTCGATTAAGCATCGATATGATTTGCATAACACACAAAATCGTATAACAGTTTTACGATATGCTAACATATTCGTGTTGCTGCTGATTCTGCGACTGTTTATACGTTATGTCAATATTAGCACTACGGTGCTAGAGACACTTTAACGTCATTATTTCTCATTTATTGCAAATCAGATGAATTATCTATATTGTTTTTTAAAATTAGTCTTTATTTAAAAACGAAAATAAAACTTTTTAAAAGAAAAAATACTGGCTGTTTTTAAACCCGTGTCAAAATATAAAAGATATAAAAATGTCAATGTTTAAAAATGGAACGAATTTGAAATGATCGAGCACCGTCGCAGCCGTAGTTTCGGAAGCCGAAACTGCTCTTAAGATTTACAGTCCGACCGCAGTATTTGACATGTTGCAATTATTTTTCAAATTGGCATTTTACTTACTTTTTACGATAAATATGTTTAATAGATCGAAAATAAACGTCTGGCAATATTATTTAAATTATATGTTAATTATGTATATAGAACGAATAGAAATCTTTACCAATACAGTTTTTGAGTAATGTAATATTTTGTATCATTTAACATGCCACACATTATGCATGATAGGTTTAAAATTAGTATACAACAAGAAGTGCTACAAATATCATATTTCTGTCGGTTGGCACTTTTATAAACGTTTGTGTGTAGTTTCGGACGCGTGTATTCGGCCAGTAATCATTATAGGCCGTAAAGTGACCAATAAAAACGATTAGCGCTGCATTTGAATATTCAAATATCGAACCGCTTCCAAATTGTGAATGAAATTTGTTCGGTGCGGCGTTGACGTAGTAATAGAATAGAGAAGGCAGTTTGTTTTTTATTTACACATTTTTATTTTTGGTTTTATATTTTTTAATAGCGACATCCGCAACGATAAATTAAAAATTTAACAGTTAAATAAAATATAAAAAATTAATGTTAAAATAAAATTTATTCAAGGCGAAATAAAAATTAAAAAGAAAAACGAAAAAGCGTTTCCCGTGCTACGCTTCCGCCCTACGTGCGTAGCGTGTCGCGCAGTTCGTAGCTCTACGCGCCAGAAGCGGAACTGCCGCGCTTTCTCGGCTATTACACGATTGCTCTATCATACATTTTTTGTATGGATTTCGGAACATGTTTTATTACTTTTACATTTTATTATTATGTTGTAATTTGATTATTTTTTCTATCGGTTCAAATTGTATTTTAGATGAGATGATAAAGTTTGTCATTGAAAGTGATTTTTGTATTGAAGGTTATGTGACATTGCCATCGATAGATAATTTTATTATAAAATCGCTTTTTATTTTTGACGCAAAAGTAACATTGTTAGACACTGGACTAGACTCACACAAATCAATACAGGAATCAAAGATGGACTTTTCGTTTCTGAGCCATTCTACAAGAGGCCGTGTTGGACCAGCATTTAATAAGGTATAACCCGTCTTACATTATTTAGAGGGTTACTAAAAGGTCAGAATTGCGAATGATAAATTAATATATATTTTTAACGTTGATTTCGATTTGAAACAAATAATTCAATTTTAACTCCGCATAGTGAAAGTATACAATTTTTATAAACATGTGTAATTACTTAACATATTAATCATACTGAGATTGACGTGGAAAGTTAGGATTTGAAAACCAGTAGTTATAGTTGTTTTGTCGGCCGCCGTACACAAACTTATTATGGCGATAAACTATGTAAACACTCGTTTACACCACAAAAGAGGCTCTTGAAAATAGATTGGTTACGTGTCACAATATTAAATGTTATATTTCAGTACTGTTATGATTGCGACTGTGATGTTTGTTTATAAAGATGTGGGATTTTAATTTTAGCTTTAGGGAAATTATAAAACTATAAGGTAATAAACGACACATAATTAGTAATAATTTTTTATCAATTTACAAAATATATAATTAATATTTATCATTGTAAAATAAAATATGACCAAATAGATGTACTGCAATTTCTTATTACAATGCTAATTTATCGATCCCTATTTTTGTATAATACGGCTACATGATTCGTATACAGTAAAAGCTCTTTATTCGCGGGGTATACGTTCCGTAAATATGCCGCGAATAGAGAAACCGTGAATATAGAATGGTATTTTATATGGGATTACAGGGGATACGTTCCTAGGTGACAAAATAAAAAAACAAACATATAAAAAAACAATTTAATTGAAGTTTTTGCCCATACTTATTAATTATTATCTTCAGGCTTAGGCAACGGTTAAAAGAATTTTGTATTTTTTTCTTGCTTGCTTTCAGTTCAAACTGATATTCAGCAGTGGCATTAGCAATTTGCCTCTTAAAAATAAGACTTCGTTCCATAGACGGATCAATTTTCATAAAGAAATCACAAAGCTCATTTGCCATTCTTAAACCTTCACTACGATTTTTCAGATTAAATGTCACATTTCCAGTGCTTGTTGAGGTAGCTTTAATTCTGTTTGTTTACATTCTCAAAAACACCGACCGGCGAAGGCAGTTTATGTCAAAGGCCGAACCAATACAGCGGCGATACCATTTAATAACATACTTATTACATAGTTGTAATAAGGTCTATTTTACTTTTTCATTAGTCCATTTATCGGCGCGTTTACAAAGGATATTTGGTTGGATACATATTGGAATTATTTTTATTAAAATGCATGTACTATGAACTATCTACCGATTGGATCCGCGAATAAAGAAATCTTTATGCGCGAATATAGGAATCGTGTCACAATTTTTTTATCCGCGAATAGTGAAAACGCGAATGAAGGATGCGCGAATAAGGAGCTTTTACTGTATTTAAAATTAGTAGCTCATAATAACACACTGATCCCAATCTCCATGCTCTACGGTAAACTTTGTCTATTACCATGCGACTGGATCTTAAAAGAAAAAAAACTTAAAAAGTCAACGTTCTAAATTCAAAACGGCGTTCGAATTATGATTTAAAACGTGTTCCGGAGAAACTGGCCGAACGTAAAAACGTATATCTAGCGGCGACCGAGCGTCATTATACATACGAGTAATGAGTGGTACACACTGCCACAACACGGACATTTTACATTGTCTTATAAAGAAAAAAATATTAATTAATATTTTATACGCGTTCCGTGTAAAAATAAAAAGCTAATTATATTATACATTTTCTACTTATTAAAATAAATTTTAAGTGAATGGTGTGGGTTCGACTTATTTGTTTCTTTTTATTGCATAAAATTATCACTAGAAGTTCTAATTGCATATTATCAACAACTATACATTTCTCCATATACGGTCATGGTTAATTAATCATAATAAACACATTATAATTACAAACTGTGTTCGCTTATTAATCAAACAAACCTCGCGCCATTAACATTTATAACGTAAAGCGTAAAAAGTAGTTTTTGCGTAGGATTGATGGAAACGATTTTTTGAACTTCTGCGAAATAATTAATTAAAGTCAACACATAATAAATTTTAATAGGCGTAATTTATGGATGTAATAAAATATTAATAACACGTTTTCGTATTGTTCACAAATCAACGTGGTGCGTGGTAGAGTAGGGTTCTCAACTGCTCATTGTAATAGTCCCATGCGGTAATGGAAATTACGAACATATGAAATGAATACTCATAAAAACATTAAATTTTATTACAGCTAGAATTAATAGTGCAATATGAATAAAGTCTACTTTACATGTCATAGACTCCCAAAAGCTCTAAAACAAATGTCCGCTACGCTCGCGCGTACCACAAAGATAGTGTACTTTATAATAATATAATGTTTCAAATATTTCAAGGCTAACCGTTCTCAGCTGTCAATCATAATAAGCTATTTGTCTCTGTCTAGCGCGTTATTTTGTGAATTCATCCGTCTCCCTCCCACCCATGAGCCCGATCGACCGCCGCGAGTTCTTTATTTGAAAATTTGATTTTAAATGTGGAATGAATAAGCATTATCTTAAGGAATACGTTCTTTTATTTGAATTTTTAATTTCTTTTTTAATCCATCGACTACTGGCTTTGTTGTGTTTTTATTCATTTTCGGGCTGGATTTTTGTTTTTATTCATTTACAGCCAGGATTTGTGTTCTTTAAGATTTATTGAGAGATGTAAATGTGTTCTTTGAGTTGTGGAACATGTGTTCTCGACTTTTTTTATATATAATGTCGGCGCTTTGTACGATAAATATTTTATTACGTCCACGTTATAATTATTTGTATTTTTGTGTTTCCCGAAACTGGTAATTAAAGTTTACGCCATATGATATATTGTGTGGGACTAGCGTCGCCGTAGTTTATTTCTAATTATACTAACCTCTACCTCTTCTCTACCGACAATTTTTATTAAAGCAATATTTCTGACAATCTATAAAATGTCAATTTGTACTCCATCTTTATTCGTCTAAGCTAAGTGATCTCATTTTGACATCACTTATATAAAACACTCGTATAACTTTAAATACAATGTTTAGCTTAGCACGAAGTACCTTTGTTATTATTAAGAATCGTATAAAAATGTTTACGAAACAAGATCTGGCGGTGATCACTGGAAAGGAATTCTCGATGGAATTCGTTAGGTTTGTTATTGTAAGATAATACTACAATGTAGCTAGATGTGCTGGCTCCACGTCTGGACGGCCCACGTGTTTATTGCGCTTATTTTGTTTACATTGATTTTTCAACGTGGTTTTACTTGCACTTAGGAGAATAGGTATATTAGGTATGTTCTGTCATAGCATACTTAGTTTAGCTTGCTAATTGATTAATCAGTAAAATCCTGTTTTTATTTTAAGTGGCAATTGCTGATGATATACACAGGATCGTAATTTAACACGTTTGGTGTGGTAACTCTTAATGGATTCAAATAAAAAGACCACCCTGTAACTAAGACCCACCGCGACAGCGATAAGCGGTCTGCGGTACGCACAAATCTGCGAATCTACTTTTAGTAACATAACACCACCTCTGTAAACATGGTTAAGCGTATCAAGTATATGTGCCCTTAACGTCATTCTTAGAAGTTTCATATCATAACATAAACCACCATCTTATATTTACTGTTACTGAAACAATTGTCAAACAAAAATGGACTTTATGTCCAACACTTGAGAATCGAATGTATTTAAATGAGTTGCAACAATAAATTTGCAGCAATAAAGATTTGAATTTAAAGATGTTTGAAATTGGAACGGGTGCGTTGACAAAGTTCGTTAGTGCCGTTGGAGAGATTTATTTCTTTGTGAATAAGGTTCGGAATTTGAAATTTATACTCTATGGTTTGTTCGGCGGGACGCAGGTGTCCTATTGGCATGTTTAATTTTTTAATTACGATGATAGCTTAGGCTGAGTTATTCAGACAGTATCATTACGTTGTATTATTAGTATCGACATACAGCATTTATGCCTACATTTCTGCAGAATTGTTCCAGCTAATCACATTCACGCATTAACAAAAAAGTATTTAAATTGAATCATGACTAAACTATAGTTCGGTCTGGATGGCGCGGAAACTATTAAAATTGTTGCTATGTACGATCACCAAGCCAAATTAGCATGACTCCTCGATTAGCTTTGAGTAATTTTAGTACTTTGATATCTTTAACTGCAGGTTCAATAATAACGAAATTTTTAAAAATCTGACAATGCAGAGGCATGGCGATGAATAAGTCGGGATCGAACCCAGGACCGCACGGTTTACATCCCACATCGCTGTCACTACGCCAATAAAAATATACAATTATGTAAGCATCATGAATAAGCCTGATTCACCTTATTAGTGGAAACACTGTCATCGTACTGCGGTTGCATCAACACATTATTTTGTATGTATAAAATGTCCTGTGACGTCACTGCTATTTTTTTAAACAATCACATTGGTACTCGTATTATTCTGCGGGTTCATATACACGATCCTACACCTAGACAAATATGTTTGGACAATATTAATATATTGGTAGATTGAACCCGAAACCTCCATGAAATAAACTCTAATAATTACAAAAGGGATCGGTGTTCGGTTTAAATAGTTAACATTGAAGAAAATGACGTTTAGCTACTAATTTAAAGTCCAAGTACCACAGTATGGAATGTGAAAAGGCCTCAGACATGTTTTTAATATTAAAACGTTTGTTTTCCATCGTTAATCGATCGCCATTTTCCTGTCAACGAAGGACAGTGACAGACATGTTGAAATGCGTTTGACTTGCAAACTGTGCATAGAATTATAATGGATATTTATTATAACAATAATAGATGTGGGGAATTATGTATTCGTTTCATTGCTCGCCATGTAAATTGTGAAGCACCCACTTACCTAAATATAAACGTTAATGGTTTGAATACAATGACGACAGCACGCTAGACGCAATCGCGTTACTTTGTCAGTTGTTAGAATTGACTTTTGTTTAAATTATTTGCATGAAATGATTTTAATACACTTGACATTTATGTGTAGTCGCTCTTAATTTTGATATGTTTCAACAAAGAAACCAATATCAATATCTATTACTATAGGTCGCTGTCTTATGTCTACGGTTTTAAAATTTAAAATAATAATTTATGCAAAATTAGTTTTAAGTAATTTTGCTAGAAACTCCTTTTGCGTTTATTATAATAAATTGTTTTTTTTTATTATCATTATTATTGTAACTAACTTATCTATTTGTTAGCCTTAGTAGTATCTCCGTAGGATTATGATCCCTCTACGCCTTTGCCTATCCAACAATTCTTATAGTCTAAGAGCCGGTGAAGATCGACCTTCACCCATCTGATAACCAAGTGAGACATATATTTTTTAACAAATATTATTGATTAACAAACATGCCTATGATAACTTGCCTATCGGAAAGTGTTCATGGTTTTTGCAAATTTAATTATTACTATAATTTTTTCTCCTATTATAAGAGTCTAGTTTCTGCCAACAATCTCCTACTTCTTTGCGTTAATAGACCTATTCCAAATTATATATAGTCTATATTCTTCAAATAACGTCATTGTTTATTTGCCCACTTAATTTGCCATACGCGGTCGCTCGAGTAAGAGTAAATATTTAAACGTATCAATTGAGTTTTTTATTTATAACGCGCCTACGTTGTTGAGTGACAGATTATTGTTTTAAATATTTTAAGAGGCGAAGGTGTTTGGTTATAATCCCAGTTATAGGTATAGTCAACTATAAAAACAATTACCTATGGTACAGACAAAAAATCGCCTTTGAATGTACGGAAACCAATTGACTTATTTATTAGGCTATTTCTTTTTTGTGATAGTGTTCGCAGGTTTGATCCAGACTTGGACAAACATTAAAACGAGTACATATATGTGTTTGACAATTTTAAAAAGTGTCCATTACCTCCTTACTGCACAGAGGACAATCTTACCTCATAGTTACTATTGAAATTTTGACACTTGAAGTAGGTACTCACTCGGCTCAAGTTTAGGGCACTGTTGGTCTGTCCGTTAATCTATCAAGCACGACGTCAGTCAACCGATCGGCTTATGTCAGTCCCCACACACGACGGCTTGTAATCTACTTACAGACTAGGTGAGGGCGTCGGGTTCTCTCGCGGCGCTTTTGATACGTAAACCTAATTATATTGATCATTTGTACTGAGCGAAATTATTTTGTTACGTAATGCCATGAGGCGATCTCTGTAAAGGTAGGTAAAGATGGCACTAGAAACTACAGTCGCCCACATTATACACATCCTATTTCCATATCAAAATGCTATAAGCAATTTGCCAAATTGTGGAATGAACAATTATAACATATATTACGTATATTATCGTGTTGTCCTCCTACCCCTCCTATCCTGGTGACGCCTCTGCCTACCCCTTCGGCGATAAAGGCGTGAGTTAATGTATGTATGTTTAGCACCCTCAAGGATTTCCAACGATCTAAATTTTGTTCTTGAAGTGCTCCCCAGTATAACACCTCAAAACCCCTTAAAAATTTCCACCATTCACACCGATCTATCAAGTCAGCTAAAAACACCAAACGAGGTAATCATGTGGCAAAGCCGTATAAAAAATACCTCTCAAATGTACAACTATGTAACACATTAAACGGGTTAATTATATAAACATAATAAACACTTTCTATGCATATGATAGCGAATAAGTTTGAGCAATAATACGGGACTGGTTTATATTGAGTGCATTTTATTTCGACTCACATTGTTTGGCCTCGGATCGTGTAACTGTGCCTCTAATGACTAATGCAGATGCGTGTGATAAAAGATGCAGTAATTGACACTTCAGGGTATTAGGGAAATTGAAGTTTGCCTAAAATTTTCTAGCCTAAGATATTATTTACTGTCTATAATATTGCTTGTTTTTGTTGCGGTAAACTTTAAACACTAAATAAAAAAATATTAATAACGTACATGTATTACATTTCTCCAATCATTACAATCGAGTTATACCCATTAAAAAAATTAAACCATTAGCTGTATTAAAATATCGATCATATCTAATCTAGCGTCTATTCAAATTGAAAAATGGAATATGTTTTTATAGAATTCAAATTCTGAACACATCTACTCCACAGCAATCTGTATTCAAAATTCGAATTAAATATATCGATTCAAATATCGAACGCGTTTCGCGATAACGGACGGGAGTTTTAATGCAACAAAGCGCGTTCCAAATTCAAACTGACAAATACCCATCATGGCGTCGCACAGAACAACAGATGAAGAAATTGTAAGCGAGTTTTAAGATTACAATTTCGAGTGGCTAGATAATTCACTGTTTAGCATACAAAGGGGAATTACGGTCGCGCGGTGCGTCCGTGTGTCACTAAGTTTGAGTACGGGCGCGGCTTGTAGCTGTCACGTGACGCCTAATTAGGCATGGGACGTTACGTTAGGTTGTGAAATTAGGCGATTATGTGGACTTGTAGGAGGGCTCGGTGCTGTGTGGTTTGCATGCATTTGCAGGTTGTACATTAGACAAAAACCTGCTAATTTGTAATTTAAATTACTCTGGGTGTTTATGAATGTCTTTATTGTAAAGCAAAGATTTTGCTTCCATTATTATAATATTAAACAAAGATCGGATAAAGGAAACATAAATATTTGCTAATGTAAGCTTCTGTTCTAACTGGAATTAATATCACTTAAAACGCCTATAAACACGCTATAAAATACAAATAAACGCATAAAATAGCGGAAATATAAAAAAGTGTAAAATCGGAAAAATTGTCGATGCCTCGGCCGTAGACAATAAAAAGCCGAGCAATAGACAAGGAAGACATGGCGCGGTTTACTTCGAACTGTCGTCATTAAATTCCTAACACTTTCTTCATTTAAATTCATAAATTTCCGGTGCGAGCGAGCTGCGTTGGTACGCGCCGCACGGCGAGCAAGCCAGCACACGCGCACACATCCCCACAGACATACATTCAGTACCAGCAACTACACTGCATATTGTTATTAAACTCACTGTCGCGCATGCGTTATATGCTCGTGAATGTATTTATGAATATCATTTAACCTATATTTACTATACATTTGTACTTTCCACCATTTCCGCACTACACCTACTTAAAATACATTGTGCTACTGTTGGTGATGCCAACCTGTACTAGGCCAGCGTGGTGGCATAAAGCCTTAACCGTCAATTGTGGAACGCATTATTATCAACTTGTATGAATAAATGTACATTGGTAAAATACATTTAAAATAAAACATAATTATCTTATTCCATAAAATATACGTTCTAAATTAGTTTAACATTTCTATATTTGAAATTCTGAATGTCACTGGCTGATTTCATTACGGTAATTGCTTTTGCGCATATTAATGCATTAATAAAATAAAAAAATATCATGCTGGCTGTTTCCTTAAAACACATAAAATAATAAATCAGTTTTGAATTTAAAATTATTGTCACGCCTTTGGAATATCATAGCCGTTTTTAGGATTTAAATTAAGAACACAACAAATATGAAATCAATTTTCGACAATATGTACTATGGTAGTGACACAATTCCGTGACGTTTTGGCAACGCGTAACTATCAGTCAAATGTGCAAATGAATTCGTCCAACTACACATGTTCTGCGTAGCTCTTCCGCGGTAAACAATGCAAGGATAATATGTGACGCATTTTAAACGACATCCACAACACACGCCACCTGCCACACGACACGTACGGCACACACTTGACATCACTATTTATACATTATAGGGCAGACAGAAAGCATAAACCGTGCGCTCATTTATATCTGTAACCATCCGTACATTATTGACATTATTTGCAGCTGACTTTCAATATCTTCGCTAAAGAACAATGTCTCTATAGGATTTAAAATAAATTTCAAGGTAATAATTACTTAATTAAGATTGATGTGGCAACATCGGACAAAACTTACAAATCAGACGATTTTATAACGACGATCGTATTACGTCCAAACGAGACGACAAAAACAAATTTTCAAGTATTAAATAATGAGGCCACATTAGAACATTTCGAGCGATTGCACACACGACCTTAATGAATACATAATAAATGTTATTAAAAGTAAAAAAAGACATCACTTCACACGAAACCGAAACATGTAAATAAAAGCTTTAGCATTATTGACTTGTTTATTACCTAGTCCGGTTAGATTGTAAATAAGATCTAGGTCAATATTGTGTAACGAATATCGATTTACTAAAAAAATCTTGTGTAATACATCTAGTACACGTTTATCTTAAGATCTCTATTCAACATTTTTGCAAAACTATAGCTTGCGTCAACCGAACTACCACTTTACGTTGAACCATTCCTTTTCTATAATCGTATTTCATGCGAGTTCACTATACATTGGCCAATGTAACAAAACACACGAACCTCACAAAGAATTCCATTTACCAAACAATAGAGCACACACGATGCCAAATTCAAATTTTTAAAAAAGAACAACGTTGTACTGCTGCCGCGCTAAATTCAAATATGGAACGCATTATTCTGATTTCGTATTCTTAATTTGAATTCAATTATTATTTTCAATTACCGTGAGTCGGCCGCGGAGCGAATTCTGCGCGCCATTGTCCTAGTTTTTTTTTTCATTCACAATGAAATAGTATGTTGTGGCGTAGGCGCACGGACGTACAGACACGCAAACTCGGGACCTTTGTAACTTGTTGCAGCTGTTACAGCCAACGGCGCTTGTTACACACGAATTTAGATAAACGCATACATTTTTCAAACAAACAGACAGTTTCGGATCATGGAAAGATTAATGATCTTACTAACCGTGCTGGTCAAATTTCGCAACACAAATTACCGGTTCAGAACAGCTTTGGCAATAAACAATTCGTCTACCAAATTACACTTAAAAAACCGATTGCCGCGATCGAGTTTGTACAAAATATGAGCGTTACATCATTATTTCCTAGAAACGTGTTCCAAAGTTGAAATTTCAAAAAAGGAACACCAATAACAGACGCAAGTCGGTAAACAGAGCTGTTATTATAACAGAAGGGGAAAAAATCTACAGAGGTCATCGGCACCGGAGTGTTCCCAGCCACTCGAATGTTTTATAGAGAAAACACTTCAAAACGTATATTACTATTTCCATACTTTAATTACGTACTTAGACACCCACACGGATGCCGCGCACGCACACATCCACCTCGCAGTAATTATAAGATAAACATATGGCTTTTTAAACGCACCAACAGTTAAGTTTAGTGCTCGTGAGCGATATTGAGTTACTGTGTCCGCCCTACAATCGCGCTGTACAACGATCCTTTTCATAAACCGAATAAGACGAGTGAAAACTGACGACTTCTGTGAAAACATTCCGTTATACGTAACACAAACAATAAAACAATGAAAAATCTTTATAAAAAATAATTGCTCATTGTATTTTTCCTATGGAAATGTCACTGGCAGCCAACACGCGTGCCGCGACAGGAAAAAGAACCCGTTCGACATTCAAATTGGAATAGAATTTGAATAGGTACGCGATTGTCATTGGTTGACAATCAATCATTATGGTTTTTGAAATTCGAATTCCTCGACATACGTGAGGCTTGATTCGATCAGTACGAGAGAGTGGCCGGTTGTATCAGATTGTACATTGTTATGTTTTTTTCTAAGACTATTTCGAAATCCTGTTCTATTGACGATGCGTTTATGATTTATTTGTGATGTTTATTGCTATTATCAATGGGATGAATGATGAATAAATCTTCGGCTGTTTAAGATTATATTTCGCGGTTAAGCCTTAGTATAAAGCTAATGTCTTTTTTAGGATAATTATTACACAATTAAAACAACAGTTTTATTTTGTCGTATTTTTGAACATCGAAAGTCGATATTCATATATTTTATACTTTAGAAAAATACTTTGAACGTGTTCAATACCTCCCTGTATCGAGATTAAGTCGATAAGAGCAAACAATAGGCACCTTTAAATCGGCTACCGGAAGTCCACTAGCATTTAAATGTACAAAGATTAAATTTGGCGTACGGAATGTAAATACCGGCTTATGATCGTGATTGTAATTGTAAATTTTTATAAATTTTGTGGTTTTTTGCTTGTTGCTCTATTTTTATCCTTAATTACAATTACACTGGAGCTATACAGGCTAAAATACAAGATAGTTAATGAAACTATTTTATAACAAAACTATTTTCTTTCGACGTTCCTTGAAGAGCACATTATCACGAAATCACTTTTTGACCTCACACGTTCACAGGACGATCATGTGGACAGCTACTCTTTTTTGAAGGTAGTCTCAATAAAATTGTACAATATTAAAGAGCAGTATAAAGCGTTAAGTAATTGTTTATCGAGGCTTACAGTGCAAGATTACTCGGCTTCGAGACACAAGCGCGGGGCAAACACTCGACACTTGAGTATTTACAAAAATACTTCAAATTATTGTCTTTCTGCTGGGATTTTTTGAATATGATAATAGGTAGGTTTAGTTTATAGACTATGAACTTTGAAGTTGCGGGTTGGATTCTCAAGTTGGACAATCCACTTTTTTTTGTATCCTCCATAACTAATCCCCTGTCATATCTTAGGACGAAAACAAGCTTTACGATCTCTGAACTCAACCTACCACTTCGGGGATACGAGCGTGAACATATAAGCTTACTAGTAATGTTAATGTCAGCTAATTATTACCAAAATAACAGAGTCATACTTCAGACGCCTTCCTGTCCATTATACATACTGTTGCAACTAACAGTATGCTCCACAAAAAACAAAGACACCAATAATGGTTGTTTAATAACTGTTTTCCATCAAACGTTGGTTTCTAATCGGATTCTCGCTGGATATTTGGAGCGCGGGTACCGTAACCGCCCGGGGGCTTCGTGTAAGTGCGTTCCGTATGTCTTGTGTTAGTTTTTGGGTCATTGTGTGAACGGAGGTGTTGGGTTCGGTTCTCAGGTTGGGGAGGTTTGGATAGGTTACAGTTTTGTGTGTTTGGAAATCATGAAGCTTTTGAGAAATTCGTACTATATTGATCTGCGTATAGGTATTTGCACCCTGTACAATGATTGAATGAGGCATCAGTATAATTAGCTTTTATATTTAAAAATCAATCTTAAAGACCCTTTAATCTATTTCTAAGTAAAACTTTTACATTGAATAGATGTAGGATACAAATCGTTTCATTATTAGGAGATTAATTAAAAATAAACGGTAAAATTAAAAAAGTAAACCAATATCATGGAAAAATATATGACATTTATAAACCAAAATAAAAGCTTCAAAATGCACTTAAACTGGAAATGAAACAGCCCGCGCAATTAGCGCGTATAAAATCGATGCGTTTTACAATATAACTGATAAGCACCACTAAATCATATAAATTAATCATTTATTTTTAGCGGGTTTTAATGAAATCTCGTGGAATGTGCACAATTTATATTGCTTCTTGAAATTTCTTGGATTTTTTTAAGAATTTTCTCTTTCATTTTTTTTGTTAACACTACCTCATTACCCGCACTATCGCTAAATACTCATTACCACGCATATCAATGACTGAGTCATATTGGAAATGAACCCAGTACCTCCGGCGCAGAAAGCTTGCTTCTCAGCTTCTAACAATTGGTCGGTATTCACCCCCCTGTCCTTCCACTTTGTATAAACCGACTGATAATTCTATTCTATGTATATTCATATTTTTGATTTAGGTATTATCAATAACTATGAATATTCATATTTTTGAAGTGAAACTTCTTTATCGGGGTTGGAAAAATTTTTGCGTTACGCGCCATCTTTATTTCTAAGTCACATTTTTGCGTTACGCGCCATCTTTATTTATTTAGTAAATAAGTAATACTTAGTAGTAATCCTGTGTATTGTAACTGTATTTAGTACGAATCCCACACTAGTGTATCATCCCACATTTGGACATAATACAGTGTATACCATTAGAACACATTCTGTACCCACTTCAGTAAGCCACACCCCCAACCGTGCCCAAGCCCCACCCAAAATTTTAAGTCCCACCCACTTTTTTGTAATTTGATCCTTACCCCCCCCTCTGGCCTTCCCCCACCCTAAATCCAAAACAGTGCCCAATAGCCTCCCCACGAAACCTCCCCCCCCCCGCTTACCCCCACCCTAAAATTTTTACCTCACCCCCCCTACTCATATCTCCGGCATTATCCATCGTAGACCCACCGACCTTGGGTTCATTGGAACCGGCTCGGTGAGGGCTACAATCCTGCCCCAACAGAATTCCCGAATTCCCCCTCCACAACTTTCCACACCCAAAAATATTTTAAGGTGCCCAATAGCCTCCCCACGAAACCTACCCCCCCCCCCGCCCCTACCCCCACCTAAAATTTTTACCTCACCCCCCCTATTCCTATCTCCGCCAATATCCATCGTAGACCCATCGACCCTGGGTTCATTAGAACCGGCTCGGTGAGGCCTACAATCCTGCCCCAACAGAATTCCCGAATTCCCCCTCCACAACTTTCCACACCCAAAAATATTTTAAGGTGCCCAATAGCCTCCCCACGAAACCTAACCCCCCCCCCGCCCCTACCCCCACCTAAAATTTTTACCTCACCCCCCCTATTCCTATCTCGGCCAATAAAGGTCGTGGACCCACCGAGCTTGGTATCCTCGGAACCGTCTCGGTGAGGGCTACAAATTGGCCCCGATAGAAATCCCAAATTCCCTCAAAAATTTCCCCCCTCCTAAACTTAAACTTTATTTAATTTAGCTTTATTTTACCAATTCTGTAAATTTGTAAATAGTAGATCATTTTTCGAAAAATGATGTCATAAAGAAGTTTCACTTCTTACGTGTGTACACTATACACACACACATTTTTTTATTCATTATCAATAACTGAAACAATAAAAAAAACTTATAATTTTCCGATATTTCGTATACATGACATCTCTAATATTGGTGTCTTATTCAATCACAAGAAGTCCACTGCTGTACATAGGCCTCCCCAAAATATTTCCACAGCGACCTGTTGGGAAACCTACATTCATTGATTTCCTTAACTCCAATTATCAGTATATTGTAGTTTAGTTGAAGAAACTGTCAAATTCAATGAAATAAACCGATGCTGCAACCGGCAACTTTTATTCGAAGACTAATAAAAGTTGACAGTTCCTTCAAATAAATTTGCTCTGTGTGCACAATGCCTTACCCACGTACATTACCCCGTTCAAATCCATTGGTGTCAAACTATTTGACATTACGTTCACAATAAACAAAACTTATGCAAATCTATTACAATCTGTTTGTGTGAGTTAGATAAGGCTCATTATCTTTGGATTGCGCTCGTTTGGCGAAAATCTTGCGGTTAACAACTGGGTAGGGTTTGCAAGAAAACTTCATGTTATTTAAAAAAAAATCTGCAATTGAAAGTCATGACGTACCATTTTTACACCTATTAATAGGTTATGATCCTTAAATAGATTTGCTTTTTATGAAATAATAAAACATGAAAATAAGTCATCTCTCAATGTGATTACTATTTATATAGCAGTCATATCGTCAGTTTTTAAAAACTAGGAAGGAAACCAAAAGCCTTAATGTACAGAAAAACCAATAAAAACTATTCCAAATAACTAATTTGTAACCTAACAAATCTATAAAAAATCAATAGACAAATAAACCATGAAAATTTCATTGAGCACAATTTTATTAAAACCCACAGACTAGTCAAAGATTAAACATAGAACAGGCTCGACATACTGCCAACATAACAACACACTGTCTAATTAAACAGATCACATTCCCGATACCAATACTCGACCAGGCTGACAACTTTCTAACAATTGTATGTACAAATCATCGGTGGCCCGTTCGATGTCATTAATCATGTATCATGATTGTATGGGCAAGATTTTAATAATTTCAAAGTACTTGTTTAATGAGAGAAATAATCGTGTTATGCAATGAAATGCTTAGGTAGAGAAGTTGATTGTTTCAGATACTAATTTAAATGGTCAATATTACTGCTAGAATGTCCACGGCTGATAATACCTCTCCTACATACTTTCTTAGTAATCATTATTTATTTATAATTCTTTATTGTACATACACAAAATGTTATGAATTAATTTTACAATTAAGGGTTTTAGAGCTAAATATAAGTAGGTACAAACGGCGGCCTTATCGCTAACGGCGATTTCTTCCAGATAACCTTTGGATGGATTGGAATGAATGGAGTAGTAATCGTTATATAAATTGGTATGATTAAAGCATATAAATTAGTTATTACTAATGCGAAATATAACGCCTTCTGATGGATACCTAAAAGTCCGGAGTTTCTGATGAACAAGTACCTTAGAATGAGGAGACACAATCCACACCATCACACGCTTATAAGCAATGCTGCAACTAAATATAAACTTGTCCAATACATATTTACAAAACCTTATATCAAGATGTATTTGACATTATTTACATAACAACATATTATCTACATTTCACAATTCTCATTGTTTCCATATGTCAAACGAGATATTAGCGCTGTCCCGTCTGACCAGTTACTCTGTGGCCAGTAATCCGGCGTGATCGATCCAGACGTCGCATGAAATTAATTAACTGATGCAATTGATGTGCCATAGTGTACGCGTAACGGTAGAGCAGATTTTACTTGTGGTTTTGAGGCTGTGCTGTGTACTACAGCATAGTGCAGCATGTTATAGTGCATGGCATAATTATTTCGATTGGCAAGAGGCTCGAATTTTAGCGGTGGATACTTCGTTTTGATAGCATTATTCATTCCAATTATTATCAAATGTAAATAACCTATTATGATGTATTCATAAAAATCGTTGCTGCTTTGCATCTAACTATAATTTAAAACGTTGGGATGACCATTAGGAATACAAAATAAAATTTGAAACTGATTGGTAACTGATAAATTAGTCAATTAAGGTCATTTCAGGAAATTGAAAGTATTAATCTACCTTTCCAAATCCAAGTTCAGTATCAATTGCCATTAATTAAAGCATTTTGTTTTATGAATGTTATTTCAATAATAGATCTCAACAAAAATATTATATGAAGTTTAATTTGAATTAAAAGAACTCTAATCCTCTGCTCCCCTCAAAAAACCTTGAAACCCGAAGTCGCCGCGGGGCTGCACAGCTAAAAACATTTGCACTGTGTCGCAAGTCTGGTAGCCATGCCGACCGTACCGTGCTTATCTGGTTCGTGCATCTGACTTAGTATTATTTTGAGAAGTAATTATTAACGCAAAGGCGGTTACCGAATTTCAGCTGAGCTCACACAATGGGCTTAATGAATAATAGAAAATGTGGTACCGGTCGCTGGTAGCAGATATAGATAAATGATGAATGCGTTTTGGATATCGACTTTCTTTTATTTCTGGTGACGCTGTTGTTTTGAATCGGTAGCTGTAAGCATAAGTACAATGTCGTAGAATAATTTTTGTTATGGACATTTCTGTCTAAGACGAATTATAACATAAAATTATACAAATTACCACGCATAAAGACCTTCATAAAATTTGGTCCTTGCATCATAGATAATAGATATCATAATCTTCAAAATACTTTTCAGTGCCACAAAAGTTAGAATAAGTAAAAGTTAGAATAGTGCGAACCCGCACTAGGCCAGCGTGGTGGACTATATGGCCTAACCACTCTCAATCGATTCCCTCAATTGTAGAGTAGGCCCGTGCCCTGCAGTGGGACGTATATGGGCTGATATAGATATAGAAAAGTTAGAATCTAAATCTTCGTTGATTCCAACAATCGTGTTTTATCTCTACGTACTGTCCCGATTGGCTTCTTTCATTGTCTTTATCGAAAATAATAAAATAGTTTTAAACACGCCAATATTAAAACTGTATACATCGTTCATTCCATCATTAAACGAGCCGTTCCTACCCGTGGGACTATCCCTCAAGGCGACAACTTTTTACATTTCCCCAAAGTATGTGTTCTATAAGGCACGGCCGACGTAAATTTGACAAAAGTATTTTATGAACGTATAAATTCGCAGCACAGATACGAGGTGCGTTTCGGCGAAACACGAGCTTTTTGCGCGACCAGCTCGCAACCCGTTCAATTACCGGCAAAATTAATGATTGAACATATTTATACAAATACACGGGATATGGTAGGACAATAGGATTACTTGTCCTTGTATGGACGTTTGTAACCAGTTATGAACCATTATGATACTTGCCCGTTTAACATTTTTGCAAGTTTTGTTTTGGAATAGAACTTAACTTGCATTTTAATTCGGACTCACGACCGCGCTGTCTTGTGTGTTTTGTTGCGAATTGTCTATAAATTACTTGTATTCAAAGGGTGAATGTTTTTTTGTACCGGTTTGTATGTCATAGTATTTATAGTTAAGTAATTTTAGTTTTTGTAGCATGGTGTAGCAAGACAAGATATGGATATTGATAACTAAGCCTGCTCTTTTAAGGGGGTGAAATGGATGGAAGTGCCGTTTTCAGCGTTCAATAATGCTTGTACTAATAGGCAATTTATGGCCTATTATAGAATATGGGTGTACTTTAACTCTGAAACCGTAATATTCAATAAACTATTAAAAAATTTATGCGGGTTGATCGAAAATCCCCGCACTTTGATTATGTTTTATTAAATAATATTTTAACATAGATCTATGTTGCTCTACATGCTGATTTAAAAACAATAAAAACTACCGCGAAATGTGTTTCAGGTACTGAAGACTTCGGGATTATTTTAACCCATTTGAGGTAAAGGCCTAAGTTCATCAATGGACTTCCTGTGAATGATTAGAATGGCAGTGGGGTACATTATTTTTAAACAAAATACAGCTCTCTCCTGTTCGGGCTATCAATTTACTATGATAACATTATGTAATTACTAAGTTCTAAGCAAAAACAAAGTTTTTCCTCATAAAATTTACCATTTTTTGCTACAGTCAGTTAACTATAGAATAAATAAATACGCTAATATGTTATGCCCAAATCACCGCAGCAAAACCCGTCAGCAATCGTTTCGCACTTTTTACACCAATAAATTAAAAACACGGACCGTAGAACACATTCTATATTTCTTTGAAACTGAATAATTACGCTTATTAATCTCAGTCGACAAAAAAATATATAAAACTATTGTAAAATCATGTTTTACCGTTTATTGTATCGTTTATGGAGGCCGGCCATTAAATACGAACGGAAGCTCCATAAAAGCATATCTATTAGATATAAATTTTAATAAACCATGTGAAACGAAACGTAAAAAATTGTTACATTATAAAAATTGCCCGCCGCGTCGAACGAGTCAATATTTCAAATTAGGAACAATTCAAATCAAATCTTCGAATTCTTGTTAGAGCAGGACGCCCGTAGGGTTGATGACCCGTTGAAATGTCAGCACTCCACTGTCTCTTTCACTCTGGAGCCATTCACCTATCTTGCATCCCGCTCGCCCGATGAGATGTTGATCTTGATACGTCACATTTTTAATAAACGAACTTCGTATGACATGGCGCACGGAAATTCGTTCCAATGATTAATATGGCCGCCTCATTCGTATAAGAAACTAATACACTTTGTTTTTAAATGTTATTAGAAATATTGATAGTTTCATGTCATTGCTCGTGTTTGTGATCGAACGATAAACGTATTGAATGTAGAAAGTATGACAGAACGAAATTGAACGCACGAGAGAATAGAGCGCGTAGGCAGTGTGCGCAAAAAACTTACGGACTCGCCTCTATAAGTGAGCACGTTAGTCTATGTTTTCTTATTTTTCTACCGCAGTAAACAACGATAAGTGCCTAAATTGCGCGAGTATCGTCATTAATTTTGGCATGATTACTTGTTAATTAGGACGTGGTGGAATTGGTTTAATAACGCAATAGCGTTGTCGCCGGTGGCGGTGGGCGCATCGCGGGCCGCGGCAATCACTCGCCATCTTATTTTAATGTTGACGTTAATAAGCGCGGCCGCGGATATACAAAACAAATGTAAAACGAGCGAGGATCGGACAAAAAACCCGTGATGTGTACTAGACATCATACGGAGCGTTTCATTACTGCCAACATAAAAAAGTTCATATTTGACGTTTAACAAATTGTTCCTTTTTCAAATCGACCAATGAGACCATTGTGTTGGCTCGTAATGGCATGTTCTATTTTCAAATCTCATTCTCTTTTCAAATCTCGCTCGCCTTTCAGATTCATTCAAATTTGGAATGCGCCGCTCTCGGGTACGTGTACGTTTTCCCACACGACTTTTTTCTAGTGTTATTTAAAATGAGTTGATTAATTGGATGTTAGGTTGGTAGAATTGTTCTTGCAGTTAACACTCGACAGCGTTACAACACTACGCCGCGGCCGCGAGAGCTTAGTAAAAACGCAAGTATTAACAAGGCATATTAACGCGGCCTGGAGATGCAACTACATACATACTCAGTTCAGAATAGTATTCTGATAATTAGTTTCTTTAGATTGTTAGTAATCTAGTAGATAGCGGGTAACGTCTCCTCGTATAACACGTTGATTCTAATCTTGATAGGTGATAATGGATTTTTGAAAGCTATTATAAGGAAATAAATATTTAAAAGTGTATCTGGTTGTACAAAAAATGCGCATTCATCATTTTTAAGAATACTATAAGTAGTGGTGTATCTAAAACACGCGTTTTTCATTTAGGATTTTACGATTAGGTAAAGGAAAACTAGAGATTTAAATACAAACCCGTTTAATCACAAAGTAAACAAACACACACCGAATCTATGAATAGGACAGTATTAAAGTATTAATCTAAAATATGCATCGCGCAAATCCCCGAAATGGCCAAATGTCGCATCTAGCCGTGCGGCAGATATTGTCCAAATGCATAAACATCAAAGGGGTTTTTTGTTAAAAAAAGATTTAAAATTGAAGGGCGCGTCCCCATATTGTAGGCAAAATGGCGTCCGAGATTATAATAACGATTTTAAAAAGTCCCCCTCACGCGTTTTATTTTTAGTATTTTCGGGAAGGGTTGCGTAAGTGGACGATGGGGTCCTGTGGAAAATTTGACACTAGAACTGTTTCTACAATGGGGTGAAACTTTATGTGCGCGACGGATGAGTTTTTTTATAATTTATTCGCTTTACACAGACGCGATCGATAATGGGGAGCCGTATGGATTGTTTTGATGCAATAATAGTACCATGAGGCACGTAAAGGATTAAAAATTTTCAACTGCACTGATGTTGAAGCTTTTGATAATTAAAAAGAGCTTACCGAAATAGCAGTAATAACGGGTATCACTAAAATGCAATTGTTTATGATATTACTTATTTACAAATCTCTTAAGCTCAAAGCTCTTAATAGAATCTTGATATCAATATTTTATAGGGAAAAATAATCTAACAAGAAACATTGGACATCTTTCAAAACTGCCAGTTTTATTAAATACAAATCCGATAAGGAATTTTACCCACATTAATCATTCCTTCCAAATTTAAACTTCGCCGGAGTTGTTATTTAATTGATAAAAAACAACGAGCCTATCAACGCTTTAAACGACGTTCTAATTTCAAAATGTTTGACATATTTATAAAATAAGGCTTTTTACTTTTTTCTTGCTTATCTTTTATTTTTATTTGGACGAGGACATTTAGTTTATACATCCTTATTGGAATATTTTGCAGTCTCTTGTAATAAGCAGTATCATCATTCTTCATAAGTTGGCTTCCAAAAAAATAATTTAAATATTTTATTAATTAAAAAGTTTGTAAAGGCTGTATTTTAAGTGAAAAAAAAAA
Source organism: Deilephila elpenor (assembly GCA_949752805.1). Lineage (NCBI taxonomy): Eukaryota > Metazoa > Arthropoda > Insecta > Lepidoptera > Sphingidae > Deilephila > Deilephila elpenor. Next base: position 3,695,918 of record OX457119.1, read on the forward strand.
CAAACAACATAACGAACGTCAACAACAAAAGCACTGCCAGTACAACACCAAATCCGTACCAATTGTCGTCGGAGACGCTTTTAACAATAAAAATAAAAATCTTCGAGGAAGTCACCAATTTGTGGCGGACCGTTTGACGGAACGACGTTGCTTTTATACAAACTATTTTGTACTCCATTCTTTTGTAATACGGTTCAAAATAGAACTTCACAAATGGTTTGATTGTAAAATTAAATTAGTCTTTTTACACTACGGAATCAATTTGTAAATGTTCTTTTATAAACATGTGTGTTTATGTACTAGGATGTACTTAGATTTTTTAATCAGTGACATCGTACCATAGACATTGCTTTTTTTCATAGACAAAATAGCTTAAATGTAAATTGAATAATATGATTAATCACATTTTCTCAGAATAGAAAGAGATAAAAACATTTTAAATTAATGGTTTGTTTTGGTGATTATTAAAATAAATTAATGTTAGACATTTGCATATTTTATCGAAAACATAATTAATGTTACTACCATATTCAAATATATTAGTGAATTACGTAAAACATGTATTCCTTGTTTTTGAACTAGACCAGAAATCTTTAATATAAGCTCTAAATAAAACTAGTATTTTTAACTTTATATCTACATTCTACACTGCCCTCTCTTTCTCCTACTCTTAAATCCATCCTATGGTTGTCTGTAAGACATTGCCTAGAGCGATAAGACCGCCATTAATTTTTTGTGATTTCTGTATATTGTGTTTCATTGTTGTTTACAATAAAGACTAAATAAATAAAAGCTCTTCTTGTGGCTAGTATGGACTTAAGTCCGAAATATTTCCTGTAATGACAAAAGGGGAATGCTAACAGGCAGACATAACTGTACAACGACTATCGTTTCTGCAGACTTGGTGTCTGGGGTACGCCGCGATAGGACGATTCTATTAGTAACCGCACGCCATATCTCAAAGTCCCCTTCTTCCTCCCACCTGGCGAGTGGACGTCCAAACCGAGCCTTATTAAGCCACTTTACGTGATTTGCTATAAACGGGCGTCCATCCATGTACAACACAAATTAATAACTCATTAAAATTCCAAACTGACAGCGATGCGTACATTAATTTTTATATATAATGTTATACCGAAAACGGCGTAGAAAGTACGATAAATGAGCGAACATTTCCACCGGAACGTGATCGGGAGTCGAACCCGCACTTGAATACTGATTTTGCGACTTTTCCATAGAAATTTAATTTTTCCACGAATTCGCGTTCGACGAAGCCGTATTTGGGTGTTGGTTATAGTTTCAATGCATGGAAATATTAAACAATATCCGTTATGATCGATTGTGGTGAGGTGTAGTAGCTTAGTAGGTGGCATGCTGGATACCGCGTAAAAGTCAATTTGATTCCATGTATGTATGTGACTGTTGGGTGTATTTATGTATATTCCAGGATTGAAATTTCGGGTTTCGTTCAGGACGAGGATCGAACCCGAGACCTCGCTTCACAGCCGGCTTCTTAACGCCAGTGTGGGGGTATAATCAAAAAGCTCATGATCAGTATTAGACATTACAATCCCACCCATAGCAAGATGAAGATAAAAATTTAATCCCACATAGCCTAAATGACGTCATAAGGATGATTCAACAATACTTTTCTATACATTCGTGACTCATTCCTTAAACCATATAAACTAACTGCTAAAAAAGTGACATGTTGAGAGCATTTTTTATTAGAACTTTTTTGTAGTAAAATAATGATCTCAATGTAATTAATTCTTACTTAGTATATTTTGTACAACAGTATTACTATTCACCTCATAGTCTTGCGGTTGCTCTAATGAATCCTAAGGTTCACGGTTCGATTTCCAGAAGGGAATATTTCGTGCGATTTTTTCTGTTATTAGAATCTGAATTGAGTTTTCCGGGAGTTAGATTTATTCCTGTGCTAGGAGTAGGCTCGTTTCTTATAATATTCTAGCACCGCTACCTACATCCTCCAATGTACAGATATGAATGCATGTTAATACATTGCATTGCTCTACCATAGATATTTTATTATCATCATCATCAGCCCGTTGCAGTCTACTGCTGGACATAGGCCTCTCCCAAGCTACGCCACAGAGCCCGGTCTGCTGCTTTACGCATCCAGTCGCTGCCGGCCCTCTTGTGCAAGTCAAGCCATCTGGGACGTCCTCTGGCCAGATATTCTATGATAAGTGCATTTGTAGCGAAACAAATGTCATATTGCATGCAATGTATGTATGACCGTTGGTATAAAATATATGTATGATATTGGTTGGTTTCCTTAATTCCGAATTTTAAATCAGTTGATTGTCAGGGCGAATTGTATTCACGAGCTTTCATTTTTCAGTCTCCGTGTGGAAATTACTTTCCGTTATAACAATGTGCAATCGATTATGATTAAATTTATTTGTAATACAAAAAAAATATGTAAAAATAAAATAATTAATCGACTTAAGGATTTATTTATGTTTCATCCAGTGCCTGTACATCAAAATCTTAAAACATTCCATTTTTGAAACTACGTTACAATTTGAATTCAATGATCGATTGATATTCACTAATTGATTGCGGAAATCGTCAAATGAGGTTATACAACATTTTAAGTGCCATTGATACGTCTCAACTACCTTCAAATGACAATAGTTGGCCCATCAAACCTTAAACACGTCAAGCGTCAATAAATAATCAGCAGAGTGTACGGCGTGTCCATAAACAACAATTTATTATTCAATAAAAAAAAGAAACTGGACATTATGGACATCGATTCTAGCCGCCATATTGCCACTCGGATCCATTGTGAAACTTCAATAACGCACGCGCAACCCGCATATTAAACTAACGCGGCGCGTACACACGGGCGAAAACGGGAAACAATCGGCCAGTTCCATATTTGAAAATGGGCGTTTGAATATGGAACTATTTAAAATTTCGAATCCGTTGCGTTATCGCCGCGACGTGTTGGCGTTTTCCGATTGTTCTTTTTTTACGAATTTCGAACGCCGATATCCGTTTTGTAACGGTTGATATCTTGAAGGGTGTAGACAGCCCTATTGGGATTGGCAGCGCTGTAAAAAATCTTTACGGTAGAGCCAGTAGTTTCCAAAAAAAAAACAATATTGTATTTTCAGTTGCCTCACATGACATATTTGGCAGTGATTATTTTTTCAGTACCAAAATATTTTAAGGTGTTAAAAGCGTTTATTGTGAGGCCGCAATTCCTTCCCCTTATCCCGAGTTAAAAGAAGCTCCAAGTGTTCCCTGGGGACGCTTCATATGCAACAGGTGTCGGCACAATACAGAACGCGTCTACACGAAATATTTTTAAAAAAGAAATTGCCAACACAATCAGGCAACTTTCGTCGGTGCTTCGAATTTCTTATGTCCAGCCGGGGCCGGCCGTAAATAATGTTAATGTTGTATAAAAGGCGTTTTTCGATGAATTTCGTATCCAAAAACGTCCTCTTTTGCAACGAAACTCGGCCTCGGGAAGTATGAAGTTGTTCATAAATTATTCATGTACATTACAGACTTAGTCATTGTTGCATTGGCTGCGAAAATTTCTTTATAATAAAGGGTGGGTAGAGCCTTGGGCCGATGCAGCGTTCAATCTTATTTCCCTTGTCCTCCTGACAAGGACGACGCGACTCGTGATCTGAACCGCAAGAATGAGATTTTGTTATGATTCACTAAATTACTCAATTTTCCGATACATACTGACCTCAAAATTCTATACGCGTCTCTATTTATTTTTCCTTCATTTTTTGTGTAACTTGGATCAAATAAGGTGTTACTGCGAGGTTTATAGGAAACAAATGCAATAATTATTTTTTTGAAATGTATGGCAATCGGGCAGATGGGCACTTCATATGAAGTGGCCACTACCGCCCCTGAACACCCACAACACCAAAGCATTCGTTGCTTGCTGCGGTGCCGGCCTTTTTCTCTTTTCTTTTATAATTTTTGAGAAGAATATGTTTATTTAACTATATTATTAGTAATTGCATTTTCAGCGACATTACAATGCAATTAGAAACTAAATTAAGCAGAAGAGCTAGTCCATGATTCATATCATCAAAAATCTTAAAAAACAAATCGTTCCCACCACTCATTAGCTCCATTTCACTATTGCCAGTTCATCAGCGAACAATTAAACGACAATTATAATATAAAAAATAGTTCTTTACAAACCAAGCACAATGGTAACTAAACGCAAGTCACTTCATACGAATTAAACGTTTTGTTTCAAACGATGCCCGAACAAAAACATCATTTTCAATATCAATACTGGATGAGATTCGTTTCTTAATTATACACATTGCTATATAATTATGAACGTAATGGTTATTTCTGATTAAAGTCCACGCACCGGCTATTGTTGCATCGACAGGTTTTGTGAGCTATTTTCGGTTATTTGATAGCATTGATAACTTATTTCGAAGCATCGAGTATCAATGCTGTATTAACATAGCTAAAAAACCATACACCGACTTTATGTATAAGGGCAGGCAGTAGTAGAAACGTGTCCTTTTTCGTCCGTTTTTAAAAACAAAACGCATATACTGTTTATATTTCTGGATAGAATTGATCAGTAATCTTCAGATGAACCGTCTTTGTAATACAACATCATTCTAGAAATCCTTTACATATCTCAAACATCGATGTAGCGTTACCACGCTTCAGTACAATAATAGAAACTGCGTTACTAGTACTCCTAGAATATTATTTTAGTATTTACTCACTTCTACAAGCATACAAGCTTACTTCCTGATATCAAGTCTTATATCGATCTAAGTACTGACTGTTGAGAGGAAATACACTAAATTACGCAGATACGGCCAATCTTCACCTTAGTTCCCCCAAAATCAATAGCAAGCTTCGTATAACTATGCATGTATTTGTAAAATGTACTGACAAAGCGGAATTCCACTCCATATTAACACGATTTAATCCATTACAATGTGCATACGTATGTATATGTCTGTCTGCATTCGGTGCTCACACTCTGGTTACCATGGCAACGCTGCAATAGGATTATGAAGGGGCGAACCCGGTCCATCAATTATTATCCCGAACCAGATCTGTTTTAATGTATTGTAAAGTCACATTGTGTTTTCACTGCGTTTCAAAACGTTCTAAATTTAAATTTGAAAAATGTGTTCTAAATTCAAAAAGTTTCCATTTGCATTAAAAGACGTTAAAATAAAAGATTTTTTATTAACAGTTTTATTTTTCTATCTATTTTACGAAAACTTAAATTATTTGTATTCAGAGCTTTTAATAAATAAACTGTGTCTTAAGTTATTTACTTCAAACCGCATTTTTATTTCAAGAACATAACTCCCAGGCAGAGTTACACCATACCATTGCTTTTTGCACGAAAACAAATCGATTTGGTTCTAATTACAACTCACTCATTCTCAGAACAGTTCGTGACAAACATTGTTTCTGTAGGTCCTTTCGCGATCCGCTCTAACAAGACGGTCGGCAAAATACCTGGAAAGAAACAAAATACTTATTAAACATGCATTTTAGAGAAATCAGATGTCATAATATTTGAAACCTATAGCCGCCTTATAGAGATTGCATTTGCAAGTTGAAAAGAAGGTAGAGTCAATTCGCGGAAGTAATGAAAATTTTCATGAAAAATTCGCCTGTAAACTGAAAGCTTTATGAAAAACCTCTATACTGTGGCAACATAAAGAATCTATTTCTTCATCTTAAATTAGATGTATAGCATACCAAGTAGATTAAGTGATAGAGATGTATAAAAAAACGATCGATACTCTTTGATTTCGGTAATTGAGTTGAAGATGTTGAAATAGGTTCCAAGTGTCATATTTAAAGGAAGCAACATAACGAATTTCATTAACAGTCGTGTTACGACAATTATGTTCTAAATTTAAATTTCGTGCCCAATAAGAACTATCGATCGACTTCCAAATTTAAAATCTGATAACCACATCCGTATCGTCGGCAAGAATGGAACGAGCATGACGGTTCAAATATTTTTGAAAATGGAATATTAAGTGAAGCTATTATACAATCGAATGGTTCTTAACGTGTTATTATTATTTATTAAAAATAAAACTCATGGCAGCGAGAGATGTTCGGAAATAATTAAGTGATCGTATGTAGTGAGTATTCGATTTTAACATTGATTATAATATCGATAATAAGAAGTCATCGTTTGCGTATCGGGGTCAACGACTTGCGTATGCTGGCTGCGTGTGATGCTATGCGTCAAGTGACCCCTTAATGCGACTTATTGGTTACTCATTTAAAGTGCACGGGCTGCCGCTGTCTGCGAAACATTTCACGACAATATTTTACAATCAGTGCCGTTTTAAATTACAGTTTAAATTCCATTCCCTCATAACATTCCGATAATCGTATTGTCATGATTTAAACAGTAAATTGAAGTTCGGTAGTTGCGACCTTATCGTCAAAATACATCGGATGTCTTATTAAACATCACAGAAAGAGCATTCAATTGGATAGCAGGAGTGATCGATAACGTAGCCGTGTAACTATGATGTGGAAACATTACGATGTCATTGAGACCGCCTATAGAATACCGCCCACGCACGTCGAAACAAAAACAGATCGCGGAGAGTTCCACAAAACATCATTAAATTCAATATTTCGTTTAAAAAGCACTCCACATATCTGAACCATTAATCACTAAAACTACCGACCTTCAAGGAGAACATCGGAATAAAATCGGCAATCGAAATAAAGCACTTAAAGCGAAACGTCATTATCGCACAACATAAATAAAAAACTCAGGAATCGAACGCAAAAATTGAATATCGAACTCGATTTAAAACAGAATACGAATTTTAAAAATACGAGCGCGGCCGAGCGGCATTAATTAAAAATTCTCGGTAGAATATTCAAAAATAGAATTCGCATTCGAACACTCCTTGTACGGGCGCGGGGGCCCAGTTTGAATTTGGAAGAAACAAAAGGAGGACGAGGAGAGCGCGGGAGCAACCCTTTTAGCGCTGATAATCTGTTCTTTGGCCGTGTTGCGTTTCCTTTTTTATTTGTTGTCACTTTTTTGTCCGAACCGAGATTGTACACAACATTCTTTACTTCGAAACGGAGCTTTTTAAAACTCGTCCCGAGATTTATTTCTTTTTTATTCGCTTTAATAACGAGTCCCCGCGTCTGATTTAATTGACGAATGGTCACGAGCGAAACGTTCAAACAATTTTAGAGGTCAATTTTGACTTGACATTTTGTAATGCACCGTTATTGATAATTACTTTTACTAGAGCATTATGAAACAGTCGTGTACGCCGAAAACGAGAAATAACAAGGGATCAGTACGTAATTGAATTTCAAATGAACATTAGTACAAAAGTACAAATGGGCTGGTTCCACGTTTAAATTGCTTTGAAATATAAAAATTTAAAAATAGAACGCAATCCTTCCGCCCTCGGTCGGGCGGTTAGTGCTTTACATGAAATATTATTTTATGGAATCAACATCTGCGGCCGGCAGTACGTATGTGAGTGCGCGCGCGTCTGTGTGCGCGTATTATCCCGAAGTGAGTGCTGCGGCGAGGGGTTTATGTACACAAGTGAAATTACTTAAAAGTAACATGCCTCAAGTGGATGGGAACGTTTTCAGAACTTCTTTCTTTTCATGTTCCCATTTTAGAATCACATGTTTAGTTTATAATTATTTATGCATCGTATTAAGATATAGGTGTGCCATAAATTATAAATATTTACATTACGCGTCTTAATGGCTAGAGTGCACGGATAACTAAATTAATATCTTTATGATATTATTGAATACATTTAATTTTCTCGACGGCGATAGTAAAAATAAAAATGTGAGCGCGCTAGTTCGCTCTCGCATAATAAAATTCATTTTACAATCCATTCGTATCGTCAAATCATTCGTCGCGAGTTCATTTTTTAAAATTGGAACGAAAAAGTGAAACCCTTCCATTTTTAAATTGGTTTAGTCATGGCGCTCCCTTTGCCACTATTATACAATGCAACAACAAAACGATGTGGAATTTTAAAAACCTTACGTCATTTATCACGGAGAAATTTGAATTTAGAACTAGTTTTTTCTTCACGGTCATATAACTTTTGAAATGTTACTGGCCAGTCGGTAATAAATTATTTTGTGCATATAATAAAGTAGTAAATCAATGGCGATAATATTATCTAATAACATACCTTCAAGTGATGTAATACATCTGTTAATAATTTATTGAATTAGATTTCCTTCGAAATTTAACTATTATAGGTCATACTAAGAATATATTGCGGTTAGGTAAATCTTTTATTACGTCTTGTATGTTTAAGATGTAGAGCGAACCAAAAATATAATAGAAATCTAATTGTTCCGCTTTAAAGCGCTTCATCGCTGCCCGTCCATAGATAAAGTTATTACGGATCCGTTCAGCTGTGTTAGTTTTGGGATTAAGTTTTTTGTGTGACTACCCTCTATTTTAAATTTAACTCTTTTGACTATTTTAATATTTCTGGAACATTTTTAGCTTGGGGCGAGGGTGATGTGGGTGTTTTTTGATTTAAAGGGTGAACAATATTTTTAGTTAGTTTCGGAGTATGCGGGCGGCGCACGGAATTAATATTTTGAATTGATTGAATCGCGCACAATAAGAATTGAAAGGGTTCACGTTTATGGATTTTCGGTGCGCAAGTTCGGGACAGCTGAGCGATTTTTTCGAGAGTTCTTTTCATGTTTTACAACGGCTTCGGTTTTAAGCTTTACGGATTTATTTAATTCTTCCATGCTTTTTTACTTGTTGTCCATTTTTTCGCCGATACGGGTCGGGTCGAGTGTTTTCGTGCCCTTCACGATATAGTATTGAAATTTTGTTAAGCTGCGACTTATGTTAGTTAATTAAGTAATCTTCATTTGTAAGTCAGTGGAGTTAATATTCCCCTTTCTCACATATTTCGTTTCCTGTGCATTCCCACGTGTTGTCGCAGTTGTTCTAAGAGGTTTTTATCTATTTCGTAAAGTGTTTCCAGCTTCATGAACTCTGTAATGTAAAAATATTATCTGAAAGTTCTCGACCACATGTATCCGTAATTGAAGAGAATAAAATTAAGGATAGTTGAATTGGTTCTTAGAAAAATGAATATGTTAATGAATGTTTATCTGTAGTTTAAACAGAAAACTGAATGAATCATTAATAGATTAGAATTTCTGGAATTAAACTTACACTCTTTGCAGCCTCTTGTTTTGCAATGAATGTCTGCAACTAGTCTGGAACTAGAATTTTTCGCTTAGGTATGCATTTGAAACTTGATATCTGATATTTGGCAACTATAACGGACTAATATGTGTAGTTTCCTGAATATTTTATTTGTTAATCGTAGTTATTTCCTATACAGTTTTCGGATTCATACCCCAAATTACGTAAAAGGACGAAGTTGAAATTATTACGTCACAGAACTAAGCAATTAACAAAAATGACACGAATGAAAAAATTGTGAAGCCACAATTAAATACGTATAAAAAGTACGGAAAGGAAGCGATCGGTTTCGGAGAAAAAAAGGCCAAAAAGACGAGGTCATTGTCCCCCGCACATGTGGCTATGAGAAATGCATTTTCATAATTCTTTATGCGTTTTACGGAATGATAACTTGTGTTTTGTTTATTAATTAATTGTCAATTGGCATGTATTGGGTCAGAAATGTGGATTATAGATATGTATTGTATAGAGAAAACCTATGACAGTAGGTTTAGAATTAGGGTATATATTCTATAAGAGGGACTTTTAGAGATGCTTCGGTTCTTTTATCTTTCTGGTAGAGCAAACTGAGACAGTGTTAAATACAAAGTTATACAGACAATGCATGAAATTCTCTTGTTAGGAAGGTCAGAGACAGTTCTTGTTTGAGTCAGATTTGTTAATTACTTTGGTACGGATTACTGGAAATATTTGTTTCTGGTTGTTTATAATGGCCCTTAAAAAAATGGGATAATGAAATAAATGATTGAATTGAAATATGTCAACTTCCTATTTGAATTATAGGTATGCCTGATTAATTTCGCATGGGCACTAATCACTTATACACGCATTGCAGCCCCAAGATCTAAAGGCAGTTGCACACCGACCATACAGTCTCGTCCGTGTCCGTCAGACGCGTGATAATCGCGTATTTTACGAGATATGTGTTAATAAAACCGTTGTAAACCGAGCTTTACGACGACAACCACAATAAACACGCCACTTCCCACTGTGTTGTGTCTAGCGCTTTAGATTTGCTGATTTGCTACCACAAATACCTACACTCAAAAATAAGCCGTAAAGCGCACAAAATAAAGTTAGTTCTTGATGTATGTAAGAAGGACTTGTAAAATCTTCCCGACAACGTGTGAATAACTCGCGGACGGACTAATGAGTGAATTATTTACAATATTTACATGTAGTTTAATAAAATAATAAATATTTTGCGTGTCTATTAGCTATTAGAGAGCATTGTTGTGTTCATGTTGAAGGATTGGTATTGGTTCATGCTTTGATGCATTCGCGATGTATGGACATCTTAGACAAGATTTCTAACTAAGATATAAAATACGGTATTTTTTTCTTTTATTATTTATGAAAGTTTTAAGATATGACATGCCATATCAAACCATAGATTATCTGCATTTTAGGATAAGCAGCAATCGTTTAACACGTCATATATTTAATTATGAACACAAAGATTCCAAAATGCAATATTTCGATTACAAAGCAGACTACTGAACAATAGTCTTCTCTATGGTTGACGGAGCTTACGTTAGATTAAATTCTAATTTCAAAATAGCATGTAAACCCGATATCAACGGCCAGCAACATCGGTTCTAAATTCAAACGGACAATTCATAATTAGAATGCTTAGTCAAAAAACGTTGTGAATTATCGCTTTCTGCGAGTGCAATCGAACACTGGGCAGACGTCTGGCTATTTATGGAGATGCGTTTTGTTGTTCCATATGTAACGCAATTCGCATGTATCGTGTGTTACGTACGCAAACATTGGAATTATTAATCAAACTTTATTGCACGTCGTGCGTTATTGATGTTTTTGTATAGTTATGACGTTATTATTTTAATCAATAACTGGAATGTGTAGTGTGATGCAAGTACAATAGAAATGATAGTTTGTACTTATAACATTATTAAATAGAGACATCATGTCTAGATTTGCCAACTGAGTCAAATAATATAAAGTAAGATTTCTTTTTTAATATTATTGGCACAAAAGATTAATAAAATAAGAAAAACATTTAAGCACAAGAAATTATTACATAGAAAAAAAGACAATTACAAATAATACCTGCAATTTTAACTTTCATTGGCAAATTATAATTCACTGTGCCAACAACAGAAACCTTTATTCAGCTTCTTACTACAGCAAAGCCTAAGCAGTATCACAGCGCTAATATTCAATGAGATTTAATTTTTAAAAAGCATATAGAAACATAAATTGAGATAAAAAAATAACTAAATTATAGGTATAAAATGTCGACAAATAAGTAATAATATAAGGTCGAAAAGCGACAACGCTTCATTCAGTTGTAGGAATTTCTTTATTGGCCATTTGATTGGCACTAAAATTTACCTGTCTACCTCTTCTAAGAAAAGGCGTGAGTTTATGTATGTACAATTTACTCTACAAAAATACAGTCATATTAGGCTGACACATAAATAAAGTGTGTAATAAATTAACCCATTACAGTAAGCAAACAGTCAGGGCAATTCTTGTTAGATTGGAGTAAATACTTCAACATAATGCCTTTGATGTTAAAAGCCGTTGTGACGCAACAAAACGCAATACATCACCGCGAGTGGACAAACATGCAGACGCATAAATAACAACAATATTTCGTCGACTAGAAATAGTGTATAATATTAATTAACCTGAGTGGAAATACGTCGCGTATTTCATTTTAATCGGCGTTTCTCGTTTTCGCACAACGCGCCGGAATGCACCTGTCCGCCACTCTGTTACAGCGAGGCGCACGCACTTTATATGCGTGACGCGTTATTTAGAACTTATTGTGTTGTGTTTCGAAATGCGAATTTCAGATTTATGATCCACTGTGACGTATGGGAAATTTTCTGTTACGCTCACTGTATCTTTGGGCCATGATGTTTTGAGCCCTATTCTAATTGGATTATTATGTTTCAAGAAGGTTCTATTACAACTCAATGAGAATTCGATCCTGTTCTTAATTTGATTTTTAAATAAAATCCTGTTCGAATATTAAAATATGGAATAAGTAATTTGAAATGTATATTTATAAATCAATCGCATTTGTCAATTATTATAACGTCTCTATCATCGAAGGTTCTTGGCAGTCGCAGCCCATGAACGATGGCTCTATTTAAATGAGGTGACTGATCAATCTGATAACTTATGTTAAATTATCAGTACTTATTATTTATTGTGTTATTGTTTATTTTTTAATTTGAGTAAATATTTAAAACGTCCTAAATATTTATGGTGCTAAATATATAACAGAACATCCAATGAGGTATAAGATTCTTCTGCTGCGATATTGTATGAAAAATGACCCTTTTACAAAATGACAAATATTTAACAGATTGGGGACAAAGAGAAGTGAAATTTATCAATAACAATAAAATCGCATCGAGCGCCGCGTACACGCACGATAATAGACTACGCGGAAAGCGAAACTATAAATCTGAGTGCATTTTTCGCGAACGCATAAAATCTGAACGCACCTATTATTGAATCTCAACGCAACAGACAAACTGTAGTCATCTCTGTCTGGCTGAATACGTCGCTCTCGCTTTATCGGTGCACGCGCCGCTATTGTGTCTGGTGCGACTCGTCGAGTATCGTCCCACTCTTTCCACCCCCATAGCTCCGTCCCTTTCTAACGCGTGTCAATGCAGTTTATTGTAGACGTTAATGGCTCTGATTACAAATGTAAATTTTCAGCGCGCGACCGCGTTGGTTGGCTTTTTTCTGTTCGATTTCTCTTTATGGTATTAAATTGTAGATGAAATTAATAGCGTGCCTTTGTGGGCTGTACATGATAAAAGCAAAAATACCATTGTTTTGTACTCGCTTACAAACTTGCACTAACGTGTACTCGATAATTTTAAAACGAAATAAAACGCTACAAAGTTGGCCATAAGTAAAGCACGATAAATTAAGACCCTTATTATAATGCCTAGTATTATAATTATCAGAATAAAATGGCATACTGGAACTGTCATTTCAAAACAATCGATATCTCACAATCAAATTGGTAGAAGCTCGTCGTGCTAAAATAAAATAGACGACAGTTAATGTGCGGCTGACGCACGGACATGACGGTCAGACTTACCCTATTATTCGCATATCAGGGCACTTTATTTATAAAGCACGTCCAATTTTATCAGACATATCAGTGTACGGTTAATTACTAAGAAAATAATCAGCGGCGGGGGCAAAACGGGGCTCTAGTTACATTGGCCACGAACACAACGGTTTCCCAACTGAATACCGTTCGCAAAAGATCTCACACGGCTGCCAATTTTCAGAAAGACAGAGCTAAAATAATTGCTGCAAACGCGCCCTATTTCGAGCCGCTGCACTACAGTTTAGATAGATTTAAATCTAGAACATTATTATCCGACTGTTTGTTTTACACATCGAATGTTACTGGCCGCTATGGAAAATTTGAATTCGAATTTTCGAGCGAGAAATGCATTCTTCTGCAGTTATTAACTTTTGAAGATTGCATTCCAATTCCAAAATTCTGGCATTATTAGTAAATTAAAAAAAAATCAAAACAAATATGTTTTAAGTGATAATTTATAATGATCATATATCAACTTAAAGATTCCGTAGCTACCCATTCTAATTTGGGTAATAACAGTAAGGAAGCCCTTCTCATTATAATATTATTACTGAGAATTATTTTATACACTCACAAATTATTTTAATGAACATACGTCTTAAAGTGATGTGATACATTAGATAATAAAATAGCACTTCAACTGCAATAATGCATAACGACTCCGATTATAACTCGAGCACAGAACAAAAGCAAAAACAATTGCATTCACCTCAAATAGCTAGGTAAATCTTGGACTTAAAATTTGGCAGTATGTTATATTGGCAACGTTACAATACATTATATGGAATTCGATTTCTGTTTATCTGTATTTTACTTTTGGCGCGCTATGCGTCACTGCAGCGTGACATTTTTCTAGCGTCACCCAAATAGACAAACAATGTCGAACGCAACAATCTAGAAATTATCATAATAATTCATTAAAAATAATGCAATCAATAAGCCATGCGCGCAAGCAAGCAAGCAAAGCACGTCACCGTGTGGCCGCATTCAACAACATAATCTTTATGGACGGCGCGCGGATGCGCGAGACGAAACTATCCGTCCGCGCTCATATTTACAGCAATAACCAGCCGCACCAACAATTACATTTGCACACAATAACCAGCCACGGCGAAAGAAAGCAAAATAATACGCTTTTCTAAATTCGAATACAAAGCGACGCGGACGCCGCGTTCGAAACGCGAAATCGTATCGGCCAATGGCGCTAGATGCTCGTCGCCACCGCCTCAGCGCCCAAATGCCAACATAACCACCAACAATTAGGAATGTGCTCTATTCCAAATTCAAACGAGCGTTGCATTCGAATTTGGCGTATATTATAATTGTAACAATCGGTTGACGGGGGCGCGGGGAGATGGTGGCGCGCGGCGCGATGCGTTCCAATTTTAAAATCGCAACGAATTACACACGGATGTATTAATTGAATGTATAAATAGAGATTAGAATTTATGCAGCGGCGGGTAGTGAGGCGGGCAGCAGCGTGGTACTGCCGTCTGCAGCAGTGTGGAGTGTGGCGGTGTAAATGTCACGGGAACAATAGTGCGCCCGCGTCTATTTGAGATTGATGAGCAACAAATAATCTCCGCCGATGTCGGAAGGCGGAAAGTCGGTTGCATAACGTTCGGAACACTCGTATGAGAGAAGGGATTACGGAGCGTATTATTTTCGGTAAACGATACGTATCTCTGTCCGTCTGTATTCGACGTAGCGTTTAATAGTTTAAGCACGATAGACGCGGACGCGGGAACATCAGCGGCTCTCCGCGCGGCCGCTGCGCATGATGCGATCTATCTCCTCGACGAGTTATGGCTCAAGCTAAATTTTAATGAAAAACGTGATTGAATCTATAAAAAGGCAAAATTATATCGCAGTTAATCGTCGTCTTAAAATTCGTCGGGCGCTTTCGTCAAAATAAGAAAATAATTAATACTCGGCCCGGCGAAGTAGAGGAACGTTTAGAGCGGACATAACAATAAAACAATACGGCGCTCGCAAACCGAAACAAAACACAGAAAAATATGAATACCGATCGGAACGGTCGCGTGGAAACAAAAGATGGCGGATTTAATGAAATGAAATAAAATATAAATTCCTTTTGCAAGCGAGAATTCTTACATTTTTAATTTGGCACCGCGGAATGGGAGCTAAAAACGGTCAAATTCCGAATTCATAAGCGCGACGGAACGGCCGGAGGACGGAGGGACGAGTGAAGAGCGCGGCCGCGGACAACACGAGCTATAAACGAATATTCATTTTTATTGAAAATCAATCCGCAGCAGGCCGCGCGACGAGGATGCTGTTAGACGGATCCACTCGACTGAGGAATTACAAATCCACTGATACTTACAACTTACTTGCTTGACTCAACTTAAAGCTCTACGTTTTTTATTGTACTTCCTTTGGCAATTGGTATAATTGAAAAATATTATAAGTTACTGACAAATGTAATATTTAAGTAAGCTTTTATGGTTTGTGTCAAATTGTAAACAATTTTATTAACGGTAGAGCCACTAACATTACGGGTCGAATATTGCGCAATACCACTAACCCTCAATATGTATTTTACAGCAAATATTAACTATTATTACCACAATAATTGTGTAAATATTTTGTTTACCGATTGCTACATAAAGACAAAATTCGTATTAATTTATTTGCGGTTAAAAACAAGGTAGAGTCCCAAAGAGCTGAATTTCGATGATCGGTGTTAATAATTACCACAGCTGTTGGCTGACTGGATTTGCAGAGATAGGTATATTCTATAGATACAGATAGCGGAATAGATTCTTCTTTATTCAATCTATATAAAACTTTTATATTGTGTTTCTTTCGATCAGTGCGATTCTCAAAAAGCCAGTAAATCTAACTTTCCTTAATAGCTAGAATGCTCTTATAACTCCTCTGGTGTTATGGGTATTTAAAATAACTTCATAGTGATATTTACGTTACACCGCACGTGTAACTTTTATAAACTATGTGAACACTATTCTCTAAACTAGTAATTTTCTATAAGTGATAAAGGAGCTTCTACACAGTCAGTTCTACTCTCAGATGTCCTAGCTACAAATTACTATAGGCGATAAAGGAACTTCTACACAATCAGTTCACCTCAAACATTTCAAATTAAGAACTATAATTGATAAAGGAGCTACTACACGGCACGACATAACCAGCTAGATACATTGCTAGAGCTAGAAGTCCCGCGACTGAACCAGATGTCCAACCTGACAAACACCAGACACTCAATCGTGACTAATTCTTCGCTTTATTTGCTTTTATAACGTTTTATGATCGTGTCAGACGGACGGGCCGATTTTATGTATATTTATATTTTACTTTATCATCGTTATTTATGGATGCGCCGCTGTTTGACAATGATTCGTCTGGAAGTGGACTCAATTCCTGGAATTTGTGATTTGAGGGAATAAATTAGGTAGAGCCTTTTATTCTAAAGCCTTCATTCTGATATATTACACGTATCCTCGCCCATTTTTTTCTGTTTTACGTATACCCGATTAGACACACTCCCGTTTGAATGCCCAGTAATTAATCTTAGGCACTGCCTTCTGTGACCTACTTGATTGTTGAATTCCATTTTGTATCAAACCTCACTTCAGTTATTTCATACATACATACATAAATTCACGCCTTTTTTTCCAGAAGGAGTAGGCAAGGTTGCTACCGGGACACCTACATTTCGCCTTGTATGTTCCGTCCCACGATGTGATAGGGGACGAACTTTTTAAGGTTCTCTTTGATCCGCCATACTGACCTATTATTGATGGTTTAACTTGACATGCCTACTTTAAAAAACCTCTCATTAAAGCAAGTTTTCTCATCATTTTGTCTTTAATCGTTAGAAAAAGCATTTACTAGAAGTATGAATACACATTAAATTGCATTAATAATACAAGATAAAACAGACTCTATCTCTATAGATACAGGAAAACACCACATCCCGTACTCAGAATATTTTCAACATACATTTCCATCGGCACATACGAAAACCCATCGAGAAGTTACAATAAACAGAAATACAGTCACAAACCAACGTGTATTTTAAAACATCAATCCAGTATCTTGTGGTAATAAAATCAATCATTTTCTTCATAACTCTGGTGCGTTTTTACCCCGCACCCGACGCGATTTGGCTTAAAAATAGACTTTTTGAGTGCTCATACACAGATAAGTAATATTGATGTTTGGTAACTGACGTATGTTTTATAATTTCGTAAACAGGGCTGTATTTGAGATGAGGTTTTAATTTTAAAATGTCGATAGCTAACACAGTTTAATTAAGTTTAAGGTAGAGAACCGTTTACGGTTTGTAATCACTACCTTATCTTATCGGATACAGATATATTATATTATGTATATTAGAAATATTCCATGTATTGTTGAAACATAAAGGAAATCCAATAATATTGTTGTTCTATATTATTTCCCTCGCTCACCCTCCCTATCTTTTATACGACCTCCATTCATAAAGCGCCTGGGATGGAGCCTTATTTCTTAATTCTATTTTTAAACGAGTGCATTAGTGTTACACTAAGATTTAAAAAAAATTACATAAGGCAAAGGAAACCCAATCCCTACAGTCTCACCTGTCATTCTATTTTCAAAATTAAATCCGATACAGGAAACGTTAATTTTTCTCATACCTTATTAGTAAGCGTAGGAACACTTCAAATGAGACCCCAGAGTCGCCGTAAAGACCATGTTTAGTACTACAATGGCAGGCGTGGTCGTCGAGCTAGCAGCGAATAATTACAACACCCCCCTCCCCCTGCTGGTACACCCCGCAACACCTCCCCACACGAGGCTTCATTGAGCATTGTCTTGTGACCTCTGGAGGTGCTAATGTGATAATTTCGAATTTAGTTTGTGATGGCCTATGAGTTCGTTGACTTGTAAAGTACTTTGGAGATGTGATGGTGATGGTGGAATTAATCCAGAATTAATAAGATGTATTTTAGGATTTTTGTATGGTAGCGTCATTGCCATGAAAAAAGATTACAACGTATTGAGATCCTCCGTTTTTTTTTTTGAAGACGGTTAAAAAAATTAATATGATTGCTTTACGCACATAATATTTCAAGAATTTAAAAATATAATTTTCGATAAATAACTTTGTATAATTTATTGGCTGTATTGTAGACAGAGCACAATCTTTAAAAGATCTCGCCTGACTGATGTCCGACTTCATTTATTATTCACACAATTGTAGCCATATTTTATTACATTGTACCTCTTTATGTCCAACAGAGAATATTAAAAACATAAAAACACAGACAAAATAAATTATGATATGTCTGCGACATAAAAATTAGAACAATAGACAATCAATACAGTGAGATTTACATATTCCGGTGACTTTACAAGATTAGCATAAAGCGATTATAAATCTTATGCTTTTTAACATATTATCTATGAGGCGTGCGTTCGTAAAAGAATGTGGCGGCCACCCCGCTCGCCTTATTGCGAATACGTGAAGGTGGCGCGGTGGCGCGTGCCGGCACCTCGCGTACACAATACCACTAGTTACGTAACTCGGACGCGCGACGAATTACCCACACCACGATTTCTCTATCGACTATCACACCTTTCATACAATACACACTATTTATTGTTAATAAAATATTTCTACACTGGCCGAATTCCATAAATAAATTAAATTGGACTGCGCATTCCTATCAAGCTGTTAGTAAAAATTGGCGCGGAAATGTAAAAGAGATAAAGAGAACGTACGGCCAGCAATCATTTTGGTTTCCTTGTAAAGATTGATCAATTTTATGAGATAGTTGAGCAGTATATGCTTTGTCTATGAAAAGAATAAAAAACACTGGCCGAAATACACGCGTGTTTAATTTTTAAATTTCTAACGTCACATAACAAAATGGAAACGGCATTCTTATCTCTCGTCCGACGTTCTAAATTCAAAATATAAGTGAAGCAATTGAAAAACGAAACGAACCAAGTTCGTATTACCGGCGCGCGTTCCAAATTCGAATGTATTCAAATATCGAACGGCTCGAGATGGATTATGACGGGCGTGCGGGACGGCGCGCTGGAACACATCTTGATACGCCACAAATCACTTTTTTCTTTTTTATAGACTCGCCTGTTTGAACGCAACTTATTTCATACGAGTATTTGAAATGCAAATGTTATTATTAATCATTAGCCATTTGGTCAATCTTTTCTGAACTAGTAAAACCGTAACGTTCCAAACTCGAAACATTCAATCAACTGAAAATTTGAATAAAATATTACTGGAACTTATAAAATCATAATGTTGGATGCAGCCAGCTCGTTTCGGCGCGGCGATATGATCCCATTGATTGATGGGTGAGCACGCTGCGTGTACACTCCTAGTGTCCATTGTAACTAGACATGTGCTTTTTCACATTGTGAGTGTTTTACGAGATCACGCTTAAACGGTCGTTATGTATTCCAAGTATGTTGACCCCGAAAGCAGCGCGGACTAGACCGTACAATGTTTCGAACTTAATTAAAAATGTATAAAAGAATTTATTGCGTGTCAAGAATACTCCCCCGTGTTTGTAGAGCAGAATTTTTTTAATTACTACCAATTGGTTGTAATAGAAGACAATTTTGCTGCCAGTCATTTGAAAAAGTGGAAAGTTCTTTATATTTTGGTTGGTATTTATTTAATTTCCTGCTGGTGTCAGATTCGTCATGACGCAACCCGTCAAAAAGTTGAACTGACTCACATTCTGGATAGGAGTTTAGTTGAGCAATTATGTTTAATAGTTGATATTGGTAACACAAATTGATATGACATAATAATCATGATATTATTTTAGTTTTTTTAACAACTATCCATTGCGTATAGGAAACGGATATAGCGTACCACATACATTTTTATATAATGAATCCGAGTTAAAATTACATGAGCAATAAGTAATTTTTATTGTCAGTGTTTAATGTTCACAAAAAACTATATCCGCGTACAGCGTGCGGTGTAACAATCAGATACAAGTTGTTTTTATCGTTAGACTAAGTAGTTCCAATTATAAAGAAAGCTTCGCTGAGACGGTAAAGCATTAACATTCATTCGTTCATTCGAAAGGCTCATCTCTCATAACGTATCATTCTCGTTCTATTTTCAAAACACAAATTTGAATATGAACCGAACGTAAGCAACATTTGAAAATGGAATGCTCCCCGTGTTTGTAATTCGTCCGTTTGAAAATGGAACGTCTTGTTCTTATTATGAATGCGTTAAGGATGCGCAAGAGCATGCGCCCGACGGTTTAGTAACTGATGCATTAATGCCTCGAATGATCTCTTAAGTTTTTTTTGTTCAACGCCCGGAGATTGGTCATTACACATCTGAATATGTGTTCTCCACAAAAAGTCGGATCACGATTCGGTAAAAAGTTGAAACGAGTCTTGTGATGTAAGTAGATAGCAAACGTGCTCTTTATGTTATTAGAATTTGAAGTTTCCGGATTGATTTGAAAGTTTAACGGGGCGAGACTACGCCACCGGTCGGCACAAGTCGATTGGTTTTGTTAAAATTTCTCAAACTGCAGCACGCCACTGCGACAAAGCATGTTATATCATAAAAATGATTTAGGAATAAAGTACAGAACACGCAAGAAACACATAAAGTACACTAATCATATTTTATTGCCTATTTTAACGTCACTAGATGTAAAAGCTTCGCAAAATGTTGGAATATACGACCATGATATATCTATTCGATTTCTCATAAATCGTCTAAATCATCGAATGTAAGAACCTACAAAGGCTTCATAAGATAACATTAATTAAAATAGGTAATGATACCAAAAAATGAAAAAAGTGTCACACATCCTCCCGGCTGTGTCGAAATCAATCAATAAACCACAAAAATAATCTCATATTACGGCCGTCTTGCGCTCGTTCGTCCTCACGTCCTCATAATTAAACTCCACATATTCCTTAAACACGAGAATTAACCCCAATTGAGGGACCGCTCTATTTAAATTACTCGTAACGTACTATTCAAGTTTCTGGAAGCGTGTGACACGTCACTAATCTATCTGCTGGCCGAGATGTTTGTGTTGTATAAAATGACGTTATCGTGTTCGATATTTGAAAATTATTTTTTATGCGTTCCATTTTTCTAATTTGATTGAAGAATGTCTTGTTGTTGGTTGCAATTATAATCAATTAAATTATGTTAACATTCTGAAACAATTTAAACCCTTGTCTGTGAACGAATTTTTTTTGGTTCATATTATTTATTAGTTTACATGCTTGCTAACATAACACCTTTTTTAGATTTCCGTCATAAAATATATTTGTTATTAATGGCCAAAATATAATATGGACTTATGGTACCCAAATCAGTTATAAAGTTGTTTCACACGGAAGTCAAACATATAATTAATAAAAAAGCAATGTCTTCACCACTTTTATAAAAATATATCCAAGTTAATTAATACATATGTAATTATACCCGTTTCGTATGGACGTTCATAGAATGAAATTTTTATACGAATGTCAAGCAATAAAAATTCCAACACAACAAAAAAGCTATGGCCAGTTGTGAGCGAAAAACTGATCGTTTTATTCCACAAATACCGCGTTTAAGTTAGAGCAGAGAAAGGGGTTTAACACCGTACTTCCTGTTTTTGAAAGAATCCATTTAATGTCACTTTTTGTTAGCAACCGGAATGACGAGATAGATTTCCGTTTTTGCACAATTCAACTAATTTTGCATTAAAGTACAAGTTCCCATTGTGCTCAGCACAAAGCTGTAAAATTATCATGAGACGGACAAGTAATAATCTCGTATTTGAACCGAGTGCCGTCCGCCATCTTTGAAAACAATGAACGTTATTGTCTCTTCTTAATTCCATTTTTGAAAAAATAATCCATTTCGCATTTCATCGCGAGCGGCTCATTGATTATTTCCACACGTGCTAATTCCAACCTTACAACACTATGGTTAAAGTACCAAATTGATTGTGTCGTGCCCTTGCAGCTGCTTCAAGCGTAAATATTTGCTTAAAGAAAAACGGTTCTTATTATAAAGTGTATAGAGTGAGAATTGATCGCTAATTGGTTTACGGGAATTGCATATGTGAAGAGCGAGAAGGGTAGATGGTGTGTGAGGGACGGCGATATGTGCGATTTCCCAATGTGTTCGCTTATTATGATAATTATGAGATGACAATATCGAATTATTCCGATATTAATGGTTACATGTTCTTACTTGAACATCACGGCGTGTACCTTAATCGGTAGACAATGGATGTTCGTAGAGCCGAAGTCGTAGAGGCAGATGGATAGTAGGGCATCCAATAATAATTTATTTAAAGCTTTTCTAATTATAGCGTAACATCGAAGAACATAGGTAGAGATAACCAAACAAGGAAAGACAATCAAATAATCAAATTACATAATTTATTGGTACCTAAATAAGTGTTTATACAACCTCAGTCTAGCTTCCACTGTAATTAAGTGTGTAGCCGAGTTAATATTATTAGTTGTACTGCCCACACACAAGTCAATAAACTTTATGACGTACATTGAATAAAACTAAACTGTTACAAGCTATATGTCCAAAACTGTAACATCCAAACTAATAAGATAATAAAAGTTGCCGCGTAAGAAGCCGCAAGTTCGATTCGCAATATTGGATTTAAATTGTCTTTTCTTTGGCAATAGGAACAGTTATTATCAAACCGTTTCGTAGTTTAAGATATGATAGTTTGCTATGTAATTTAAAACAAAGTGATAAGTTTTTTTAAATTTATTTATTGGGTAAGAAAAATAATTACATGAACAGCATCAAAAAACCAGTAAGGGTTATACAAGAGCCGACTAGTGGAATTTATAATACTTATGATACGAGTATCCTTCTGTGGAACTATGTGACTATGTGTTTGACCATCAAAAAGGTCTTCATTAGTGCAGTTTAAGCACTGCTTTACATACGAAGTCTTAATATATTACAATTTGCAGCTAATAACAACAATAACACAGAAACAACAACTTAGCTGCTTTTGACTCACCAAACTAACAAACAATAATTCATGTATCTAACCGAATATCCCACAAAGTCCAGGATATTTCATATCCTGAACATTGCCACTCCGATAAGGCGATAAGACAAGTCATAGGTTATTGATTTCGTCTTATAATTATATATAATACGCCGACGGCTTTACATTAAGCTCTTGTGTCTCAGACCAATGTAAGATGGTCTCTTCTTCAAGTATTGCTATGATTGTTTATTTTTTATATACGGGAGATCTGATTAGTTGTAAAGACAGGAAAGAGGTAATAGAATCCTCAAATACTTGAAAATTTTGTGTCGGATTTAGTTTTTTTATAGAATACGACAATACATTAACTAAATTACTAGTATCCGAATGCATTCAACATAAGGATAATATAAGAAAACCATTATCTCCACAACTCATACACGTACATGTCACAAACTGGCACAAATAAAAATAAACCAATAGAAACGTTAACATAACGTCAAAAATAATTATTTCCCATTAATGTCGCGTAGTAGTAACAATAAATAAATTGCCTGTTTTACAATTTTAAACAGTTTATATAGACCGTAAATGGCGGACATCTCGTGTGACGGACAGACGGACGGCTGCGCGCTGAATATGGCCCGCGAACGTGGTGCTGGGCCCGAGATGGGTTCATTGCTGTTGCGTGTCGTATTATTTACTAGAAAAGGCAATTAGCTACCTCAAATGCGTATCTCGGCGTATCAGTTGTGTTACAAAAAAATATTGAAGATTTATTAATACCAACACAGCTAACTTAGTAAGATATCGTTCGTATACTCGCCATATTTGAGAATACCGCCGACATTAGTGATATGAACTTTTTTCGCTTACTCCATTAGTCAATCTGGTTTGAGTCACTGTCATTTGATTTTTCCATGTCAACTATTTCGCTCTGATAGGAATAATTGGAACGTGTCTGCATACTTTTTGTCATATTCGATTTAAATAAATTTTGTAACTGTAGCCAGCTGTGGGTAGATTTGACTACAGTATGAAAGGAACGAATCGACGGGATGGTTCCGTGGGGGCAGAAAATCGCCGCGCAGTAACAGAATTATTTACAAGTTGTTCCGGTGAGGGAGATTGCCGGAGACCCAAGTATTCTTGGCTGTTTCCATTTTATACATTCTCTTTCTCTCTTCAACCATCCATGTTACAAGCTTTGCAAAGTGCCTACAATACCTAAGTGTTGGTGGACTTTCATCAGCGATAAAAAATTACCCTCCGGTGGACTTCAAAAAAGTTGGAGGGACTAAAATCAAATTTAAATTCTGAACCGGCCAGTACACGAAAACAGCTTTCCATATTCAAAAAACAGAACGGAAACAATGGCAATTACATTCGAAATTTCATAAATGGAACACTGGTCGGCGGCAGTTTTTGAAAATCGAACACTGTTTTATCGATATCGTTAAAGCGTTCGATATTTGAATGAATCACGTGACGTGAGTCAATCGCATTGTTCGTACACAATGCGCAGCACTAACGTCGCACAGACGGAGTAAATTAGGAAATGTGTTTTTTATATGAAAGCCATGTTGAATTACAATTGGTAGTAATATATGACACACGTACGAGTTTCCAGTTAATGGCGTGAGAGTATTTGAATATTATCGATATGCGTACGTCACTAGCGGCGCGTGTCATCTTGCTTTCAAAATTTTTCGACATTATTAATATGTATTAAAAATTTGGTCATAAATTTCTAAGAATACGTGTTCTTGGGTAGTTTTCGTTACGGTAGCTTAATGGTTAAGTTATTGCTTTGTTCGGCGCCGGTGTGAATTCAAATTCATGCCTTTAGTAAATTTGTTTATCTTTTTACGTGCTTGACATATCAAGTATGACACGAAGGCTTATTTTACCTACTTAAATATTTTTTTCATATAATGTTTATACTGCGAGCCAAGAAGTAGTGTAGAAGGTAAGGACAGGAAACCGACAAAAGCAATCTTATAAGAATTCTTAATTTATCTTGTAATTTATCTTGGTAATTCCGATTTGAAATTATCCACACCATAAACCAACAATCACAAACACGGAAATACTGGCAACAATCAAAATAAAATAATATTTACAAAAAAAATCACTTCCTCTGAAACGCACAAAGAGCGAAACGGCACAAAATTGTTTATATTATCAAACAAAAACAACTCCCGTTTGGTATTGTTTTACGCGGAATATGAAAAAAATAAAGAATATTTTATTTATATAACAATCACGTTCTCGCGTATGATTGTTCGCGGGCGTGACGTCACCTCCGCCGCCTGATAAGGACCAACTTCCGGCCGAAATCCCCGTGAATGAATGACCGAATGAACGGAACGAACGACCTTATCCATAATATTGAGGACACGCCGTGTTGCTACATCATCATATTGGACTCAGGGCCCATACGGTCTTATATGTTACACAAAGGCCTTATTGAAAGACCTTTTATGGCTCGGCACATAGTTCTTTAAGTGACTAACATGTCAGAGTTAAAAGCTCCTAAAAGAGCGTGTTAAGTCGGCGGTCCCGCTAATACTAAAACAGTTTTTCGTGGAAAATTCTGACACTGGCTACGCAAAATGAATGAAGTGTATGAAGAATTAATTATTTAGAAGTACTTGAATCATACGTTACATAAATAATAATGCAACCGATGCGTTCATTTTAATTATGTGTTGCATAAAATTACAATTTAATTTATTAGGGAACGATATTTCATACATCGGCCGTTAGTGTTGACGCATTCGGTGTGATGACAGTTTAGTTCTTAATATAGGGCGTTAGGAGTAATGCATGCGGGTTCCGCTAGATGGTACTGTGTTAAATATTGTAAAGTGAATTTATGAAGGATTTTTGCTGATATAATTTAATTGTCGTAGTATTTTAATGGATGGTCCTAGAATGGTAAGTGATAAATGATGATCGGTGTAAAAACAAAAGCATTATAAAGTAAAAAGGGTAGTAGTAGAGTTAAAGGAGGTACCAAAACAATAGCGAAACTGTTGCTTTATTTTATATTCTGTTTGATGTTTGTGATAACTTTAAACTTATTGTTTGATTAGCAGAGATAACAAGACAGGCACGTCACTCGCCCGATGGATTAACGCTACGCCTGCCCATAAACAGGGGAAACACCACTCAAAACTTACAACTATATGTTTTGTATTTGACACACGAATTATGTATCAAACTATAGCCAAAAATACACGAAATAACTCTGTAGCAACAACAAGTCATCAAAATTCTCCTTACCGTACATCGAGTAAACAGCGCAAAATTCTCAACAACCAGAACCGAATTATACGTTTCCGAGAAATATGTGATTTATTATGGTTTCATAAAAAACGTCACGATTGCGAGAGATCGTGCGTTTTTGCACATTTATTTTGCAAATACTGATCGTATCGATAAGGAGCAGGACTTATGTGTCGAATTAGATTTTTTGCTGCCACCGCGGAAGAGCTGGGCGGCCATTTTGTTTCAATCCTGTAGCTGCTAGTCCTGTCATCTTTAGTCCTTTAGTGAAGCGTTAAGAAGACATCGATTGGACGTGAGTAAATCAATCAAATTACGAGAGATGATCTGCAGTCACAGGTAGAAGTAAGTAATCTAGACAAGACTACACTTACATTCAGATGCAGCATGAACAAAAGTCCAAATCTTTAGATGTAGAAATACATACTCCTTAAGCCTTACTAAGCTTAACCTTTATTGAAGTTGCTTTGTCCCTTATAACTAAAATTACCTTATAGCGGACCAATAACAACCTAAGATCAAGAAGACAAGAGTCTTAAATATGCGTGTGTATGTGGTCTCTAATTGACACCACTACACTCAGATATTTAGTTTATTTTATTATTATGATGAATGGCGAGTCGAGCATGCCATTCGCCTGATGGTAAGCGATACGACCGCTCATGGACAGTAGAAAACTAAACAACACCATGAATTACAAAGCAATGCCTGGCATTCCACTGCGCTCGCCATCCTGAGACATAAGATGTTAAGTCTCATTATGTCCAGTAGTTACTAAATATTTCATAATCACAAAGATTTAAAGCGGCCTCTCATTTTTCAATCAGCTTCTTTCCCATTGATCAACGGAAACTGTTCAACAGCGTGTTATAAAGATGTTTTGGGATGTAAACTACACGTTAATATGTAAAACAAGATTGTAGCTGCGAGCTTGCGGGGTTTTTAAAGCAATTAAGCTTGAAGCTCATCTAAAGTGGTCAACATACACACATATATCTGGATAATTATTGAAGCATTGCCAGGACTTACGGTTGGAGAATGGGAATATGGAGATAGGGATAATAAAGAGATAAGGATGGATTAGAAGTACCTATTTCTACTTTGGATGATTTTACTGAACGAATGGCGAAAGCAAAGGTTTGCGTTTTCTGGAAGACTGCGCTAAAGTGCCATTTGAATGGGTCCATGTAAGTTAATTTAAATAAAGTGTTTTGCTGCATTGTTTAATATTCTTTTAATTATTAGGGTATGTTATTTTAGGACCTTTCTACTAACTATATCTACTCTATGCTACATCATTCATTTTATACTTATAATTTTGTTAAGGAATAATAATTGTATGTGTTGTTGGTCTCTTTTTATTTCAATTCCGTTTGGCTTATCCTCTTTATATCAACATAGCCCATTTGCTTGTACATTTATAAATTTTATCTATGGTCCAAAGACTTACTGGACCGACGGCTTGACATTACCGTGACTTAATTCAGGCAACTATTAAGCAACCAACCTTCGGATGGGTGGCACGTACTCCCAATAATTAAATTTATTTTGTCGGAATGTAATTTTTATGCAAACCGAGCCGCGGGCGATAGTTACTGGTACAAATCGACATGAGTTACACAAGAATACATTTTCTAATTTATTTGTTGAACTTGCAAAATTTCATAGGAACCTGTTGCGGCTGACCTTGCCGCGGTTTTTGCTCACGATTGTTATTATACTACCTATTTTAATGATAATTTAATAAAACCGCACATTGATATTTTTAATGTCATGAATGTGGAAATATAGTCAGTTTTCCTGACTCCGTCCGATAATTTTATTAACTTTTGAAATCAAACAATATTTAAGTACATACATACATACATAAACTCACGCCTTTATCCCCGAAGGGGTAGGCAGAGGCGCCACCAGGACACCCACATTTCGCCTTGTATGTTCCGTCCCATGATGTTAAGTTATTGTTTGAATTACATTTTATATTACTCGCTGAGCTTTAAGACTTATAATTATTTATTTTTAAGTAAAATAAATAATTATTAGTTTAATTTATCCAAGAAACTTATACCATCATATTTGAAAATAAATGTAATACCTAATACCTTTTTTTGTAAATAAAACTAAAATATATCTTCCGTAGTATTTTTTTAAAATGGTTTAATTAGATATAAAAAGAAGTCCTTGAAATCAATTCTAAATAAACTTTATACAATTTCTATTACTTTCAATTTCCTAATAAAAACTTTTAGAACATTTCTCGCATGACAGAATCGAATGCTGTACCGTTTTGGCGTGATCTTTTAACCACGCGACCCGTGACCCCGTGTGTCTCATCTTATCTGATCTGATATACGATAAACATGTATCAGTTTATGGACTTTTTAAATTTTCTAGAATAATACTTTATATTACAAACGCAAAAGTTGAATATTAAATGAAACATTGTACTTTATAAATAAACCGCGAAGCTTTACTTAAATTCGATTTGAAATTTAAAAATGGAACTTTTATTAGATGAATGAACTGCGCGACGTTTAATAAATGAACGTTGATATTAATTGCGTTATTGAATTAAATTCAATGTCATTTATAAAATGTATTTTTTTAATCTAGTTCAAACCGCGTTTGATGCATTTCATTCGCATAATAATATCAATCAAGTTATGAATACTTAATGGTTATTATTATTTATAATATTTGATTATATTTACATAATTATTCCTTATCTTATACTAAAATAAGCAGTCGCATCGATCAAATTACGTTTTAATATTGTTAATGAATTATTGAATTTACAATATCCTTACGGAATGCCAAATACAAGTTAGGCTATGAATATTTCTCAATAAATAATTATAATTAATATTATTTCAGTAACGTAAGTGTAATTAAAAATAAGTTGTTAAACGGTAAAAATGTATACAATAAAACTTTGTATATCATATTAAAATAGCCTGAACTTTCGTTAGCTCATATTCTGAAAAATAAGTTTGTAACATGTTTGTGAGTGTGAATTTTACGTCTTAATTAGAAAATACCTCAGGTGAATTAAATTATTTGAATTAATTAATTAGTTCACTAGCATTCAATTCTAATTAATTGAGCACATTCTTATTGT
This sequence comes from Deilephila elpenor, assembly GCA_949752805.1. NCBI lineage: Eukaryota > Metazoa > Arthropoda > Insecta > Lepidoptera > Sphingidae > Deilephila > Deilephila elpenor. The sequence continues at coordinate 3,725,710 of OX457119.1, forward strand.
TAATTGATTAGTTAATACAGAATGGAATTGTCTTAAAATGTAACTTGTTTGTAAACAGAATCATTGAAGATTTATCTATTGTTTTGCTAATTAAATGTAACTTGTCCTTATATAATATTAAATCTACACAAAGACACAATCGAAGAATAATTATTAAATTAATATTTACAAAGTAATACCTATATAATTAATTATTTGTTATGTAAAAGCTTGTTTATAATTATTGTTTTTAAAACATGACTTTGTCAAGATAAATGTAAATGTTTACGCTCATCCGGCGCGTAACAATTCCATTTTTAAACACCGACTTATTTTATTTTAAAAATACTTGTCATCAGTAAATAATAGAATGAAACATACCTTATACTAAGACATCCAAACAGCAGGCACAGCGGGTCACACACAATGTCACTAGTGTTTCCACTGATCCTTATTGTTACTGCACACACTCCAACACACATCAACACCGTTTGCGCTACAAAGTTAAAAGTTCAAAAAGTTACCGAGCGCGGGAAATATTTGAGAAAAAAATATGGAGAACACGTAATATGCCTCAAGCCGCGCGCGCCGTACACACGCGACTGAAAAAAATTGCCACATCTGCGTAAGACTCGGAAACTAAATCAAAATACTCGCTAGCAGAGGGACGAGTCAAGTGAGGCCCCACCCTTCCCCCACCAGCGGCGACACGCAAAAACATTCATAAAAACCACGCTCGCTCCTGCGCTAAATTAACAATTGTTTATATCGGAATACAAATATGTAAAGGATTCAGATCTCGACTATTAATACCGGCTGCATTAACATTGACTATGCACTAACATTACGATTGCTCGATCGTTCGTCGCGATGCGAATGCTCGACTCGGTTCGTAATGAACTCCAAATTTCGTCGTCGTTTTCCCGCGCTCCTGGAAATTCGAATTTGGAATACGTTTATGGTGGTGGCGACCGCGCGCTGCAGCCGCTCGGCCACGAATACGGAGCGGAGCGGGCGCGAGATCGGCTGCACTTTTTTTCCGCCAAAAAACTAAGAAAGGGTCCTTCGGCTTAGGGTTAACTGCAGATATATTTTTTATTCACTTTTTAAATTTGGAATGTTTGCGAAGGAAACTGTCCATGCAGCCCGTTATGTTTTGACACGAGTTCCGCTGCGCCGTACGGTGACCTTCGACCGCACAGGTCAGTTATTAAACTTTTTTTGTGGTACTTTTTGCGTATCCGTATGTTAATATTGATACTAAGCGGCGACAAATGTGCAACATTGTATCACATTGAGATATGATTTATGTACAAGTTTTTTGTATGCAGGATGTGGGTAGTAGTAAATATTCTAAGAATGTTGAACGTCGGTTACCAAGTAGATATAGTCACGATTGACGAAAAAATCTATTGTGTTAATATTTAAGGAACTTAAATCATAAGTTGTGAGTTTAATTTTGATAAATAATCAGATAATGTGTGTACTTGGCTTGTTTTTGCGATTGTGAATGGTATTTTGTTTTATTGGTAATTAGTTGTTTGTGAACGCTCACTTAACCTCTAAACTCCGCTATTTGGAGGCTACATTCGTAAACAATACATAATATTTGTTTTAAATAAAATTTCTTTGTATCTGCATGTAATAGAATTGCTTTTTAAGTATCGTATGTTACTAAAATTAACTAACAAATAATATTAGATATTAAGACATGTAATAATAAGCATGTAATTGAGAAATTAATTCGCAAAATCATAGTACAGTTTTAGAATATTTTCATTTATTTTATTTATTGAATAGCGACAATAAACAGTTAAATGCTAATAACAAACATGAAAAAATATAGATTTATTGTCCACAAATTAACACACAGTATAATTTACTGCACGAAGAAACAGAATATAATAGACAGAAGAATATAAAATAGATGAAGTGGTAGAGACATTTATTCACTAATCTCTTTAAGTTATCTCGCTCTTCTATCTTCTCTTACCCCACAGATATCATGGATAACTAATACATATTTCTTACGTTATTGAAAAGCTAAGATTTGGTGCCTTAAGTCCGTCTCTACTTGTCTTTGATGAAAAAAACAATAACTTCTTCAACGTTCCTCAGCAGCGTCCAAGAAACATTGCCTGCCTAATTTAAACCTTTTCTAGGAAATATCTAATACATAGTACCTAATTCATTTATAAAGAATTGAACACCGAACATAAAATGAACCGACCTAAAAATCAAAACTTAGAACACCCCACAGGTCACATCTCTAAAATAAAAGCTTCTATTATTTTATTTTAACATAGATTGAACATAAACAACACATTAAAACGCCAGCATGACGAGTTTTCCACCCTCGAGCATGCTGGTTCATATCCTGCGAATGTGAACAGCCTGCCACCATTAGGGCATCTTATAATTTTAGTCATCAAACTGAACGCACCAGCAAAACTGTCACTTGACTGCTTCCGCGGCGAAGTTGCGTAGCGAAGTTGTAGACGCTGGTTGTGAAACGAGAGGCCGCGGGTTCGATTCCCGCACCGAGACAAATGTTTGTTTAAGCCACAGGTATTTGCTTCGGGTCTGCGTGTTTGTGAGTACCGGAAAGTCTCTCGTAGTTTCTGATACCCACGACACAAGACTCGATCTATGGGGTCTGGACTATGTATGTGACTGTTGAGTGTATTTATTTATTTACTTCATTTAGATTCTCAATGGGATATTCCCACCCCGGTCAAGTCAACCCATTGATAGGTACTAGGTATAGTTTAATGACATTCATCATGACTCTACCACTTTCAAAACTGAATACGAGTATCATAATGTATGACATTATTAAGTTGATTATAACATTATAATTCAACTCATTATTTCTTACATTTGGATACATAAATAAATTATAAACTTGAGTAGAACTCTACCATGTTTATTAATATGAGCAATAAATAGCAACTATTGTATAAAACACGCAAAAACTCTCTATTCTACAGCAAGTGTTGAAAACTTGAGTTTAATGTTAACCAGTTTTTCTGAAGATCCATTTTGACATTTAATTATTTCGCAATTATGGAGTCAGGGTGCGCGGAACGTAATTGTGTTGACGCGAACTGTAGCCATACTAAGTAATATACTCGTATTATCTAAATATGTAATTTTAATTACTAATAAAACAGATATTTGCGACTTCATTTATAAATAAATAAATAAATACACCCAACAGTCTCATACACAGTCCTGACCCCACACGAAGATCGATGAAGTCATATGTCGAGGGTATCAGAAACTACGAGAGACTTTTCGGTTTCACAAACACCCGGACCCGAGATAAATACATGTCTCACAAACATTTGTCTCGGTGCGGGGATCGAACCCGCGGCCTCTCGTTTCACAGCCGACGTCTAACCAACTGCGCCACGGAGGCTGCCGTAAATTTATAATTATTCTTGTAGTTGTAGCCTTTATGAGGTACAGAATGGCTCTACCACTGTTAGAGATGATAAAATCTCGACGGACGATACTCTATTGAGATTGCATTGCAATCCCTTTTACTTTCTGTATAAAATATGAATAAATAATTTAAAAAAAATATTAGTATTATGGTTTCTTAGATTTACGCGAATGTTACACATTAAAATATTGTTAATAATAATATTGAAACAGTCCGCCCCGTGACCACGAAAGCTGTAAAGTAATCGAAACGTCGGGAAGTTAAAAAATGTAAAAATTAAACCAAATAGCGATAAAATCCGTATAAAATAGTTTTATTTCAATTTATTAGTATTATTTAAATATAATTTTTATTATGATTTTCATACTCACGTCACCAGAAAAAGATAGTTAATTGATGTACGGGTGGTAAAATCTAAGCGCTGTGCAGGTCTACTTTAATTGTTACCTGATTAGAATAAAATATATAAATAGGTAATTATGTTTTCGCATTTTTTTTATTGTATACTTTGACAGCCTTCGTGGCGAAGTTGATTAGACGCCGGCTGTGAAACGAGAGGCCGCGGGTTCGATCCCCGCACCGAAACAAATATTTGTGTGATCCGCAGGTATTTGATTCGGGTCTGGGTGTTTGTGAGACCGAAAAGTCTCTCGCAGATTCTGATACCCACGACACAAGACTCGATCTTAGTGTGGGGTCAGGACTATGTATGTGACTGTTGGGTGTATTTATTATCCCTATCTTTGATGGTGAAAGAAAATGTAAGGAAATATGAATATCCGTTAGTATTCCTACAAACATTTCAGACTTATGTAATTTTGTCCTTTGATTTGTGTGGTGTAATCATCATCAGCCTATATTAGTCCACTGCTGGACATAGGCCTCCTCAAAATTGCGCCATTTCACCCTGTCTTCGGCTTGTCGCATCCAACATCTGCCAGCGACCTTTCGCAAATCGTGACTCCACCTAGCTGGAGGGCGTCCTACACTACGCTTGCCAAGGCGCGGTGTGGTGTAATACGTCACATCTTTCAATTGTGGTAGCGAATAATATACATTACGGGGGCATATATTAGAAATAAAATAATACATGGCGAAGCTATCATGAAGGAAAACATCGTGAGGAAACCTGCATGCCGTAGCGATTTTAAAGAATTTATACCGTATGTAAGTCTGCCAACCCGCACTACACCAGCGTGGTGGACTATATGGCCTAACCACTCTCAATCGATTCTCTCGATTGCAGAGGAGGCCCGTGCCCTGCAGTGGGACGTATGTGGGCTGATACAGTACAGTACAGTACTGTACAGAGGCAATCATATTACAATACTTCGATAAGGGCTTTATAAAAATATCTAACCACAAGAAGTTTAAAGCTAAACATAAGCTTCCTCCAACTATTTCCATTTCAATCCTTTAAAAGCAGCCTGCATCCTGCATCTTTATGAAAACTTTATCACTAAATGAATGTCGTCTGTCCTCTTTTTTTTATTGCGATACCAAAGTCCTGTCTGTATCCTAGCGAGTAATATCACAAACAGCGTATGTAAGTTATAAATGTGGGACTTATATATGTATAGCGCATCCTCAAGTACTGGTAATATCTCTCTCTTTCATTCTTTAGTCACAGAAAGGCCACTGCTAGGCCTCCCCAAGGATCACATCGACCTGTTAGAAACAGCCTAATAACCTAAGCGTTTGTAATTTCTCAAATACAATGCGAGTATTAATACGGGAGGAGGGGAGAGCGCGGAGTGAGACGCGCGGGGCGAGCGAGTGTCCCGGAGCCGGCGCGTAATCACACCACACCCGTTCGATTCCTAACGTGCGAAATGTCACCGGTTTATTTTCGAACATCTATACGCTCGTCCGTCAACGAGACCGCTGCGCCGCCCGCAACAATACACTTTTTATATCTATTATAATATTCGCTCATTCCGTTAGATAGCTTCACATATCCCAACCATTTGTCTTATATTAGATAAAGTTGATACCTTATCCTTTTGTAAGAATATTATCTATACTTTAATCAAGTAATGAGAATTAAATTAAAAATCTAGAACTTCAAGACTAAATACGTTTATCTCGGTAGACAAAAGCATGACAAGGTACATTACACAGGAACATTATGAAAAGCATTACAAATACAACCTATTTAATAATTATGCTGTTTTCCAACATCAAGCATATCGAAATCTACCTTTTTCTTTGTATTGAAATAAAACTAATTTTTACGCGATTTGGTTTAATTTTTACATTTTTTAACTTCCCGACGTTTCGATTGCCAGCTTTCGTGGTCACGGGGTGGACAGAGTTAGTCATCCGCTCAGTGACTGTTACAATTTAACAACCCTTAAGAAACCATTTTCTTTGTATTAATAACTTTATCTGAAGGCCTTTTGAATCATTTTGTAATTCTACCACCGCATTCGAATATTGCCGCTATTAAGAAGAAAACATTTCTTACATGCCCCTTCAGCCACTAAAACTGTCTCTTTATTGTTATCTTAATCATAATATGGACGGACAATCCAAAGTTGTGGGAAATCTCTAGACGCATGTCGCTTCCAACACTTAATTGTGGGAATCCTTGAAGGAGGTCTGTGTTCTAATAGACTTCCTGGGCCTGGAGATAGTTATCAATCACTACAAGTAGAGACCAGTTTAGTGTCAGAATGTCCAAGCCTATATAGTTTCTGAAGCGGCTTAACGATCGATGCCATTGCCAGAAGTCAATAGCCGGAACTGACGACTTCATGAGATCTAGACATTTGTACATAAACTCACGCCTTTATCCCAGAAAGGATAGGCAGAAGCGCTACCAGGACACACATTTTGCCTTGTATGTTCCGTCCCATGATGTGATAGAGAGCCTATCGGCATATCGGACATATAGACAATTGTTATTTTAAATAATTAACTCGTAAGAGTCTAATATTTAATGTTTACAGGAAAATTAGACATAAAAATACGATCATTAATATCGCGGATTTTTTTTACTTACGATGTTTCTAAGGCTTTACAGCTTTTGTGGTCACGGGGAAGACTGAGGTATAAGTGGATGACTAAGTGAATATTACAATGACTACCCTTATATTTGAATTATAAAAAAATAACATTTTTCCGAAAATATAGTCCTTCTAAAAAGAAATGATACTTCGCAGGATCTATGTAAGTATTTTATAAAAACTTTGGGTATTTTAAACTGTAAAGACTATTTTTATTACAAGTATAAAATACACAATATACTATACAATACATAGTTTTATTTGTATGTGAGTACTATTGGATGTAAAAAAGGTCGTGACAAAATTAATCGATATGAAATTACGTTGATATTTTATATATAAAAGCGGTAAAAATATAAGTCTATTTATTAAGCAAAATATATCGGATCTAAATTCTAAAGCCTAAATTGAACTAGACATAAGTAATTCTCCATGCAAGTTGCTATGCAAAAGGCAAAGACGCGAATATTACTCTATAACAATTACGTCGTCAATATATTCGCCATTTCAATAACCTGTACACAGACAAAACTGTACACTTCGCAGTGCAGTTTGCATAACATTGTATAATTAAAACCGTCGTTTGGTCCGTCTTTTTGCCCGCTAAACTCATTCCGAACAAACTAACCTATAAAATTTTACCGCCATTTCCCGCCACAGATTATAATCGTCAAAAATCGTCGACGTCCAAAGAGTTCGATTGAAAAAAAATTGAGTTTCGAACGAGTAATCATTCCATATATAAACATAAAGCGAACATTTTCCAAAGCGTCACGTCTTCGCGGGACTTGTTCGCATAATAATCTGCGGGTTTGCGTGTGTGCGTGTGCGTCTGTGTGCGTGAAACCGAATGATACTTTCCACACATGAGTTGTTACTCGTGTTAACAATAAATCATATGAATGTATTTGTGATCGGAGTGCATTACGGGATGTGGAAGGCTTTAATTGGCTGCGTGTCGATATCGATAAATGTTGCTGTGGATGGTGTTGGCAGTTTAGAATATTTTGTTAGCTTTACAGTAATACGATGTGATTTTAGTTTTTATTGTGCAGTTAGATTTCGTACTAAGTTCAGATGTATATCTATTATATTCATAGGTCGTAGTTAATCATTTATTATTTCCCTAAACTAGATGTTTAATGTAAAGTTATAATAACTGATTTTGTTTTCCATTATGTTCATGATACTTGTGTGATAGGTCTCATGCTGATTTTATCACCATAATCATGCTACAAAATTGTTTTATTGAAAACATGTTTAAAAGAAATAATTCAAAATATGATGAAAAATACATTAACTTGTCAAACTAGATTTTGGTAAAGTTTCTTTGACGCCTATATAAAAACACTTCATCGATACCAAGTAACAACTCGAACAGCACAGCATAGAAAACTGTTGCATTTTAAATTCTAAATGAAAATATAAATCCGCGAACGTGTATCTTTTAACACTACATCGTCACCATTAACGCCATTACTTAATACTTTATCTAAAATTGAAATTGTCGATAAATTATTGACACGTTCCGATTAGCCTCCGCCCCGCCCTACGCGCGCGTGTGTGTGCGTAGGAAGCCGTGCGTGTGTGCGTGCCGTGTAGCATTTCTTTCTCGTATTGTAATTTATTGGTCTGTAACGAAGTTAATTATTGCGATTTTTGTATTAAACGTTGGAAATTATTTTTAGCATCGCATATGAGGCACTGCTGCGTTTTTGTACTGAGAAACGGCCCTCCGCGTCTTTTTTATCGGAACATGTAATATTAATATGATAAAGTGCATCTGTGTTGTGTTTAATGCTGCGTTTGTTGTTTTCTGCGAGTTTTTACATGGAACGCGATAGAACTGAGGTGTTGAGTTTTAATAATTTATGACGGCGAAATGGATTGCGTCTCAATGTTCACGCCTCTTCCCACGTTGCGAATGTTGGAAAACATATGACATTTATTAATATTTTTTTCGCTTTCGATAATGTCACTGCGAGTAATAAGTTCATTTGCATTGAGTCTTATGCATTTTGACAGATGCAAGGCGCGACAAATCATGCTTCTGGTTCAGAACCAGTTTTATAAACAAAATTTAAAACTATGGTAATTTGTTCCTGGTAATTACCATAATATTTTAAAATACCAGATGCCGTATTTTTTTAAGTCCCCGACAAAGCGAATACTAAGTACCTGATAATAAGCGCACACAATTCAATATAAATAAATACACCCAACAGTCACATACATAGTTCTGATCCCACACTAAGCTCGAGTCTTGTGTCGTGGGTATCAGAAACTACGAGAGACTTTTCGGTCTCACAAACACCCAGACCCGAAACAAATACCTGTGGATCACACAAACATTTGTTTCGGTGCGGGGATCGAACCCGCAGCCTCTTGTTTCACAGCCGGCGTCTAACCAACTGCGCCACGCCAATATAAAGTAGATATCCACCGTAAATAAAGATGGGCACAATTCGGGCTTTCTAATATGATTTGACCATCAGCTTTATAGGTAGAGTCTTCGGGATTCTCACCAAACGAAACTAAACAGGCAAAGCTACCACTTCACGTTGGTTTTCTATGAGACAGTGGCATAAACACGGTTGAACCAGCACAGCTGTAACTCTATGACAAGCTACATTATGACTCTACCATTTGAAAAGGGGACGTCCATTAATCACGTGATGTTTTATTAGCATTTTTAACCCTCCCACCTCCCCCTAGGTGATACGTGGTGAGGTTTAAGACTAACCCCCACCCCCACCCTAAATCACGTGTATTTTTAGTAGGTCTACAAAGAATCTTAAGTTTTTTAGGGCCTCACATGATTAATGGACAGCCCCAAAATATTTTTTATTTGTACCTAAAATAAGCTATAAGAGGTTATTCGGAATCACTTTGTACGTTTTATTTTTAGTTTTACTTTTATTAATATATTATTTTAATAATTTTGTACATAATCTTTTCATTAATCAACTCAGTATTACTCTCACTGCTTCGGATCGTGCTAATTTTTTTAAATAAATGTAGAACACGAACACTTACGAACACTGAGGAAGGTCAAATTCCTGTGTTAAATCATCGTTATCACAATTATTTATATTAGAAATATGTTTATATTCAGCGATACACATTGTAGGTTTACATCCAAATATTGGACACGAACCTTTTATAAGCTAAATGAGCTTGGTTAACATGAGTTAAAGTTAATACTATTGTCTAAAACTCAATTAGATAAAGAGATGTGTGGTTTTAGGGTTTTCAAACCAACATTAGCTATCCATAAAACTTAGTTCTATAACAGTCATATTAAGCCAGCAACAAATATCAATGTAATAACTATTTTTAAATAATAACGAACTCTCCAAGACAAACCAGCTGATATAACAGAAATATAATTTTCTCACAAGAATATTTTCTTAATCCGAGCTATCAATATTTTTTAGAAAAAAATCCCGAAATAACCGGATCGAATTTCAAAATAACACAGGGTTAAACCCAGTTCACAATGTCGAGACCTCATCACTCAAATGGGGTCAATTTTTTACAAAAACTTTTTTACACTTTTTGCAAAAAAAATATCTAAATAATGATAGCAATTCTAAAGTGATCCACTTTTTGATGCTCGAACCGCGTAAGAGATAACCCTAAAATTGGGGTGAATCGTGGGAAATGAGCGCCGTTTTAAAATTTGGGGTCGCGGAGACCGAATGCGAAAAGATTCCAAGGTTAATCTGCATTGAGATTTTTTTAAGATTTATACGTGGCCTTTATTTAAACGGCATTAGATGTGCCGTATTTCATTTTAAAACCAAATTTATGGACACATTTATAAATACGGTAAAAAGTGCGGTGGCTGCGTTAATGATTTTTTGGTCATTGTATGGGAGTATTGTACATTTTTTATGGACTACAATTTAGAATATCTTAATATTAATGATTATCGTTTACGAACAAAATAATCGTTATTCTAAATTCTCAGTGCCATGTGCCCCGCCCAATGCCTCTTCAATTAAGTAATCCTCACAAAAAAAAATACAATGTGAAGAACTGATGACTAATGATACCGAAAAATTATTATACGAAATTCACATATGGCAAGAAGGTTGATATACAAAGTGGACAGGTGACCAGGTAAAGATTTTAGACAAACCCTCCACACACCCACCACTGCAACTCCTGTCAGCCAGGACCAACTGTACGCACGAGAATTACACAGTATAACGTATTTTACGGGCATATATCTGCCAATTAAACTACGCCCCTTACGAAACACCACCGTCACAAATGCTATTTGACAACACGCAATACAATACAAAACAGCCACTTTCTTAGTAATTGAATGATTTTCACCTTTCCTACAATCAGGAGCCATTGTCCGGCCGAGATGCCCCTCTGACCAAAAAATACAAGAAAAAGACCCGGTGGGGTCACACGCGGTCTTTGTACCACACAATGGGGTCACCGGCGGTCTATTTTACGCAAAAATAAGGTCATTTATTGTACTATTGCGAATTTCATTGATGTTTTTGTAGTTTTTTGCGGTCATTCGATACCGGTGTGACCTCGGGTCAACCGAGACAAGTTAAGGGTTATTTCAATATATTGATTTCTTCTTTTGAAAATTTGAGGTAATTCAAGAAATTTTGTATTACTTGTGTGAATTTGTTCTGTATTACTTTCTTTTTATAACATTACATGTAATAACAATAATAATGTGATTTTGAGTGACCCATGATATCATACCATATTCAGGTAGTCAAAATTTATTTGAGTTTTAGGATATCAGACAAATCAACAATTGTGTAAAACATCAAATGAGTAAAAAAATTTGGAAAATAAAACCATGGAATGTGTAAAGCCTTTGTCAAATACTTATTAAACTGTATAATTATTTAATGTTTCAAAAAATAATTGTCTTTTAATTAATTTAAATAATTAAGATGATAAAATAATCATAGTAGAAATTTTATTTTATTGTAAATTTTCATTTTGCTTCCAAAATTCAATTTGTTGATTTACAGCTGCCTTTAAAATTCGTTTTATTACCAATTACAAGTATTGAAGAATATCTATTAGAAGATGCTGAGAGCATTGGTAGCGAAAATCACGGCGTCTTTCGGCTGTTGCCATTTAATTTATTATTTTAATCTTTATTGTACACGAACAAAAAACATAACAACATAAAAAAATATCATATAAAAGTACAAAAGGCGGTCTTATCGCTTATAAGCTCTACCAGACAGCCTTTGGATGTATATAAAAGAAGGAGAAATAAAAGAAAAGGCAGTGTAAAAATAAAGATAGGAAAGCTCCAAAATATATAAATAATTAAATAAATAAAAGTAATAATATTTATAAGTAATATGTAATAAACGCTAACAGTCATAAAACCAATAATTAGTATCGTCGGATCTTTCCACCGACCACCGGCAATCAGGTAACTTCGACAATCGCTTTGTGCTACTAAAAATACATATATGTAAAGAACGCAATAGAATCTATATAATATATAAAACGGTATATAATATTCACATAACAGATACGCGATTAGCCTGATGAGTCATGATCCACGTTACACATAAACAACGTCATTTAGAACAATATTACTACTTATCTGACTGTTACATCACCATCATCTATTTAAGAATATGTGGTTATTTAACAAAATAATATTGTCATATACGTGTCAATGATAAACACTAGCTAGTTCTAGATTGAGATTAGGGATTAGATCATCGTGCAGGTTTACTGCAGCTTAGGAAATCTAATACCATTGAAATCGTTTAAGGGAACTATCAATTATGTAGATTTTATGTATAGGTAATTGACTTATTCATTCAAAACTAAGGAAATTATCACATAATTATAATTTTTGCAATCATTTAGTTTTTTTTTTTTTTATTGCAATGTATGACGAGACGACCAAGCCGTTCGCCTGATGGTAAGCGATACGACCGCTCATAAACAGTAGCAACATTCCACTGCGCTCGCAATCCTGAGACATAAGATGTTAAGTCTCAATATGTCCAGTAGTTACTCTGGCTACAATGTCCTTCAATCCGAAACACAACAGTGCATTTACGCAGTGTTGTTTCACGGGAGAAATAGACATTGCGGTGGTACCTACCCAGATGGCCTCTCACATATGAGAGACCTACCACCAGTTAGTTTTATAGTTGTATTAGACAAGCGAGATCTTATTTAAAAGTAACGTAGACATTCGTTCCAAAAAAGCCGTTATTAAATCCATACAAAAATCCTACACAACGATATAAAGCATTAAAAATCTCAAATTACACCAAACATCCATAAATCAAAGTGAGAAAAACGTAAAAACATTATCTCACGCGATACTTCCTAAAAGGGGTGGTTATTCGCGCTCCGAACGGTACCCTTGCTAAACAGTTATCAAAAAAGTAAAAAAAAAAAAGAAAAAAGGAAGATTAAAAAAAAAAACAGTGAATGTAACTCTTTCCCATGGTTCTTAACCTTGGCGAAGTTTTTTGTCAAAAATTAAGACACCTTTGCCATCTTTTGCTTTTTTTTTGTTTTTTTTTTGGGTTTTCGCTCGCGGGGCGAGGGTCGGGCTTTCAGCTTGCCCTTTCATTGTCTGCGCGGAGATTTAGCAGGTGGGTCAGATGTACGCCGTTTACGGGGTCGTCAGGGTTTTTTGTAATTTTATTAAAACGTGTTGACAGAATTAGAATTTGAGTTTGATTTAGATTTATTTTATGGAGCAATTAAATTAATTTCAGATATATGTTAATGCATTAATTTAACGTATATTATATAAATAAATAAATACACCCAACAGTCACATACATACTCCTGACCCCACCCTAAGATCGAGTCTTGTGTCGTGGGTATCAGAAACTACGAGAGACTTTTCGGTTTCACAAACACCCAGACCCGCAACAAATACCTGTGGATCACACAAACATTTGTTTCGGTGCGGGGATCGAAATCGCGGCCTCTAATTTCACAGGCGGCGTCTAACCAACTGCGCCACGGAGACTGTCAATTATTATTTTATTGTCATAATATTGTCTTCTTTATTAAAATTCCTTGTATGTACAGATGTAGATAATCTCATTATAGCTATTATAATTCTACCGTCGGACATAGGATTTCCCACAATGATTTCCACAGTGACATATTCTTATATATAACCTGATTCTAGTAACTTAAGTATGACTGTAAATTCCTTTAATCTTCGCTTTAAACAAAATCTTTCATTTTAATTAGACATACCTTACATAATGCCAAATGCCTTTGAAATTCTGCAGTACAAACACATTCCAGCATCCACATCTACTCTTGTTAACCGACAACAAAAACCCATGTCCCGCCGTTCAAATACCAAATAATCATTGAAATAATCCAATGAATACCGCAATTGTAAGCCAGGGCACTCACGAAAAAGTATTCCATCGAAATAGGCATAATTACAGTTCGGATACACAGCTCCGCCGCAGTATTTTCCCAAAAATTACCGACAGCGCAAAAACGGGACAGTTTTTTGGAAATGTGTCGCATCCGTCCTGTATTGAAGGCTGCGGGGCAAAGGTGGGCAAGTAATGTGGAGTTATTTTGGATTGGTTATCAATCGTAGACATTGTATTAAAATAAAACGTGATCGATATGATTTAAATTAAAATAATAAATTACGTGTCAGGATCAGGATTAAAATCGATATTCTTAAACAAATTTAATGAGGAAATAATCTGCCTTAAAGTAATCTAATTAGTAAAAAATATCCTATGGCTATAGGTACTCTTGAATGTAATTTAATAAATTTTGAATTTATTATCGTCATGTATCTACCAATAACGGTATAGTTTAGGTATGCGAGTACGTTCTTATTAAATAAAAGTATTCACAACCCCTCGGATATCTAAATGTAACCACAATAATTACCTAAAGAATTTCAGTCATAGTCGTCCATATTCCATAATCCAGTTATTGGACAAATACACTGCATGTTAATGGAAAATAGACATGATTACTATACACTACGCGTCTAGGCTTTAGCGCTAACAATAAACCTTCATTGTTCAATGCACAAAACAATAAAATTTAAACTTATTCGCCGCATCGTTCACTTTCGCCGCGGACTATACCCGTCCCGCTCGCTTGAAAGAAAACTTATCGCCCCTCTCACTCACATACGTAGCTCAAAAATGGCGCGCAAAAATCCGTGCCGCGCAAAATGTCTGGCATAGTTGTCGAACGGAGATACGGCAGTTTTGTTTAAATTTTGTAAAATTAATAACGAGAGCCCGCCAGACGGATTTTTTCGCCGTCCGGCCCTTTAATTAGAAATATTTGGACATTTAGCACGGTTTTTTCGCGACGCCACCGCGGATGCGTTAAATATTAAATTCACAAAGGAAACAATGCTCGCTCCGTTCGGATATTTTATTTCATTTCATTGTCACGCAGTTTGAAATTTTTGGCATGCTTTTTTTTATTTTTCCAATGTTAGCTAAGGTATACATTTTATACAGCTTATGTTTTGTGATGTGTTAAAATATGCATAAATTACTCTGAAATTCGAGGTGACAGCAGTTTAATTCAGAGGAACTAGGTCATGGTCAGTCAGCGTTCCCCATAGGGATAAACAGGATTGAAATCAGCGAACTATTTAATATACCTAATAATTATAGAAGCCGAGGGACGAATGACAACAAATCAATACGCGATTTTCTTTCTCGGAAATAATATGAGATTACAATTGTAGTTACAATAATAATATAGTTAACCAAAGATGCGTATTGTCACAAGGAAAAAATCTTCTTTCTTTTCCGCAAGAACTTCAAAGATATGTGACACATACCAACCCACACAGCAAACGTGAACTATGACCCATAGAAAAGGCCTGTGCGGAGTGCCCAGCACTGAAACAGTATGATTTCTAGGCTAATATTATTTGACACAGTTGGTTAATACGTCGCCTAGAAGTAACTTAAGAGGCCGCGGGTTCGGTTTGCGTATGAAAATAAAAATTCAGTGAGTAGAGTACATGTTTCGAGAGTGGGTGTTGTATGACGGAAAGTCTCCGGTAGTTTCTGATACCTACAATACATGACTTTTATCTTGAAATGTTGTTAGAACTAGGTATGTTTGTGACTGTTCCGTTTTTTCATTAAAGAAAGAAAAATACAGAGTCCTCGAAACCGACCAGCGTGTATAAAGATATTAATGACAGTTGATGAAGCGAAAGATGTGTGTACGGACCGTAGCTCTTGGCGCTCAATAGTCTCTGCCTACCCCAATGGGACATAGGCGTAAGTTTATGTGTGTATGCGTTTATATTTCTGTTAGACTACCAATAAATATAACTACAATCAGTACACAATCATAAAATTCCAGTCACAACTGCTTTTTAAAAAAAAAACTCCTTCCTATTTCCTTGTCGGGTAAAAAGCAAAGCAAAGGTAACAAATTTAAGAAATAAGGAGTAATCGCAACACGCATAAAAGGTCACAGATAAAAAACTACCATTATTATCACATCCTTTTTACAAAGAAATGATTCTTTATTCCTTTATTCCCACACCAGGACGTAACGTGACTCCGCAATTTTGTCAAAATATTGTATCAATTTTTTACAAAACTACCCCTTTATAAAGGGTTGCGACATCTGCGATTCGGTGATTTAAGATAAGCATAATTGTAGATTTGACGTAACCTTTTTTTGAATAACCGTTTTTTTTAAAGTAGGAACTTCTTGGCTAAAGTAACGGTTAAAGATTGAATAATGTATTTGAAACGACAAAAGTAAAAAATCCTTATGCAGAAAACTTCTATTATTAGTTTGTTAGTTATTTTTAAAGTCAGTTTAGGAAAAACAAATAATGTTTTCTTTCTGTTTATTTCTTTCTCAAACCTAAATTAGTAATGCCAGTACGGAGTACCTCACTTTACATTTAACCCTTACATCTGTAATAAAAAAATAACACAAAACAATATAAAATCGGTATAAAGGACTTTATTCTTACAACTTTGCTTCAAAGTTCGATTGATAAGCAGAGCGGAAATGTAACCGATTTAAACGTATAATGAGGGATTATACTTTTACTGTAATAATTTACAAATCCAGTTAATTTATTGACGTATAACGAAGCAATTCTCATTAACAGCCGTTACTATCCACTAACTAATTATTATTACTGTTACGTTACTATTTACTAACTAAATATATAGTAGATACGGACTCAATTCCCGACTAGCTGATATGTCAGAACCATGGAAGCAGTCAAAACTGAGATTGTCGTGGGAAAGTGAGAGACAAAGCGTACGCGCGGTTAGTATCTATGTGTCGCGACAACCGCGCTTCTGGCCCCACAATACTTTTGTCTCTTCTAAGAGAATAGTCAAATAAGGGACAGTTTCACAATCCATGATAAATTAGTCAATAGTATCTTTAAAAATATCTTTTTTTTTATTACGTTCTGAAATCTATAAATATTATAATCAACCAGTATTTATAAAAAAGAACGGCATGTCTAGGTTTCGAATGCGCTCCATAAAAGTTCAACCCGTTAGACTAATCCATATTATTCCATATCACGATGTTTGGAACGCACGTATTCCATTTTCGAACAGTTTCTAAATTGAAAAGAACCAAATCCTCATTCGGTGCGCGTCGCGTTCTAAATATAAAAAAAATCTTTTTTGTCAAATATGGAAGGGTTAAGTTAAAAACATTCTATTTTCGAATTGTTAAAAAGTCCACATTGTATGGAATACGTCAAAACTTCATACTCGGTATGTGTAGTATATGTAAAATTTTCAAATAATATTTGCTTTAATACATTTTCGGCTTCAATAATATTTGTTTCCAATCAAATGGTTGTTGGAATTTAATAGGGGTGGTCTATCTTCGGCAGTTGAGTTCCTGTGTTTAACGGTGATGAGTAGCACTTAATCATATTTACATTCCAATAAAACCCTTCATCTCTTGGGGCTCTGACATAAGGTAGAAATGTAGTAGATTATTTTTTCTATTAAAATCAGAATGTATATATGTTTAATCGTTACTTGGAAATCCATATTAGGATGTAGACATATACACCAGCGAAGCCTCGAGCACAATGTACTAACTACATTATAATCTTATATCAACTTAATTTCCTTTAAAAATATTAGCCCACATCGCATGATTGTTATTCAAAATATATAAATATTAAATAGTCATGATATTAGTGTAATATGTAAACATAAGAAAATAATCATCATTACATTGTATTCATGATACTGATGTCTTTATCGATGCAAATAAATTACTAGAAATGGATGTAGTATAAGGTTGTAATCAATAAGACATACTCAGCAACTGATAATTTGCAGATGAATAGGAGGATTAACATATTATTAAATAGCTACGACACATGCTGTGTTTAAATTATACGATGCCTACCAAATGAATGTAATTCTCCATTTGCCCCTCATTAAAATAATTTCGCTTATGTTCCCCGATTTAATCATTTAATGCTGTATCTCCTTCTTTCACATGTACTTCGCGAAGCATTATTCCTTTTTCAAATGATACGAAAGACACAGGAAGCATGAGTTTTTTTGTCACTTCCACATCGTACGGACGGATTCTGCTAGTCCATCTCTTTCTAATGCTTACAAAACGGTCATGCTAGACAAGGATAGCAACACCTTCGTCTTACTCAGGTGTGTTGACAATAACAGATGTTCAGAAGATGGCGGGGCGCATATTACACAATTACGATTCTATTTAATTATTTTTTTTCGGGTCGTTTGTTATTTAGGATTTGGTGCGTGGGCGTCAGTCACTCTCAACATGGCAGACAATTGTTATTTTTTAAATGTCACGCTTAGATCTGGTTCCGTTAGTTGCCGAAATTAGAATTTGAATTGTTAATGTTCATTAGTATTATTCGTAATTCATGTGTAAATATTTGTGTGTTGGCAGCGTGTGTGATCGAGATTCTGTTGGCACCATTGTCTGTGAATGTAACATACTTATAGATGTTAGTTGGAAATTCCATCGACGCATACGCCAATGTTGATTTTTAGGTGTTTTTCTTTTTTGTGTTTTTACTTTATTATATAAACCTCCCTGAACCTGTGCTTCCTCTACGACAGAATGGGACTACCGTTTTTATGACCCAAAGTGATGAAGCGAGCATGTCACTCCACTAAACATTAGCCCAGTCGCAAAACAAGAGCGGTCTTACTGAGAATTTATGAACCTCTAAGAGGTTACCTCTGCGCTTATTACCACGAAATATTCATTTACTTATTTTATTTTTTTTATTTTATTTTATTTTCACTTAGATACACCATCGACAGTTACACATATACAATAAAATACAGTTGAGAAAATATAACACAGGACATTGTGTACTATCATTACAGGTGAATACAACATTCTTGAAATTATTGTTAAAACAGATTATTTATATTAATTACAATAGATCAGCATGCAGAATAAATTTATTAAATAGGTACAATGAGAAATCAGAACAAACATTGAATAATAGACATAATATTATAATTAAAATTAAAATATAAAATTATATTCGATATCGATGGAAATATTAGTCAAACACAGTAATGCCCTGCTATCACTGGCTGCAATGTCCTTCAAGCCAGAACACAACAGTGCTTACACACTGCTGCTTGGTTGCAGATATAAACGAAGCCATGGTAGCTATCCAGTCCCTTGCATACGAAGTATTACATTAAAATTAAAATCCAGAAATCTAGACTGCCTCGGTGGTGTAGTTATGCTACGGTACGACTACAACGCTGAGATCTCGGGTTCGAATCCTGGGTCAAGCAAAGGTATATTGGATTTTTCTATTTATTATCAGCCCGGAGTCAGGAATTTGTGCCCGATACGGTGAGAGGCTCGTCCTCTATCACATAATGGGACATACAAGGCGAAACATGAGTGTCCTGGTAGCACCTCTGCCTGTCACTTCTGGGAGAAAAGCGTGAGTTTATATATGTATGCAATGTGGCCTAGTAGGGAATTGTGGATTTTATACTTGAAAGTGGGTACCCTTGCCAAAAGTTAATATTTCGTGATACCATACTCATTGTGACGCCTATAACTGCTCCTCCACGCAAGGATTAGAAATATAAGCCGCATAGAAATGTAAGTTTATTGTTTTATATTCATAAAAGTAAAATTAACACCGGTACAAAAAGTGCGTGGTGGACTGTTGGTTACGGACCAGACGCGCCCGCCATCATGTTTACGGTGATCGCGGGTTCAAATCTCAGGACAGATTCTGACTTTTCGGAGTCAAATTTGTATTAATAGTCAATCACTACGCACTTTAACGGCGAAGGAAAACATCGCTAGGAATCCTGCATACAATAGCGATTCGGAAGAATTTCTACGATGTGTATAATTCCTGCAAAAACTGCACATTTTATTCGATTATTTGGATCAATTTATAAATTTAACATTCGAAATATATCATCATCGTCAATATAAATTCTAATAAATAACGAAACCAAGCGCGCATATTTCAAAAAAATAATAATTTAACCCGTCCTCTAAACTTTAAAACTCCAACAAAGGCCACGTAACACAATATCTCATTATGTCGAAAAAATATAATCAACGGGGAAAATACAAGATTTGACCCAAAAAAATCACCCTCCGTCAAAGGGTTATGGAGCGAGACGGCGAATTTTTGTACCACGTTAGAAGGGGACGGCAATAGTCAACCCTTTCACAGCACCTGGACCTTTTTTGCCCGTTACAATTTTTTCGTGTTGAAATTTAAAAAAGTGCAAAATTTCTTTTTATTTGGAGTCAATATTGATTTTTGGCCGGGACACAATGGCAGTTCGTTATGTGGTACAGTTTATACGCCATTACTCTTTGACCTGATAATGGGTGACATTGACAGTTGTCAGTATTCGGCTCATTTTGGCTCATCCATTCTTTCATATGATCTATATTGGTTAGATCAATTGAATTGAATGCAGCTATTTGCTCTACTTTTTTCCTAGTTTGTTGATGCCAAAAAATACTAAGCGTAGTGGATATTGTAATGGAAGCCAAATGTTTTATATGATCATGGGCCCTGAATCTTACGCCGCATCAGCGTGATATTAGATCTGGTACGAGTTCAAATTATACCATAAACGAATATTTTCATATTGATTTTCGTATTAAAATAATAATCTCGAATAAGTCCCCAGCAAACCTTTGTTTTTTTACATACATAAACTCACGCTCTTTTCTCAGAACGGGGAAGGCAGAGGTGCTACCAGGACACCCATCTTTCGCCCTGTATGTTCCGACCCACGATGTGATAGGGGCGAGCCTATCGCCATATCGGGCACAAATTCCTGACTCCGGGCTGGTAATGAACAGAAAAATCCAATATCAAATTACCCGACCCGGGATTCGAACCCGAGACCTCAGCTGTGTAATCGTACTGTGGTACAATTACGTCATCGAGGTATTTCTTTGTTTTTTTTTTTTAACATAGGAAAAATGCTCATGGGTCCCTGTTAACCTTGGAGGCTGTAGATAGGAAATGCTGAGTTTCTACCAGCCAAAACCGTACCAGCTAAAAAAAGATTCCCTTAAAACCGCTTTCTACCCAATTAAGGGAGTCCTGGATCTCCAACGGAACATACTTAAGCTCCTAAAGTCGGAATTAAAGCTAGCGAACTCATTAGCACCACACAAAAGGCTTATAAGGTGTATCCGAATAAAAATATGCAATAAAACTTCTCCAAACGAATGTCGGACACACAAAACTACAAATTCGTTTCCAATTTAGTGTTTAAAAGGAACAAAGCGTTACATTTTGGATTATTGCCTACCCTGGAGCGGAGTGGGGAGATACCCCTACCACGAATCGCAAGTGTTATTATACTCGATAGACAAATTATTGCGAGTATATTAAAAAGACGAACAGTTACATAATTCTGCCCCAACAGTGTGAGTTCAAGTCTTGTGTCTTGGGTATCGAAGCAACGAGTGACTTTTTGGTGTCAATTGTAAGTAATATTTTCTGCCCAAATGTAAAATAGTCTCGGCGCGGGAGTCGAACTTGTGGTTTTGCTTTCACAACTGGCTCCCAACGAACTTCACTACGGAGGCTGTCCTTGTATTCTTGTAGTAAGTAGACGAGCCATTTTATTTTTATTGCAGTTGCGAGTCGAGCATGCCATTCGCCTGATGGTAAGCGATACGACCACTCATGGACAGTAGCAAAACCAAACAACACCATGAATTACAATTCAATGCTTGGCATTCCACTGCGGTCGCCATCCTGAGACATAAGATGTTAAGTCTCAATATGACCAGTAGTTACTCTGGTTACAATGTCCTTCAAACCGGAACACAACAGTGCATTTACACTCAGGTCATTTCCAACCCAGAATGAGGACGGGTATCGCCGTGTCGGATACAACTTCAAGTCATGGTTAAATCATACAGGGTATATTCCGATAACTGGTAGTTTTAGTGACTTCAGACACAATGCAACTAAAATTTTCGAAAAATGAAGCGTCGATTTTTTTGGAATCTTATAAGTATTATCGTGTTTGGGTGGTGAATAGTGTATGTAGTTTGTAATAAAATAATAATTTACACCCTTTTCTTTTTAAAGACGCAATGGTAGGAATGTGTTTAAATTATTTTTTAGCAAAAATGATGTATTTACTATTTACCACCCAAACACGATGATACTTAAAAATTCTAAAAAATGTTGTCGCTTCATTTTTAGAAAAATTTAGTTGCGTTGTGTCTGTAGTCACTAAAACTACCACCTGGCTTCATTTCCGGTCGCTGTCTGCATATACCTAGTATAAGATATAACCAAACGAAATACACAAATTGCTTGATAAGGGAATCGATCCTAGGTTCTCACGTTCTACGTTCCTTACTACAAGCGCTAAGCCTTGAGGCGTCTCAACACGATACAGTTTAATTAAAACAGTATTTCATTAATTGACACGTTTATTATGCTCCTACCGGCTGTAAGAGCAATTCCTTTGCTCCACATTATGACAGATCTATCAGTTACCATTTAAAATTATTTATGTGAAGTTTTTGTGTATGTTTTAATGTTAGATATCGATTTGTATTACGATCTGTGAAGTTGATGAATTGATATTCGACCACGGTGACCAAATTTAGCTCTGATTTCGATTGGATTTTTATATTAATTGCCAACGTGGTCAGGAATATCTGAACAACATTCTAGTTGATAGAATTCAATGACTAAAATCGAAATAAATCAACTGGACGGATAAAAATGGAAATCAATTTTCAACCATAAAATAATTCGAATTAAAATGAGCTACTTTAATCCAGAGCCTCGACCGAAGGGTAGACCAAAAAAGCACTGGCTTGATGTTGTTAAGGAAGATATGAGAGTCAATGGCCTTACTAATGAGGATACCGAAGACCGGGTGAAATGGAAAAGACTCAGCCGGAAGATTGACCTTGGCATCGGCTGATATAACGCTTAAACAGAATGATTGATAAGTAAAGTCGTTAGCTTTACCAATTCAGAAGTCAACGTCTTCAATCCTGGCAAAAATCGCTACACTCGATGCGATAGTTAACTACACGCACCACGTAAACAATAGTAGCGGCAAACTAAACGATAAAAATATAAATTAAAACGTCTCAATGCGGTATAAAGCGAGACGAACGTACAGATAGCCAGGTTAATGCAAAAACGCTGGGCCCTTCACGGCGGGCGACGGAGGGGGCGCGAGCGACGCAGCGGGAGGGGGGCCGGAGGAATACACGAACAAAACGCAACACAATCAAATGAGGGATGCACAAAAACGGGAATAAAACGAGAGACAAAAAGCAATATGGCGGATTGTTTTTAATTATCGAGTATCGGCATAAATCGACGCACGTCGCCGCGGGCCCGGCGCGCTCGAGAGGCCGCGGCCGTCGCCGGAGACGACATTCGATTCCGCTAATCAGTGAATGGATGCGGGGCGTAGCTCGTACAACAGAATTAATCCGATAGGAGATTTAAGAGAAAATGCTATTAAAAGAATAGCGATTTAAAATAATCAAGGTATGAAATGTGGTTAAAATAGAAAATTATTTTTGTTATGGCCTTTCGCAGGCAGATGGGCATGCGGCCCGCCTGTTGGTCCGCTCATGGACCACAGTGGCAGGGGTACAACCTGGTCGCTGCTTACCGCAAGGAGAAAGAGTGCTCTCTTAATAAAACATACATCAATAGGTATCCAGAAAAGAGATCTGAGTTAATACTTTCCTGCATCAGCCAATCACGCCTTTTCCTCAGATGGGTAGGCAGAGGTAGTACCAGGACACCTACGTTTCGCCTTGTGTGCTCCTGCCCACGACGTGAGTATCACTTTGCCCGACCCGAGATTCGACTCGAGACTTCAGCGTTCTAATTCGTAGTACGTAACCAAGGCAGTCTACGCTAAGCTAAAAAATCTTTAAAAAAATAACATTTACGTATCGTCTCCATTCATCCCGCGTTCCCGATTCATAAAATTCATGTGCAGGGGTGAAGGCGGCGATCCCGCGGATGTACAATATATTTAACTTATAAATAAGCGGCGAGCACTGAGCGCAGCACATTGTACGCATCACACCGCCTTTGTCTTTCCCGGGCCGGCTAATGATTCCCATCGTATCTGACTATCGAGATTTTTCTTAGAATGTTTACAAATGTTAATAATAAAACAGCTCGCATAAGTGAACAGTGCAGATTGAGAGGGGTGGCCGCAGTCCACCACGCCTGCGTAGTACGTGTTAGCGAACTACTAATTCTATCATTTAGTTTATATTTTACACCTAATTTATTTATTAACACCCAACACTCACATACGTAGTCGTGACCCCATATTAAGATCGAGTATTGTCTCTCAGGAACTATGAGAGACTTTTCGGTCTCACAAACACCCAGACCCGAAACAAATATATTATATGGATCACACAAATATTTGTCTCGGTGCAGGGATCGAACCCGCGGGCTCACGTTTCACAGCCAGCGTCTAACCAACTGCGCCACAGATGCTGTGTGTTACCTACAATATTTTTAAGTCAAATTTTAAATTATGAGGTATAATAAGTACGAGTGGGTTTGGCATACACGAGCCCGTAAACCTTGGGAATGAATAAGAATGAGAATAAGAATAATTTATTTGTATAACATAGGTAGGTACATTGATGATCTTAAATAAATATTATGAACTCTATGTTTTGCCATAAAGGCGTACAAATATTAATATTTAAAATTTTACAGTTACGGATTACATTGATAATAGTTAGTTATTATTAATTTAAGATAATTTACATTGACATTAATTTAAAACATAATTACGCAAAAATAAAGAAAAATAAAAACACTTATTCTAACACATCATTTAGGAACTGTTCAATACTGTAATAACACTTATCAATTAACATTTTAAATAGCGTTTTTTTAAATTTAGTTAAAGTCATATTCTTCAGATTGTCAGGTATTTTATTATAAATTTTTGGAGCCATACCAAAGAAACTTTTACTCATCAAAGCTGTTTTGCATTTTACGTGACATAGTTGATTTTTTTGTTTAGTGCGTATTGGATTTTTTTAAACTTCAGAGACTTTAACAAATAAGTTAGGATTGCTCTTCACAAATAATGCTGTTTCTAATATATATAAACTTGGTAAAGGTAGTACCTTAAGAGACTTGAAGTATGGGATACAGCTATCTGTTGTTTTTAGATTGCACATTGATCTTATACATCGCTTTTGTAATTTAAATATAAGCTCCCTATGAGTTGATAATCCCCAGAAAATAATACCGTACCTTAGCACTGAGGCAACTAGGCCATGATATGCCGTTAAAAGTGTATCAATATTAACTTTCCTTGACAACTGAAATAGTAAATAGGCGGCTTTGCTCAATCGTTTACATAACTCTTCGATATGGGTCTTCCAAGTGAGTTTATTGTCCAGCATAATACCTAAAAACTTAGTACTACTGACTTCCTCTATATCATAGTTTTGAAATTTAACACTGACTGATGAGTTTGGAAGGCGTTGGGAGAAGTGCATAACTTTAGTTTTATTTAGATTAATGACTAGGTTATTATTTTTAAGCCACAGTATAGTATCAGACAGAGCGGAATTAATATCTGACTGATAATTTGTATGGTCTGTACATTTCACAATAATTGTGCTATCATCAGCGAAGAGGACCATTTTATGTCTTATATATGCAGGAAGATCATTAATATATATAAGAAACATTAGTGGACCCAATATGCTACCCTGAGGGACCCCAAATTTAATGTTCCTAGGTTTAGATGTGTATATTATTTCTAGTTTACTTTTAGGACATATTCTAGAGATTTCTGTACACTGACATCTGTTGCTTAAGTACGATTCTAGTAGTTTATGGATGTTTCCTCTTATTCCATACTTGTAGAGTTTTTGTAGCAATATTTTATGATCGACATAGTCAAATGCCTTTGTCATGTCTGTGTAAATAGCACACACTAGATTTTTGTTATCAACAGATGTCATTATGTTTGATAATAAGTCGTATAGTGCCATGTCAGTAGACTTATTTTTTCTAAATCCCTTTTGCTCAATACAGAACAATTTGTGTTTTTCTAAATATGAATACAAGGATTGATAAATTACTTTTTCTATGATTTTTGAAAATATAGGAAGCTGAAAATGATGAAGCTTAGCTCAGCTACTGTTCTTATACATACACAATCATTAATTCTGAGTTGCTAATTTAGCACGGCACTAGGTGCAAAAGATTACCTCTAAGATATTTATTTTTACTATCACAATCATTTAACCCTTGTTTAATGTGATTGGGACTCCCAATCTGCATAAACAAACATAAGACAAAGAGGCAGTTGATGAAAGTACACAACCCTCCGTTTCTTAAAGTTTTGTGACCAGAACAAAATATATACGAACTAACAACAAAGTGAATACATTATAAAAAGTCTAATCAAATCCTAACACATCACAGTCCAAGGCACAATGCGTCAGCTTCCTTCAACCGACAAAATTAAAAAAAAAACATACGTCAAACCGAACAAAGTCCGAGAACTCCTTATTTTATATCCTTTTCATACGAAACTCAATTTGTGGCGCGGAATTTGTGGGTTTCTTGAAAAATGATCAACGGCCCTCGCACAATGAACTAAATATTTGGACCTTTTTTCTTGTTTTTTTTTTTGGACCCGCCCTTTTGTACCAGAGACAATAGGGTTGGGGGTCAACGACCTGATAAAACTCTCGGCTTCGTCTGTGGTTTTGTTTATGGCCGCACTTTGAATGTTCCACACTATTATTATAAGTGTGGACAGAGATGGTCCCAAGTTAATTTTGTGAAATTATTTTAAAGTCCGACATTAAGGCTCGCAAATCATATCATTAACGAGATTCGAAACTTCAAGTTATATTTGTCGATGTGTAAAAATATAATCAAATATTGAACATTTTAATATGAATTTAATTATAGTTTCCTTCAAAGAAAGAAAATCTGCATGGTGCTTGATAGATTTTTAAAGGAATTTCAAAAGTATTTAACCTCCTACAGGGATGGTGCCATAATCTCATAGAAAACCTACGTGAGTCGTGAAGACAGTAGCAAAACCAAACAATACCATGAACAACAAAGCAATGCTTGGCATTCCGTAACGCTCGCCATCCTGAGACATAAGATGCTAAGTCTCATTATGACTTATGTCCAATAGTTACTCTGGCTACAATTTCCTTCAAACCGGACCACAGCAGTGCATTTACACTGCTGTTTAGCGGGAGAAATAGACATTGTGGTGGTACCTACCCAGGCGGACTCTCACATATGAGAGACCTACCACCAGTAAAACCACCACCACCACCAGTGGTAGTTAAATATCCACCATATACGATGGATTATAATCTTTCGTTTTGATCCATGCTTCTATTGCCTTCCGAGTAAATAACAATTTGTTCAAAGTTAGAATTATTTATTCCAAAATAATTTAAATTATAAAATAGTCTACTAATTATCGATATGATTTTAGTGTATTACATTAGAAAGAATTGCCTTATTTAGTTACTAATATATCCGATCGTTGATCTTTAATTATTTCGGTTTTTTCAATCTAAGGCGGGCGAAACAGCGTGCAAAAGCTAGACGCCGATAATAAGGGCGATGTCCCGCGTCGGGAATCGAACCAAATATACACGCGTTTTAAATCAATACAAGAGAGCGCGCAAATAAATGAGTCCGCCGACCATGTTACAAGCTATTGTATCGAGACAGGACAAACATACCGTGGAGTCGAATATATTTATATAGTGTACATATTTTCGACTGCCTCGGTGGCGTAGTTGTATTACGGTACGGTTACAAAGCTGAGGTCACGGGTTCGAGTCCCGGGTCGGGCAAAGTGATATTGGATTTTTCTATTAATTATCAGCCCGGAGTCAGGAATTTGTGCCCGATATGGCGATAGGCTCGCCCCCTATCACATCATGGGACGAAACATACAAGGCGAAATGTGGGTGTCCTGGTGGCGCCTCTGCCTACCCCTTCGGGGATAAAAGGCGTGAGTTTATGTATGTATGTATGTACATATTTTTGTATAGTACTTAGGGGAGGTTAGTGGACTACCTGTGGCTGAAGAAGATATTTTAAAATAGAAAAGGGAGAGCATTTCAATGTGTCTCAATATAATATGCTTATACACCGTGCATATTCAGCTGACAATAGTTAAAGGAATTTCATTAAGTAAAGAGTGTCCAGGTCTATAGTTTGAAGGTCATTGTAGCCACAGTAACTACTGGACATATTGAGACTTAACGTTTTATGTTTCAGGATGGCGAGCGCAGTGAAATGCCAAGCATTGCTTTGAAATTCATGGTGTTGTTTAGTTTAGCTACTGTCCATGAGCGGTCGTATCGCTTACCATCAGCCCAATGGCATGCTCGTCTCGCCATTCATCGCAAAAAAAGACATGTAGCCTATAGATGATCACTCAGATTAAAAAGACTTCGGTCTCACATAACCTAGACCCGAAAAAAATAATTATGGATCACACGAACCTTCGTCGCAATAGGAAAAGAAAACAGGCATTGGCTGTCATGACCAACTTATGTACATTGCTTGTGGAAGTTCGTACGTCATCACAGCGTAGGGTGGTTATGACAGGACGTGAAACAAAATGCTTTTAATGTTCACACCGAAATAAGCTTTTACGTAACCCAGAATTTTTTTTCGGATCTAGGTGTTGTGAGACCAAAAAGTCTCCCGTAATATCAGATGCCTACGATAAAAAACTTGGTATTTTAATGTATTTTAAGGATATGACTACATGGCTGTTGGGTATAGGGTTTTATTTAGACCGCCTCCGTGGCGCAGTTGGTTAGACGTCGGTTGTGAAACGTAGGGCCGCAAGTTCGATCCCCGCACCGAGACAAATATTTGTGTGATCCACAGGTATTTGTTTCGGGTCTGGGTGTTTGTGAAACCGAAAAGTCTCTCGTAGTTCCTGATACCCACGACACAAGACACGATCTTAGTGTGGGGTCAGGACTATGCATGGGACTGTTAGGCGTATAATATTTAAAAAATGTATCATAATTAAAATCCATTAATAAGCATAAAAAATATAATTTAAAAATATAAAACGCATCGACTCCACACCACTCCCGCCACAAGTCAGTGAATCAAATAAGATTGTAGAAAAATTACAATCGGCAATACAAGAGTGTTCTGTATGAAATCAATGTAATTTGTTTCGTGAAATAGGTCTATAGACTAGAGGCATTGTGTGCTAGGCTATCCGCATTATAAACACTTTAAACTTTAAAGATATTAAATGAGTTTTTAGAAATTCTTAGTATTGGTGTAATGAGTCCAAGGTTCATTTTTTACTTTTTGGTAGTGTTAGGTGTATACTGAGTCTTGGGTTCTATTCTCGTGTTAAGTGAACCATTTTATAAGGGTTTTTATCTATGTATGTATTGTATATACGTTAATACGATCCCGCTTATATCCGCTTATGGGTAGGCAGTAGTTCTAAATACACACATTTCGTAAAACTTATTTTTGTCTAAAGGTTTGGGGCGAACCAATTGCTATGCCGGGCACAAATTCAAATCATGGTAATTTATTTAAGATATTTGAAAAATTATGATTACAGCTATTTTCTATTCTCAGGATTCATTAGTGGAGGAGATGACATAGAAAACCGGAAATGAACACCGCCTGAGATAACGCCAGGTAGAGCCAATCATCCGTCGGTTTCAACCCTTGCGGAATAATATTGTATCTAACAAATCATTTCGATTCATCAGTCATCAAATGAAATAAAAACCACACACGAAGAGAATTGCTGGAGTTTAAAATCGATACCAGAGCCTCACGGTTCAAGACTGAAGTATGCTCCCACTAGTGACTAGCCTAACAAGAGTATAGAAACTAGAAAAATATTCCCAACAAAAAAATATATTCAAGAAAACAAAGAACGGGTAAGCCAGTAATTTACGTATAATTATTGTTGCTCACACACAACATATGAACATACACACAAACACTCACACACCCAGTCAGTCGGTTTTAAAAGAAAAATTAAAATTAATATAAACCAATCGAAACAAAAGAAATGATATTTAAGAAGAACGGGATAGTAATATAAAACTTCAAATCGACGTTGGCAATGTCATGGATGCGACTTCAATTGTTTCTTTATGATTTATATTAATTTATTGAATATTGCGTATTTACAAAAGAATTGCGGCGTCGGTCTTTCCTTCACAACGTGGACAGACGACCTCATGAAGACTGCACGAAGTCGTTGGATGCAGATCGCCTCCAACAGGTCTCCGTGCGCTTCCAACATCATTGGAATTCCTGAGGCAGTAGCAGAAAACATCACTGAAACGGCTGTGACTTCACTCTACATACGACTATACGTGAGATAAATGTTTTGATAATTGTTTGAGATGAATCTTAAGGAATTTTTCAAATTGTTGGCAATATACATGGTCGGTCCCGCGATTAAATTGGTGACTGTTAAGTATATCTTTGAAAGCTAATCTTTGCAATTTATATATTACACGATCGTTCTTCACTTATTAAACAACATATTGAATTTATTTATTTTATTTTATTTTATTTACACAAAACAGGTTACAATCTTAAAGCTGCTAAATAGTTACAATAATGTTTTTTATCTTGAATATAACCCAAAACTTGTGTTTCACGAACAATATTATACTACGAGGCGAATATACTGCTATATAACTATATACTGGAGATTACAATACAAAATTGAATTGTGGGGTATTTCAGTTTCATTACTTTTGAAACTCTACTCACTTCCACCAGGACGCTGTGCGGTTTTTTGGGAGAGATTCCGATATATTTATACTTTTATTGGAAGTTCTTGGGTTGCTAATGATGATTTCTGAAGAAACATTGTTTTACTATGTATTTTATTTTATCTTACAAGTCAACTATGCGCCGTCCAGGTGTGTCTTATGTGTGAGCGTCTCATCCACATTTCAATGCCGCCAACCCGCCCGTCCCAGCAACCGCGTAAGAAATTCAAAAACGGAATGATTTTTAAAAAATGTATTCGTCCGAGCGCGCTCATTTATAATATGAGAAACCGAACGGACGCCAACAAAAAACAACACGAAATTTTGTTCGAAAACGAACGATCTCGCGATAAATATTGAAATATGGAATGGAGATATGATACTTTTTATTCTCATTTGGTCAGGTTTTTATTTTATTCGTTTTTATTTTGTTCCTAATGGCGTTTGGAACAGGGGTTAATGGCTGTTCGGGCATCGAGTGCGCTACCGTTTTATAGACTATTAATTTGATGGCGTTGGATGTGGAACTAGCGTGTGGACGCCGTGGGACGCTCGACATGCATTTAATGACTTCCCTCGTCGTTCGTTGTCATAACCGCTTTATAATTGGAACTTTATGTATTTATATTGGCTTTATGGTCATATTTTTAAGTTATTTCGATCGCCGTTTGAATGGCTTTATGAATTTTGTATCGGGATTCAGTTACAGTGCCGCAGATTATGAAGCTTGTGTGTTGAAATGTCCATGCATGTTTACTAACTGTGTGAATACAACTCAGATTTTGTTTTATAGAAAATCTTATCTATTTCTAAACATTTTCTACAATATGTGCGGTTCGCGAACCCGGAATAGGCCTGGTGCACTGTGGCCTAACCCGTCTAAATCGAGTTCTCAGATGTATAGAAATCCCGTCAAAAAATTGAGTCTTTCAGTTGTTTTTAAAATTAGAAATTAGGACTGTGTCATTAATATTAAATGGGCCAGTTTTCTAGGTATGCTAATCATAGAATATTACGAGGCCTAGTAATGACCTGCCTAGGTTTTACAATTTCTAATGCTATATTTCGATATCCAAACATACGGCCCTGTGGCGCAATGGATAACGCGTCTGACTACGGATCAGAAGATTCCAGGTTCGAATCCTGGCAGGGTCGTTTGTTATTGGTTTAGCTTTTGTTTAATATATTATTAATTAATTTATTTATTTTATTTTATTTTATTTTTATTCTTTACTGCACACACAAAAAATACAAAAGGCATACAATATTTTACAGATAAAATTAAAGAGTACAGTTGGCGGTCTTATCGCTCTAAGCAATTTCTTACAGACAACCTTTGGATGGTTATAAGGAAAGGAAAAGAAGAAAAGGCAGTCTAGAATTTAAACGATACAAGATCCAATAAAAAAAACATTTTTGAGACTGTCCCGCTCTGTCACCCCACACTGCAACTCCTGTAAGCCAGCACCGACAGGAGGTATTTTATTATTATTCAGCATTAAAATTGCGAGTTTCCGAGTAAAACGCCATTACACGGAGAGAGTTTCTCGCGGCAAGAATCGTATGCGATTATCGCATGATATAACTGCCATAGATTATCGTGTTCTGACAAACGTTTACACGATGCAACTTATTTCTATCGTTACGATATTCGTATGTTCGAGGAGAGAAACTAAACGGTAAATTGGACTTAATTCTAACTTGTCTTAAACCCGTAATTAATCTAATAGATAGATTAATATACAAATAAATAAATAAATACAACCAACAGTCACATACATAGTCCTGACCCCACACTAAGATCAAGTCTTGTGTCGTGGGTATCAGAAGCTACGAAAACTATAAATTAAAAATGTTTTAACTTTGTATAAAGAAAATACATTGTTTCAATAATAACATTGATGGAGTTTTTGTAAACAATTGAATTATAAAATTAAGAATTATTTTAGCTGGTGGTCCTTTAGATCGCCTCCTACGACGGGCAGAAGATACCACGGAGAAATTCTCATGCTATTTAACCAATTGAGCTGTTATTTCACTCTTTAATTTAAAAAGTCAGAAGTGTGTGGTTCGAGCCTCCTGACTAAACAATTGTCAATTTGCATTCCTACGAACAAGGATTTTGATCTACTGACTAATTTGTTGCACAGTATCAGTCTTTATTAGCCTTTAAGCAAGGGACTTTACAACTGAGAGTTCGATTGAGAGGCCTTAGGTCATATCAATAGACTATTACGGTGCTGTTAACTATCAGTGTTATAGCTCATTTTTAGCTGGCGTTAGGATTTTTTAGTATTTTGAATGATGACCATAATTTACTGTGGCTAAAAACCCGACATGAGCTACGCAAATGTGTCGCGTTTCTGGTTCATTCTATGTACCTACATCCGGAGAGAATCAGGCGGGTTTAAGTAATAGTTTCAACCAGGGAGACAACAGATACTCAGCTGAACATTCACCATACCGTACTGTACTGTATCAGCTCATACAGGGTATCTCAAGACCGCGACCGAAAACGAAGCCAGGTGGTAGTTTTAGTGGTTACAGACACGATGCAAATAAAATTTTCACCAAAACAGCGCCGATTTTTTTTTAGAATTTTTTAAAAATCATCTTGTTTGGGTGGTAAAAACCTAGATTTTTGCGAAAATAATAATTTAATCCCTTACGTAACATTGAATGTTGAAAAATAAACAGGTCTGCATCATTATTTTAGGAAAACTATGTACTGATCACCCAAATACGACGATAAGTAAAAAAATAAAAAAAAAAGTTGTCCATTTTTTTTTGCGAAATTTTTACTTGCATTGTGTCTGAAATCACTAATACTACCACCTGGCTTCGTTTTCGGTCGCAGTCTTGATATACCCTGTATACACTGCAGGGCACGACTCACAAGCCTCCTCTACAATCGAGAGTATGTTTGACCGGGGTTATGTTTGTCCACTACGCTGGCCTAGTGTGGATTGGCGGACTTTAGATACTATAGTAATTCCTACAAATTGTTATGGCATGCAGTTTTCGTCACGCAATTTCCTTCACTGTTAAAGTGCGTGGTGATTGACATATACACATGATTCTGAAAAGTCAGAGGTGTGCCCCAGAATTTGAATTTGAACTGCGTCTGGTCCATTACCATCAGACCACCACATTTATATATCAACTGCATCATCAGTTTATAAAATACCGCCGCTTGCAATCCCAACGCCGGCAATACCCATCAAACGGGTTACTAGTGTGGAAATAAAGCCTCCATTCCACATGGGTTTACATAATAAAGGTCTGTGCAATCCGCCTCGTCATCCTCCCGATACTAAAATAAAATGATACGCGCCGCCGAGAGATTTCATATTTTAAAAATAAATTTGTATACGCTAGTGCTAAGTCACGTTCACGCTGTTCGCGTCTTCACTTTGTAGTGCTTTGTGTTTTTAATTTTATAGCGAGAAATAGAATCTTGTGTCCTTATAGTGCTTACCTTTGTTCTGTGTTTGTGATGGTATGCTAGGTGCACTGTTATGCTAAAGAAAAATAATCATCAGTTGACAAAAAATGGACGTGATTATTGTGAAATATTTAAAAAAACAGATGATTTTGTGACTGGCGCTAATAAATAAGAAGTCGCACTGGAAGACCTATTTTAAAAAATTGAATCACTGAGGTACAAAATCTCGACATGACGGAATTGAAAATGAATTGAAAAAAAAACTGATTTGAAAAAAAAATACCGCGGAAATTGGAAACACTTGATTTGCGGGCCTGTTAAATGTTTGTTGTACAAAAACCTTCTCGAGAATCGAACTCGCGACCTGCAGTAGGGCAGGCGACTTTTCGGCAGAAAATTACTAAAAGGGTAGGAGAGTTACGCAATAATAATTAGGTAGGTAATTTAATAAAAACGTCACATGTTGTAGATTCCAATTTGAAACGATGAACTAATTATATTGGCTAATATTTTTTAATTTTCTCATGGCTAGGAAAGCTTTATCCACCTCTCTATTCTTTATAAAATTATCTATATAAGGCTGGAGAATCTAGACTTTTGTAATTCAATTTAATGTCACGCCATCTATTTAGTTAAAGAAGCATTATGCATGTTGTAGTTATAAAGTTTGTCAATAGATGGCTCTGTATAGTGCTTTTAGCAAAAATATAAATCCATTTATTTCTCTATTAAAAATAATAATTAAGTTCACATTGTAATCATTTTGATACTTTATTATTGAAAACAAAAAAAGCTCATGCTTTTTATATTAATGAAAATCTTTAATGAGTTATATAAGATTTAAAATTTTATTAAATTATTACAAAACAGAGCGATTTTAATATTGATTCCAAACGTTAAAGGAAATAAAACACGACTTGTACAATTTTTATGTATACATATTTATTCATAAATTACGCTGTCACATAAATTAAATTATGTACAATTAAATAATACAGTTAAATTTATATAAAAATAATTATACAGATACCGGGTGTATGTGGTGGACGCACTAAGGGACGGTCCATGGTGGCGGGGACCCCCCCTCGGCGCGTGGGCCATGCCCCCCGACTGCATCGCAACACGGATTAAAATGAAGCTTTGAAGAAGCGGTCGTCGCAAAATCAACAAGCATCGATAAAACATCGACAAAAACGGTGACTAGAGTTCCGCGACCGCCCTTTAAGGGTGTAACACTTATTAATAAGATAAATATATAAATTAAATATAATAAATAAAAAACTCATCACACTCAAGACTCCGAATCGTATTGTACATTCCAGTTAATCGACATAATCATTCTCGATATTGATTCGATAAGGGCTTACCCTTAATCAATTTTATCGATATTTCAATAAATAAACTTAAATTAACCATCCTCTCATAGTAAATAGTATATGTTTAGACATATTCTCTCATTTTTCGTCGTATTTTAGGGTTTGATCTCCTATAATATATGTGTATATCTTATTATTGTAGGTCGACATTTAGGCAGCAGGCGGCGGTGGCGTCGCCCCTGGAGCCGACGGCCCGCGCGGCGTAGTGTCCGGCGTCCTCGGCGGCGGCGCTGGTGATCTCGAGGCGGTAGCGCGCCGTGCCCTCCATGGTGAACCTGTAGCGGGGCGAAGTCTCGTCGATGGGCTTGCCGTCCTTCAGCCATTGGAGCTGTAGTGGTGGCTGTTGAGGGAGAATAGACGTTATTGTTATGGTTGACAGGAGTTGTATTAGCTTACGCGTACCCTATTACTGTACAGTGCAAACCCAGGGTGAGATGGTGGATTGACAAGGCATGATTTTCCTATACCAATTGATAAAATTGGATCTAATAGTGTTGTATAACTTCGGCATGTATCAATTAAATTGTTTTTTTCTCTCTATATTCAATCAAAATTAACTGATTAGCTGGCGTACATTTGATACTCCATTCCATTTAAAATGTGGAATTCAAAACATTATTTTGGCCATATTGATACTATTGAAAAAAAATATATATTTGATCGTGGTGGTATTGTATTGAACTACATGAAGTCGATTGTCAAGACCTAGACCAGCTGATTTCGAATTACTATTTTCGACAACATTACCTTGTTAAGCTCCGCGGTGAAGACAGCAGGCTCAGAGGCGTTGAGGGTGAGCGAGGCGGGGAAGGACGTGTAGGTGGGGGAGGGGGGTGTTTCACCCGGTACCACCACCACAAGCGTGCACGTCGAGAACGACTCGCCCGCGTCGTTGAACGCCTCGCATGTGTATGTGCCTGTAGAAAATGGTATATTATTTAGTACTGGAGGTTGTAGGTCTTGTTGGGTAAATATACATATAATTCGTTTATAATATTGTAGGATATAAGTCCCATTGCTGGGTAAAGTTTCTTCAGCATTTTGTGTAGGGACTTGACAAGTTCCAGGAATAATATTTTGGTTGAGTAGATCGATGACCTGTACGAATTCCAATCATTTTGATTGGAATTCGTTCTAAATATTTATTGTGTAATTTTTAAACTCTAGTGAAGAATTAATAATATTATAAGGATTTTCTCCCTAGATAAGCAATAATTAGGACAGATATTTTGGGTCTACAATCACACAAAAATAATGAATACTAATACTATAAAAACTAAAACTCTAGCAAAGATTAGTAAAGACATAAATGCGCATAGCGCCATCTGTGATCAGATACTTCAACTATATAGTTACTAACCGGCGTCCTCAGGGAATATCTCGGCGATGGTGAGCTTGTGGATGTTCGCCTCGCTCGAGTACTGGAAGTCCTTGGAAGGTTTGATCTCTTTGTTATTGTGCAGCCATACCACGTCGAAACGCTCGGCGCCCACGATCCTGTAAAAATATTTATTACATCTGTGTTTTGATATAGGAATTGAGGTGAAGATATATATGGTAAAGTTGTAAAATACAGACGCTAGGTGGCGTTAAAACAATTTTGTAATACCGAAAATACAAGATTCTCGCCGCAAGAAACTCTCTCCGTGTAAATAGGGCTTAGATATAGCGACGAGACGTAATAAGTCCCTTATAGGAATTGATAAGGTATCACACATTAAAAAGGTTGTTGTTAATAAAAGCCAGACGGCATTCATGAACCCTCTTGATGCAGTTTCATTACATGTATGACTAGTGGTCGCTTAGCATTAAGTAGTTGGTAGCCATATTATACTGTGATTTCAAAATAAATAAATAAATACACCCAACAGTCACATGCATAGTTCTGACCCCACACTAAGATCAAGTCTTGTGTCGTGGGTATCACAAACAACGAGAGACTTTTCGGTACCACACAAACACCCAGACGCGAAAAAAATACCTGTGGATCACAAATATTTGTCTCACTGCGGGGATCGAACCCGCAGCCTCACGTTTCACAGCCGGCGTCTAACCAACTGGACGTTCATACCTGCACGATAACGTGACGGCGTCTCCGTCGTTGACGACCTGCGAGACGCAGTGGTCCACTATCCTGGGCGGCTTGTCGCCGGACTTGAGCGTGCTCACCGCACTGCTGTCCATGGCTGCAAGAGATATACACAATATTATTATCTTATGATTTAGGCTAATTTTCTCAAAATACTGCAAACGTAAACGTATATTGCCTCGGTGGCGTAGTTGTATAAAGCTGAGGTCTCGGGTTCGAATCCCGGGTCGGGCAAAAGTGGTATTGGATTTTTCTGTTCATTATCAGCCCGGAGTCAGGAATTTGTGCCTGATATGGGACGGAACGTACAAGGTGAAATGTGGGTGTCCTGGTAGCACCTCTGCCTACCCCCTCTGGGAAAAGGCGTGAATTTATGTATGTAGTGCAAACGTATACAGCGGTCAATTGTGTATTTATAGCTTATTCATTTCACAATATCTATCAATATTATATTGCAACCATACGAAGATGAGCAATAATGGGGACCAATAGAGGATATGATTTTTAATACTAATTTCATTTATCAGTGTTATTATTATTTATGATATGTACTGCTAAAAATCAACGTCACATAACAGTTTAAAAATTAAAAAAAAACTAATTTATAAATAGGGTTGCCACTCTTGAACCGTTAGCCCAATATTTTAGTACTTAAACTTCACGTAACCACAGTGTAAGGTTAGAAGACGGTACTCACGTTTAACAGTGACTTTGCACTTGGTCTCGACCTCGCCCTGGCTGTTGGTGGCCTTCAGCGAGTACACGCCCTCGTCTTCAGGGAATACCTCGTTGATAGCCAGGGAAGCGACGCCGTTCTTGTATTTAAGGTCTACCACCTGTGTACGGAATTTAGTTAGTGTTTTTGAAATATTGATGAATACTTTTAACAAATGGACGCTTTGTTAAATCTCCATTATAATTAAAAAAATAATCTAAATATTTGCAATACAAGCAAAATTATGTACTTAGTTTAAGTTCAACTGAACCATAAATCCAGATTTTAATTAAATAAGGTTTTTAAAAATATATATTTTTTTTCCATTTTCCTTTTGGACTACTCATATTTTATAGCGTCCCAATAACTTTATGTACTCAATTATGTAAACAGCATTATTGCTCTTTCCTTAACGGCAATTATCTTTAATACTTTAAATTACTTCTACCATATTATCGAACACATTACCTCAGACGAGTGCAGGGGTTTTCCGTTCTTGTACCACTGCACCCTGGGGTCAGGGTCTCCGCGTACTGAGCACGACAGCAGTAAGGGCGCTCCATCCCTTGCGCTTAAAGCGTCGGGTAACGCGCGGGCGAATGTCGGCGCGCACATCGATGAGTCTGATGCTGGTACTGAAAGTATATATAGTTATAAGTAAAGGGGGGATAGTTTCTTCTTCTTCTTTCTGCTTAGGGGTTATTGACCAACTTGATTTAGCCAATAAATAAAAATAAATACACCCAACAGTCACATACATAGTCCTGACCCCACACTAAGATCGAGTCTTGTGTCGTGGGTATCAGGAACTACGAGAGACTTTTCGGTCTCACAAACACCCAGACCCGAAACAAATACTTGAGGTTCTCACAAACATTTGTCTCGGTGCGGGGATCGAACCCGCGGCCTCTCGTTTCACAGGCGGCGTCTAACCAACTGCGCCACGGAGGCTGTCAATAATGTTGGAATATTGTATGTACGCTCTAATTGTCTCGTGTATCAGAAATATTTAATGTTGACATGAATAACACTATGTAAAGTTGAAATATATAAGATGTAGCAGTACTCAATAAAATAAAAATAAAAACTTATGAGGTCTATGAAATATGACTTGGGATAGTTGTGATAGTGTTGGGGTACCATTTTGCAAAGATGTTCAGATAAAAATAACAAGTTTATATGCGTATTTCAAACATATCGACACTATATTGGCAGGTAGTAAATTTATAGGCGAGTTTTTAAATATTATTAAAGTCCTGTTACGTCTACACAATAAAACTACTAAATGTTCAATAAAATAGATTTAAAATACTCACAGACTAGCTCCTTGGTGGCGCTTCTAGACCTGGACGAAGCGTCAGAGTCGAGACGAGCGCCGTACTTCTTCTTCGTAGTGTCGAGTGAACTCTGTGGCGAGTACTTCGGCCTCACCGCGGACTTTGACGGCGGGTCGATGGTCACCTAAATTACAACCGTATTAAGCATATACATACATACATACATACATACATACATACACAAACTCACGCCTTTATCCCCGAAGGGGTAG
Source organism: Deilephila elpenor (assembly GCA_949752805.1). Classification (NCBI taxonomy): domain Eukaryota; kingdom Metazoa; phylum Arthropoda; class Insecta; order Lepidoptera; family Sphingidae; genus Deilephila; species Deilephila elpenor. Next base: position 3,765,655 of record OX457119.1, read on the forward strand.
GCACAGGCGCCACTAGGACACCCACATTTTGCCATGCATGTTCTGTCCCACGATGTGATAGGAGGCGAGCCTATCGCCATATCGGGCACAAATTCCTGACTCCGGGCTGCTAATGAATAGAAAAATCCAATATCACTTTGCCCGACCTGGGATTCGAACCCGAGACCTCAGCTTTATAACCGTACCGTAATACAACTACGCCACCGAGGCAGTATTAAGCATATACTTGTATATATTTCTAATTATTACTTTATTCTATGCATTTAAATAATAATAATAATGAATACACCCAGCAGTCACATACATAGTCCTGACCCTACACTAAGATATAGTCTTGTGTCCTGGGTATCAGAAACTTTGGGAGACTTTTTCGGTCTCACAAACACCTAGACCCGAAACAAATACTCGTAGTTCACACAAACATTTGTTTCAGAGCGGGGATGGAACCCGCAGCCTCTCGTTTCACAGCCGGCGTCTAACCAACTGCGCCACGGAGGTTGTCAATTTAAAAGGAATGTTTTTAAGCATTTTGAATTTCATTAATAAATTTTTCATTCAATCAGTGTAACTTAACGTGTTTCAATGAAGCTAGGTAGGTAAATTTTTACATAATGTAATCAGTTTGACACTTGAATTTCCAGCCTTCTTATATTGTGTATTTTGTTACAGGCATTACAGTAACCACAGTGAATATGATGGTAATTATAATGCCATCAGAATGTTCTCTTGCTATTCGAGTAATTATGTTTTCTTAAGTAACCGTCGGTATACAGGTAGGTCTCTCATATGTGAGAGGCCGCCTTGGTAGGTACCACCGCAATGTCTATTTCTCCCGCCAAACAGCAGAGTAAATGCGCTGTTGTGTTCCGGTTTGAAGGACATTGTAGCCAGAGTAACTACTGGACATATTGAGACTTAACATCTTATGTCTCAGGATGGCGAGCGCAGGGCAATGCCAAACATTGCTTTGTAAATCATGGTGTTTGGTTTTGCTACTGTCCATGAGCGGTCGTATCGTTTACCATAAGGCGGACGGCATGCTCGTCTCGCCATACACCGCAATAAAAAAATGTTTACCTTTGTCTTGGTGATGATCGGTGGCGGCGCAGGCTTGATCGGTTTCTCGATGTAGCGCCTGTCGCCAGAATGTAAGAAGTTATGTACCATTTGTTGCTGTTCCGGTGACGTCACCTCGCCTGTAAATACACAACAGTTAATTAGTTATTACTCAAGGACATAAACTACCATTTTTTAAACAAACTGAGAAGTATAAAGCAAGTATTTATTATTTAAATTTAGACACAAGGGAGGGTGTGGTAATGAATTGCATTCGTGAATCCGAGACTCTTTTTATCGATCGTTAATAAAATAAAAACATCGATAATTAATTAATCGTCAATTGATAAAACTTTTATAAAAAGAAGTATGACGCAATCACTATTTGCGCTTTTTTAACGTGTCTGAAACACTGGGTATCGTCATCATCATCATCTATTTCATCCTGGGGCATAAATAGTCCACCGCTTAACCACCACACCCTATAAATTCCCCAGCGACTTACTCTAAATATTAGATTAAGTATTATATGCATGAACTTGTAATAAAAGCTATATATTTTCCTACATGAAACTGAAGGATTTTTTTATTATTTTTATTAGAAGTAATTAAAAATTAAAAAATATAGCAGTACGTACCTTCAACAATAACAACGCACGAGGTCTCGTCCGTGCCGTGCACGTTGGTGGCGACGCACGTGTACTTGCCGCTGTCCTCGGGGCGGCAGTCGATGATCTCCATGGTCACCACGCCGTCCGAATGAGTCATCGCGTAGTCGTACTTGGATAGCTCGCGCTTGTCCTTGTACCTATGGATGGAGGGTTGTTTTAATAAGGGTTTTGAGATTTAATATTCATTTGCTGATATTTTTAATAGGGCCCGATGCATGTTAGTCGTAGTATTTCATAAAAATACATAAAATATTTTTATGGAAAACATACATTATAGGGTGTTTTTATAGATTTTTAATAAACCAAAAATAAATCATGATGAGAATCATCGGACGCTCATGATGAGAAGCATGAAAGCTGCCGAGGATGGTGGAAGCTGGACTTTAAGCCAAGTGGGTAAAGAGATGAGGAGTGTTAAGGTGGTGGTAGCAACACTTGAAACAGCAGGTGGTACTGACCATTTGACGGTGGGCGTGGGCTTGCCGCTCAGACAGCAGAGCAGCTTGCAAGTGTCGCGGGCCTGCATGACGCGCGGCCGCAGCTGGAACGTGAACACGGGCGCCGTCTCCGAGTACTCCTGCCAGAACGTGTAGGGCAGAGCCTCGCGGCGACGCGGCGCTTCCGAAGGCGGGGGGCGCTGGACCTTGGGTAGGGCTGTGGAGGAAATAATATGGTAAATATGTGCTATAATATCAGACTGTATACAGCCTATGCTGAACAGGGGATTCCACAATCAGATTCCAATACCTCCGCTGTGTCAATAGGGATCGACGCAGCATAAGGATGCAAAAATCCCTTCATTCAGAACAATTTAAAGCACGCTGACATAAAATAGATCAGTGACGGATCAAAACTCAAAAACACAGGTTTACACTACCAGATTTTTACCAGATTCTATAAATTTTCTTGCATTACAAAAAATGTATTAGTTATAGTTACTTGATTATCAAATTATTTCTATAATATTTGTTGACAAATTGAAATGTATTAAAAAAATAAAGTTTAATTATAGAAAAGCTAAACTTCCAACACTCCTTGACAAGTCTTTAGTAATAAATTGGAAACGTTCCGAGCTAATTAATCAGACACATTAACGCACTAACGCGCTCCTCGCTAGATTTATCGACACGAGCGCGTCACAATGCAGATGACAAACGTCCGATACGATGCGAGTCTAACGAACCCTACCTTCATACACTAGTGCAGCGGTTCTAAAACTTATTGACGCCCTGGCCCATCTCTATCTTAGCGCATAAAGCAGTAACAGATATAGCAATTATTTGTAAAAATACAAATAGGTACTACATATTTCTATATATTTCCTAACATAGACGGCTAAAGGCGTGGGCGATTGAATAAGGACTTAGTTATTCATAATTTTGCTATAATCAATATAAATTTCATGTTACTATGGCAGGAAATCTGAACTAAAACGGCCAACCGAAAATTACTCACGTTAAAATTTTGTTTAAAATGTGGAAAAATTCTTTCACTAATTAAAATAAATTAATAGATATTTTATATTTTTTTTAATTCATCACTAGGCATACGATATGCACAAGCATCTTATAAAAGGGGCTACAGTGCAAAGTTTGAGAACCTCCCCCACATTGTATAAAGCTACTAGTATGTGACCTGAATGCCAGCGGCGATCGCTTCCGCGTGCGGTTTATATCAGACCCTTTGATATTGATTAATCAATGCGTAATTAGACACGGTTTCACGGCAATTGATTGCGGAAGAGAAGACAGGTATGTGGGTTATCGAACCAAGTTTATTATAGATAGTATTTTAGATTATTGTTTATGAGTTTATAAGAATGGCAAAAGATTTTTAAGGAATTTATTTATTTGCGTGGTTTGTTGTATTATTTATTTTTAGAAGTAGTCGTAAAAATATTTTAATTATGATCGAATTTATGACATTCTTTATATCAGAAATTTTTACTTGCATTGTGTCTGAAGTCACTAATACTACCACCTGGCTTCGTTTTCGGTCGCGGTCTTGATATACCCTGTATGTACGTCCCACTGCACGGGCCTCCTCTACAGTCAAGAGTACGATTGAGAGGGGCCACGATTATACGATTGTGAAAATCTATTTAAAGTAATACTTACGCTGTACGTTGAGGAACACGACCTCTTCCCTGAACCCGTAGTGGTTCTCAGCCCTGATGATGTACTCGCCGCGGTCCTCCAGCTTCACGCGGTTTATTATGAAGTAGTAGTCGTCGCCGGCGTACCTGGACATAATCGATATTAATTGAGGGTCAAAATATAATATACATACTATCAGGCAAAGATAGTGAAAAGAGACAAACAAATTAATTTTGTAGATGGTCTTGTAATTTTAACTGTCTCACGCCCGAATACTCAAACAGCATTGAAATATTAAGTTGCACATAACTACCCACTTCCCGCTTAGTCAGTACATTTAAGCGGGACTTGCATACTTATGTGCAACTTAATATTTAAGTAGCGTTTGGCTATTCGGGCGTTAGGCCTTATGATTTATGCCTGTTTCTGCCACCAAGTTATGTGTAAGCTGTAAGCTTTTGTGTTTTAGTTTAATCGATATTGTAGGCAGTGATTACTATACCCTAAGAGACTAAAACCAACTGTCTCGAGTTAATAGTCTTGTTAAATTTGTGTTTGAAAGTCAAGTAATATTGTATAACTTTTTTTACAACTACCGTCTCTATTAAGAAACATCTCTCACGGGGTCGATTTATTGTGTAACAAATTTTTATCCCAGATATTTTGGTATATATTTATGCGTGTAATATCCTACATACCTCTTCATGAACTTGACGGACTGTCGCAGTTCGTGGTTGTTGCGCGACCAGGTGACGGTGGGCGTGGCGCAGGCGATGATGCGGCAGTACAGCTTCACGGACTGGCCCTCGTAGCAGAACGCCGACTGCGGCTTGATCACGAAGCGCGGCGCCGCTTGTCTGCGGTCTGGTGGGCATGGATTATTTTATCGATTGTTGTCGATTATTAGAAAACGATAATTTTGAAATTTTTGAAGTACATAGATCATTAACTAATTTCTGGAAACTTTAAAGTAAAGATAATAATTTTGTGTTAAATGAAATATTTAACCGTGTCGTAGAGTACCTTTCGGAAGCACTTACTTGAATATGACACTGTTCGCAATTTTATGGCAAAAAGATCTAATCAGGGTGTATGTCACATGTTAAAAATTTCAAATGATAAGGATATAGTGTTTAAAGTCAATAATTTAATTACAATTTGAGAGATAAACTTACCGAACTGTCCATCGTATATCTTCCACTTCTCGATGAGAAGCTTGCGTAGCGAACTGTACTCGCTTAGCCTGCCGATGGGCAGTCTGAACGATGACCAATTCTGTGCAACAACATTTAATGTTACAATCGATATCAGGATTTTAAAATGCGGTATATTAGCTCAAAGTGATTTGGAGAATCGAATTGAAACACATTAATTTAAGAGTTATTGCTCAGGCTATCGACACTTGTAAACTTTTAAATTAACTACGCCAAAATTGGTAGTTAAAATAACTAACTATTTCTGTGAGAATGTTTTAACTCCATGTTAATCAAAACTTTCCATACAGATAGCTGGCCGTAAACAAGCGGAATATTTTATATGCTTTAAATGTATATTTTTTACTATTTCTACAAATCCTATAAGAATGCTGTGCTGGTGCTAGTTTTAGGCACCTTGAGACGAGTTATAAAGTCACCATCTATCAAGGGGTGCCACAGGAATTATTAAACTGTTTTTTGCATGGATTTGTATGATAAACAGGGTGGTATATTTGGAGTATAGTGTAGTTACCTCGTATCTCTGCCGCAGTCTGTCGCGCATGGCTTCGTATCTGCGTGCGTCGAGCGCGTGCGTGCGCGCGGCGGCCGCGTCGCCCGCCAGCCACTTGTGCAGCAAGCACTCGTGCGCCGTCATGCGCTTCCTGCGATATCATGTAGTATTATCGATATGTTATACCATGGATCATATGATTAATCGATTTTTAAGAAGATTTCTCAATGCGACTATTAATAAAATCCTCATCAAATATATGTATATCCAGATCATATTTTTCTCCTACAAATCTGTGCTTACAAACATATCAATTTTTACACAATTGATAAAACAGTCATAATTTCCGCAACTTTAAAACACTTATACTTCCTTCTTGTAATCTGTATCTACTGCGACTCTATTTGCAGCCCAAAAAAACTTAAATTTCTTTCATGTTTGGTTCTTTTGAACGAAACGTGAAACAAATAAAATTGTTTCATACAATTATATCAAATAGGGAGTCACTTAACAACAAGTGCAATGTATTAACTCAGTCCAAACAGCACATAAAATCTCTTATGTATTTTCCTTTCTATTTTCGGCTTACTAACACTATAGCAGAGTCGATACATGTTTTTCAAGAGAATAAGATTTTTTTGAAAATAATTATGAAGTATACTAACTCCTTGTTCTTGACGAGCAGCCTCCTGATGAAGTCCTTGGCATCATCAGACACATGTTGGAATGCCTCCTCGTCGAACTCCCAGTCGCAAGCCTTCACGTTCTTCAGGGTTTCGATGTCGTTGTTACCCGCGAACGGTGATAGACCCGACAGACTGTGTAATAAATCGTACATTATAGATTTTTTTGTAAAGAGGTTTAATTTGTAAACGACATACGTGTGGGATAAATAATATTTTATCGATATTCTTTGTTTTAAAAAGTAATACTATTCGATATTACAAAAGTTAGGTCTAAAACTGTAATTGGGAGAACGATCTTTTCGATGGTAGAAATGCAAGTATGAAGTTATTAAATTGTGCAATTTATTATATCAAGTATGTCATTTTATTGTGATCATGTATTTGTTTTTTGTTATGTACTCAATTAAAATAGTTCTGTAGTCAGTCGTCCGATCGCTAGATTCTACAGGGTGTTCTTTTGTCGTACATATTTTACCATATAAATAAACAATTTACCCATCTATCACAAAAACAACAAACCCATCCCCCAACCCCTAACCCCCAACCACAACGCAACAACCCCACAAATACTTTTAAAAGTCGATAATCATATACTCACAGCACGTAACCGAGCACGCCCACGGCCCACATGTCGGTGTAGAAGCCGACGGGCTCGCGCTCCACGATCTCGGGCGCCGCGAACTCCGCCGTGCCGGTGGAGATCTTCACCACCTCGTTGGGGTCCAGCTTGGTGGCCAGGCCGAAGTCGATGATCTGTGGAGCAAATAAAGCATTATAGTAAAGTAAGGAGGTGCTGTTTGAGCATAAAATTTACTTCTTTAGGTGAGAGAAATCATCGATTGATATGAAAAACTTTTCGAGTGAATTTTTACCACCACTTAAAATAATTTATAGGTTCAAAATTATCGATTTTACAGATTATGGAAATTAAACTCAAATATATAAACTCAAATATTCAAAGATTTTTAATGATTAACAAAGATATTTGGTTTCTAATGTAAATATTGTAGGTGCATTATTATTTATAGGTGTCAAAGCATAAAAAATTGCACCCCATCATTTAAATAATACAATAAGTCGAGACGTGTATTGTGTGTTGGAAATAACGAAATCCTTTGGACGCTGTTTCAAAATTTCTGCATTAGGCTTCAGACCCGTCAATTAAAAACAAAATATTTATCTCACCTTAACATCAGTACCAGTCCTGGTCTGGCACATAACATTCTCTGGTTTAAGGTCGAGATGGATGATGTTCTGCTCGTGCATGTGCCTCACGCCCTCGCAGATCTGGCGCATGTAGTGAGCCGCTTCGGCTTCGCTCATGCTGTAGCCCGGCTCTGTGATGCGCTCGAACAGCTCGCCTCCGGATAGGCTGAAGGAAAAAGGGGTTTTAGATGTGGTAGTAAGTATAGGGGAGGTTTATCGAAAATTGCAGAGGTAAGATATTTTGTGCAAAAACATATTGCGTTTAGGTGTCGATTTAAGTTAACAAATCCTCCCTATATAGTCAGATCGAAATGGGAAGAAGCGGGCGACAAACGTTATTTTTCACATTATAAAATACGTATATGTATACATAAAGATCGATTATCGTTATATGTATAACTTAACTACACCTGCATATTTAAAGGTTTTTGGGATTAAGCCTTAGCTTTTGTGATTTTTAGTTTGCAAGACAGTCTACATAAATTCTAATAAGACATTATTATTTATCCCGAAGCAAATCTATTGATTCAAATAGAATACTCACAACTCAAATATAAGAACCATTTCATCATCATCTTCAAACGCATCGTGAAGATTGATGAGTTTCCTGTGATGCAGCTGGTTCATGATATCGATCTCCTTCTTGATGAGCTCCTTCTCCATGGCTCCACTGACTGGTATGAACTTGGCTGCGAAGTAGTTGCCGGTGGCTCGCTCGCGGCACCGGTGCACCACGCCGAACGCGCCTGTGCCTACAACAGTGCCATTCACCTCGTGCATCCGTGCTTTCAACGTGCGAATACTTTTCTATTCAAATTTGGAATTTGTGAAGTTGGCTGCGTATTGACGAGATCGAGATATAGATACTTTGAGTTTATCGAATTTAGGAGTTTTAACAATTTGAGTTTTGCTATCGATAATCGATGATTATCAAATATAAATGACAATAATACTTTTTTAGTGAAGATTTCTAAAATGTCAATGTTTTTATCGATATGATGATAACCGATCTCAACAATAACAGCTTAATTTTCTAACAAAATCTATGTGCCAATTCGTTTTCTACATAATAATAAAATTGCTGCGCATTCACGTTAAGTATATGTGTTTCTTTTTTGTTGTGATATAGTAAATATAATAAATATAAATAATATCAAGCCTTAAAACCGTGCACTTTTTAACTACTGAAAAATATCACGAAATATTATATTCAATAAAATAATAAATATAGTGTCAATGTTTTAGGGCCACTGGAAATACATATTTTTGTTGTACACTAATATGTGTTTTTGCGTGTATGATGTGTGTATTTTTGAGTTTTTTTTTTGAGTACGGGAATATACCAATATCTTACATATATACTTTTTGAAAACAATAATATACTGCTCTTTTCATCTGGATAAATCTCATAACTTATTTTTTTGTTATAATATTATGTTTTTTGGGTCCTGATTGTATCGATTTTTCCAATCACCCTTTATTTAATATTTGAGTATACTATTGCTTGAAACTTAGCGCATGCTTATATTGTTTATAAATAATAATAAAAATATAATAATAGTGTGCGTGTGAGACAGAGAGATGCAGAGATAGAGATGCACTACATCGATCTATTCACACACAGACCTCCGGCGCGTTTCCTTTTAGACGACGCCCTCACGAAGTCACCTGTGAAATTCACCTTTATTTGTACGCACTATAGAGTTTAAAATCGTTTCTACGCGTGTTAGTTGTCTATGTGTTAATAAAAAAAAATCTCTGAAATCCCATAAGCAACTTCGTGAGAGCGGTTTAGTTCTAAAAATCATTTATTCATGCGGTTTTTTTTTTCAGTGCACGGTGTAGGGTATATTGTGTTTAAAAGTTTATTTTAGATATTTATTTTATATCGAATATTACAACAGCAGGACTGGAACTAGAAGCTTAAGAAACCTTGGGCACTTTTCAATATAATTTTTTTCTTAATGCTTATTTGTACAAAGCTTTTTTTTAATTAAATAAATTCAGTATAAAATCAAGTGTTAAATTAGTATAGGATAAAAACTCAGTAAGATTGGTTTGACGTGTTACATCACACGATATAATATTATTCATTTTAATCAGTATACGAAATATTATTCAAACTTATTATTATATAATTTGTTGGTGTAAATATGTAAATGTGTGGGTGTATAGTACGTGCTTTAAAATAACTATATATACAATACTTAGCGATATTTACTATTTAAAACTACATAAACTAAGGCACATTTTTAATATTATGCAAATTTACATTATTAGGAATTATTTATTTTCTTTTCATAATTTTTATACTGTTTTAAAGGGATATCAATTTTTAGGGCTATTCTAACAACTATGCTATATCGATTTAATTTATTACCAAATAAAGCAGTGGGCTAACTTTATTATGTATCTACAAGTCGCTGTCGACTTGAGATTCAAGCCTAATATTTACTAGAACCTTATTACATACGCTTCTAGCAAGTTGGCAATAGTGGATAATAATTTTACTAATGAGATCATAATACAATGGTACCTTATTACAAAATATTACTTACCATTCACCCATCTATTATTATTCTAGCATCGATAAAGCTTATACTAAGCTTGCAGCACTAATAGAGCACAAATATATATTCTATAGAATCATCTATTAAGCAGCAGCAAATATCTATTCGAAACCCAAGTGATGTCTAACTTCGAGACGTACCAAGCACTAACTATCCTTACATAGTCTATCAAATAGCGATCTCTATCGAAATCTAACTTCAATATCTACAAGCAGCACTATTTCGAGCGGTATGTGTCGATATCGAGCGTTCCAACTTACCAATCTCCTCGAGTATGTCGTACTTGTCGTACACGGAGCAGGTCTGTATGTCGACCGGCTGCGGCACGTACTTGCTGTATATGTCGAACACGTAGCTGTCGTAGTCTTTCACTGGACCGTGGTCTGCGTTCGTGCGGATGCGCTTGCCTGATTCGTCCACTGGAATGAAGTTTTAGGGGTTAATATGAGTGCATTATAAAGTTTTTAGGGTAAGTTGGTGATATGATCAAAGTATCAAGAATATTTGAATTAATAAATGTTGCTATGTGAAAGAAGATGGTTTCGGTTGTGCGAAATATAAATCTATAGCCTATTTATATATGATGTAAGCGCAACATCATGTATACAAATAAGTGAAATTACTATTTTTATTTCCCACCTGCTCTATCTTTCAAAGTTTACTTGTACATGATACTCCAGCGATTACTATGATTTTGAAGCAAAATTTACAAAATCGAATAATGCAAGCGAGACTTTTTAATGAATGAGTTTGGTCTAAAATATGGTCCATAGAGTTTTACGATATGTTAACGTTAGATTTTCGTTGTCCAAAATAAAGTAGTCAATCGATAGACTAGTCTAAGAGATGGTTTACCTGGATACTCCTTCTTCTTGAACTCCTTCTTGACAATGGCCTTGGTCTGGACCAGGCCGGTGGGCTCGCTGGGCTCGGAGCGGCCGTAGATGTTCTCTGCGTACACGCGGAACTCGTACTGCTTGCCCGGAACCAGGCCCGTGATGGCCATTGTCGTGAATCTGAGGGTAAGGGGAATTTAGATTAGAGTTATAACTGGGAACGTGTTGAAAATATTTATCGATAAAAAATATTAGACTCAAGTGCAATAGAGAATTGCGTTGCTTTTTCTCCACAATCATAACAAATAGTCGCGGATGGTCGTAGATAATTTATAAAACTCTTTTAAGATGTTCTCAGGCTATAGAAATATAGATTGATTTAATGCAAAAAATGCATACTTAATATAAACGTATTATTTTAAATCGACATTACTACTCTCTACAATTTGACTAACATTTCTACCGTTATTAAATCCCTATAATTTGAAGTAACGTCGGTACCTCGTGTTTCCAACTCGTATCCAGCTGCTCATAGGATGCTCTCGCTTCTCGACCAAGTAGTTGGTGATGTCGGAGCCGCCGTCCCATACAGGCGCGCGCCAGCTCAGAGCCAACGAGTCCACGCCCACGCTGTCCGTGTTCGGGAACCGCGGTGGGTCCGGACGGTCTGCATCGAAAAATATAATTAATTAGAGAAATTGCAAGTTGTATATAAAATATATATTCAGTGGCCACTACACTAGTTTATGATAGTAGAATACTAGTAATTTTTTACCGTCAAATATATGTTAATATTTTATCAAATATGACTCATCATTGGAAATTGCTGATTTTAGTCCAGTTCTAAACAGTCTCGATGCCAATGATGCGGCAGAAAAACTAGTGACAACTATCTCAACCATAGTTGCTGAACACAAACAGGCCAAGAAAGTACGCTCTAAACTCAGAATAAAAAAGTCATGGATTACACCCGGTCTCCTTAGATGCATTCGTCATAGGGATAAACTTCATCTAAAATATAGAAAAAATCGTAATAATGATATTTTGAAAACCATATATTGTCGATACAGAAATTTCTGTAATAATTTATTGAAAAAAGTTAAGCGAATCTACGACCAAAATGAATTACTAAAAGCTAATGGCAACCCCAAGGCCACCTGGGAAGTTATTAAAAAACTTACATTTTTAGATAAACCTAAGGATACATCCACTCGTTTACTCTCTACCACGTCAAACCCGATAGCCTGCGTTAATTCTGTTAATAATTTCTTTGCCAACATTGGGAAAAATTTAGCTATCAAAATAAATCCAATAATAAACCCAAGCCTAGGAATATCCCCCAAATCGCCATCTCTGTTACAATCTAATTCAATAGTTTTAACAAGCACTGATAATGTTGAAATTCATAATATAATTATGTCTTTGAGAAACAGTTGTGCCGTGGGTTGGGACAGTATCTCAACTGCACTAGTCAAAGCGTCAAAACATGTACTTGTTCCCATTCTAGAACATGTTTACAATCTCTGCTTATCAACCGGTGTATTTCCTAGAGTATTTAAACAGGCTATAGTTCACCCTATTTTTAAGACTGGAGATAGAGACAATGTTAATAATTATAGGCCTATATCGGTACTTACGGTCTTCTCAAAAATCCTAGAAAAAATTATTAACACTAGAATAACTAATTTTCTGGAAAAATTTAATATTTTATCTAGTAATCAATTTGGCTTTCGTAGAAATAGATCAACAGAAGACGCTGTTATGACTCTTACTGAAATTATAACCAAAAATTCTGAAAACTCCTTAAAAACAATTGGTATATTTCTAGATCTAAGTAAGGCTTTTGACACTGTCTCAATTCCATTACTTCTCGATAAACTAAACTCTGTTGGGGTGCGCGGTGCCTGTTTTGACATTCTCTACGATTACTTACATGACCGCACTCAACGTGTTCTTATAGATCACTATCTGAGTGATGAGGAATCCATAAAGTTTGGTGTGCCACAAGGTAGTGTTCTTGGACCTACTCTATTTTTGATTTATGTCAATGACCTATGCAATTTCCCTCTTCCTAACTGTACCGTATTATCATATGCTGATGATACTGTTCTTATTGTTCATGGTAAAAATTGGTCTGAAGCAAAATCTTCCGCTGAGCTGGCTTTGAGAGAGGTGACCGGATGGCTCTCGCGCAATCTACTCACTCTGAACTTAGGAAAGACTGGATTTATTACATTCGGCCCCCAAAAATCATCAAAACCTTCATCTAATTACTCTATAATTGGGCACACATGCCGTAATCCTACCATTACATCATGCGATTGTCACAAAATTTTACGTTTAGACTTTATAAAATATTTAGGTGTAATGGTAGACAGTTGTTTGTCATGGAAGAAACATATTGACGTAGTTGTCCCCCGTATTAGAAAGCTTATATTTGTTTTTAAAATACTAAGGGACATCATGACCCTCTCATTATTAAAGAACGTTTATTATGCCCTAGTTGAATCAATTTGCACTTACTGTGTTACTGTTTGGGGAAACTGCTCAAAAAGCATGATTATCCGACTCGAGAGAGCTCAAAGAGCTGTTCTAAAAGTAATGACCCGTAAACCTATTTTATTCCCCACAAGTGAACTATACTGTAATTGTAAAGTCCTGACTATTCGACAGCTCTTTATTCTCCGTACAATACTACGTAAACACTCACAAACTACATTTGATCCAAAACATTTCAAAAAGAAACGTCGAACAGACAAAGTCTGCCGAGTTGAGTATAGAAGGACAACATTTGCTAGCCGACATTTTTATTTAATGAGTCCCATGCTGTATAACAATATTAATAAAGTCCTTAATATTTATCCTATGACGTATATGAAATGCAAAGTGACCATCTCAAATTGGCTAATGACTCTTTCTTACGACGCCACAGAAAACCTTATATTAACTCGCACCCATTAATGTTTTTGTGTAAGATAGTTGGATATTGTGTAACACATGCCCAGACTCACACACATACACACACACACACGCACACAAACACACTCTCGCACACACACACACACACACTCGCGCACACTCACACACACACTCACGCACACACACTTTCATATACATACACTCACACGTTTCATATTATTATTATTATATATTTTTTTTTTATTTTTATTTTTTATTTTATCTTTTTTTTTTTTATTTTTGTTTTCAATTTCACTACCTTGCTTTTATTGTTTCATTGTAATTCCTTGTAAGTTGTAACTATGTTTATAATACGTGGAGGTGGGCGCTGCTAACTGCAACACAGTTACACCAGTAACTACTGCAGTTAGCACCTTACAATTGTACTCTAGTTTCTTGTAATGTTTTTGTTCCAAATAAATAATTTATTATTATTATTATTATCATTGATATTTTTCTTAAAAACGGTATAACCTATCGGAAATATCTGTGAACCTAGCTGGAATCCGGTTCACATTTCATTTTATTGTGTAGATAGGGCTACTATGTTATTTATGAGATGGATGCGAATTCAATTTTTTATTATTTTTTCTATATTAATTAAATTTCTTTAACCTATATTTTGAATTTGCTGAATTTATGTTTCAATGACGTCAATTATTCAGGTCCACAGATATTTCCGACGAGTAATATATTATATCGAATTCGGTAATATTAAAACCGGAATTAGTTTTGCTATCTCCAATAATTTTATCCCTAGCATAATATGTACAAAACTGCTACGATTTTTAAGATATTACAACATTTTAAGATGTACAACTTACCGCTGATCTCGATGTTGATGATGGCCGTGTCCTGTCCGAGTTCGTTCTCGGCGGTGATTCTGTATGGACCGGAGTCCATCTTGCTGGCGTCGCGGATGGTTAGGATCGCGTGGCGTTCTAGAAAAAGAATTTTATTAAAGTTTTGGTTTTACACACATTAAAATAATGAAGTGATTTAAAAAATTGATAACGCACATACCAATGTTTTTATTCTATAAAATGTATTCACTATGTATCATTTTTTATTTTGATAAATATTATTTGAAACCTATTGAAACATTATGCTAGTACAACTGAAGCCAAGACTATCAAAGACAAGATAAATCTTTGCATAATAAGCATTTGTTTTTGACATGGATTGCGTTACAAAAAAAATCTCGAAGTCGATAACATCGACATCTCACATGTATAACAGACAGTACAGATCATATTTCTATGTGAATAATTGTATTTACCTTTCCTCTCGACGTGGTAGTGCAGGCCGGACTCGATGGTCTCGCCCTCGCGCACCCACGTGATCTTGGGCACGGGGTGGCCCGTGAACGGAATCTTGATCACCACATTCTCACCCTTGTCGAAGTACGCCGTGTCGCGGAACCGAGGAGGTACGTTCAGTTTTGGTGCAGCTGTGAATTGAGAATGTAATTATTAACAATACTGATGACATTCATAGTTTTAAATACTATATTTTATTCCTATACCACTGCATATTAAACTATTTTACACAATACCAACCGAAGCGGGATATTTTACCACACTGCACTTACCATTAAATAACTTACAAGACCTCTAAACAATTTCTGGATACATAATATTAAATGAATCATAAATATTTTCAGGGAATTATAGTATCTATTACATGCCGACTAACCTAACATATATGGGTTAGCTTATCAGCTGTTAGACCTAATATGAGCGCATCGAAATAGTCTCTTAGGCCCAGTTGCATAAACTCACTTTGACCATAGTTAAATTAGACAGTGTTATCGCCATACATTTGTGACGTATTTGACATTCCTAATGTATGTGATTTACATTCAAACATTTTCAAAGTCAAAGTTATGGGCAAAGTTAGTTTGTGCAATTGACCCTTAGTCATAATCTATATCGAGTAGAAACACTAACAAAAATCGATATAATTGTATCATCATCGACAGTCTGTAGGGTCCCATTGCTGGTTAAAGGCCTCCCTCATACTATACCACTTTTGTATGTCCTTTGTCCTTATTGTATACATACTCATAATAAGCAGTTCAGCGCGCGTGCTCTTGACTCCGGCGCGGTTGACCGCTCGGCACACGTACTCGTCCGCGTCTTCGCCGAACACGTCCATGACCGTCAGGAAGTGGTTGTCGCCCTCGCTCCAGATGCGGTAGCGCGGGCCGTTGATTATCTCGCGGGCTCCTGGGGAATAAACACGGGAATGAGTTATGCCAAACCGATAATTGTAAGAATAATTGAAAGAAGAAGATAATTGTAAGAAATTGCCTAGTGTGATAAGGCCGCCTCTTGTACTATTTTTATGCCATTTACGCCCGAATACTGGAACGACATTCAAATAATAAGTTGCTCTTAACAGCGCACGGCTCACTTAGCCAGTACATTTAATCGGGATTAACGTAGTTAAGCGCAAGTTATATTTAAGTTGCGTTCCAGTATTTGGGCGTAATTTACTGTAAATGTTTCTTTTTGTGCAATAAAGGATTTATAAATAAATAAATAAATAATTGCAGAAATTGGAGGAGATTTCTATAGAGCTTTCGTCAGAATCACGATGCTCAAGGAAGCTTCGGTAATAGCTTACAGTACAATAACATTCTAGGAGCTACAGCGCAATAAAGTTATTTAGGCAGTAGGTTGTACCGACTATTTATAGACTTTCGACTATTAAGTACATAGCCGGTGGTAAAATTATGATTTTTCGTCTCCTTTTAATTAGAATATTAAAATATAATTCGTCCTCAATGGTGAACAATTACCATTAAGTGTGATGTTGGCTTGAATTATAATTGTTAATAAATGTACGCCAATAACGCTTACGCTACCGAGCTTTGTTACAACGAAATCAAGCCTACATTTTTGTTTGAGGAAATGAACAAGATTGATTACGATGTTACTACTTATTCAACATAATAATTCATTATTTTAAAGCAATGATGACTTACCCTTGTACCACGTGATGGTAGGTTTGGGCGTTCCAGTGATGGTGCACTGGAACTTGGCGTTGTGGTACTGGATGCAGTTGGCGTTCTTCAGTGGCTTCACGATCTCTGGCGGTGTTGCCGCTGTGTAACAAAAAATTGTAATGTTTCATATTGTTTGAATAAAAATATCGATTAAAAATACTTGTTAAAATTAAATTAAATAATATTAAAATTTATGTTTTTTAAATATCATCAATGTATGTAACTAATTTGGATATGAATTTACGTTTGTTATATCAACGAATCAATAACCTTTAGATACAAAATTTAAAAATGTTATGGCTAAAACTTAAAACTTACCATAACCTAATTCGTAGAAGATAATTTAGGCTATTGATACTTTTTACATACATCCTGACTTAAAATCGGTCTTAAACTATCTATTTGGATCGTATAAATATACGTAGTAGCTGGTATTATGGTTAAAATCTGTGGGCCGTCTTAAAACAATCGATGCCTTATCGATTAACTGACCTTTAGGATCGACGACCTTGACCTGCTGGCTGGCCGAGCTGGGCGGCGAGAGTCCCGCCTCGTTCTGCGCGATGATCCTAAACTCGTATTGGCGACCTTCGATTAGGTTCGCGCAGTTCACCTGGTTGGGTAGGCAGAGAATAGGGTTCACGCGCTGCCAGGTCGAAGCTCCGACCTCGCGCTTGTCGATCCAGTAGCCTGGGAGGAATAAAAAAATGATATTAGAAATAGTGCATATGTTTAGGTTTATCGATCAAGTTATGTCAGCTTTGTAATCATCATGTTATAAAAAGCTGGCCTATTCGTCGATTAAAAGCCATTATATTACCCTACGAAAAAATATCTATGTCTTGACCTCGTTAACTTAATATTTTGGAGAATTTATTCACCTTAACTTATAAACCTTCGATCAAGATTACCAAAACCAGTGGACATGATCAAGACTGAGTAGAAAAAGAGTCCTGGCATCAGCCAAAATTGATATTGTCAGTAAGAATGGTTTTTAACTTCTTACCTTGTACTCTAGCGCCTCCATCATGCTCAGGTTTGTCCCATTCCAGATGGACGAAGTCGCCTCCGACCTCCAGAATCTTGGGAATTCCAGGCGCAGATGGTGGATCGTAGGGTGCCTTAGCCTGTTGAATATTAATCATAATTTAATTCGATTTGTTTATGTTTAAGCAGAAATAAAATATCCACTTATCGAAATTATGTTGACAGATATTTTGGTGTATAAACGTAATTAAAAAACTATTGAACGATATCCACATACTACTGCATAATTTTACGACTCAATTTATTTGTGTTTTGTATTAGGACCGTATACTTGAACGTTGCTATAGTACCACACGATTTTACTATATTTCACTTGACTGCTCTAGCATTTAGTGGAACTAAATGAAATTTTGAATGAAAAGTCAACTAGTATAATCTAAACATAATCTTAGTAAAATATACAGGGTATATCAGGACAACTTTTTTTTTGTAATTTTTTACTTATTGTATTTGGGTGATAAATACTTAGTTTAGGTAAAATAATGATGTAGACCTCTTTATTTTTATACACTCAATGGTACGTGCGGGTTTAAATAAAGATTTTTGCAAAATCTAGATATTTACCACCCAAACAAGACGATTTAAAAAAAAATCAAAAAAAATATCTGTCACTGTTTTGGTGAAAATTTTATTTGCATCGTATCTGTAACCACTAAAACTACCACCAGGTTTCGTTTTCGGTCGCAGTCTTGATATACCCAGTATAAAAAATAGTAGCAATACGCACCTTAATCGGGTTAGCACCCTCAAGCGCTGGTCCGATTCCATTCTCATTAGCAGCATGCACCCTGAAGTTGTACTCCTGGCCTTCCGTCAGTCCCTGGACAATGAACTTAGTATCCCTGACCGAGGAGGCGATGGTAATCCATACAGTTCCAGATATATCGTGTCGTTCCACCACGTAGTGAGTGATGGGCATGCCACCATCGTAGGTGGGCGGGCGCCAGGCCAGGGTGCAAGAGTGCTTGGAGATGTCGGTGGCCTCGAGCGGGCCTTGTGGTGGCCCAGGTAGTCCGGTGACCGTGACTGAGAACGTGTCTGAAGTCTCGCCTGAGCTGTTCTTGATTGTGACCTTGTATGTACCTGTTGGGGGTTCGGTGGTATTAGTGATTGTGTAGGCGAACTTTTGGGATAAATAGGACGAAAAATACTTATTAGTGATTCTTTCATGAGGATATTTAGGACAGTGGCATTTGGCACTGCCTGCCTGCCTTTAATTAAAGCAAAGGACCAGGTACTTTTTGTATGTAAAAATAAGTACAATACTGAACCAAGAAATACAAATATTTAATGTCAATAATTATTAGTTAAGCACTATTTTTGGATATAGACGTTTCTAAATTTACCTTGAAATCGACCCTTGATTTCTTTCATCACCTTAATTCAGTATAATGTAAAAAGAACTACTGCAATGAAAAACAATCAGACAAACTCCTAAATTAATAAAATCATAAATACTAACCCATATCATCCTTAGTGATATCCTTAATAAATATAAGGATGTAGTCGTCAAATACGGTGTATTTAAGGCGCGGGGACTCGGTGACCTTGTGTCCGTCCTTGCTGAGCGTGACGTCAGCGGGCTGGTCTCCAGTGTACAGGATCTTGATCTTGGTGTTGTCGTGCTCTGGTAAGTGCAGGTCGCCCGGCATGCGGATGATGCGTGGCGGGTCTGAGGAAGAAAAAGTGGATTAGTTTATCGATAAATAGTATAGTGATTTCTAGAAATTACAGCTATCTATATCTATATCAGCCCATATACGTCCCACTGCAGGGCACGGGCCTACTCTACAATCGAGAGAATCGATTGAGAGTGGTTAGGCCATATAGTCCACCACGCTGGCCTAGTGCGGGTTGGCGGACTTACATACCGTAGAAATTCTTTAAAATCGCTACGGTATGCAGGTTTCCTCACGATGTTTTCCTTCACCGTTAAAATGCGTGGTGATTGACTATCAATACACACATAACTCCGAAAATTCAGAGGTGTGCCCTGGGATTTGAACCCGCGACCACCGTGAACATGTAGGCAGCCGCGTCTGGTCCGTTACCAACAGGCCACCACGCACTTAGAAAATTACAGCTACGAATATTATTTCATAATCATGATTTTTACTTGTATACACGGTCTACTGCGAATAAATATTTATGGTATTCATTTAGTTACATTTTTCTTGGGCTAAATACTACTCACCTGTCAATACATTTCGTGTTGTCCAGGTTTATTAGCATACGAAAAATCCACTGAACCAGGCGAGTCTTTTACGAATACTGGTGCATTATCAGCGTCCTTTACCTTGTTGGTCTATTGTTTAGAGAAACAAAATACATTTCGAAGATGTAGTATTAAAACTCACTTCCGATCTTCAGGTGTCCAATAGAGTAGATGAATCCGATGTTGTTGATCGCCTCGCACGTGTAGTCACCCTCGTCGCCGTCCTGTACCTCCAGGATGTTCAGCTTCAGCGTGCCCTCGCGGGATTCCGCGATGAATCTGTGTCGATAACATTGTATCAAATAAATTGTTTGGGTAACCGGTGAACAACGGATATGTATGTAAAAGATCGATAATAAGATGTGCTCAATTTAAGAAGAAATACTTAGGTATTACTTGCATTATTCTTCATAGTTCATATAAAATAGTGTAATTTATATTTCGGTCGGATTCGTATAGCTGAGAAGCTACAATATAATACAAATAAGAATTAATTGACGTTAAATATCTTTGGGAGTTCAATGAATTACGCAAAGAGAAAATAAAAAGCTGGATTCGGTTATGCCTGTAAAATATTGCTTATTCGATTGTTTTATCGACTATGTAATGCAAACTGCAGCAAATCTGTTGGTAAATGCTTTATTTCTCAGACATAATATTTACTCATAAGAGACAATTACGGCTTACTCATGAAAATGTCTAATGTTATATAGAGCGTCTTACAGCCAAAATATCGACTTGTATGCCACTATAACTATGTATACAAGTATAGTCAATTACTAATATCCAATGAAATACCTGGTTCCCAGCACAATCTCCCTGCCGTTCTTGAGCCAGCGTCCAGTAGGCACGGGGTTGCCGGTGGCGACGCACTCGATGGTGAAGGGGCGCGCGAGGGGCGCGTTCATGTGCGGCGGCATCTGCTTCACCCACTCCGGCTTCGTGCCGCCCAGCTCCTCGCCCGTGCGGACCGGGGTGGTGCAGGACGATGGCTCGGATTTGCCTGTTAGGGTGGATTGTTATGTATCAAATATTTGGAATATAAGCTATTTGCTACCCATATGGAACTTTGGTATCTGTATAAATTGCCGAAATATAACTAAGATTCGTTATCCTCGAGAGGTTCTAACTCATATTGTGTGTTATTTTAGATTTAGAATCAAATTTAAAATCGTACAGTTTACAATGTATCGGTATTACTTAGAAGTTTGAAGCTTACACGGTTTAAAATCAGCCGAAGAGCATTTGTTGTAAATTGTGAATAATTTTAATAATTCAACATTGTTGTTCCTTAAAATAATAAAAGTGGAATCGATGGAAAAGCTTATCGATATTCAGATAAAATGTTCGATAGTGCAAACTAACCGGCAGAGTTGATAGCGATGATGCGGAACTCGTAGTCGGCCTTCTCGTTGAGGTTGAGGGCGGTGAAGGTGGAGTCCTGCACGTTGTAGTCGTTGCACTTGATCCAGACCGAGCTGCCGGCCTCGCGGCGCTCGATTATGTAGCCGGTCACGCGGGAACCTGGGGAGATACGATGGGTTAGTGGCTGTTGCTAAGACTTGTGTAGTTCGATGTACCAATTTTTGAGTAAATAATACGACTCCAAAGGCATTAAAAATGATCTTTACTAATTTTCGTAACATTAGACTCCTAAACTTGATGAAAAATGTTGAGTAATCAGTAGTCACTGTATTTCATTTTCGACAATATTATACACCACAATTCATTTTTATTTTAGGATCATAACTTTCTACCTTCACCTCACATTTATACAGGGTCAACAAATAAAAAAAAAGGCTCTTTATTTTAGATTAATTCAGGGCTGGTACTGTTATACCATTTTGCAGAATACTATATTTTTAAGTTTTTTTCTTGTGATATGCGTTAGCCCTCACCTCCATCGCTGGCGGGCGGGTCCCACGACAGGTCGACGTAGTTGCGTCCCACGCGCAGCACGCGCGGCGCGCGCGGCGGGCCGGGCGGGCCGCAGCGAGGCTTCACGCGGAACGGCTGCGAACTGCTCGAGTACTTGCTGAAGCCCGCCGCGTTCTTCGCACGCACGCGGAACTCGTACTCGTGACCTGGTTCTAGGTTGTAAGCCTGCGGGGGAATTGGACATTAAAATCTCTGATAAATGTAATATTCAAGAGTGATACGTTTTAGAGTTTACAACTTCGTTTCTTGCCCTGTGTATTTTCATGGACTAGCTATTGAATTTCTATTGAAAATATATTTTTATACGATTCTGTTATATAGCGCCACCGGGTTCAGCTTTCGAGAAAGAAAATAATTAAAAATGTACCTAAGAATTCGTTTCAATATGCTAGGCTAGGCAATTTTATCAGTTAACCATTTGACCATTGAGATAACTTCTGAAAATTGCGATTCAAATATCACGAATGCATCTGACTATCAATCAAATCATAATTATCCGTATTTTATATTAATTGTATTAGTATTCAAATATCTCTTAAATTTCAAACTCATTTTTAAAATCACGCACTTTCTTAAAGTCGATACGGTACCTGATAATTGCAGTCCTTGACGAGGTAATCGGCGCTGTTCCACACTCCGTCCAGCACGTCGCGGAACTCGATCTTGTAGCCCTGGATGCGCGCGCCGCCGTCCGAGCGCGGCCGGTCCCAGATCACCGACGCCGTGGACCCGTCCCAGTCTACCACGCGAGGCACGCCTGGCGCGTCCGGGATCGTGAACGGGAACTGAAAAAAATATAATTTATTAGAAGGGAATCAAATAAAAAGTTACAATAAAAGAAGATTAGGTGTAGATTGTAGAAGCTAAAATTCTTTAATTATATCTTCCATCTAAGATGCTAAAAAGCTAGCGACGCACTTTGTACGTTCATGAATTCTCTCAGGGAAGGCTTATGACTGTGTTTGGTGCTTAATTTTTATAGCTTATAATATGTATATTTGTAGCTTATAATTTGTAGCGTGGTTTAACGCATCACAAAAATTGTCTATATACTAGCCTAGGTTCTACAACCCAGCATTCATTAACTCTTAATCGACTGTGAATACAGTAGAAAATTAAAATAAGCAAGTCGATAAAATCAATACTCACTTTGGCGGTAATAGAATCATCCATTGTGAGTGGTTCAGAGACTCCGTACTGGTTCTCAGCGCGCACGCGGAACGTGTACTTGCGGTTCGGTTCCAGACCCATGACGTTGTAGTGGCAGTTGCGCACGAACGAAGATATCTTCGTCCATACCTGGTGAACAATCGATTGTAAGCTGTGTTCTTTATGTTGGCAATAAGTGTGGTAAAATTGGAATGTTTGTTGCGAAGTATGGATAAAAAACTTTATCGATACATCGACGATACATAGTAGAAGTTAAATAGATTATACAGTATCATATTATATTGTCCTCTTATGTGTTGTAACTTGAAGTTGTCTCAATTTCTATATTAGATAATCTGCAAAATTACTTTTCAATATCGACATTGTTACCTTTCATCGATAAATTCTTTAGGACTAATTTTATATTATTTAATGCAGCTTTTAGAATGCGCATAATAGTTTTTTGTTATCTCTTTGGGCTTGCCTGAATAACAATTAGGTTTTTACATAAAATCCGCTATATAAATTACAGGGCAAGTACTTACACCAATGTTGTCCATCTTCTCGACCACGTAGTTGGTGATGGGCGAGCCGCCGTCGTCTAGCGGCGGTTTCCATGACAACGTGCATGTGTCGGGCGTGATGTCGTATGCGTCCAGAGGACCGACCGGTGGTGATGGTCTGTCTACTACCAGCACCTGGGGAGGAATTGTGTTTTTAATATCAATGTAGGTGAGGTAGGTTGCTGATAAAAGAAAACGTAGTAATCTAGTTTAGAGCTATTGAAGTTTCTATGGGGTAATTACTATAAAAACATCGAGGGAAAGTTTGACGGTCGATATTATGTTCAGAAATTAACATGTCTGATTTTAATGGTCTTTAGTAACCAGATAGAGTGAAAATGTATAGAAGGATAATATTTATTCTTAGTAAGTAATGCGGCAAAAGACATAAAGTATTTGAGAGTAGATTTATCAATATTTATATCCTTAAAATACCTTCAATTTTCTCATAAAGCCATATTAATATCTCACCCTGCAAGTGCCGCTGTCAGATCCTTCGCTGTTGACCAGCTGAACAGTGTACGAGCCGCTGTCGGAGCGCTTGGCGCATGAGTTGTAGAACACGGTGTCTACATCCGAAGTTACGAAGCGGATGCGGTTGTCCGGGAATACTTCGTCGTTGTTCACTATCCATGATACCTGGCCATAAAAGCATAAATTGTGAAATCTTTTTTATAATAATGAAATATATCTAACAGCCACAAAGCACCAAATACTTATTTCGGGCTTTTGGATACCTTTGGATGTAAAAAATTGCGGAGATCACTATTTAAAGTATTTTAAAATTTGATTTGATATAGATCTTCAAAGATATACGTATAATAGATACTGATATAGATATTCTATAAAGGATGGAAAGTATTTTGAAGGTATATATCATTAGCTCACCTTCGGCCTGGGGTTGCCAGTGAAGGGCACGGTGATCTTGATCTCCTCGCCGGCGATGACGGTGATGTCCCGCAGGCTGAGGTCGCTGGTGATGCGCGGGCTGTTGGGCGGCGCGCAGGCCCTGATGGCGTCCGACGACTGCGACCACGAGCCCTGGCCCGCCGCGTTCACGGCCGCCACGCGGAACTCGTACTCGTGGTTCTCGATCAGACCCATCACTTTAAGCGTGGTGTCTGGCACTTGAGCGTGGCACGCCTTGGTCCACTTGTCTTCGGTAATCAACCTCTTCTCCACAACGTAACCAGTGATGGGTGAGCCGCCGTCGTGACGTGGCTTCGTCCAGGTGATGGTGATGGAAGACTCAGTCGTCTCCACGGAGCGCGGCACGCCGGGAGGGCCGGGCGGGTCGAACGGATGTCTCGCCCTGATCGGCTCTGTGGTCTGAGCTGGATCGGACTGGCCGTACTGGTTTTCGGCCATCACCCTGAACTCGTAGCTCTTGCCTACGGTCAAGTTCTTGACGCGCAGGAACGGTGTCGTGACGTAACCAGAGACCTTGGTCCAGTTGGGCGAGCGGGCTTCGCGCTTCTCGACGACGTAGTTGGTGATGTCGCCACCGCCGTTGTCCTTCGGCGGGTTCCAGTATAACGTGAGAGCCTCGCCTTCGAACTCGTCGGCGCGCAGGTTCTCTGGCTTGCCAGGACGGTCGAGCACGCGCACGTTGATGGTGGCCGTGTCGTATCCTGAAGGATTGCGCAGTTGCAGGCGGTACTGTCCACCGTCTGACCTCTTGGCGTTCTTGACAACAAGCGACGCCGACTCTGGCGTGATCTTCTGGAATATCCTTGAGTCTCCATCGACGTCGAGCAGGTTGTCGTCCGCGAACCACGAGGCCGTGGGTTGCGGGAAGCCGGTGTATGGCACGTGGATGGAGAAGTCCTCTCCGGCGCGTACGGTGATATCTCTGACGCCGCCGAGGTCCATGCAAGGTTTGTTGGGTTGTTCGGCGATAGTGATATCGGCGGTGGGCTTGCTCGGGTCGGAGCGGCCGACGTCGTTGACGGCAACCACTCTGAACTGGTACTCTTCGCCTTCCTTGAGGTTGGGTACAGTGTGCACCAATGTAGGCACTGGAACATCGTTGACGTCCTTCCAGTCTTTGTCGCCCTTCTTTTTCTGTTGGACGATGTATCCTTTGATCTTGGCGCCACCGTCGCTCTTTGGCGGTCTCCATGACAAAGTAACGGAATCCTTGGTGATTCTGTCTGGCTTGGGTGCCTCTGGTGCACTAGGCTTGAGACGTTGTGTCTCAGCCGTGATGGGTTCAGTCGGTTTGCTAGGTTTGCCGGGACCAGCCTCGTTGACGGCAATGACGCGGAACTCGTAGCGGTTTCCTTCACGCAAGTCAGATACTGTGTAGCAAGTGTTTGGCGTTGGGTAGTTGTTGACCTTAACCCAGTCTCCGCCGCGTTCTCTCTTCTCGACATAGTATCCAGTAACAGGCTTGCCCCCACAGTTCGCTGGCGGGTGCCATTCCAGAGAGCAGCTGTTCGAGCTGTAACCGGTGATCTTTGGTGTGTCAGGCGCATCTGGCGGGTCGAACGGTGACTTGGCAATAATTGGCTTGCTTTCCAACGGTTCGGAAACTCCGTACAGATTTTCAGCGCGTACTCTGAACACGTACTTCTTGCCTTCGGTCAAATTCTTTACAGTGAACGAGCACTTGGGACAGAATCCTGCCACAGTGCGCCAGTCGTTGGCTCCGAATTCGGCAACCTCGACAACATAGCCGGTAATCTCGCTACCACCGTCGTCGGTAGGTGGCTGCCATGTAAGGCTGATTGCATCGTGTGTGACCGGTGTGCACAGGAGAGGTCCTTTAGGCACTCCGGGCTTGTCAACAACAATGACCTCAATATCGGCAGAGTCCTTGCCGTGTTCGTTGGACGCGGTAACTGTGTACTTTCCAGCGTCGTCCCTAGTAGACTTCTCAATAGATAGTTTGTGCTCATCAGCCTTAGTCTCAGCAGACAATCTGTGCGATGGCACAAGTGGAACAGATCCCTTGGTCCAGGTAATGGTCGGTGTGGGTGCACCGCTGATTGGAATGTTAATGTTGATCGGCTCACCGGCGCGGACCTTGATCTTCCTGCCGATAAGGTGATCCAGCCACAATTTGGGCTTCTCTTTCATCGGTTTAGCGACGAACACGTTGGATGCGTCGGAAGGCTGGCCTGATCCGGCTGCGTTGACAGCCGACACTCTGTATTCATACTGGTGGCCTTCCTGTACTCTGTCATCCTTGTACTCGTTGAACCTGACAGGTTCCTTGTTCATCTTGATCCAGCGGCCAGTAGCCTTGTCCCTCCTCTCGACGTCGTATCCGATAATGTTCGATCCACCGTTGGAAATCGGCGACTTCCATTTGATGTGGATGTGGTCTTTGTCCGCGGACACGAGGTCGGGTTTGCCAGGTTGGCCGGGCACTGTGTATTGGTTCTTAGCCACTACAGGCTTCTCAGTGACCAGTGGTTCGGAACGTCCTTGTAAGTTCTCAGCGAATACTCTGAATTCGTACTGTGTGCCCTCAGAAAGACGAGGTACAGTAGCGTGCGTGTTCTTAGGGTTGACGTATGTGACAGCTGGTACCCAGCCACCACCATGTGTGAGGTCACGCTTCTCGATGACGTAAGCAGTCAACTCGCTACCACCGTTATCCTTAGGCGGTTTCCACGAAAGAGTGACTGATTGGGCAGTAATCTCTTCGTACACAAATGGTGGTTCTGGTGGCGCGGGCACGTCGAGCACGATAACTTCGAAGCTACCCTCATCAGTGCCCGAGTCGTTCTTGAGTTTCAGGTGGTACTGGCCAGCGTCCGATCGCTTGCAGTTCACTGTGTGGACGATAGTGTGGTGTCCGACGGACGTGACCGTCGTCCTCTCATTGTTCACAACAGGTTTGCCGTTACAAGTCCACGTGACCTCAGGTGTTGGTTCGCCAATGAAGTCCACGTCGATGTGGAAGATGAGACCAGCCTTGATGCGGATCTCTTTGAGTGGTGTAAGAATCTTCGGTGCGACGAACCTGTCCTTAGCGGTGATGATGTCAGAAGGCTCACTGGGCTCAGACTGACCAGCTTGGTTAACAGCGATTACTCTGAACTCGTAGTCTTGACCTTCGACTAAGTCAGGCACAGTCGCCTTGGTCTTGTTGGCTGGTACATGAGCGGCATTCACCCAGTATGGGCTACCCTTCTCTTTCTTCTGTACGATGTATCCAGTGATAGGTGCACCACCGTCCGATTTGGGCGGGGTCCATTCCAAGTCGACGTGGCTCTTGCTCCAGTCCGTGGCTTTAGGTTTGCCTGGCGCGGACGGTTCATCGAATTCGTTCTTGGCAATGATAGCCCTGTCTAACTCCAGAGGTTCAGACTGTCCGATCGCGTTGACAGCGCTCACTCTGAACAGGTATTCCTTCATGTGAATGAGTCTTGTGACTGTGTGGGATAGGTATGTGCTCATACCAGCGTCAGACCAGGTGCCACGAGACAGGTCCATCTTCTCAATAACGTAGTGCAAGATAGGTGAACCACCGTCGTCAAGTGGTACCTTCCATGATAGGGAGCAGGACTCCTTGGTAACATCCGAGACAACCAAAGGTTTCTCTGGCCTTGAAGGTTTGTCGAGGACGGTGACTTGAGCAGTGGCTGAGCAAATTCCAAGGTCGTTCTTAAGAGTCAACTTATAAACTCCTCCATCAGAGCGTACGGAGAATGGAATGTCTAATATGACTCTGTTGTGAAGTAATTGAATGTCGATTCTGTCTGACGGGTGAACGACTTTGCCGTTGATCTGCCATTCGACAGTGGGTTTAGGCGACGCTTCGATGGGAATCTCGTACTGGATCCTCTGACCAGCCTTCACAGTCTTGTCTGCGAGCAGCATCTTATCGAAGTGTGGCGCGCAGAACCTGGCCTTGGCTACTTGAGGAGTGGAAGCATCACTGGGCTCTCCATTACCGGCCTTGTTGACGGCAATAACCCTGAACTCGTACTCCTCGCCTTCCTGCAGACCAGGTACGGTAGCGGTGGTTTGGTTTCCTGGCACAGTAGCGGCCATTTCCCAAGGTCCATACTTCTTTTTCATCTCGATAATGTATCCAGTAATCGGAGATCCGCCGTCCTTCTTTGGCGGCACCCATTCGAGGTCCATGTGATCCTTGTCCCAGTCCTTGACGACGGGAGTGCCTGGTTTGTCCGGGGTTCCATAGGGATCCTTGGCGGTGATCGGTTCTTGTCCAACCAACGGCTGCGACTCGCCGTGCTTGTTGACGGCGCGTACACGGAAGTTATAATCGTGGCCTTCAATAAGATGGTCGATCCTGATGCTGCACGACTGTACGTCGCCAGCCGGGATCCAGCGCATGTTCTCCTGGTCCATCTTCTCGACGACGTAGTGTGTGATCTCACTGCCACCGTCGTCTTTAGGCGGCCTCCAGCGCAGGGTGCAGCCAGATTTAGTGATGTCATCCGCACGCAATGGACCTTCTGGTGGTGATGGAACATCCATAACCAGGATCTTGACGGTCGCCGTGTCTGTGCCGTTGATGTTCTTGGCTTTAAGAGTGTAGGTACCGGTGTCGGCCCTCTTAGCATCAACGACGCGGATCTTGGTGCTGTGGTCATCGTTGATGACTTTGATTCTGTCAGTGTTGAGCACCACGTTGTCACCGTGCAGCCATTCCTTGGTAGGCGTTGGCTCTCCGGCGACAGGCACATCGAGGTCGAAGTTCTGTCCAGCCCTGACCTTGATGTCGAACATGAAGTTCCTATCGATCTTGGGCGCCAGGTTCTTGGGCCTGGCCAGGTGAGGAGCGGTTCCATCGCTGGGCTCGCCCTTACCGGCCTTGTTGACCGCGCGGACGCGGAACTCGTATGTGTTTCCTTCAATAAGGTCTGGCACCTTTCCGGACGTGACGTCACCTTCGATCTATAACGCAAAATATTTGTAAAGAAATCATACATCAAACATATTTGACAATCTTTCTTTTTTACTAACAAAAACCAAAATAATATGTTGGTTACAGATTAAGTACAGGTACAGGGTACAGGTGACAGTAAAAATTACGTTACTTTGTATTTAGTTAACAATTATTCTCATAAATCATTGATTTATTTGATTCAAATATATAATTAGCGACATTTACCTGTGCACACTCCTCCCAGTCGGGTGCGAATCTATCCTTCTTCTCGATGACGTAGCCGGTGATGGGCGCGCCGCCGTCGGTCTGCGGCCTGGTCCACTCCAACTCCACGAAGTCTCTGTCGAAGTCCTTGATCTTCGGCGTGCCGGGCTTGCCGGCCACGTCGAACGGATTCTTCGCTTCCGTGGCGTGTGGAGTGGTGAGTGGGTCGGAACGACCTTGTCTGTTAAGACAAAATACAAAAATGATTAAAACATCAGAACACAATTTGTTCTTTTTTAATTACCTATCAAGTGAAATAAACCTTTCATCAGACCGTGTATATTTAAAATCTCAAAGAAAGCATATCATTGAGCTAAAAATATAAGAACAGTGTAGTCTACACATTATTACTTTGAAAATATCATATGACGCACCTAATCCTTCAAGATTGATTATTTTTTATACATTTCGCTACAGGATTCCTCCATCATGGAAGGTGAGTTTACTTATATTCACATTTTCACACACGCACATCATCCTGGCCACCTATCCCAAATAATCCTTACACTACATTTAAAAACTTGCATCAATACACTACCAGTAACAAAAAACCAATTTACCCACCTGTTAACAGCACTAACACGGAACTTATATTTGTGTCCGGGCTGCAGTCCGTCCACGGCGAGGCTGGTGACGGGTCCGTCGGTCTCTCCCGCGGTGACCCAGCGACCCGTGGCCTCGTCCATGCGCTCCACCACGTACTTCTCTATGGGCTGCCCGCCGTCATCCGCGGGCGGACGCCAGGATAGGGTCGCGCCATTTGCGTGTACGTCCGATACCTGAATAAGGCGATGCGGGATTAGTAATTTATTTTGGGCATTTTATAGTGATAGTAGATAGGTAGGGTTTCAGTAAATACTTGTTACTTGAAACGGTGTTCTTAAACTTTTTTTTGTTATTCTATTTACAGCAATATAAGGCATTTAAATAAATATTACTTAAACATTAAAAAAAATGATATTTTATCTATAGCTCCAACAATGCATATCCTAAACCATAACTGCGTTATATTTACTGGCATAAGTCTTCTTTATGATTTAGACTAGCAGGACCAGGTTCATCGACTTTATATTATTATCAAATGTATGTATCGACCTTTTCATATTCGATAAACTAAGTGCAATTATTTCTAAAAGTGTCTGTAATCTCATAACAAAATAATATCAAAAATACTGACCTTAAGCGGTCCACCAGGCGGCGAGGGCGCGCTGAGCACGATGACCTCGACCTCAGCAACGTCCTTTCCGTTAATATTCTCAGCAGTAACGGTGTATCTACCGCTGTCGGCTCTGGTGGCAGCCTTGCAGTTCAGCTTGGTGTTGTAGTCCGAGTGTTGGACCTTCATGTCGCCACCGGACTTAACCTCCTTCTTGGCCAGGAACCATTTGGTCTCAGGCATTGGTTCACCAGTGACCTGGGGGAAAACGAAATTATTTAATAACTTTTTAAGCCCATTCTCTCGTGTAGTAAGCATAACAAAAATATTAAGAATGCAGGGAAAAATAGTTATAATTTTACGACTTTCATCTGATGTCTTTTGGACAAAGAAAAAAATGAAGTACGAGACAAGAATTTTACCAATATTTAAATGAAAATTATCTTTTATTTTAAGTAAAATACCAAAATACCTCTTATGTTGTGTCATTTAGGGATTGGAGTTTCCCCGACGATTGATAAATTACTTAAAACCACATATAGTTAAACGAGAACTTTCATAAATATAAAGCAAATAGTGTTGTTCTTACCTTGACATCGAATCCGAACTTCTGTCCGACCTTGATCTTGATGTCGATGAGGTTGGTCCTGTCGATCTTGGGCGCCAGGTTCCTGGGCTTGGCCACAATCGGGTGCGTGCTGTCGCTCGGCTCGCCTGGGCCGGCCTTGTTCACCGCGCGTACCCTGGAGAAATACAACGAAAAATAAATATTTACATCTTGCAGTCAGTTATAATACCGATATTACAGTAAAAAAAGTGTCTTATTGATATCAGAGACTTCGAATAAATATGACAATTTGATAATACCCAGACATGATACTATTCCTTGTTTGATGACTTTAACGTTTCCTTCGGACTATCGAACTCGTGGCATCCCAATTTCCAGTTTTTTGTCTCCTTTTTATTATAACATTTACAACTACTACATTTACTTCGTTTGTATGTGTATTTTAAATGATATTTAGATCAAACAGTACTATTCAGCACTTTCGACAACTGAAATTACTAAAATCGATAATTCACTCATTCGAATCTCATAAAAATTATCACTACCTTTTCTTCCATATTACATAATCATAAATAGTTTTAAAACCCTTACCTGAATTCATAAGTCTGTCCCTCAATCAGATCAGGTACAGTACAGTTGGTCTTATCCGCGGGCACTTCGAGCGCCTTCTCCCAGTTGCCGAACTTGTCCTTCTTCTCGACGATGTAGCCCTCGATGGGGGCGCCTCCGTCTTCGCGCGGCGGGGTCCACTTGAGATCCACGTGGTCCTTGTCCCAGTCTGTGACTGTGGGCGTTCCTGGTGCGCCTGGTGATAGAATTAGATTTTAGTAAAATGTTAGATTGTCTTATCGTAGTAGTTTTTTGAATAAGAAAATCATATCATGTAAAATTTCATATATTTCTTGAATCAAAAAGTCCATAATTAGAAAATGTTAAAAAAATAATCATATTTACGTAGGCATACTTTTTTGCTTATTCCGGAATAATTTGCATCATATTTTCATAGGTAATTTATCATATAGATCCTAGCAACTGATGATTATTCGATCAACAAATATATAGGAAATGTATTGTCTAATAACTTGGGGGCGATAGGCTCGCCCCCTATCACATCATGGCCTGGAACATACAAAGCGAAATGTGGGTGTCCTGGTGGCGCCTCTGCCTACCCCTTCTGGGATAAAGGCGTGAGTTTATGTATGTTTTGTCTAACTTGGAAACAAAGATACACACCCTACACTACTTCTAATCTAATAGAGCACCATAACATTCCACTATATCAATATTTTATAATCAAACTATAAACATACCAGGCTCGTCGAAGGGATTCTTGGCTACAATCGATTCTTCAGAAACGAGCGGCTCAGACTCTCCCTCCGTGTTCACGGCTGATACACGGAACTTGTACTCCTTGCCGGGCGTCAAGCCAGTTACATCACATTCTGAAAAAATCAATACATTATAGTTTGAGGCTAATCGATGAATTATTAAATATCAATAGTGAAGTTAATCGATAATGAAAGATTACCGAAATGGATCGCAAACAAATTGGATTCAAGTTATTAAAAGTGACACATAAAGTTATAATATTATTTTCCGAAATGTTTACTTCTTACACTTTATTTGAATTGTCTACATTATCAGATAACCCAGCGGCCTACCTAATAAACTCACATCATCATCATCATACTACTATGACACTATGAGATGAGCATTTCAGTCATAAATTAATGCGAACAGTATAGTCTACACATTACATAGATAATCGACACTTACTAGGCTCTTCAGATCTGGCGCATGGCACCCAGCATCCGGTCTCCGTGTCCAGCTTGTCGATCTGGTAGTACTCGATGGGAGCGCCGCCGTCGTCCTTCGGCCTCTTCCATTTGAGCGTGGCACCGTCTTTGTGCACGTCTGAGATCTATCGATAAAAATAATTTAGAATATTGTACATGTTTGAATATTTATTAAATGTTATAACATTATTGATGATGGTAGGACATCTTTCATCAATTTATTAATATTTTTTTTTTACATGGACACTTTAATGTCGATTAAAAGTATATGGCATTTTAATGTGAAAGTTTATTTACCAACGTTGTATATTAAAGTAAATTGCTGTAAAAAGGTCGACAAAACAAATACCTCTATATGGCTAGATATAATAAGGATAGATTTTTTTCTCTTTTTATAGCCAACGATTAACTGAATCACTTAGCAACAAAATTTGAACCAAATATATATTTAAACTCACCTGCAAAGGTCCCTCAGGTTTCATCGGTTTGTCAGTGACGACAACGTTGATGGTGACGGTATCCTTGCCACTCGAGTTGACCGCCGTGACGGTGTACTCGCCAGAGTCATCGCGTCTCACTGGACGGATGATCAACTTCGTGAAGTACTCTGGATTGTCGATGGTCACCGCCTTTGATGGACGGAGCGGCATGTTCTGGTATCTGTGGGACGAATATTATGCATAATTGTACAATTTATAACGTTGTATTTCTGCTTTAACGATTAAATACCAACTTATTGACCTATTTGTTGATTTGTTTATTGTTTGAAAACTTTTTTTTTCACAAATTGCTATTATTTGTCGCATTAATTTTCAAACGTAATGCGTCCATTCTAACTCTCTAAGTCATCAATTACTACACGTCGAATATAGCTTACTTGTTAAACAATAATTTAAGAAAACCATTGCAACAATTTAACAGATTTTTTCCGTTTCCCACATTTATATTTCAACGTCTATATGGCATACGTATCAAAACAATTTGATTTAAAGAACTTAGTAGAAACCCACCTCCATTCCACAGCTGGTGGAGGTTCGCCAGTGATAGCGGCCTCCAGTTTGAGCGTGGATCCAGCAGACAGCGTGACGTCACGCAGGTGGCGGCGGTCAATCTTGGGCGCAAGGAAGCGCGCCTTCGCCACGAAGTTCTTGGAAGCTTCGGACGGTTTGCTCTGACCAGCCTTGTTGACGGCGATCACGCGGAACTGGTACTCGTTGCCTTCGATCAAGCTGTATGGATAATTAATATTTGAAATGACTGTTTAATTTATATTTATATATCATGTACTAGGATTCTTTTTGGATAATGCAAAAATTATTGCGATTCGCTGCGGCATTTTATGTGCAATAGATCGAAAATAAAACGAAAATCGTCTATGATTTAAATAAAAATATTTCAAGTACTAAGAAAATGTAATTGGTATGTAATTTATTGTATTAAACAATGTAATGGCAAAAACAAATAGTCTACTCTAAAGACGAAACGCTGAGCTAGAAATAACAGTAATATTCACATTCCTTTACTACCCTGCAACATGTCTCGAAATAATATTCGGCAAGTTGTTATGCGATTACTTTAACTTGACAGCTACACTGAGACTGTACAACAAAAATGCGTAAATACCCTTACATATTCTTATCAACTTCAAATGTTGTATCAATTTACTCACCCATTAACAGTAGCAGTGGGCGTGGGCGTGTGCGTCTCCACAGCCTTCTCCCACAGTGGGCTGTATTTATCCTTCTTCTCGATGATGTAGCCCACAATGGGCGAGCCGCCGTCTGAGATGGGCGGCTCCCACTTGAGGTCCACGTGGGTCGCCGACCAGTCGTCTGGTACCGGTGTGGATGGCGCGTCGGGTACGGCTGTGGGGGAAATTGTTGGTTAGTTTTATCGATAATCGATATTAAAAATGTCGAGTATTTGGATTCAATATTGAGATGTGTTACTAAAACCCCACTTTACTTTACTTTTTCTACTTTATAACGTTGGGTTAAAAGGTTTTTCGTATCTTTTCAACTCACACATCATTATTGCAAGTATTTCCAATAATACACTATATTACGGTGAAAATAAATAAACCTCCAAGAGAAAAATGATACTCACTGAATGGATCTTTAGCGATAATTGAGCCGAATGTTTCGAGCGGCTCGGATTCGCCCTCCTTGTTCACCGCCTTCACGCGGAACTTGTACTCGTGACCAGGAATCAAACCATCAACCTAGAAATCAATAAGCATGTTTAGTCATATATTTGTAAATTGTGATAAAGGGAAAAAATCTACATACAATTTAAAAAGACAATTAGTATGAAAATATTTGCACACGGTTACGGCTGAAAGAGCACTTAATAACTTGTCTCCAAGATTATAATAAAAAATATTTATAGTCTATCTAAACTAACAGGTTCCATTTGACGTTTCATACTTTTAACGTAAATAACTTTGTGCAGACGTAACCCACACAATTTCAATAACACTTTCCGTAAATCCATGGAATTATGAAGCTATTCTTATTTTATCACTAGACTTACAATCCATAATCACTAAATTTAAACTAGAATCCTTTAAATAAAGCAAAATAACCACTTTAAACAACATATTTTTTTTCTAGACGTCATTACAAAGTCACTTCGTTAGGTCTTTTACCGGTAGAGTCGAGACTATTCAAACGCATTTGTATACGCATAATCGGTAAAAATATTTAAATAATCGAGCAGATATAAAACAGTTGTTTTAATTTTTAAAAATACTGAAATTGCAGCTAATAATAGGTATGCTGTCAACGAATATACATCAATAAATAATGAAATAATAGTATTGATATAAATTAATTTATTATTAAATAATAGATTTGGATATTACAATGGAAATGAAGGCAGTATTTGTTGAAATAGTAAACATAAATACATAAATAGTATTTATTCGAGTAGTTGCACCTTCTTGTCGTTTGTGGCGCTTGAGTGCTTTACCTGTCATTAGTTATTTTCTAATATATTTTATTCATTCTTGTTATAACTTTACCGGAGAATAAACGTTACATTGAACTTACAGTCTCAAGGTTATTTTTTAGGTTTCCAACAGGTTATGGGCCCAGTTCTCATAAACCTGAACATAGATAATACACTATAGAACCTGAAGATTCGAAGTTTAATATTTATTCTCATAAAGTACCGGACAATAATCATTCGAGAATTTTCCATCGTATATCGGCCCGAAAACAATGGCGATGTCTAATTTACAAATTGAAAAATTAGCCGGACGGGAAAATTATTCGACATGGAAGTTTGCGGTTAAATCGTATCTGGAACATGAAGATTTGTGGGAATGTGTCGATCCTGGCACCGATGTCGACAGTAAGAAAGATACAAAAGCTAAGTCGAAAATCATTTTGTTGGTGGAACCAATAAACTATGTCCATATTGAAAATGCACTTACGTCGAAAGAAGTATGGACAAACCTACGAAATGCTTTCGAAGACTCCGGGTTATCGAGGAAAGTTGGCTTATTGCGGGATTTAATCAACACAACACTGGATAACTGCGCAAACGTCGAAGAATATGTAAATAAAGTAATGAGTACTGCATACAAATTACGAAACATTGGTTTCGTAGTTGATGACGAATGGTTGGGAACACTCATGCTGGCAGGTTTACCGGAAAATTATAAACCGATGATCATGGGTCTGGAAAGTTCCGGAATAAAAATGTCATCAGATTTTGTCAAGACAAAACTTTTACAGGAGGTTAAAGTTTCCGAGTCTTCTGCGTCTTCTGTTTTATTTACAAAGCACAAAAATACCTCTAAAGACAATGCCAAGCTAAAGGAAAAAGGCCCTCGTTGTTTCAATTGTAATAAATTTGGACATTACAAAAATCAATGTACAGTGAAAAAATGTAACCATGACAACAATAACAGTTTTTCAGCAATTTTTTCAGCTTACAGCAATGTGAATAAAGAAGACTGGTATATAGATTCAGGTGCTACTATGCACATGACGAGACGTTCCGACTGGATGTATGATATCCAAGCATCTCCGATTCAGCAAATAAAGGTGGCTAATAATGATGCTGTCTCCGTGCAAAATATGGGTAAAGTAAACATTCATACCATTTTTTGCAAAGA
This sequence comes from Deilephila elpenor, assembly GCA_949752805.1. Lineage (NCBI taxonomy): Eukaryota > Metazoa > Arthropoda > Insecta > Lepidoptera > Sphingidae > Deilephila > Deilephila elpenor. The sequence continues at coordinate 3,803,139 of OX457119.1, forward strand.
TGGGTGTCCAATCCAGGTGAGAAATGTTTTATTTATTCCCGAGCTGTGTGTAAATTTGTTGTCAGTTAGTCAACTAACTAAAAATGGTTGTAAAGTGGAATTCACTGATACGGGATGTAACATATATAACGTTCATAAGATTCTTATAGCAAATGCAAGTTTGATCAATAACATGTACAAATTGAACACTGTTACCGTGACTGCTTATGCTGTATTGGGTGAAAATAAGACAGATCTTATTACATGGCACAAGAGAATGGGGCACTTAAATTTGGCTGATGTAAAGAGGTTAGAATCATGTGCTGAGGGTATAACTATCACTAATAAAGATGTTGATACTGTTTGTATACCATGTTGTGAAGCTAAACAAACACGATTACCGTTTCCAGACTCTGGTTCTAGGGCAAAGGCATTATTAGAAATAGTTCATACTGATCTATGTGGTCCGATGGAGACACTGTCTGCTGGTGGTGCGAAATACTTCATAACTTTCATAGATGACTATTCCCGTAAAGTTTATGTCTATTTTCTCAAGAACAAGTTGGATATTAAGTCGGTTTTTCAAAGTTTTAAAGAAGAAGTAGAAAATGAGTTAGATCTCAAAATAAAAATAGTTAGAAGCGATAATGGAAAAGAATATCTTAATAAAGCATTCTCGGATTTCCTAAGGGCTTCCGGCATCAAACATCAGACGAGTACTCCGTATACACCTGAGCAAAACGGGCTAGCGGAGCGGATGAATCGGACGTTGGTGGAACGTGCGAAATGCATGATTTTTGAAGGAAAGCTGCATAAACAGTTATGGGCAGAGGCAGTTGCTGCTGCAGCCTATGTCACCAACCGATCACCATCTCGGGTTTTGGATAAGGTAACTCCGTATGAAAAGTGGACTGGTAAGAAACCGAACCTTTCAAATTTAAGGATTTTTGGTTGTAAAGCCATGGTACATATTCCAAAACAAAATCGTTTAAAATGGGATCGTAAATCAAGAGAATTACTTTTGGTGGGATATTGTGACAATACGAAGGGTTACAGACTGTATGATCCAGTAAAGAAAAGAATTATTATTAGTAGAGATGTCATATTTATTAATGAAGTTATGGATAATAATAGTAATACATCGGAACCCTTACCTACCAAACCGCTCATAAATATTCCTTTAAGTGCAAATACTGATGAGGTAATATCTGTCGAAGATAGAACACGGAGTAGCAACACTTTGTCACACTCAAGTCCTGACACATCTTTCGATAGTTGTGTGTTGAATAGAATGACTGAGGATGAAACCTATTATCCCAGTTCAAATGATGATACTAGCACTGAAAGTTTTACTAGAAATATTACTTTAAGATCTCATCACAGGCAAAACAACTTCATGTGTGTTCAACAGATTTCAGACCCACTGACTATTGAAGAAGCCATGTCGGGCACTGATGCTGAATACTGGAAAGCAGCTATGGATGAGGAGTATCATTCATTATTGGAAAATAAAACTTGGGAAATAACTTATCTTCCAGAAGATAAACGTCCTATACCGCGCAATGGGTTTTCAAGAGGAAAACAAAAGAAAAGCAAGGAAAAGAGGATTTAAAGAAGAGAAAAGACAGCTATGTGGCTATTTCGGCCTCTATGCTATAGAATGAGGCAATGGTTATTTACAGAGATAATCAAAGTTCTATTAAACTTTCAGATTCCGATTGTTAATTGGTTGAAGGAGCCATTGATGTGCAATATATTATACAGACGGATATGATGGTAGCTGATGCACTTACTAAAGCGACACCATACTCAAAGCTGGCATATTGTTCTACCAAGATGGGCTTGATTTATGTTTAAGGGAGGATGTTGAAATAGTAAACATAAATACATAAATAGTATTTATTCGAGTAGTTGCACCTTCTTGTCGTTTGTGGCGCTTGAGTGCTTTACCTGTCATTAGTTATTTTCTAATATATTTTATTCATTCTTGTTATAACTTTACCGGAGAATAAACGTTACATTGAACTTACAGTCTCAAGGTTATTTTTTAGGTTTCCAACAGTATTGTAGGATACGACACACATAGTGAGGAGGTTCCTCACTTTGGAGTATATGTATTGTATTGTATGTATGTATCATGTGTTCATAAGCATGTGCGTGATGTGGACTGGACTCAAAAAGTGTCTGCACCCGGGTGAAGCCGGGCCGGGCCGCTAGTAATAGATAAATCACTCCTTTTGTTCCTAAATAGTAAAGTGACTTATGCAATTGTTGATGTCTCATTAGAATAAAAATGTTCATGAAGAAATAAACGAAATGATGTAAACTGAAAATATAAACTGTAATCGATTAAGAAATACAAACAAATATTATCGATATCTCTATATAATCGAATATTGTAAGAACCGATTTATTTGACAGCATCCCTATTTCCCAATGTCAAATGGAACTTCTTAGTTTAGATAGGGTATAGTAGAGCTCGTCTAGATAGGTATATCTATCATTGCCGCTAAACAATAGAGTGGAAACACTTGTGGCTCAGTTTAAAAGGTATCGACCAGCATGTTGCATCCATACATTGCTTAGTAATAATTTCTGAATAATGTTTCCTGCTGTTTATAGACAGACATGACTTCTATCAGGCGAGTCATTTAATAATGATTTACAGTACTCACTTCCATCTCAGGCACGTTGCCAATAGTCTTGCCGACGGGCAGCCACGTTCCAGTCTCGGTGTCGTACTTCTCGACGAGGTACGCCTCGATGGGCTCGCCGCCGTCGTCCTTGGGCCGCTTCCACTTGAGCGTGCAGCCGTCCTTGTGGATGTCGGACACTTCTAGTGGTCCCTCCGGTTTGTCCGGTTTCGCTGGTGAATGGTTTAAAGTTAGTTTGGCTTGGGTTTTTGCGCGGTGAATATCGATTAAAATGTTACATTGATCGATAGTAATGTTCGTTTATGAAAGGGGTTCAAAGCGATAAATAAATAATAATTATTAGGGTAATATCAGGATAACACATCAATTTATTGCGCAACACTGTCACAAATGTTTATTTTTCTACAACAAATTTTAATGAGACCTTACTTAAGCGATTTAACAGCAATTACTTGTGATTTCATTTCGAATAATCAATATAGTTATATCAGTATAAATAGCAAACATTTCTTTGCAAAATCCTTAATTGGGTATTTAACTATAAGAAAGAAAAAATCTAAAAACTATAAATGTATATAGTAGAGCATTAAGCAATAAGTATATGTTAATTTCAGTTTTTATTTCCAAGGAATAAATTTTATAATTCGTTTTGAAAATTTCAATTTTTTTATCTGTCCTAAAAATATGTGAAACGGCTGCCGCCATGATGGATAACGATTCTACGTCATTCCGTAAGTAGAATACCCCCTCCGGTGTCCAAGAGCTCATACAAACACAGGTTGAGTGACTTATCGTTTTAAAGGAACATGGCGCCTAGCGTTTTCACATATTTGCGCGCATAAATTTAAAATTTAAATTTTAAATGGTATTTTATTGGACTTGCCGAGCGAATAAAAATTTGATATTTTTTTAAATAGTTTGTCTTAATCTTAGGAACAACTTAAAAGACTTTTTGAAAATGGGTAGAATACCCAATTGCTTTCAAAACTTTTAAGCAAAATATCGAAGTAAATACTTACATGTAACAATAATCTCGACTTCGGCCGTGTCCTGTCCGTACTTGTTGGTGGCTTGAATCTTGTACATGCCCGAGTCCTTACGACGCGGGCTCGAATGCTGGTACTTGCTCAGATACGGCACGTTAACCACTAAACATACGGAACATATTGTATAATCAGTTTAATGTCTTTTTACACTTACAATTTAGTAAATTTAGTAACTGTAACTAACAAAATGACTTAATATGTCTTTTAATGCATAAGTTTTTTTTTTGAGTAAATAGAGAATCAGTTTAAATAATAAAAACAAGCATAGAAAAAATACAGAAAAATTATAATGTCCTTTAAGTTTTATTATCCCATAATTTCTTCCTTATATCGACTATAACAACTTCAACACACAACAAACCAAAGTCGATAACTTTTCCAATCCTTAACTCCAATGCTACAAACACCCTGTACTTACGTTTAAGTCCATTGCCGCTGCTAACGGACTTGCCGTTTAGTGTCCACGTGACCTCCGGCGGAGGTTCACCGCTGACCTTGACGTCGAGCGCGATGGGCTCGCCCTCGTGCACCTTGATGGAACGCAGGCTGCGACGATCGATCTTGGGAGGCACTGGAGGGATAGAGAGGGTGTTTCAGTTTATCGATTCAATAACTTAATAAATTCATACTGCCACTATTTTAAGAAGCGCATACTCATCGTATGGCATAAGTATCGATAGCTAATTCAGTCATATAGATATCAAATGACGATCAAAAGGTTATCGAATTTAAAACCTATCTCAAATCTGTATTACTGGAGAAAAAAGTAGCTGATATAATACTCACGTCTCCTAGGTTTGCAAACGACGCTCTTGCTGGCGTCACTAGGTTCGCTAGGTCCAGCTTCATTGACTGCCTTCACGCGGAATTCATATTCCACACCCTCATCCAAGTTAGGCACGGTTGCCTTGTCGTTGTCGTTGGGACCGACCTGGGTGGAACAGTAAAACATTAAATATTGTTACATACACTTACAAATATAGATATAATTTCATAAAATTTGTCAGAACAGGTTGAAAATGAGTAAATCTAGTTTTAGAATATTTCGAAATTGAACTGAACAACAATCTTTGACCACTGACTTCCACAACTGTTATCAAGACTGTTGTTCCTCGTCGAAGCTTACAAGCACAATATTTCAAAGGACTACATATTTATTATAATCGGCATGATTTCCAGGATAGAAAACATCGTGTTTGTGAAAATCTTAACAATTTATCCCTTTGTATAATCTCACCTCGCATGCCTTCACCCACTTGGGCGAGCCGACCTCTCTCTTCTCGATGATGTAGCCGGTGATGGGCGCGCCGCCGTCCTTGAGCGGCTTCTCCCACTTGAGGTCCACGTGGTCCTTGTCCCAGTCCACGATCTCGGGCGTACCCGGCTTGCCGGGCTCGTCTGTAAAGAAGATGAATTTGTTATTAGTCTGAAAAGATTAATATTTGGCCAGTTTATCATTACGAAGTACCACTTTGATGCCTCTACTTGATCAATTGAATATGATAAGTATTTTTTCCTACCTGACTACTTAAAATATCTTGTTATCTATTTTAGAATTGAATTCATTATTTATACTTACAAGTTTATCAGATTCAAAATAAAAAATAAAAACACATACAAATAAAAGTAAATCAATAATGAAAATCTTGCTCGCATAACTATCTAATTATGAATGCCATAATTGAGCATTTCTCTGTCCATAATCTTACAAAAATCAGTCACTAAAATACTCACCAAACGGATTCTTAGCAATAATCGAAGTCTCAGCATCCAGTGGTTCAGACTGTCCCTCATTATTAACAGCGGACACCCTGAACTTGTACTCGTGTCCTGGGATCAGGTTCTCGATCTCCGCCTTGGGATCCTTGGTCTTGGCGGCGGGCATCCACCTTCCAGTCTCTGTGTCGAATTTCTCGACTAGGTAGTGGTCGATGGGAGCGCCGCCGTCGTCTAGAGGCGGGTTCCATTTGAGTGTGCAACCTTCTTTGTGCACGTCTGAGATCTGTGGGATTATCGATGTTATCAGTCTGTATATAGTAGAGTATAATAGTTTGTGTATAGAGTTTGAGAATAACAGAGTATAATAATCTGTAGACTTTAGAGTAGTGAATTCAAAGGGCAAATGGAAATTCATAGGACTATACACGAAACAAAATTCGAGTCACCAACGTTAGGCTTAAAAAATGTAAGCTAGATTCGTTAATTTTAATAATTGTAGATTTAAATTCAACAAAAAATTTGAATGTTGCTTTTTTTCTGTACCACTGTCACTCGAACTACAATATCTAAACATAATGTTCCAAAACCATTGCAATTAATCCCACTTAATCAACTGAAAACCAACCTTAATAACCAACAATAAAGTCAAATTTACCCTAAGCGGTCCCTCAGGCTTGGCGGGTACATTAAGCGCCTGGATATCAATAGCGGTCTCGACTTTGCCGCACTCAAACACCAACCTTAATCACCCACAATAAAGCCAATTTTACCTTAAGCGGTCCCTCCGGTTTGGCGGGTACATCCAAGACCTTGATCTCAATAGTGGCCTCGTCTTTGCCGCTGCTGTTCTCTGCCTTGAGCGTGTATGTGCCGCTGTGCTTGCGCGAAGCAATCACTACGGACAGCTTGGTCCTGTAGTCTTCCACGTCTACTGACAGATCGTCGCGCGTGGAGAGACGCTCTTTGTTGTGGAACCTGATGGACGGAAATTGAGTAAGGCAATGGTCATTATGAAGCAAAGTTTAATGCGGAGCGGTGGATTCATTAAGCTTGCAAAGCTCCGTAGTAGAGCATACTCTTTTTTTAAATTGGTTCCTTTTTTTACAGTTGAAGAAATGATGCCGAAATAAACACCAGGTTATTAGTTTAACACCAGTTGATTATACAACAGATACCAATCTGTTTACAAACTTATTCTACAAGATTATGGGACTCTAAATTAGAAGTGTAATTTTATTCAACTTGAATTCATTAAATTTTCCGATAATGAAAGCGATATCGAACTCCAGAATTGTAGGAGACTGTCCCGCCCTCACACCCACCACTGCAACTCCTGTAAGCCAGGATCAACAGTGGCACGCATATTAATGACACTGAGCATTGAAGCTCAGCGCGTCTCCGGGAATGTCTAACTTGTCTTTAACCCGCAACGAAATCAATCAAAAAGTAACTCCAGAATTGTAACTTAAAATTTAGTAAAAATCATGGGGAATAAAACTCTAATTTTGTCGTATTTAATGTAACGGAACATTGATGAACATAATTTTTCCGAAGTTGGATGTTGCAAAACTGCATTTACAACACAAAGAAGTAATAACCAAATAGTACTAACCAAGTCTTGACTGGTGGCGGTTCACCGCTGACCTTGACGTCAAGCCTGATGTGTTGTCCAGCCTTGATAGTGATGTCGCGCATGTTGGTGCGGTCGATCTTCGGCGGCGCTGTTAGACAAATTGTAGGTGTTAGAAAAATGTTTGGCAAATGTTTGTGAGATTATCAATTTTTGGTGTTAGTGTGGTTGTATCTTATTTGCGATCTCAAATAATGAACACTAAGTTAAATCAAATATAATAAGAACTAATGCTACGCCTTCAAGTTATCGAATTTGGGAACTAAATTTGTAGCAGAACATTTTCAAGCTTATAAAAATTGTAAAATGCTACAAACGCAGAATAACTTTTATTAAAGATTCAAATATAAAGATATCCAACAAAAACAAGTATCAGATTAATTTTATAACATTTCATGATGTGACATATTCATCGACTCTGACAACCCCAATAACTACACCAAACACCACAACACAGCCTCAAAAATAATCACCAGTAGATACATACCAAACCTGTCCTTAGCGAGCAGGCTGTCGGTCGGCGTGGACGGTTTGCCCGGGCCGGCCTTGTTAACCGCCTTCACGCGGAACTGGTACGTCTTGCCTTCGATCAGGTCGGGCACACGGGCCTCGGTCTTGTTGCCGGGTACCTGGGGACGAAGGTAAATGATATGTTATATACCTGAACAGTGTCGGCACAGCAACGCTTACTGCCAGAGAACTCCTCTATAATCGAGAGGTCGATTAAGAGAGCTTAGGCAGATCAGCACTATTATATAAATATGCGCTTTACTTGATCATATTACAACAAACAACTTTAATATTTTTCGTACAAACTGTCATCGTCATCGAAGAAAATTAAAAAAAAGTATGTCAGTTAAAGACCTCAAAATTAGTCCACCCTCCGACTTGGAAAAGTTGTTAACTAAGCTGTCATTGCATTTACCATTGGGTGCAGTGCAGCTTCTACAATATTAATTTAATAAAAACCGACAAAAATAATCTCATTAGTATAGTAGCGAAGAACTCACCTCAGCAGCCTTCACCCACTTGCCGGTGTCTCTGTCCTTCTTCTCGACAATATAGGCAGTGATAGGCGCACCGCCGTCGTTGGCAGGCTTCTCCCACTTGAGGTCCACATGCTCCTTGCTCCAGTCCTTGAACTCGGGCTTGCCGGGCGCGTCGGGCTCGCCTAATGGGGTAAATATATAATGAATATAATAACCGATATGTACTGGCTTTACGAAAATTGGTGTAAGTTTAACGATATTTAAAAATAATATAAACTAATGACAAGTGTGAACTTCAAAAAGTTCTCAATTAGGAATGTAACTGGATGCACTTTTTACTTCACTCAGAATATCCATACAAACGATCATACTCTACATAATACATCTATCATGCACCTCAATTTAAAATCGATAAAATTTATCGATAACACAACATACAAAAAAGTCGATAATTCAACTCACTATAGGGATTCTTAGCGGTAGTAGCGGTCTCGGTGACCAGTGGTTCGCTCTCTCCCTCAGGGTTGACAGCCTTCACCCTGAACAGGTAGTCCTTGCCCTCGTTGAGTCCCGTGACGTCAGCCTCGGGAGTCTTGGTGGTGCAGACGGGCACCCAGCGGCCGGACTCGGTGTCCATGCGCTCGACCACGTAGTTCTCGATGGGTTCGCCACCGTCGTCTTCCGGAGGCTCCCATTTGAGTTTGCAGCCGTCTGCTTTCACGTCCGATACCTAAAAATTAATAATATAGTTAAAGATCAAATATCAAAAGATTTGATTTTTTACGTAGAAGTATAGTAAAGTTAAAAAACTCTGAGTGTATTTTCGAAGCTTTTTCTTCCTATATTTTTACCAAACTGTTATAAAAGGTGTTATAGGATTGTAGGATATTTGGATCCGCCATAATTTTATCGATCGAGGAAGCAGCACCATTGCTCTTTAATCACTAAATTAAATTTACCATCATGAATATTAATAACACTTGGCCATGTAAAAAAGAGAGATATAAATACATAATTTATTTTTCCCTATATTACACACTAAGTAATTTCTCAACTAAAACTAAATCTTAAAACACACATCCATCAATACTCACTTGCAAAGGTCCTTTAGGCTTAGACGGCTTGCTGACAACCTCGACTTCAATATCGACAGTATCAGTACCAGAATCGTTCTTAGCGGTAACAGTGTACTTTCCAGCATCCGTCCTGGTCATCTTCTGTCGTACGAACGAGGTGTGGTAGTCGACATTCTCGATCTTCAACCTATCATCACCCTTAAGAGGAGTGCCATTGAAAGTCCAAGTGATTGTAGGTTCAGGTTCACCCTTGACGTCCGCCTCCATCTTGAGAGGCTGGCCAACCTTGATCTTCTTCTTTTGAAGGTTCTTGCGGTCGATCTTTGGTGCCACTGTGATATCGATATCAAGTAGAAGGTTAGAAATCGATTTTTTATTAGAGTATAACATTTTGGTCATGAGTTTTGATTTGTTTTCATTAATATAAAAAATATACTATCACGTACTTTAGCGTGTTAGTTTGAGGATATATAATGTATGAAAAAAATATCTAATAATATGGATGTGGAGAATAATATCGTATTAAGTTTCAATTTTGAATATCGCAATGTTTAGTCCACATATGACTGATATAACCGATTATTGGTTTGAATAAACGAGTGTTAAAAAAAATATTATCGATAATTTTAGGTAAAGGAATTATACTCACAGAATCTAGGCTTAGCGACGACCGACTTGCTAGCATCAGAAGGCTCGGATGGTCCAGCCTTGTTGAGCGCGATAACGCGGAACTCGTACTCGTGGCCTTCTTCCACATCGGTCACGCGGCCCGTCGGCCTGTCGCCTGTCGTCTTGAGGCAGTCTTGCCAAGACCTGAGGATTTTTTAAAATTAGTTTATATAACTACCATTTACATAGTATTTCGTAATACGTTTAAATTGTTGAAAGAAACAATGAGAGCCTACCATTGACCCACAAAATATACTTATTTGTTGCATATTTGGAAGCAATAATAATCGCAAATAAAATTACTCCAAATTGTATAAATACTTACAATTATTACCATTAACGTATAGCGTGAAAACAAAAGAAATTTTATATGATACCGCAATTATAAATTCCAACAACATCGACTCCTAAGATGCAATACCGACAAAGATATACTCAATATAATTTTTAACAAAGTCTTCAACCCACCTTCCGCCCTTCTCTCTCTTCTGCACAATGTACCCAGTGATGGGCGCACCGCCGTCGGATTTGGGCGGGGACCACTCGAGGTCCACGAAGTCCTTGTCCCAGTTGCGGGGTTCGGGACGGCCAGGTTTGCCAGGCTCGTCTGAAATAGTACATTTGTGTGAGATTGGTATTGAATACTGCAGAATGACAAAAAATATTTGTATCGATTATAATTAAAAGAGTTATTTTGATAGTAAAATACAAGAGTAAATATTTTAAGAAGAACTCAATTAATGACTTACGTCCGAATATTCTAACGCAACTTAAATATTATGTTGCACTTAAGTACGCAAGTCCCGCTTAAATGTACTGACTAAGTGGGACGTGGGTAGTTAAGTGCAACTTAATATTTCAATGGCGTTTGAGTATTCGGGCGTTAATTACTCAAATCTTTGACCACGTTTCTTAAGTGATTTTTTTCTTTTTATATTAATTATCCATGTTACTATAGTGCGATTAATGATGAGACAAGTACGGTCTAACATCGCATCAACTGGCTTTAAAGGATCATATTCCTCTCATTTGACACAATTATAAAGACACGTTTGGAAGTGGTATAGCCACACTGTTGTTAGTCATGTCTCAGCATAAATGGGCAGGCTCGTCCGGGGCGGTACCACTGTCTCACAGGACTTCGACATGCAGCTTTGATGGGCCGACAACACATCCATGATCCAGCGTTGTGGATGTTCATGGGCGGCAGTGACCACTTATCATCACGATTTAAGCTCATTCTATTAAATTATATTCATTCAAACTCAGAATATATTAAGTATAAATATGTCTCACCGAAAGGATTCTTGGCGATGATCGGTTTCTCTGTCTCGAGTTCCTCGGACTCGCCCTCCTTGTTGACGGCCTTGACTCTGAACTTGTACGGCTTGCCCTCCGACAAGCCGGTGATGTTCGCCTTCGTGTCCTTGGCGGTGCCGCATGGGATCCATTGTCCTGTGGGTATATAATTACTTGATTACATAATGTTATTATATTCTCTTGAATTTCCTAATTAATTGTTTTATGGTATCTAAAAGAAATTCTAGAAATAGAAGTATTTTTTATTTTTTTGTGTACCTCGTTAGATATTTAAATGAAAAAACCTGAAAGCTTAATTCGACGTAAGTGTTATCAAAACATTCACAAGGTTTTCTGATTTAATAATATTTCATCCGTTCTTTGACAGTACGTTAATACAACCACGAAATTATGTAAACAAAAAATTAAAATTGTGTAAATCAAAATAATTTTATTATCAACGTGTTAAAAGGCCAGTAATCTACCCTTAGAAGTGAACTGAAACTGAAAATAAATCTCACCAGTAAGCGGGTCGAGTTTCTCGATCTCGTAGTACTCAATGGGGGTGCCGCCGTCGTCCTCCGGCTTCTGCCAGGTGAGCGTGCAGCCGTTCTTCGTAACGTCGGATACCTCCAACGGACCCTTCGGTTTGGACGGCTTGCCTGTCATACAAGATCGTAATATTTGTGGGTAAAATGTGCATTGAACGTGGATTTTCGAATAACGCAAATTTATTTTAAAAGTTTAGGGAAATATATTATTTCAGGTAGGTCCCAATTTTATTCAGTAAAATAATTATCGAACACTTATAGAAAGAGTATAGAAAAAAGAAACTATAATCCTACAAACAGGCCATCATACATCATACAAAAAATAGTTAGTATTTATACATACTTAATAATCGTATACGACTAGAGTTAATAAAGCTAGAGACGATCCTAGCTATATAAGATCAGAGATTGGCGTAGAGACAGCCGGACAAAACAGTGTGTAACTATTGTTTTTCTGGTACCTAAAAATAAATAAAATAATAATCTTACCAAGAACAGTAATCTCGACTTCAGCCTCGTCCTCTCCGACCTCGTTCTTGGCCTTGATGACGTACTTGCCGGTGTTGGCGCGCTTGCTCTTCGTCATCAGGAACTTGGTGTTGTAGTCCACGTTGATGATCTCCAGGTTCTCCCTAGTTTAGGAGTTTTGGTTCAGTAAACATGATCTTAAAGACACAAATCATTCCCTGAATCTTTATATGACGGTTAAAATGACGGTAATGACGGTATGACGGTTAAAACGGTTTTATTTGTGTGATATTGTTATTCTAATGTTATGTGTATTCCTTGTGGGAAATCCTTTAATTAATAAAATAAAAATAAAAAAATAAAAATGTTTTGGAAGCATTCATAATGTTCAAACGGCTGCATGGCACTAACCGATGTTGTCGATTATCGATATTTTCAAACTTGTTCAAATTTATCGACAACAAATGTTTGCATTATTGCATATTATAGAATTTGCGTTTGTTTAAACGCAATCACGACACCAAAACAATCTGGTCCAGCGATTTATTTCAATATACTACACTAATATAAATGTTATTCACCTGTTCTTCAGCTCCTCGCCCTTGAAGTGCCACGTCACCGTAGCAGGGGGTTCGCCGAATACTTTCACGTCTAGGGAGACTGGCAGACCAGCCTTCACCGTGATCGGGTTCAGGTTGGTGCGGTCGATCTTGGGCTTCACTGTAATGACATAATATGTTCAAATGTCGAGTCTTTGGTGGGAAGTTTCTACTTTATTGTATGTACTCTTATTTATTTAGTTTAAATGCCAAGGTATATTAACTTATTTCTAGACACCGCCTTTTCAAAAAACATTTGGTCTTTGTGACCATGGTCATTTTGTAAATAGACAATTTCATTTGATTTTTTAGATAATTAAAATCACCTCGAAATTTTTCTTTGACCATTAAAGCGAGTGTTAATTACCTATGAATACTAACGTAACTTAAAAAAGTCAGATATTTGGTAGCTCTTTTTATAGACTATCTTTTTATCGATATCGATCCAATAACATTATATTTAAACCAATTTGTATTTGTAAGATATACTCACAGAACCGCGGCTTAGCAGTGTGCCAGTTGGTGTTCTCCGAGGGTTCCGATAGACCCGCCTTGTTGATGGCGCGCACGCGGAACTGGTACTGGTTGCCTTCCTCCAGCTTAGGCACGGTGCCTTGGCAGATGTTGCCTTGGATCTCGGCGGCCTGGGGGTAATGATAGAATTAATTTTACCAAGTATAGGTACGATACGATGGCTGAATCAGTCTATTGTACGAACCAAATTCTGAGACTTCAATAGGGAATTATTTATATTAGAAAAAGTTAAGATTAAATATAGAGATATTAGACTAAATAGAACCAAACATTCATCGACATGATAATCTCATTTTCTCAGCTTCCAACAAAATTGTCACCGAGGGTTTGGTCCCTACTTCAAGATCAGCAATCATCACTGATCAACAAACATGGCTTAGTTTCGAGTCAAATTATAGTGATGTAACATACTATGAACATTTTGGATATAATTACCTTAACAAACTCGCCCTTATCCCGATCCATGACTTCAATAACGTATCCCGTAATGGGCGCTCCATTGTCTCTGATGGGTGGCTCCCATTTAAGCTTGGCAGATTTTTCATCCCAGTCTACGATGTCGGGCAGGCCGGGCGGCGCGGGCACGTCGTAGGGGTTCTTCGCGAGGGTCGCGTGGTCTGTGTCCAGGGGTTCTGACTCTCCTTCCTCGTTCAAGGCCTTTACTCTGAACTGGTAGGAGTGACCGGGCTCTAAGCCTGTGAATGAATGATTTGATTGGTGAGTTTATATTGCTGAGTATGTAAGTAGATACTGTGGACATGATATCTTAAGAGCAAATATTATCTACGAATTTAAACTAAGTTTTTCCTGCGACTTTTAAACACACCTTACAACAGTTATTTTCCGATAAATCCCTCCTTTAATCATACAAATAAGCTCTATCTATAACCAAGCATATGCCATAAAACCATCGGTCTATGGCATCAAACTAAATTTCGATATTTTTCTACCAATAGACAAGAAACACCTCATTATCTCAATACTGACCAGTAACAGTAGCCTCGGTAGTGTCGGGCTCGACCGTGCCTGCGGGCGTCCATTTGCCCGTGAGCGTGTCCATCTTCTCCACCACGTAGGCGCTGAGCGGCAACCCGCCCGTGTGCTTCGGCTTGTTCCAGCTTAACTTCACGTGCTCGGCGTGGACGTCTGATACTTCGAGAGGACCCTCGGGTTTGCCGGGTTTGTCTGGGGAGATGGCATGTTTTAGATATTTTGGATTGATCGATATTTGTTTCTAAATGTTTAAATGAAGAGGTAAGAGAAAACTATTTATTGCGATTCAAGATAGTTATGTTGGCCAGCTTTATAACTTATACACGCTACGAAGGAACAACAAAAATAATCAATTAATAGTCAAAACTATCAAAGAGATATAAATAAGTGCAACAATGCCACGTATCCTCGATATAGTGAGTAAATACGTCATATAATGTAGAAATTATCGCTGTATATAATCAATTTAGTTCAAAATCATGTCACCTACGTATCTATTTAATAACTTACCCAAAACAGTAATTTCGACGGTGGCCTCGTCGACTCCCGAGTCGTTCTCGGCCTTGAGCGTGTAGATGCCGGTGTTCTTCCATGACGATTCGAAGATCTGCAGCTTGGTGTTGTAGTCTTCGTTATCGATCTTGACGCCGGGTCCGGTTTCCAGGACCTGAAAGAAATTAAATCACAATAATATACATACAGGGTATATCAAGACTGCGACCGAAAACGAAGCCGGGTGGTAGTTTTAGTGGTTACAGACACAATGCAAATAAAAATTTCGCAAAATAAGCGACAGATTTATTTTTGCAAATTTTTGAAAATCATTGTTTTTGGGTAGCAAATACCTAGTTATTGCGAAAATAGTAATTTAAACCCTATCGTACTATTGCGTCTTAAAAAATAAAAAGGTGTCTATCACTATTTTAGGAAATCTATGTATTTATCAGCCAATTACGACGATAAGTAAAAAATTACCAAAAAAAAGTTGACGATTTTTTTTGCGAAATTTTTCATTGCATTGTGTCTGAAGTCACTAATACTACCACCTGGCTTCGTTTTCGGTCGCGGTCTTGATATACCCTGTATATCCAGC